>OX637402.1:26055491-26682991 GCA_951799425.1 Ilex aquifolium
TTTCTCTCCATTCTCCCGAATTCACGTACATCTATTTTTTTATATTATATCTTGTATTCTATTTTCTGCAGAGTTTGAATACTAGAAGTTGGCTAATTAATTTCTTTAAAGTATTTGGGTACTGTCTTCATGTAGGTTTGAGAAGTTTCATTGTATCTTGAAAACATATTTGTGAAATTTTCAGTGCACATCTTTCTAAACAATTAGTGGGGATAAATACTATTTTTAAGAAAGTGTTTTCATATATGGCTTGAAACAATTTTCAGTGTTACAGTGCAGTTTCTACCGTCAAGTTTCAAACGGAATGAGATTGTTGAAACAAATATACCCTTCTAGGGTCGTGACTCCTCTGATTCTTCTACATAGGTACTCATTCAACTGACTTGAATTCTACTCATTCAACTCACTTAAATTCTACTCAATCTATTCATTCATTTGACTTAAATTCTTTATATTATCTTCTTTTAACCTATTTTTTTTCAAAAAAAAAAACTCAAACTTGTCATTTTATTATTGGTGGTTGGTGGTTGACAATTTACTATATATGTTGCGTAAAAGTTTCTTTTTTGTCTATTTTTTATAGTCAGTGTGCTGCGAATGGAGATTTATATACTAATAGGCTAATAGCTTATATCTTTTGGTTACGTTGGCATGTGAAGAGTGAATCCTTATGGAATTTTGTGATTGGGGTGAAGGTTATATAGAGAGTCAATCAATTGAAGCGTACCCTATTTTATTCGAGTCGTGTCATTGTATTTATGCCATCTTTAAACCGTATCATTTCTGATTGTGTTTGTGTTATTTTTTCATAACCCACCAACTAATTAAAAACCATAGGACAATACTCTTACTTTCTCTCATATATATGTTGACACCCCTAATTATAGAGTTTGAAATTGGACAAACCAATGGTTTACTCAAACTGTTTGGTATGTTGTATTGATCATTGTCTGTGTGAGTACAGCTTGAATTTGGAATTCTTTTATGGGCCTTCTGTTTCACATGTATCTGCCATCACTTTCATGTGTCCTTTTCGCCTTTTCAGCCGTACTCTTCGCCAAGTTTTGAGCTTTTTTTTGGGTAGGCATGGATATATATTGACAAACTGTTCATGAAGGGTTTTGGAGTTATGGGTTGTTGGATATTTCGAAAATAGCCACAATAGTTTCCTTTTGTGAATAGGTGCGTATGAATGGGTGTTTTTTTCTCTTTTTCTTTAATGAATCGATGTCTTTCTATTATCTCATTTCAATAATGTTTGACGAGATACTGCTAAAAAGTATGTTTATGTAAATGTGTACATTTCATAGAAACTATGGATGTCCTTTCCTCCTCTTTTTTTCTATTAAGACTAGGGTTCTCATTGCATTCAAATATATGAATAACACTTCTACTCCTTCCAAATTTTTTGGTTCGTCACTGTGGCATTATTCTTTTAGTTCATTCTAAAAGTTTAGGTTATTTTTAGGATATGCAAATCCTTCAAATAGTAAGAGATGGACCTAAGTCACATTACTGTTGAAAAGAAAAATACCAGAGTCATCATGTTATATCCTTGTGGACAATTTGTTTTTATAGCTCTTTTTGCAGTAGCATTTTTTATTGGAAGCACCGTAAATTTGTATTAAAGATAGGGAATATATAATCATGTCTTAAATTTTAGATTCATCTTTATCTCCATTACGTTGATATAATACATTTCCAACATAGGCTTTGTGAGTTTTAAACGAACTTTAGTTGTTTTACCTGTTCAGCTTTGGTTTTTGATGGATTCATGAAGGGGCGACATTAAGAAGGGTTTCGAGCTGTGGATTTGGTGGGTTTTTATTGCTTTGAAGCTCTGGAGATATAATGGACACCAATGGATTTTCTAGTTCGTCAAAATATACAGAAGAGGAAGGTAAAAGGGGTTAGTGCTTGACAACTTTTGACACCTTTATTTGTAGTTGTCTTGTGTTAAATGTTATATGGGAGATGGAACGTAAGATACGATCCCCCACTTCCAGTTTCGAGAACGATGCATGTTTTATGTAAACTACAAGTATCACTTGACTCGTGTATTATTCGGAAACGTGTCGGTCGAGTCGTCTAAGTTTTCATTATCGAATTACAACACATTGTTCGATACTATTTCGCACCATCGTGATATAGCAAGGATCCCTCGTCATGTTCAACTTCTATATGAGCATTCGTTCTTATCGTCTGGCATTATTTTGCTAGTGGTGATGGTAGTGGTGGGATGGTGGTGGTGGTGGCGTCGACGATGGTGGTGGTAATTATTGTGGCAGAGGTGGTGGTGGTGGTGGGGTGGCTGCGGTGATGGTAGTGGTGATGGGGGTGGGGGTGGTGGTGGGGCGGTGGGGGTAGTGGTGGTGGGGAGGTGAGGGTGGTATTGGTGGTGGTTGTGGGGCTGTGGGAGTGGGGATGAGACGGTTCCAAACACTATTTTTTTTGTTTAAAGTAGTTATAAGAAATTATAATTCATTGAATCACTTTTAAAAAATTACCCCAAACACACCCTTAAGGGTCTACTTTCCTTATTAAATTTGAGGTGTTAATATTAGCCGATAGATTAATTTTAAAGTAAAATTTAAAGAGATCTCAACCGCGAATAACAAAAGTGATTTTGTTTATCTTTTAAGATTTGAATTGTATTATACTTTATTATATAGACATAGATATATATATATATATATATATATTGTAGCAAACTAATAAAGGGACGTTGAACATTTTTCAATTTTTGAAAATTTATTTGCTATAGAAAAATTATTTTTTAAATGTAAGGATATAATAGTAAACTAAGTTTGTACGTATTTTCTTTCTTTTTATTTTTCCTCTAATACCAAATAATAAAAATTAATCCCTCAAACTTTTTATCCAATTTTTAAGAGTAATAAGGCAAGAAATTGAGTTGATTACAAATACAAAAACCTATATGCAAGTTAGAGCATCTCTACTCTTATCCTTTTTTAAACTCAAATTTAAATTTAGGTAAAAAAATTCTTAAAAACCTTCTCCAATCTTATACCCAAACTCATATAAAATTAAGAGAGACTCAAACCTTTACTCAAATCATCAATTGTTAGATTTCATTATCTTTTAAATATCTAATGACAATATTCTGTCTTTCTTTAAATTTGGGTTTGTATTCATTTAAATTTGAGTTTTTTCATTAAAATATTTTGCATTAAATCAAACTTTTTACTCAAATGTTGACACAAATTTGAATAAAAATTTGAGTTAAGGTTAAAGATACTTTTAGTTTGTAATTCTTTTAAATGATAAACAATAATCAAATTCTTTAAAATGATAATAATTAGTCTCATACGAAGTGTTAATTAATTTACTTTTATTTTCTTTTTGTTCATTCCATGCAAATCATTTTTTAACATTTTATGTTTAATGAATTTTTACGCATAATTATAGTAAATATGAATTTATGAAATTATATGGTCAATTGAAAAAAAAATAAAAAATGATATTTATATCTAATTTGATGACATAATTCAATGCACCCTTTTGATTGAAAGTAGACTCATATAACATTGAAATTTACAACTAAAATAATAGTTACATTGAATTAAGTCTATAACATTGATTTATTAATGTGTCCACCCTAAAATATTTTTCTGGCTCCACCCCTGATCTTGATCATATAGTACGATGCATATAAATGATATTATAATCAAATGGGTTTTTAATTTTATAACAAAATTACTTTTTACTTAATTGAAAATATATAATTCTAATCAATATATTTACAACGGTTTCTAATAGGTTTCATTCGTTGAATATATTGCATGATAAATTTGACGTAGATGTCACTTTTTGGGATGATTTATTGAAAGTATGGTAATGACATTCAATTAACTTAATCTCATTAAGTTACTTAATTATGAGTTTTGAAAATTTATATAAATAAGAGATGATTAAGCGAATTAAGGTGCATCAAAACTTTTAATTTATATATATTAGAACACTAGTTATTGTTTGTGCCTAAAGACACAGAATAATAAAAAAAAATGATCAACAGTAAATATATTTATATTCACACTCAAAATCAAATTATAAACATATAACAAATAAAAGAATTTAAGCACCGGTTGTAATGGGGGTGAACGGTGATAGTGGTAGTGGTGAAAGACGGTGATAGTTGTGGTGGGTGGCGACGATCGTGGTGATGGTGACAGTCATGGGTGACAATGGTGATACTGGTGGTGGATTTTTGGTGACGATGTTGGTAGTGACAGTCATGAGCGGTGGTGGTTGTGGGCGACGGTGATGGTGGTTGGCAGTGGTGGTGGTGGAGCGACGACGGTGGTGGGCAGTGATGATGGTGGTGGGCGACGACAATTGCTTCTGGATGACAGTGTGATGAGTTGTGGTAAATAGCGGTAGGGGTGATAATCGAGCTGAATTCGAGTCTAATTCAAGTCTAATTTACACATAAACGAGCTGACTCATTTGACTATTTACACATAAACGAGCCTTAAAAAATGTTCAAGTTTGGCTTGATTAACAGCCCTAAATAGCGGTGGTGGTTGTAAGTGTGGTGGAGGTGGGTGACAATGGTGGGCGATGACGATTGGTGGTGGTTGGTGGTAGTAAGTTTGTTGGGGGTGGGTGACAGTGACATGCGACGATGGTGGGCAATGATGGGTGGTGGTGGGTTGTGATAGTGGGCGGCGATGGATGGTGGTGAACAACAATGGTAGTGGTAGGTGTTGATGATGGGCGACGGTGATAATGATAATAAATATAAAAATGAGATGAAAATTATGGTGGGTGGTGGCGGTAGACAAAGATAATAGCTATTAGTGACGGGTGACAATGGTGGTGGGGGCAGCGGTGGTGGTGCGGATGGGATGGCGACAGTAGCGACATCGATGGTGGTGTTGTTGGTGATGGTGGTGATAAGGTGGCGACAGCGATGGTGGTGGGGTGATTGGTGTGGTGGTGGTGGTGGGGTGGTGATAGTGGTGGTAGTAGTAGAGTGGTTCTAAATACTATTTTTTTTAAAGTATTCATAAGTAGTTATAATTTTTAGAAAGACTTTTAAAAAGTTACCCCAAACACACCCTTAAGGGCCTATTTTCCCTATTAAATTTGGAGTGTTAATATTAGCCGTTAGATTAACTTTAAAGTAAAATTTAAAGAGATATCTACCGTGAAAAGTAAAAGTCATTTTATTTATCTTTTGAGATTTGAATTATATTGTACTTTATTATGTAGACTAGTTATTGTATGTGCCTGAAGACACAGAATAATAAAAAATGGTAAACAATAAAAATATTTGTATTCATATCCAAAATCAAATCACAAATATAGAGGAGAGATAAATGAATTTAAGCATCGGTTGTAGTGAAGGTGAGAGGTGGTGGTGGTAGGAGATAGTGATGGTTGTGGTGGGTGGCAATGACCGTGGTGGCGGTGACAGCGACGACGACGGTGGGGGCGACGACGGAGACTGTGGTGGTGGTGGCGGTGACGGTGACGGTGGTGGTGACGATGATGGTGGTGGCGGCGATGACGGGAGTGACGACGGTGGTGGTGATGGTGGCGGCGACGGCGGGGGTGGGCGGTGGTAGTGATGGCGGTGGCGACGGTGGTGGTGGCGGCAACGACGGCGGCGGTGGCGATGACGATGACGATGACAATGACGATGGTGGCGATGGGGGCGATGGTGGTGGCGGCGACGACGGTGGTGGTGGTGGCGGCGGGACGATTTCAAACACTATTTTTTTTTTAAAGTACTTATGAAAAATAATTTCTAGAAGTATTTTTAAAAAGTCACTCCAAACACACTTTTATGAGCCTATTTTTCCTATTAAATTTAGGGTGTTAATATTAGCCGTTAGATTAATTTTAAAGAAAAATTTAAAGCGATCTGAACCGCGAAAAACAAAAATCATTTTGTTTATCTTTTGAAATTTGAATTGTAAGCTACTTTATTATATAGGTGTATGAAAAAAAATTTCCTACTCTGCAAAATTATTGCATATTATTATTGAATTTTACAAATTTAGTTAAGCCCATTTTATGTGAAATTTGATTTATATCCTTAAAAATAAAATATCACATTGCACTTTCAATTTAGCGTAAATTATATTCGAACCCTGAGGTTTAATTTGTAAATAATTACACCCACACCCACACCCACACCCACCCTGGATCACGGAACGGGAACTAGAGCGCAAAAGCGTCAAAATCCTGATATCGTAACAAGGAGTTGTTGAATTGAAGCTAAAGATTTGAGCGAATAAGGGAAAATCAGAAACTACAGCGCAGCGGCGACGAAGACTTCTTAACCTGACCCGTAGTCCATCAAGTAATTCGAAGTTTTTTGGTGGTTTAATTTGTGATTTTCTAACTTGATTTTATCCTACATTGATGAAATGGGTAGAGAGAAAGAGAAAGTGAGGTTCGGTGATAGTTGGTTGTTGTAGGTTGTCAATCATACTGAAATTTGGGTTAAATTGATGAGTGGCTATGGGTGGTGGCCATAATATGTGTAATTTTGTAGAAAATTACAGGGAGATGGAGGATGACAGAGAGTGGTGGTGGGTGGCCGTGCATGGTGGTGGTGGTGGGTGGCCGTGCATGGTGGTGGTGGTGTCTCTTAGACCTGTTATATGTTATGGACATAAGAAGGTGTCACGTGATTCCCACGTGACTCAAGGGCCCAAATTGATTTCAAATAGAGTGAAAGGAGCTGCAGGCAAATGTTGGATCAAAAGAACGATATGTTTCCACCAAGGCATTTACTGGTAAGAGGGACAAGTTGAAGCACTGTTGTCTTATGTGAGACTTGTTACTGTGCATCATTGTTTCTTGAGCATTATTGGTTTATATTTTGTGCTTATTTTACTGTATTAATGGTAAGTTTTCTGTCTCCTTTGTATTATATTGAATGACAAAGTTCTCATATCCCCATTTGGATATAAATATTCGTCATCAGAAAATTTGCAGTAGCTTTTGGATGTTATGTTACATAAAATTTATAATGTCTGCTTGCTGATTATATTCTCAAAAGTTATCTTAAGAAATTATACTGCACATTTTGTTTGGACATCACAAATTTAAATCTAAATTGTCAAACTTGACTTAAGGATACCTCATCTTGATAGGGCCAGGTGGGTTAGAATTGTTTACTTGTGCTTGTTTCCAGTGAATTTGATTTCATTTGTTTTCTGACATCATGGCATTTTGATGGTGCTTGAAGGTTTGGACCACTGCATCACTGCACCTGTGGGCACTCCCACAAATCTTTTGCTTGATAGCCATGAGATTCCATTTCCTAGGTCCATGATCGGGAAGAGGGAGTGTTCTAGGCATGACCTGAAATTGGATAGACTGTCAGAGCCTGAGAAGGTGATAGTATGCTTGCATTGCCTTTTTTTTTTTGATTGTATGCTTTGTGTTATTATTCTTCTGTACTGTGTGGTATATGTTGTGTCCTCTTTGGTTTTGGGGGATGACAACACAGAAATATGGCACTATACACCTTAGTACATCATAAATTTATGATTACAAGCTGGTATGCTAATGAGATATATTGCTTTCTCAGTATTGGACCAATATGTTTTTTGACTGTTATAGGGCCAATGAAATTAGGGAAGCATGCTATTGCGACTTGCAAAATCTTTTTCCTTTTTTCAGATTTTACATGGATGAGAAATTTTATAGTTGTATAATGTAATAAAAGAGGGTATATGAGAAGAAGGATGAAGAACACATCTGAGAGAAGAAGAGAAAATGTCATATATCATAATATACACTACAAATGTCTTGCACTGCAGAAATAAAATCATGGGAGACCAAATCTGCAGGACTGCCCTTTTCCTCAAAGTGGGTAAAGTTGAGTCTTCATTGGAACCATTTAAGAAGCCCCAAGTTTAGCCATTAAGTTCGAGCTTGCATTGGCAATTATGTAATTAATCTAATTTGTGCCCCTAAGGAATATTACTAATCTACGATCTGTCTCATTGGATGACTGTAGTGCCAACCAGGGAGGTCAATCTAACCCATCAACTTCCCCCTTAATCAAGCCTTGAGGTTTAGTAGCTGAAGCTTTCTGATGATCTTTCAGAATAGCACAAATTCCACCTCAGTTGCCAAAACCCTACATGCTTGATAGGAAAAGTGTAAATTTTGTTTCCTGCATCATCTGCTGAGATACGCCCAACACCCACTTGCCCTTAATTATTACTGGAACAATTATTAAAATTGAGCTTCACTTTATGTTCTTGTAGTGCGTTCCAAGCCAGGAACCAACTTGATGCTTTGCAATAGAGGAACTCACCAGAGTTTTCCTATTCAAACCACCCAAATAATAGGTAATGTGAACAGAAATATAACCCTCGCCTTTTTACCAAAGCCCCCAAAAGAGGTTCCAAGCGGGATTGGATATAAGCTAAAAAACCACTCAAAAAACATGTGGTCTGTAGAAAACAAAACTGCACTGAAGAGCAATTAGAAGTTGGCAGTGGTGAGAACATGGCTGGATTTTTCAGTGCCACATTACATTAATCACTTCACAATTATCAGCGCATGGCTTATTTATTCTTGTCTTTGTAAAATCGCATTGGTACATACTTTTATGTGAGAGACTTGAATTTAAGAAGAAACTTGGCCTTCCAAATAACATTGGCTGGAGGGAAAAGCATGGTTCAAGATCACGGTATTGGCTATCGACTCGGAGGGCTCTGAGACACATTGGTCACGGCATTGCGGCGCGGTATTTGGCAATACGACCTAAAAGAAAAGGTTGAATATGATCAGAGATTCATACCATATCGTGATTTGAGTATGACGAGATATTCGGACCATATCGCGGAGTCGCGGAACTGTCAGTGATGATAACTCGGCGACTTGGAATTGACTAGGAGACAACTCGGCGAAGTCATGTGAGACTTGGGGTTTATGCGTAACTTGTAATGGTATCGACTCGGGAGGTGCTGAGTAAGGTACGACTCGGGAGGTGCTTTGTCAGGTACGACTCGACCAACTCATATCGATATCGTCAAATATTTTGAACCACGGGGAAAAGGAAACAAATGTTATTAGAGAAAACTGAAATGCGATTAGAAGGGTCAAAAAAGAAACACACTAGAATTTAGGCATCAACATCTTTCATGTGGACCAAATAGGAAAGATGAATGTCATTAAATAGAAAAAGGAAAGAAAGTTAATTTCTTTAGAGTTTAAAGTGTAAGAAGTTTTGCCGCTCCAAATGAAATTCTAAAGGGATAATATGTGAACAAGAAATTCCCCAAAAGTGAACCTTAGATCCATCAGCAACTAAAAACCTTGTGTGGATAAAGTATTTAGTGGATAAAAAATTTAGAGTTCCTCCGGGAAGTGGCTTTCTCAGGGCCAAAGTGAGTCTCCGTATGAGCTAAGGTATATCCGAACCATTTTCTTCTAGACCTAATTGCTTTTGATCATTCAATGGCTCGAGTAGTTTTGATCTTTCAGAGACCTCCACAACAATTTCCCACAAAAGAAATTTTTTCTCTAAAACTGAATTGTCTAATTCCAGTGCACCTTTCTTTTTAGGTCGACACCAACTTCCTATTAATAGAATAGTCCACATAACTCTCTCAAAACTAGGGATACGAGGATTGCAGGTATCCAAAGCATCCAACGATCTGTGTGCACGACCCCGAATAAGGTGGGCTCGTGACTTAGATAGTCCAATTCTCCGGCTCGAAATTGTAACTCTAATTACTTTTGGGTATATTTCATTAATTTGGTGATCTTTTGACTTAAACTTTTATTGTTCATAGCCATTGGCTAGTACATTGTTTTTTTTACTATGGTTCACTTTGAAACTCTAATCACAAATACAAAATAAATAGTAGCTGACAATGTGTATATAGATGTATAATTCTATATAAATAGTATATAATAGTGAAATATATCTGGATAAGGGTTTTATATCAAAACACAACCTAAAACAGTGTACAAGTTAAGCTTATCACCATCGTACCGTGTATAGGGAAAGTACACAGTACCCATACTTATACCACATACCACACTAATCCATGAGCTAGGTAACTTTGCTCCAAACTTGATCATAAAAACTCATGCAGGATTATATCTAGTATTATCTAATATTGTAAGTGTGAATATTTGCTAAACAAGATTAAACCATATTTGCCTTTTTTTGATAACTTATTGTGTTTGCTCTCAGGAAAAACTCATTGAGAAGCTTGTAACGATCCAAAATGATGGGACTATGGATGTTGATTTAACTAAGAGTGCACCAGTAGCTTCCGAGTTGTTTGAGCTTCATTCTATTGAAGGGGCGCCTCCAAATAATGATTACATCACCACTAATGTCAACAAATCAATTCCGAGACTGAAAATTGCAATGCTTGTGATTGGAACAACAGGAGATGTTCAACCTTTTCTGGCTGTGGCGAAGAGACTGCAGGCACGTTTAAGACATAGTTTTGTTAGACCCAAATGCTTATATCTGTGTGTGTGTGCGCTTCATTACTTATTTTGCTATCAGTATTATACATCTCTTGTTTGCCCTATGGTACATTTTAACTCGCATGATTTTATGTTGTTGACCAAAATTTTGTTTGAGTGCATAGTTTTGGTTAACTCGGTTCGGAAATGTTTGCGAAACATAATGGAAGCAGAAAGATTTAAGTTTTGAATTTTGATTCCGAAACATTTGTCAAAACATGTTGAAACATCTCAAAAAATGGGAATTTCAATTTTATATCACTAATTTGTAAATGTTTTGTCGATTTGGTGAAAATTAAATTCCATTTTTTATCCTTGCTATCAAGATAAATTTAGGTTTACATATGTAGGATGTTGCTGGTGGAGCTACACTTGCGAATTCTTACTCGTGTTTCTAGAAGGAGCAATTTAGTGCATCATAATCTCAATGCCTTGCCAATGGGCAAAGTTACTTTTTCACGGTTAAGAATATTTTCTAAAGTTTTGATATTTGAAACTTCATAGTTTCTTAGATGAAATAAGTATGTACCCATTTTTCTTTCTATTATTGTATTTTTTTTGGTAACTCGTTTGCAATTATCAAAGTTTCATTTTGGTTAGTTTCAGTTAGCTCGAAAACGGAAACGGAAACGGTTTGGAAACATTTCAAACATGTTTCGAAAATTGAATACACTCTGAAACATTCTTCTTCTCCTTTTTTTTTTGATAAGAAACAACACTTTCATTTCATTGAAAGGAACATAATAAGTGTATATAAATAGTGGATAAGGAATCCACCTTAAAGAACAAAATAAGACAAATAAAACCTGTTAACTTTGGAGGATTAACATAATATTAGAGACAATATTAAGAGGGAAACAGAGAGAGGTTAAAACTTTAACCTAGCTCTCATACATCATTTATATTTATAGTTAACTCACAATAACAAGAATTACACATACACCCTCTTACTATTAACAATTTACACATACTACCCTAATATTCTTAACACTCTCCCTCAAGCTGGACTATATATATCATATAATCCAAGCTTGGAACAAATCGCTGTAAGACGTGTACGACTCAATGCTTTGGTAAACATATCTGCAAGCTGATCTTCAGATTTCACAAATGGAGTTGTAATCTCCCCAACTACTATATTGTCCCGAATAAAGTGACAATCAACCTCGATATGTTTGGTTCTCTCGTGAAACACCGGATTGGCAGCGATATGGATAGCTGCCTGGTTGTCACAGAACAACTGTAAAAGAAATTGAACTGGAAACTCAATTTCCTGGAGGAAGTGTAGTAGCCAAGTCAACTCACTCGTCGTATGCGCCATTGCCCTATACTCAGCCTCAGCACTGGATCTTGCTACCACAGATTGTTTCTTACTTTTCCATGAGACAACATTACCTCCTAAGAAAGTACAATAACCAGTGGTTGATTTCCGATCCGAAGGAGAGCCAGCTCAATCAGCATCTGAGAAACCTTCCACTCTAAGATGTCCATTAGGTCGATATAATAGTCCAAGTCCAGGAGCACGTTTGAGATATCGCAGAATACGAGTAACTGCTTCCCAATGTGGTACTCTAGGACACCCCATGAATTGACTTACTATACTAACTGCATAGGAAATATCCGGTTGAGTAATAGTGAGATAATTGAGCTTCCCAACCAATCTGCGATACCGACCCGGATTCTCAAACAGTGCACCATCATCCATCAAAAAATTCTGATTCGGATCCATAGGAACATCAATAGGTCTGCCACCCAGCAAACCTGCTTCCTCCAGCATGTCAAGTACATATTTCCTCTGGGATAAACAAATACCCTGTTTAGATCGAGCCACCTCAATACCCAAGAAATACCTGAGTTTTCCCAAATTCTTAGTATGAAATCGATCCTGCAAGAATATTTTTAACTTGGCAATCCCCTCAGAATCATTTTCAGTAATCACAATATCATCTGCATAGACCACCAATAGAACATATCCAGCATTTGTCTGTCTATGGAATACAGAATGATCTGTCTGACATCGAAGAAGACCAAACTCTAAAACTGCATCTGAAAACTTACCAAACCATGCCCTCGGTGACTGCTTCAAACCATACAAAGATTTCTTTAACCGACATACACTCTTACCATGCTCCCCCTGAGCAGTAAACCCAGGTGGCTGCTCCATGTATACCTCTTCAACCAAGTCACCATGTAGGAAGGCATTCTTGACGTCTAACTGAAACAAGGGCCAATCAAGATTAGCAGCCAAAGAAATCAAGATACGAACAGAGGAAATTTTGGCAACAGGAGAGAAAGTCTCCTCATAATCAACACCATAAGTCTGAGTAAAGCCTTTTGCAACAAGCCGGGCTTTGAGATGCTCTACAGAACCATCCGGATGAAATTTAACAGTATACACCCAATGACAACCAACAGTTCGTTTACCAGAAGGTGAAGGAACGAGATCCCAAGTCCCATTATGATGTAAGGCATCCATCTCCTCCTCCATAGCTTTCCTCCAACCCGGATCAGATAATGCATCCTGTAAATGCTTAGGAATAGATATAGTAGATAATTGGGAAGTAAAACAAGAGAAGACAGGAGACAAGGCATCATATGAAACAAAATGAGCAATGTGATGATTAGTAACACACGAACGAGTACCTTTTCGAAGAGCAATAGGTAAAGAGTCTAAATTACCTGATGTACCAAGATCAGAAGGCGGCAAGGAAGACAGTACGGGCACCTCAGTCGATGGGCGAGGACGACGATAGTAGACACGGAGAGGTAAAGTAGATGGTAACACAGTGGGCAGCGGAATATCTGAAGATGAGGAAAGAGATGGTGGTATAGGAGATGACCCAAAGTCCAGATCCAAAGGCTGAGAAGGTGCTGGAAAATATGGAACAGATTCCTCAAACGTGACATCGGCACTAGTAAAGTATCGGCGCAGAGAAGGACTGTAGCAACGATACCCCTTTTGCGTGCGAGAGTAACCAATAAATACACATTTGGTAGCTCGAGGGTCAAGTTTGTCAAACCCAGGACCCAAATTGTGAACATAACAGACACATCCAAAAACCTTAGGAGTCAGGGAAAATAAGGGCTTATCAGGAAAAAAGACAGAATATGGACTTTGTCCATTTAACACAGAGGATGGCATACGATTAATAAGGTGACAAGCAGTAAGAACAGCATCACTCCAAAAATATCGGGGAATATTCATCTGGAATAACAGGGCACGGGTGACTTCCAACAAATGACGGTTCTTGCGTTCAGCAACACCATTCTGTGGAGAGGTATAAGCACAAGAAGTCTGATGAATAATGCCAGTTTTACTAAGATAAGCTGAAAAAGGATCAGATTCATATTCCCGAGCATTATCGGGACGTAAAATACGTATACGACAACCATACTGAGTTTTTATCTCCTTACGAAAGGTCTCAAATATAGAGAATAATTCAGACCTAGCTTTCATAAAAAACAACCAAGTCACACGAGAATAGTCATCCATAAATGTCACAAAATAAGGATATTTATTAGATGAAATATTCTTTATTGGACCCCAGACATCAGAATGTACTAACTCAAATGGACTAGACACACGATTATTGACTCTAGACTGAAATGACACGCGGTGATGCTTACTGAGTTGACAAGCTTCACAAGGCAAAGACGACACAGAACTAAGACTGGGAACTTGGCGCTTCAGATTCTAGAGAGAGGGATGTCCAAGACGACAATGCCATTGAAAAGGAGACAACGGGGTCTGTAGAGCCCGGGTAGGTGAATCAAAGTCAAGGTAATATAGACCACCAGCTTCATGCCCCGTACCAATCTTCCTCTTCGTCTTGAGATCCTGAAAGACACAATAAGAGGGATAAAAGGTTACAGAACAATTGAGAGAACGGGTAATCTTGCTAATGGAAAGTAAACTAAACGGAAACTAAGGAACAAATAACACAGAAGATAGGGACATATCAGGATTCAAGTGAGTAGTCCCCAGACCTGAAACTTTAGAACAAGTATCATTAGCAAGAGTAACACTACGTGTGGAAGTAGCAAACTGATAAGTAGAAAAAACTTCAGACGCACCAGTCATGTGGTCAGAAACGCCAGAGTCTATGATCCAGGGACTGCGAGTGGAGGACAATAAACAAGTGGAAGCAGTACCTGACTGGGCAAAAGTAGCAGTGGAGGGAGATGGAACAGCCTGCTGCTGGGACAGGAACTGAGCATACTCCTCTCGTGTAATAGTAACTGACCCAGTGTCGGGTGGAGCTGACCGAGGTACGGAAGCAACAACAGAGATGTCATCCTGATAGGAAGACCTGGTATCTTGCTTGGGTTCCATAATAGTGCAGAAAATAGCAAACAAGAAGTGTTGCAATGCTGAATCAGAAGAAACGGGGCTGTTGGAAGACTGAACCGACTGAACCGGTCTAGAGAACCGCTGAACCGAACTGGTTTAGCCCAAAGGAGGCTGCTGGACGGCTGAACCAACCTAGAGAACCGCTGAACCGGACTGGTTTAGCCCAAAGGAGGCTGCTGGACGGCTGAACCAGCCTAGAGAACCGCTAAACCGGACTGGTTTAGCCCAAATGACCACTGAACCGACCTTGCTGAGGCTGCTGGAAGCTGAACCGGACCACTGTAGTCTGCTGGAGCACTGAACCGGACCAGAGAAGTCCACTGGACCGCTGAACCGGTCTAAAACTGACTGAACCGGACTGCTGGAAGATGAACCGGACCACTGTAGTCTGCTGGAGCACTGAACCGGACCAGAGAAGTCCACTGGACCGATGAACCGGTCTAAAACTGACTGAACCGGTCCTGAACCGGTCTAAAACTGATTGAACCGGGCCTGAACCGGTCAAAAACTGACTAAACCGGGCCTGAACCAGTCCTGAACCGATATGGTCTGAGGCTACTGGATCCGAGTTTGGATCCGGGTATGGAGTCTGGACTTCGTCTTCTTCACTGATTAGGGTTTCAATCAAACCCTAATCTCTGCACCCAAGGTCGACTACACCACCACGAAGCAAGGCGCCACCAAGTCGACTGCCACCACCACGACAAGCAACAGACGACTACACCAAACGACGACGGCGAACCAAGCCCACCACAACACCACGCGACGACTACACCAACGTCGACTGACGACGGCACCACCAAGTCGTCGACTGTACCAACGTCGACTGTCACCACCAAGTCGACAATACCACCACCACCAACGTCGACTGACGACAGCGCCACCAAGTCGACTGTCACAACCAAGTTGACAATACCACTACCACCACAATACGTAGATAATGCTTCGATAAAAGGCAACACCACCACAACAGTACTGACTTGATCCGAAATGTGTACACCCAAGTGCAGGCGGTCAAGCTGTAGTAATAATCCGGTTTGAGTCCAGAGTCGAATCCTCAGGGAACTATGGTTGGTGTTCTTTGAAGTAAATAGTGAGAAAAACTTGTAACTGGAAATATTATGATTTTGAAGTTGTGGGAAGTTTTGGATAGAATGTAAGATTCTTTCCAATGGGTATTTTTCTAGACAAAATATAAGATGATTAAATGTAACAAACACTCTTTGGTTCGGGAATCAGAATATGTAGTTGATTATCCGGTGCATTATGTTTATGTTTTATAACTCAATTAACTCCCGTGTCAACGGCAAATTAATCGGAAGATAGGAATGAAGTGCAATAATGGTGGACATTGAAAGTTTGTCATGAAGAGTTAGTTAGGGTACTTGCCTTGAATCAATGGATCTTTCCATGTAGGAGTCATCCATTTATCATAGAAATATCCGTTGATTATACAAAGTACCTTTACTTTGCTAGGTGCATTCAATCACTCAAAAATCAAGTGGAGTATAGAACATTTAAGCATAAAGGTGATACACAAACATAATGTCCGGATTAATCTTTTACATATCTATCATCCCTTCCCAAAGAGTGAATGAGGACTACTCACCCTTCATAGCTATGGTAAAGCTAGAATGATGAATGGTACTCATCCCCAAAAGGTGTTACAAAGTAAAATGCTCAAGCAATGGAAGTAAAAGAAAACAATACTTAAATTAAAAGAAAGCAATAATTACTTGGTGTTTAATTCACAACCAAGAGATAATAAAAACATAAAAGAAAACAACAACTTCTTGGTGTTTAATCCACAACCAAGATATAATAAAAACATAAAAGAAAACAACAACTTCTTGGTGTTTAATCCACAACCAAGATATAATAAAAACATAAAAGAAAACAATAACAATCTTGGTGTTTAATCCACAACCAAGATCTAAAACATAAAAGAAAACACTTAGTAGAGGAGGCTCAGCCTTCCATTATATTTATATAAGCAAGTAAATATAAAAGCTATAAAGAAATGACAATTATAAAAAAAGAACTCTTACCATAAGAACATAAGCATAAAATCTTCAATACATGAATTGAAATGAAAGCTACAAAAGATGAAAGAAATTTTGCTCTCTAAAAACTCTCTAAAAAAATACTCTCTTAATTTCTCCCTCAGGTTTTGCCTTTTTAAAGCTGAAGAAGAGCTGCCTATTTATAGGCTTGGGAAGGCAAGTGGGCAAGTGGGCAAGTGGAGAATGAACGGTGGTGTTGCTGAATGCTGATTTTTCAAATGCTTTTATTACACTTTGTCATGCTTTTATTACACTTTGTCCTTCATTCTTTGCATTCTCCTGACATTACTCCCTTGGTCTTGCGTTAATTCGGCATTTGTCCCTCAGATGTACTTCTTGGATGCCTTTGGACTTTCCTTCACTTTAGAACCTAAAATATCATCATTTAAACTCCATCAAAGTATAATTAGTCCAAAAAGAGTGTAACAATATGCTACTTTTGAGTGCTAATCACACCCCCCAACCTAAACATTGCTAGTCCCTAGTAATAAATAACAACATCACTTTCGTAGATAACACGATTGCATTTAGCATATGCAATAAGCCGTTAAACCCCTAGGTGATTCCTAGTGGACGAGTTTTGTCTCGTGAAGGTTTTCAGTGAAGCTACCTACAAACTCCATTTGAAAAAATGTGTATATGCATTAGCACCATAATAGTTGAGACGCCAAAAATTTTTTTTTTTTTTTTTTATAAGAAAAATAAAACACTTCTCTGTCATTGGTACGTAATATATGCAAAAATAAACACTTGTTATATTGGTATTTGAAATTCCCTATGTAGTAAGAATGATCATTCTAGCAACAAGAATTGTTATATAATAAACACTCCATTTTACTACTTTCCATGGATAGCTTCGATTTCACAAACCTCTCGTAGAATGCTCTCAGCAAAAGTTCACTCTGATTATAGTGACTTGTCTCTCAAGGGGCATGTGATCAGAAGGTGGCCAATCGAAAAATCACATGCACAATTTAGGAATGGAGTGAAGTTTAAGGAAACAAACTAATCATGTTTGGCATAATCTCATGAAAGAATATTGATGCAATCTAAAGAAATACTATTTACCATACCCCAATTTTGATTAACAACACACACATGTAACAGACTTGAGATCAATTAGGGCTTTTCATAGGTTGTAGCGTGGCCAGAGGTCAGTGGCTAATGAAATGACGTCAGAGGTTTTCAAAAGCTATCTTTTCATTCTGTAATGTAGCACACTTCTTTCTAGCTTTTCGACATTTTGCCCAGAAATGATTTTTTTTTTTTTTTTTTATTTGTTCCATTGATTCTCCTTATCATCGAAAAGTAATCTCCAGAGTTTTCCCATTTCTTTGCATTTCTGTGTCATATTGATTAATAAGAGTGTGCAAGAAAATTAGATAGCAATGGTGTGTCCAGTATGTTTTCTTGTGGCTTGGTAAAAATTTGGGTTTATCAAAGAAGAAATCATACATTGAGGGCTCAAACATGGCTGACTAGGGAAATAATTTTGCAGAAAAAATGGCTAAGGCTCAATATCAAATCAAAGATGGCCTAAAATCCTTTCTCAAGTATGTGAACATGTATGTGTCGTATGAACAGATTTCTTGGGGATATGTCAACAGATTACCTTAGTTGCGTCAATCAAAGCAAATTTAATGAGATTATTCAAAAATAGAGAATGAAAGACCTTACTTGAATAAATGTTAATTATCTCTCAAAAGTATGATAAGGCTCAAAACTTACCATGGTATTCTTTATCATCTCCACTGGTAATGTCAGGTTTTTCATGGAATGTCGGTTATATACCGATTCTATTTTTGAGTCTGGTCATTTTTTACCTTAAGAATAACAAATAGCAATATACATTTGACATTTAAGCATAGAGAAAATACCATTTTTCAAGGAAGTGGTTTTTTTTTTTTTTTTTTTTTTTTTTTTTTTTAGAAAACAAGAAAAATAAAATTCAAAATTATAAACATACTCATTTATCTATGAAAATTGAAAGAAGACTAGATGCACCAATTAAACTTGAAAAACTATGGCGTCTCAGGATAAGTCCCTACCCACACTACAGGTTGGCATTTTAGGACATTCCTTACTCCGCCCACATACTCATTTATCTATGAGAATTGAAAGAAGATAAAATGCACAAATTGAACTTGGAAATTTATGGCGTCTCAGGATCAAATCCCTACCTACACTGTTAGTTGGTAGTTCGGGACGTTCCTTACTCGGCCCATATTTTTATTTCAACAACCAGACTTTGTACAAAAATATTTTACAAAAGAGTTCAGACCCTTAACCTTCATTCCAAAACACATTTTTCCACAGCTTTGTCTTTATAGTCAAAATCTAATCCGAGTCATCGCTTGGATCTATGTCATTATCAGTGACCCTTCCAACTTCTTGTCGCACATAACTTGTAAGTCCCGGACTGGCATAAGATGGTGTGTCAGGATAATCCTTACTTAGCCCATACACTATCCAGTTTAATCGATCGGTTGCACGACCCGAAATTGGTTCAGAACACTGATTATGTTTTTTCATATGAAATATCCTGCCACAATGGTAACAAGCACCCAGTCGTTTGGAACGACGATGTTTAGCAAAATTGCTTCTGCCACACAATGGTTGTTGTTGTTTCTCTCGGATCTCAATTTTTCTCACATCCCTTGCTTTTCTCATTATCACAGCATGCACATCAGATGGGAAAATGCGTAGAACTCCTAGACTAAACCAAAAAAGTTTAGGATCCATGCTTGCTAAGACTAAAGACATTCTATCTGGTTCTTTAACGTCTGCCAGTCACAAAGACAGTTGAAGCTGCATCCGATGTGATCATGAAATACAAGTACAAATACTAAAAAAAACGCGATCCAGAAAAATAAATTTTTTTTTTTTTTTTTTTTTTTTTTTTTTTTTTTTTTCAGATCTAAAACTAAAATTACAAATACGAAACTAGAGAAAGTATACCAAAATACAAGCGGAAGGAAGAAGATTTAGGATGAAACAAACAAATTAACGAAGAAGGAATAAACCCAGAATACATAGGATTGAGGAGGATTATTTGGCAAATTATCAGATCTTACTGTAACAGCAATTACAACATAGTCATTGGAGGGCATAGCAAATTCACAAGGAATTTTATAAAGACAAATAGCCATCAGAATCACAAGCTGTAGATATCAAATTTCAAATATATATATAAATGAAATTACAAACAAGCAATACTTACAACACTAGCACTAGTGGGCTAGTGGAGATAAGGTTGCAGTAGTGAAAATGTATGACGCTTGGAAATGAGGTTGTAAGGTACAGATCTGTTCATCTGCCGAAACCTACAAACAAAATACAACAATTACTCAACTCAAGGAATATCTGGGTTTCTCTGGAAACTCCTCATCCTAAGTGTGAGAACACAAAGAGCACTCAGGTACACATACAAACATATAAGACAAATTATTAAACAAAAGACTGGATCGTCGGCGTATATGGTCATGGATTTACAGGGGGTGAGTTGTTTTTACAGAGAACAGAAAGAACGACGACGAAGAAGAAGAGAAGAAAAAGAAAGAGAAGAAGAGAAGGGAAAGAGAAAAGGGGAAACCAACACCGGTGATGGTGGAAGAAAAAGAAAAAGGTGGAAGGCCTAATAAAGGCATTCCTCAGATTTTTTTTTTTTTTTTTTTTTTTTTTTTTTTTTTTAACTTTACTTTCGGCAGTGTCGGTAAGCGCAAATCATGGCAGCAGGCGCAATAATGGTGCATAGTAATAAAAATGAGTAGGGTAAGAGAACACCTCGCACTTGAGTTTTGACCCATGCACCGATATCTGAAACTAGGAACAACAAAATTATACAACAAAAGAAAGTGACATGCATTAAAAATAACATTAATAAATAAAAGTAACTGTACTTCACTCACGGTTCCAACAAAGAACCAGCCAAACACTAAATTTTATACCATTAATTGCACACACCCACATTTTCTAAAATGTAATGAATGGACGGCTGCCTACTTTTGACTTTTTTTTTTTTTTGCCAGTCTTCACGTGGCTGAAGACTCAATTATCATAAAAGTTAAAATAGTTATACTTTGCTCCCCTATATTCCACTTATTATATATATTAACCACAAAACTTAACTATTCCTTATACTTTCCCATCAAAACTCATAATATATATACTTAAACTATTGTCAAAAATTCCAAAAATTTGGGATCTCACAATCTACCCTCCTCAAAAGAATTTCGTCTCCGAAATTCCTTAATTCACCAAAAATCCCAAAATTTGTAGGGGTACAAAGTGTAACACTAGAAAGAAAAAAAATATAAAGTGTTTATTATTCAAAAGAAAGGGGTGTTATTGAATTTTTTTCAATAAAGTTGTAATTATTCTCAATTCACTAAACCGAATGAATATAAAATTTCAGATTTTACACTACTAACCCCTTTATTTTACTTATTATATATTTCAACCTCTCTATTTTACTTATTATATATTCCAACCCTTTTTTTTTTTTTTTTCTACACTACATTATGCATACTAAAAGGAATCAAAATAAACATTCTTAAGCCAAAAGAGTTTGTACAGAACATAAAAAAAATAAAATAAAATAAAATAAAATAAAATTTACAGACTCGGACCTTCAGCTCTCATTCCCAACCTCAGTACACTTTTCCACAGAGGTCAATCCGATTCCCCCTCCGTATCTGTGTAAAATGGACAACTAGTAACTCTCCCAACTTCCTCTCTCACAAATCGGTTAAGCACAGTACCGGAATAGCATGGCGTATCAGGGTAATCCTTACTCAGCCCATGTTTTATCCAGTTTAATCGATCGGTTGCGCGACCGGAAATTGGTTCAGAACATTTGTTGTATCTTTTCTCATGAAAGTATCTGCCACACTGTTTACAGGCACCAAGTCGTGTAGCACGACGACGTTTAGAATAACTGCTTCGGCCACAGAGGGGTTTCGCTTGTTTTTCTTTGATTTCAGCCTTCCTTACTAATCTTGCTTTTCTCATGATCATGGTATGTACATCAGATGGAAAAGTACGTAGGACTCCTAGACTAAACCAAAAAAGATTTACATCCATGATTGATACTCTATGACCCATTATCTGGTTTTTTTACGTCTTCCAGTCACAAAGACGATCAAAACTGACCCACAGATATTATCATTAATACAAGGTACATAATATGAACAGATACAACAATAAAAACAAAAAAAATTTACAGAAAATTTTACGGGTTCAACCTGCGCAGATCAACTACTGTAAACTGCAGATCAACTATTGTAAACTGTAGATCTCACCCCCCAACCTAGACTGAACATTGTCCCCAATGTTTCGAGTTTTTCGGTTTGTAGAGCTTGAATACGCAGTTAACTGTGGAGATCTGTTCAATCGCCGATGACCTATACCAAAAAAAAACAGAGATTAAGCATCTTTGGGGTGGTCTGGGTTTTCATTGGGACAAAAACCCTTGATCATCAGTGCGGCCCGAAGAAGAACAGCCATAAGTAAATAATACAAACAAATGTAGATCATGAGAAGGAGGATAGGGTCATCGAAAAATGCAGACATGGTACTGTTATGGGTTGGATCGTGGTACAGAAGACCAGATGCAGTGGAGAAGAAGAAGAAAAGAGAAGAAGCAGAAGAAGAAAAAGAAAAGAAAAGAGTAAAGGTGTGGTGAGGAAAAGAAAAAAAAGAAAAAAAAAAAAAAAAAAAAAAAAAAAAAGCGATGGGAGCCTTATAAAGGCAGTCCATCGTGTCGGGTGTCTGACTGACCCGACCCTTTTTTGTGTCGGCAAGCGTAATCTCCGGAGTGATATCCGGAGATACTTTCTGGATCCATTAAAAAAATGGTCTCCACATTTTGGACAAAATTCTCCACAAAGGGTTTTAATCTCTGACCATTGACGGTAAAAATGTTACCGTTTGATGGGTTCTCCACTTCCACTGCCCCATGTTCAAATACCTTTTTAACAATGTATGGTCCAGTCCATCTTGATTTCAACTTACCAGGAAATAGGCGAAGTCTCGAATTGAAAAGTAGAACCTTTTGATCAGGTTCAAAAGATTTTCGCACTATGTTCTTGTCATGAAAAATTTTCATCCTGGTTTTTGCAATCTTAGCATTTTCATATGCTTCATTTCTCAATTCCTCCAATTCATTAATCTGAAGCTTCCGTGACAGTCCAGCCTTGTCTAAGTCAAAATTCATTGCTTTAATAGCCCAGTATGCCCTATGTTCCAATTCCACAGGCAAGTGACATGGCTTTCCATAGACTAATCGATAGGGAGACATGCCCAAAATTGTTTTAAAAGCAGTTCGGTATGCCCAGAGCGCATCAGTTAGTCTTAATGACCAATCTTTGCGATCTGGGTTCACCGTTTTTTCCAAAATTAATTTGATCTCCCGATTAGCTAACTCAGCTTGTCCACTGGTCTGTGGATGATAAGGGGTTGCAATTTTGTGAAAAATCAAGTATTTTTTCATTAAATTCCAGAAGGGACGATTGCAAAAATGAGCACCCCCATCACTTATAATGGATTTTGGAATTCCAAACCGAGATAAAATATTTTCTTTTAAAAACTTGATCACTGTTTGATGATCATTATTTCGGCATGGAATTGCTTCAACCCATTTGGATACATAGTCTACGGCTACTAAAATGTATAGATAGCCAAAGGAGGGGGGAAATGGTCCCATAAAATCGATACCCCAACAGTCAAAAATTTCGATTACCAAAATTGGGTTTAAGGGCATCATGTTTCTTTTTGAAATGTTTCCCAACCTTTGACATCTATCGCAAGTTACGCAAAAAGCATTGACATCTTTGAAAAGTGTGGGCCAGTAAAATCCACACTGCAAGATTTTTGCAGCGGTTTTTCGAGATGAAAAATGACCACCACATGCTTCTGAATGACAAAATGTTATTACCTGTCTACTTTCCTGAGCGGGGATGCAACGTCTTATGATCTGATCCTTACAGTACTTGAATACGTAGGGATCTTCCCAAAAGAAATTACGGACCTCCCTCAGAAACTTCTTTTTGTCCATGGGAGTGAAAAATGGAGGAAGTGTTCCGGTAGCAAGGAAATTAGCAATATCAGCATACCATGGGGTCTCATCAATCCTGAATAGTTGTTCATCGGGGAATTTTTCATTGATTGGCAGTCCATCCTCATGAAATTCATAAGTTAATCTCGACAGATGATCTGCCACCACATTTTCCACACCCTTTTTGTCCTTAATGACTAAGTCAAATTCTTGGAGCAAGAGGATCCATCTCAAGAGCCTTGGTTTGGCATCTTTTTTTGTAAGCAAAAATTTCAGTGCTGCATGGTCAGTAAATACAGTAACAGAAGAACCAACAAGATAAGATCGAAATTTTTCCAATGCAAATACTACAGCAAGTAATTCCTTTTCAGTTGTTGAGTAATTCATTTGGGCATCATTTAAAGTTTTACTTGCATAGTAAATCACATGTGGCTTCTTATCTTTTCTTTGTCCCAAAACAGCACCTACAGCATAGTCACTAGCATCACACATCAATTCAAAGGGTAGAGTCCAGTCAGGAGGTTGCATTATTGGGGCAGAAATTAACATGCCTTTGAGTTTGTCAAAGGATTTTTGGCACGCTTCATTCCAGTCGAAAATGACATCCTGACTCAAAAGATGACACATAGGTTTTGCTATGGTGCTGAAGTCTTTTATGAACCTTCTGTAGAATCCTGCATGACCTAAGAATGATCGAACATCCTTTACAACCCTAGGAGCAGGAAGATTTCTTATCAAATCAATTTTTGCTTTATCAACTTTCATGCCTTCAGACGACACAATGTGACCCAAGACAATGCCTTGATTCACCATGAAATGACATTTCTCCCAGTTAAGCACTAGATTTGCCTCTTTGCATCTCATCAAAACTTTTTCTAGGTTAGCTAGACACAAATCAAATGAGTCACCATATACCGAGAAATCATCCATGAAGATTTCCAAAAATTTTTCGACCATGTCACTGAACAAGCTCAGCATACATCTTTGAAATGTTGCAGGAGCATTACAAAGTCCGAATGGCATCCTTTTGAATGCAAAGGTGCCAAATGGACATGTGAATGTGGTCTTTTCTTGGTCATTCAGAGCTATCTCAATTTGATTGTATCCGGAATACCCATCCAGGAAACAGTAAAATTCATGGCCTGCTATTCTCTCGAGGACTTGGTCAAGGAAGGGAAGAGGAAAATGGTCTTTTCTAGTCACCAGATTGAGTTTTCGATAGTCAATGCACATTCGCCATCCTGTGACGACTCGTGTTGGCACGAGTTCATTTGCATCATTTTTGACTACTGTGACTCCAGATTTCTTTGGTACAACTTGGGTTGGACTAACCCATTTGCTATCGGAGATAGGAAAAATTATCCCTGCATCCAGGAGTTTGAGCACTTCCAGTCTCACAACCTCTTTCATGTGAGGATTCAATCGTCGCTGCATTTGACGAGAGGGTTTTGAGTCCTCTTCAAGGTATATGGCATGATTACAAATTAACGGGCTTATACCTTTCAAATCAGCGATGGTCCACCCAATGGTGCTTTTGTGACTTTTAAGAACTTCAATTAATTGAGCTTCTTGCAAGTCTGTGATTTTTGAAGAAATTACTACTGGGTAAGATTTATCCTCACCTAAAAATGCATACTTGAGATCAGATGGGAGCGGTTTCAGTTCAGGCTTTGGTGGCCTGTCACTTGAAGATAGTGGTTTTGTACCACTTGATGAAATTTCTTCAAATTTAGGAGCCCATGTCCCCACATTGAAGGTAGGGCACTCAATGGAGTTTTGTTCCAGAGAGTCAGATGAGTCAGATTTTGACAAAGTTGATTCACTAAGATCCTCACAGAATGAGTCATTCAGATGTGCTTGTATTAATGACTCAATGAAATTTATTTCTCCTACCTCCTCGTACTCTCTTGGGTGTTTTGCAATGTCAAAGACGTTCATTTCGAGAGTCATATCCCCAAAAGTCAATTTCATAATACCATTCCTGCAATTGATTAGTGCATTGGAGGTTGCTAGAAAAGGTCGACCAAGAATGACAGGAATTGGAGTTTCTGAATGAACTTCTGGATGAGTATCTAGAACAATGAAGTCTACAGGGAAGACAAAATTATCCACTTGAACAAGTACATCTTCAACAATACCCCTAGGAATTTTTACAGATCTATCTGCCAATTGGAGTGTGGTGCAAGTGGGTTTCAGTTCACCTAAACCCAACTGCTGGTAGACAGAGAAAGGAAGCAAGTTGACACTAGCTCCAAGGTCTAACAATGCTTGCTCAATTTTGAAATTTCCAATGACACATGACACAGTGGGGCATCCTGGATCTTCGCACTTTGAAGGAATTTTTTGTTGAAGTAGGGCACTGGCTTGTTCTGTGAAGAAGGCTCTTTTTTGAACATTTTGGCTTCTTTTGACTGTGCACAAGTCTTTTAGAAACTTGGCATAAGCTGGAACCTGTTGGATTGCATCCAGAAGTGGGATGTTGATTTTTACTTGCTTGAAAAGCTCGTAAATTTCAGACTGATTGTTTGCTTTCTGTATGCTCTTGAGTCTATGAGGGAAAGGAGCAGGAATAGAACACGAGGGTTCTTCTTCCCTTGATGGCTCTGGTTCTTGTTCAATCATGGGATCACAGTCATTTTTTTTTTCAAGTTCTGGCTCACTTAATGGGTTGGCTGGAATTGAGACTGGTTTTGGGTCTGGAATCAGCATGTTTCTGATGGACTTGTCAATCTTTTTGCCACTTCTCAATGTGGTGACAGTTTTGGCTTGGTCTTGTGGAGTTTCCATAGTTGATGGATTTCCCACCTGAAATTGGCCTTGTTGAGGCTTTGGTTGGGCAGGAAATTTTCCCTTCTCATGTGTGCTCATGGACTGGGTCAGCTTTTGAATGTGGCCTTTGAGATCCTCAAAAGATTGTGTGGTCTGGGCCTTGAAATCAATAAAAGCCTGAGTAGAACTATTGTTATAGCTCATTTGGGTTTGCATGAATTGATTCAATGTATCTTCAAGGTTCCTTTTGTGTGGTGGTTGATATGGAGGATATTGTGGAGGTCCTTGAGGTGGTTGTGGTGGCCCTTGTTGATGAGGATATTGTGGAGGTCCTTGAGGTGATTGTTGTGGACTTTGTTGCTGATTCATGGGGGTTGGTTGTGTGTTTCTCCAACTGAAATTTGGGTGGTTCCGCCACCCTGGATTGTATGTTTCAGAGTATGGGTTGGAGTAAGGCTTGTTGAAATTGGAAATGACATTTGTTTGTTCCAACAAAACTTCTTTGAATGCCGGAATGGTCGGACATTCCCCAGTAGGATGCCCTGTTAGTGCACAAATCCCACACACTTGTTCTGTGGGAGGGACAACATCAACTTGATGGACCTTTTTCATCTCTAAAGCTTCAAGCTTTCGAGACAAAGTGGACATTTTTGCTCTAAGATCATCATCTTCTCTCAAGACATACTTACCCCCTTGGAAAGTAGGTGGTTTGGCTTCTACAGTGGTAGGAGAGGCTGAGTCCCACATTTGAGAACTGTCAGATATGGTATCAAAAAAATTGAATGCCTCCTCCGGACTTTTTCCCATGAACTCTCCTTGAGCCATCATTTCGACAAACTGTCGTAATCTAGAGGGTAAGGAGTCATAGAAAAATCCTACCAATGTCCAATTTTCAAAAGCATGATGTGGGCAAGATTGGAGTAGATCTTTGAATCTCTCCCAACTTTGATAAAAAGTTTCTCCTTCTTTGACTTCAAAATTCATGATTTGCCTTTTGAGTGTACTAGTGCGGTGCAAAGGAAAGAATTTTCTGAAAAATTCATTCTGTAGAGCCTGCCAATTAGGGATTGAAAGAGATTTTAAAGAATGTAACCATTGTTTGGCTTTATCCCTCAAAGAGAAAGAAAACAATTTCATTTTTGTCAATTCAGAATTGTCTTGAAATGTTCCACACACTTCTTCGAAGTCTTTGATATGCAGATACGGATTTTCTGCATCCGATCCATGAAACACGGGCAATAACTGCACTGTCCCCGGCTTTACAGTAAAGAGGGGAGCATTTTCAGGAAAAATAAAACAAGAGGGGACACTATTCCTTGTGGGATGTAAGTAATCTCGCAATGTTCGAATGTTGGGTACTTCTCCTTCTCTCACATGACCTTCACCCTGCCTATCAATATTTGCCATATTGAAGTTACAAGAATCGGCTTCTGATTTGGGTGAAAGTGGTTCAAGTTGATTTACAGACCCAGAAGATTCAGCAGACAAATTTTGAAAGAGGCGATTGGTGTCAGTCATAAAACAAAATTATTCACAATAAGGCAAAAATATAAACAAAAAGAGAGGTTTTTTTTTTTTTTTTTTTTTTTCTAAAAAAAACACCTTTTATGATTCCCCGGCAACGGCGCCAAAAACTTGACTTGATCCGAAATGTGTACACCCAAGTGCAGGCGGTCAAGCTGTAGTAATAATCCGGTTTGAGTCCAGAGTCGAATCCTCAGGGAACTATGGTTGGTGTTCTTTGAAGTAAATAGTGAGAAAAACTTGTAACTGGAAATATTATGATTTTGAAGTTGTGGGAAGTTTTGGATAGAATGTAAGATTCTTTCCAATGGGTATTTTTCTAGACAAAATATAAGATGATTAAATGTAACAAACACTCTTTGGTTCGGGAATCAGAATATGTAGTTGATTATCCGGTGCATTATGTTTATGTTTTATAACTCAATTAACTCCCGTGTCAACGGCAAATTAATCGGAAGATAGGAATGAAGTGCAATAATGGTGGACATTGAAAGTTTGTCATGAAGAGTTAGTTAGGGTACTTGCCTTGAATCAATGGATCTTTCCATGTAGGAGTCATCCATTTATCATAGAAATATCCGTTGATTATACAAAGTACCTTTACTTTGCTAGGTGCATTCAATCACTCAAAAATCAAGTGGAGTATAGAACATTTAAGCATAAAGGTGATACACAAACATAATGTCCGGATTAATCTTTTACATATCTATCATCCCTTCCCAAAGAGTGAATGAGGACTACTCACCCTTCATAGCTATGGTAAAGCTAGAATGATGAATGGTACTCATCCCCAAAAGGTGTTACAAAGTAAAATGCTCAAGCAATGGAAGTAAAAGAAAACAATACTTAAATTAAAAGAAAGCAATAATTACTTGGTGTTTAATTCACAACCAAGAGATAATAAAAACATAAAAGAAAACAACAACTTCTTGGTGTTTAATCCACAACCAAGATATAATAAAAACATAAAAGAAAACAACAACTTCTTGGTGTTTAATCCACAACCAAGATATAATAAAAACATAAAAGAAAACAATAACAATCTTGGTGTTTAATCCACAACCAAGATCTAAAACATAAAAGAAAACACTTAGTAGAGGAGGCTCAGCCTTCCATTATATTTATATAAGCAAGTAAATATAAAAGCTATAAAGAAATGACAATTATAAAAAAAGAACTCTTACCATAAGAACATAAGCATAAAATCTTCAATACATGAATTGAAATGAAAGCTACAAAAGATGAAAGAAATTTTGCTCTCTAAAAACTCTCTAAAAAAATACTCTCTTAATTTCTCCCTCAGGTTTTGCCTTTTTAAAGCTGAAGAAGAGCTGCCTATTTATAGGCTTGGGAAGGCAAGTGGGCAAGTGGGCAAGTGGAGAATGAACGGTGGTGTTGCTGAATGCTGATTTTTCAAATGCTTTTATTACACTTTGTCATGCTTTTATTACACTTTGTCCTTCATTCTTTGCATTCTCCTGACATTGCTCCCTTGGTCTTGCGTTAATTCGGCATTTGTCCCTCAGATGTACTTCTTGGATGCCTTTGGACTTTCCTTCACTTTAGAACCTAAAATATCATCATTTAAACTCCATCAAAGTATAATTAGTCCAAAAAGAGTGTAACAATATGCTACTTTTGAGTGCTAATCAAGTACCACCACCACAACAAAAAAATAATTTATTTAGAATATATATTTATGATCGTAATGCTCTGATACCATGTTAACTTTGGAGGATTAACATAATATTAGAGACAATATTAAGAGGGAAACAGAGAGAGGTTAAAACCTTAACCTAGCTCTCATACATCACTTATATTTATAGTTAACTCACAATAACAAGAATTACACATACACCCTCTTACTATTAACAATTTACACATACTACCCTAATATTCTTAACAACCAAACAAAATTAAGGAATACAAGCAGTCTTCAGTTGTGTTGGAGAGTTGAAAGAGATATATCTCGAAACTTTTTAGTAACAACTGCCCATAAAGATGTCAGAAACTTCACTCCCATAACATTATTTTTCCATAAAAAATTCTACAGTTTATCTCTATCCATATTACCCAAAAAAATGGCTAAAATCGCACAGTTTCATAATGTTAAATCTTTTTTCCCTTTACCAAAACCATCCAATTGCATTACCAAGAGAGAAGCACAATAGTGAGGTATAACTCATATCAAATCCACTTCCTTTTGAAACATTCTGGACGTCGGAATTTCAATTTTCCATCATTAATTTGTTACGGTTTCTACTGAAACGTTTTCGTCATTTTGATGTAAAGGAAACAAAATTTTGATCCTTAACAATAGTCAAATTTCGTTTCGATTTGTAGTTTTGGTTAGCTCAAAAAGAGAGTCGTCAACGAAATATATTTCAGAAACTGAATGGAAACAGAGAAAAATTTGAAATTTTGATTTCGAAACATTGACCCAAGCATTCTGAAGCATCCCAAAAAATTGTGTAACATAGAAATTTTGATTTCCATCACTAATTTATTTTGTTGAGGGCAGCCACTTGGTATAAACTAATGCCAAATGTTAAGTTTGTACCCAACCTACCCCTTCTAGGACCTATGAAACACTGACACGCATTTATCCTCACGTAGCTGTGTCTGAAATGTCTCGGACACGATATAGACAACTTCTAACCCATGGTTGTAGGATTTGTGAAGATACAACAATTGAATAGCATCGGTGAAGACAAAATCGAAGAGAACATAACATAAATAAAGATGAAAAGAAGACAACATGACATCCTCGACTATGAAAAAAGAGAAATCACATAGTTTTGACACGCCACGTTTGTTACAGAGAGAAGGATAGAGAGAGACATTAGACTAAAAGTCAGACGTGAGAGTATACTATTAATAAAAGGAAAGGGTCCTCTCCTTTTATTGGCGGTTTATTACAATTCTAATATTAATATCTCCTCTCTATAACTTTCTCTCTATCACATTTAACCACCTAAATTTATATATTATAATCCTTTCCTACTTTTTTATCTTTCTAATTCTTTCTATCTGCGCACAAGTATCGAGTGACTAGAAAAGTAAAGAAAAGGCACACCAAAAAATGGGTCTTGGTCAATTCAAAAAACAAAGTCTTTTTCTTGTCCCTCTGGGCTACGTGGTGTGTAGTGGTTGGCTTACTAGATTTTGCCATCAGGTTAGATTGCATTAGATGATGTAGAAGTTGAATGAAAAAGAAATACCAAAAAATAGGTCTTGGTTACTTTCCGGAAAAATGGGTCTTGGTCAGTTCAAAAAATGAAATCTTGTTCTTGTCCCTCTGGGCTACGTGGTGTCTAGTGGTTGGCTTACCCGATTATGCCTTATTAATTTATCAAGTTAGACTGCATTAGATTATGCAGGAGTTGGATGAAACATTGCAAATGAATTCGTTGACTTATTGTCATATAAAAATTATGCATTGGGCCAAATTTATGAACTTATGGGTGTATAACAAGCATATTTATATTTATGTATATAATACCAATGGACCCGTGCCTATAAGGCATTATGTAACAAAACTACAAGACTAAATTGATCCCTAAATTTTGTACTCGTCTATGAAGTAATTTAAATAAATAGTATATTATGTAATTACAATTTTGAGCCAAGAATCCAAGTGGCACCAAACTGGCGTCACCAACTACCATTGGGAACCAACAACAAAAAAAAGCGAAACAAAGATAGAAAGATTGAAAGCAAAAAATGGTGACCGGCTGATTTGCTTGTTCTAAGAATTCATTACTATCTTTGATATTCTCAATGGATTCTGAGCTAGGTACCTAAGTTAGTAACTAGTGCATTTCCCTATCAAAGCCCTTGAACTAACTATGGCTACCACAATTCACTCAAACTCTGACGACCCACGATCTGAGTATATCGATTTCAAATAAGGTGAGTTCGCGATCCAGATCACTAAAATGGACGATCCTAAATTATAATACTAACCCTAAATCAATTCACTTTAGAACATGTAGCACAAATATAAAATACGTATTAATTAACCACATGTATATAGATTTATAATTATATATTGTTTTAAATAATAGAAAATCAATTACAACTATAAGATAAATAGTAACTGATTAAGTATTTATGGATGTTCCGTAATATATAATGTTGTATAGTAGTGAAAACGATCTATATAAGAGTTCTACAACGAATTGTGACCCAAAATACTATACCAGTTAAGCATACCCTATCGTACCGCGTACCTAAAAAAGTGTCGTATCGTGTTCCCGTACTCGTACCACGTACCGAAGCGGCCCACAATCTAAGTAACATTGGAACTAACCTTTTAGGCACGAAAGGCATTCTGAGGATTTATTTCATTAGCCGAGCACCACAGTGACTTGCAAGCAGCTTTCTCCGTGTGTCATGCATGATGCTGACACAAGGCAAGAGTAAAGACTCGAAGTCAATACCAGAATCGTAATCGTACGGATCACTTCTGATAAACAGGTCTTTTGGCTATAGACCATATCCACACCCTTCTTGAAAAGGGAGGAATTCTTCTCCCACTCGCCACCCTTCCTTGTGCGCAGCATTGCGTGAAGGCCTTTGACGCGCCGCACCAGCTCTTCCTTCCCCACCCTTTGAAGTTATCCGTGAATCTCCCCTTCAGATCTTACCATCGAACTGACCTTCTGCGCTCTTCGAAACCTTTTGCACGTTATATGTATGGGGAAAAAATGAAGAACACATACAAGATTGTATATAATAGAGAAACTATGGGAAGGTAGGCCTGCACACATAAAATGAGAAAGAGAGAGAGAGAGGGAGACAGATAAGGTCGTAGATGAGAGATATGATAGGAGAGATGAGATATCTGAAATCGCGTGATTTAAGCACGGGAAATTATATTTTCGAGAGTCAATTTTGTCCATCGGATTAACTGGGAATATTTATCAATTAATTTGGGACATTCGAACAAATTTACAAGTTGAGGGATTCAAAATCCCTCGTACTTTATTATATAGGTTTATAATATTCAACGTGTCCCCGACGTGTGCTTGTCCTACATTTTAGAGAAATGCATGTCTGCATATTTGTGTCGTGCTTAGATAGGGACTAATCTGGATGTTATTTTTATCGCTAATTCGTTTTGATTTCCACAAAAAACAAAATGATTTGGTCATTTTGGTGGAAACGAAATGAATTTTCATCCTTGATTAGACCTCTTGTTGTGAGGCTTACATTTTCTTTTACATGTATGTGCTGTCTGGTTGTTGAGACTTTTGGTTTCCAATAGTCAAGTGTGGAAAATTCTTGAATGATGAAGTTTCCATTTATTAAATATGATTTTCAGAGTTACTTATTAGAAAAAGAAAATGTTTTTATCATGTACAGGGGATCTTTAAGGAAAAACTCTTTCTCATCTGTAATTTAACCTAGATAGAGAAAGAAACTAATAAATTAATAACGTAATTATTCTCCTCCATGAACCAAAATTCCAGATTTTGGTCACAATGCTTGATTCTTCAAATGACAATAGTACTCTTCACTAATCCAAACATTGGCCTCTTCTAAATGTAAGAAATTTTTTCATATCATCTGTAATTGTACGTCTTTTACATTTATAGAATTGAAAATTCACAATCTTCCTAGATTTTACTTTTCAATCTCAGTTATTATTTATTTGTTCTGATTATCAAATAACCTTTAATAAAGTTAAAGAAGAAAAATAAAAGGTACCCATGGCCATTTATGTTAACCTCTTATATGCTACTCATCATGAAACTAACTTGGAATGTGACACACAGTAGTTATTGTATTGTTTGGCACCCTCGCAACACCTAAACAGTGGTATTGTAACAATGTATATGACTGAGAAAGTTCCTGTAGTCCTTTTGCATAGTTCTCTATCTAATTCAGATTTGGAGCACATATTTAAGCAAAAAGCTTGCATGGCTTTACATGTCGGCCCTGCTATCACTTTTAATATCATCGAATAAAAATATTGGATGATCCCAATCCTCTTTTACACTGCAATAGTTGGAAGGCTTTTCACACATGTAGCACATTAGCAGCTGTTTTTGTGCGTTACCTTTATGCACCAGCCATTACGGCACTCTAAAACCTGCTATGGCCTCCAATAGCCTTAGGTTGGGATGTTAATTCTGAAGATCCACTTTTCAAGTCAAAACTTCAACTTTTTTTTCCCTCTTTTATTGTATTTTTCCTTTTTAGATATACTAAGAACACATTTCTATCTTAAATTTACTAAACGCAACAAAGAATGAGCCCAAAAAAAGAGGCTTAATTTGCAAAGTTCTTTCCACATGAAATTTTATTGATTGAGGCTAGATTTTTCATTTCGACTTCCTTTAAGATTGAAACAAGTATGGTGGGTGAGCTACAAGTTTCATTTATCATCTACTGCATAGTGATGATGTGTGGAAATTTCCTTCATTGCAGTATAAATTTTAAATTAATTTTTATTGCCTTTTTGGTTAAAAGTTCTTCAATACTCGTGGGAAAATAAGCCTTTTCCTTCCACCAAGAAATTGAATATACCAACATATAGTCTTCTACTTGACCTTTGAGATTAAATCAAGCAATTCTTCACCATTTGAGTGAGTTTAGGGAAACTCACCCAAAATATAAGTCTGAAAAGTCAATATACACTATTCTGCAACATTCCAAATCTATCCTTTATGGAGGGTAACTTTTAAATGTCAATTTTGGAGGGGAGTTCCCTTCAAAGTGAAAATTCAAATTAAGAGCATGATAATTTTGGAAACTCAAAGTTCCTAGAACAATTTAATTACATAGAATATGTGTTCTGCAAAAGCTGGAATTCCAACAAGGGGTCTTTAATTTTGAGATGTAAGGAGTAAGAAGCTGAAATTTGATACTATTGGAGCCTATTAGAACTTTTCCCTTTCTTCATGGCCCGGTTAGGAAAAGTTCATACTATTTTTTAATTTTATCTTTTGCTCTCTAAAAATGGTATTGCTTTCATTAAGTCATTTGGTCTGATTCACTTAATTGCACAGGCTTTTAGTTGTATTTTGTTAACATAAAGACCAGATTTCTGTGGTTTATTCTTGATTAATTACTGCATAGGTAGGGAGTTGGTCTGTTGTTGAGCATTACATCCAGAAAGTTATTCATGAATTTTCTGCTGTGATATTGATGCTTTCGCTGCATTATGTGATGTTGAACTTAAGGGCATATCAAAAGATTAGTAGGCATTCACTTTCAATGAACATTTATCTATATTGTTCTTGGATATAATGTATTTGTAAAATAGCTTGTGTCATTACACTCTGGACAATCAGATCAGATTCTTATGTCAATATCACTTGTCCTTCCCTTCATATTTATGGTAGCAACTCTCTGTTATTTGCTCTTTAATGTTCTTTTCTTCAATGTTTTTATTTTTATTTTTCTCGTAACTGAATGTGTTTGTGTGCAGGAGTTTGGTCATTGTGTTAGGTTGGCAACTCATGCTAACTTCCGTAGTTTTGTGAAGTCAGCTGGTATAGACTTTTTCCCATTGGGCGGCGATTCTCGGGTTTTGGCAAGATGTAAGATGTCCTTGACATGCAATTTTTTCCTTTCTATGTCTTAGCACATTTTGATGTCTTTGATGTGGTAACTTTGTCAGAGCATTTTGTGTCCCTCCTTTTTCTTTGACTTGGACTTTTATCAGTCTTCTGTGGCCTTCATGAATCTGCATCAGAATGGATCTGCAACGCCTTTTGTTTTCTCCTGTTTTCTTTTATCATCAAGTTGACTTCTCCATTTTCTTACCAAAATTTGGAGTGTACGTGTTGAGGCCAAAGTGTATTTGAATATTTATTTAAACAATTGCCCCAATTAATTGCATCCTTTGGCTGTCATTTTTAGATTTCTCTGTTGGTTGCACCGATTCTCAACTCCTTCTTACAATGTTTGAAGTTACCGTTGATGTTGTTCAGTATTTTGTGCAACTAAATTGAGTTTTTCCTCCATAATTATAGATATGGTCAAGAATAAACGTGCCATTCCACCTGCACTGGGCGAAATATCTATTCAAAGAAAACAACTAAAGGCCATTATTGAATCTGTTCTTCCAGCATGCACTGAACCAGATGTGGAAACTGGTGAGCCTTTTAGGGCTCAGGCAATTGTTGCATGTCCTGCTGCTTATGGTGAGTTGTAAATGAGATTTTATGTTGTTTGGTTGATTTCTATACATTAACTGTTGGATTATCTTGAATACTTAGTTTTGGTAGTTGGCAATATATCTGGTGGATAGCAGTATCACCTCTAGAGTAGTTCTAGATGCCCAAATGTAGTTTTAAGGGTTCAGTCATACTCTTATTACAAGTTCTTGCTGATATAATTGACATTTGCTGAAAACATCATTGCATCTTTATGTCATTCAATGAGAATTTTAAGCCTGAGCTGTAACAAGAAGTATTCCCAGGCTTGACAGTTTTTGGGGAAAAAGAGGAGGTGCAAGCAAGTGGAATTTTGGAGTATACAGGCATTATGTCAATACCAATCACTGTTTATTGACATTTTAAAAAGGGTTAATTGCATTAGAGGTCCCTAAAGTATGGAGTTTGTCTCATTTTGGTCCCCAATGTTTCAATTGCATCATTTTAGTCCCGGAAGTATTGAATATGTTTCTATATGGTACCCCAAGCAGACAGTGTCCAGATTGCTAACGATTTTTTACCATAAACTTGTCAAATGATACTTAAATATGGACAAAAAAATAATTTGGATTACTCTTGACCAAATTTTTACTCAAATTTTGGTTAAATACCTACCTAAACTACACAGTTTTGATCATGAGCTATCCAAATTTTGGTCAAAAACTACCAATATTACACATTTTTTTGTCAATAGCTACCCAAATTTTGTTTAAGAGCTATCAAAATTATTTTTTGTCCATGTTTAGCTATTACGTGACAAGTTTATGATAAAAAATCGTTAGTAATCTGAATGTTGTCTGCTTGAAGGACCATATAGAAACATATTCAATATTTCAGGGACTAAAATGATGCAATTGAAACATTGAGGACTAAAATGAGACAAACCCCATACTTTGGGGACTTCTAGTGCAATTAACCCTTTTAAAAATAAGTTTAGTTTAAACTTCTATTTCTCATGAATTCGAATTATATCCGCTTTTTGGACTGAATTACAGGTTTCAAGGTGGATGGTAATAAGGTCTGTTAACACTAGTAGAAAGAGTTTGCTTCCCTTCTGTAGCATCTGTTTCTCAGTAGTTTAACTTCTCAATGGTGGATTAAGAGATGGTATATGCTCAATATGTGTGATTGTGTGTACACAAGTACATGCATTGTGAGGGTTTGGAGCTAGAGAAAGGAAGAGTGCAATGATGCAGATCGATGGTTGAAAAGTAAAATATTTGACAAAGTTGGATGGATGACATCTTTATTTGTCCAAGAGTTATTGTACTAAATTCCTTTCAGCAATGTTTTCTTTAACCATCTATGTGCGATGATGTTGGAACTGGTACCATCATAGACTAGGGGTGGCAATTTTCGACACAACACATTAGCACGACTCATATATGCCCTGAAGTTAGTGGGTTTGGGTTAGAACATTTGACAAGGTTAGTTAATCGTATTGTGTACGGGTTGACAAGTTTATTAAATGTATTTTATTCAGTTTTTTTGCGTCTACCATCTTGATATCTTTATGGTACGAAACATCAATGTAACCCAGGAACCTGTCTGACCACTGTTTTTTAATTGCATATTGATTCTGTGGTTTTTGCGACATGAATATGACCCATGCAACCCGTTTAATCCTTCGAACATGCATAACCTGACAAGACCTATCTATTTAACATGTTACAGGTGTCATGTTTTGTCACCCGACTAATAAATTGGTTGTGTTAGGCTTAGAACGTTGACACATTTAGTTAATCAAGTTGTATTCAGGTTGATCCAATTTTTACATGATTAACTTCAACCCGACCCCATTGCCTTCCGTGGTATTCCATCATTCAATTTTATATAATTTATATTATCCAGTTTTTGTTTTTGTTTTCCCTTATAAACAATGTAGGTATTATGCTTTCATTATATATTTTTTTGTGAGGACTCAATATTTGACATGTCCCTCTGGCTGGCAGGACATGCACATGTTGCTGAAGCTCTTGGTGTACCACTTCACATCTTCTACACAGTTCCTTGGACGTGAGTTATGACTAAACTTTGTCAAACATTTACAAACCCAGTATATCTTACTGAGAATAAGAGGATAAAATATGTTCACTAGTTTTTATAGTTATATTACAGAGGTATCGTTCTTCGTTGACATAAATTTTTCCTTATTTTATGGTTGAGACTTCACTTGTTAGTTCGTAATGGTCTTGGTTACAACCAGACAAACTGTGCTATCTAATTGGCTTGCAAGGTCCCTCATGGAACTGCATTGCCTGACTGAGAGAGAGGTTTAAATCAATCTTAGAAGTCAAAATTCCTTTGTTTATACTTACAGTCCAGGTTTAGATAGTTAGCTCGGCAGCCTGTAAGTATCCTGTCATTTCATTAGAGTTATTTTTAGAGAATTGAAGATTGTACTGTGCAATCCTTATTCTTAGGGTTGAAGCTAAGGGATTCCATTTCAAAATAATATAACAATCTTCTTTGTCTCTTCTTATTTCTCTGCTGCACAAAGTTTTTAATTTAATCACTACCAATTTTAAGGTTTTCTCCCATAATCCTAAATGGATGACTGTTCTCTTACGGTTTTGGTCTTATCCTATTCCTATATGCATGACTGTTGTCTTTCGATTGTGGTCTTTACTTTAATACTCCATTCTGATAGACAATAGTTGCAGTTCAAATATTTTGTTTTGGATATACATCGATGTGCTAGCCTACTCCTAAGGGGAATGGGGATGGGAGCTGCTAAGTTGCCTGTGGGGGTTGACGTTAGGTCTTGGTGACCTACTAAGGGCTAAAGACTAAAGCTTTTTCCACCACATGAAGATATTGTAGCGCCATATTTTTGCAATTGTGGCTATTTACGTCCTTTAGAACCCAAGCCTTTTTCTATCCCTTTCTATAAAGCCTACAATGAATTGCAGGAGTGATATAGAAATCATGTTCGGATCACAAAACCCAGCTATTTCCCGCATGTTGTGAATGCTGTCGTCAGTACCTTTTTGGTTATTGTTGTGACTCATGATATGATTCATGGCCTAGGAGTCAAGAAAGTGGAGTGAGATAGGAAGCTGCAGTGTTGGGGAAATCAATTTCTGAATTACCTTCAAAGTGTGTACATGAGTGTGTGCACTGCATGCACCTGTTCTTCTGTACATTCTTTAGGCACATGCTTCTGTTTTATGAGAAAGTTAAACTTTTAGTTATCCTTAAATTTTGCTTAATAAATCATTAGCTCATAGGTTTTCTATCCAAAATTACTTAAAACTTTTTAGCTGATGACTGTTTGTAGTGATATGATTTATGAACACCAATATAATTTCTTTTAGTAATTCTAATTAAAGAGAATAATATAATAAAAAATATGAGAAAAGCGTTGGAAAAGGATATTTTAACTTGAAATTTTATTTGTTTGTTGTCAAGGAACGTGCCATCCGATCTTTGACCCAAAAATTTTTTTTTTTGGGGGGGGGGGGGCGGGAAACTGAAGCTATTAACTTTTTTAACACCACTTTGGTAAACTCCATAATTCCCCAAAACTGATCAAGGCACACCAAATCTTAGTAAACATATTAATGCTTGCCTTTGTAAAATGCATTTATTTTATCTCTCGCTAGGTTGAGGATATACGTGAATTCCTACAATGTATGTAAATCACAGCTAGGTATGTCTTTCATTTTCGTTATCCTTTGTTTTTTTGGTTGCATGTCGAACAATGAAAATTGTTTACTCAGCAGTCTCTTGGCTTTTCTGTCTCTCCTTTGTGTCCGTCTCTCTCTTACATTTAAGACGAAAACACTCCAATTTTTCTATTTCTTCTCGCAAAATTTGACAACATTGAAATCCGCTTCTGGTTTTCTATCCTCTTCAATGTCCAGATTGTAATTTCTCAGGTTTTAATCATAACATTTTTACATTTTATATATTGACTAGGTTCGTTTTATTTTTGTTTTTAAGAGTTCTAGATTGTTACATATATCGTTTTAGTTCTAATTTTTCAGTTTGTCCGACCTTACGATTCTCGATCCGATGATACGATCCCAATCCTTTAGCCTCCCCCATTGATCCGAGATAGATTCAGACTTTAAAAACCTTGGTGGTTGGGTGCATAGTTATCAAAATCGTACGATTCGCGATTTGATTCGTAAGATTCGGTTCGATACAGGTACAAAACGATTTGTATCTTATATGAGAATTGTTTTAAAATTAAATCGCACATGAATCGTATGATTAATATGATTCGATTCGTATCTCACGAATCGCATGATTCAATTATTTTTTTTAAAACTCAATTTTTTTGCAAAATGATGTCGTTTTATCCGCTAAACAATAAAACAACGTTGTTTTGTTTACGGAGGAATCCACGCTCTAATAAAAACTCAACCTCGTTGCTTATTCTCTCTCTCTGATGTCGTCTAAAGCTCACCTAGCGTTGTCTAAAGCTAAAGGTCATGGCTAACGCTCTCGCATCATCGGTTGGTTTTTGCTTTCAAACGCCCTAATAAAAACTCAACTTCGTTGCTCATTCTCTCTCTCTGACGTCGTCTAAAGCTCGCCCTGCGTTGTCTAAAACTAAAGGTCATGGCTAACGCTCTCGCATCATCGATTGATTTTTGCTCCCAATTCTTTCATGGGTAATTTGTTAAGTTCTAATTTTTTGTTTCAAAATATTGGCCTGTATTTTTTCTCCGAATCAATTTTTTTATTTGTTCTTTTTCTATTCATGTTTGTAACCTAATCTATATTGAGTGTCACTATTTTGATTCTTGAATAATCATAGTTCTTTAATGAATTTTTTTTTTCAAGTTGTTGAATTTGAAAATGGTTAAGTAAAAGATGAAAATGAAACAAAAGGTTAGTGTCTTTCCATTTAGATGATGTGATTATGTCAAATGATTATTTTTAGAATGTAATAATGTTCAATATTCAGTATTTTGTCTATTTTAAATATGTAGTATTATTTTTTATTTTTGTTCAAATTTTGTTTCGAATTTTACCTTTCACGATTCTCAAATTTAGGATTCCGATTCACGATACGAATCGCAATTTAACAACTATGGTTGGGTGTATTGAATTGTATTAATCTTAGTTTATAGTTTTGGGCTTAGCTTTGAATTAAGAAAAGCTTTGCCAAGTGTTTCCAAAAGAATTCATGCATTTCCAGTTATATTCTTGTTTGTTTTCCTTGAATGGACAGTGTCTTAGCTGACCGATATCTCAGGTGCATTTGTTTGCACTTTTGGCAAGAAAAAACTAGTGTCTGCGGGATCATACCACTTTAGCCCCCAAAAGTGGGTAGAAGTAAAACTTGCATTTGTTTGACCCACTTTCCAGAGTGTTTGATGGTCTCAAGACGTGTAGTTGAATTTTAAATCGACATGAAGAAATTGACTTCACTATACGATTCTCTGTTATAGACTTCATTGTGCTCTGCTGATCTATCTATTGCCTTGGATCGCATTGAGCTTTTTCCTTGTTTGCAAAAATGACGTCTTCTTATGCGCATTTTATTTGTGCAGGCCAACTTCTGAATTTCCTCATCCAATGGCAGTCATACCTCAAAGTGCTGGTAATTGGGTATGTTTTTAATTGTCAGCCAAGTTGTCCTTTTTCATTTGCAAATAAAGAGATTCTGACTTGAATTTCACCAACATATTTGTTCCCTAATTTTTCCTTACTGGATCCAGCTTTCATATATAGTTGTGGATTTAGTGGTGTGGTGGGGCATTAGAAGATATATTAATGATCTAAGGAAAACAAAGCTGAAGCTTCCTCCTATTGCATACTTCAGTACGTACCATGGGTCAATATCTCATTTGCCAACTGGCTACATGTGGAGTCCCCATCTTGTGCCAAAGCCGAATGGTAAGGATTTCTTTTTTCCATGCTGGAGTGGAGTTTATATGCACGTCCTTATAATTGAATTCAGATGTAGCTATGTCATTTTTCATATCTTCTGCAACGCCTTGACGTCCTCTAGTTTTTTTTTTTTTTTTTAGACTTATATATTTTTTATGTTCATTACTAGCTATCCCCAAATAAAGAAACATAATACTAAACAAAAATATAGAACACCAAGGCAATAAAGGTACTAAAAAAGAGGGAGGGGTTACTGACGCACTACAGTAAATGCCTGTCCTACCTTCTTTTTTTTTTTTTTTGGGGGGGGGGGGGGGGGGTTAGCCATATTGGCTGCTTAGTGTCCATCTAAAGCAATAAGATGTTCACGCCTCGCCACCCATTCACCAAACACCAATCCACACTACATATGGTATTATAAAGATTTGCAATTGTATTTGGAATCAATGTACGCAGATGTGTGTTAACCAAATTACCCGAATCTCGTCATAGAATATTTTGGTGGTTATCAAGCAATATAGGACTGGAACTCTTTTGATGATCCTACATCCGTTGTACATGCATCCAATGGTATCTTAAATGAGTGATTTCATTTTTGAATATCTAAATCTAGAGCATAGTTATCAAAATCCTGATTCGAATCCTAGAATCTTATGATTCTGCAATCTGGTAATGACAAATCGATCTAAGTCTCGTGCAAATTTTTTTTTTTTTTTTATAGGATCTTAATGGATCGTGATCCAGATCTTATAGGGTCGTCGGATCCCAATTTGAATTGTAATTTTACCGATCCAAGTTATTGGGTTTAGTTCTTAGATGCATTTAGTTATTAAGCTGACCCAATTCATATTTATTGTTTTAGTACTTAAAGCCTCGATCTAAATGTTCGTCTTATACAATTGTCAGTCTTTTAGAAATTTTGATGGATGAGAAAAACTACAAAAAATTCTCTTTGCTACAGAATCTCTTTATTTGATTGTCACACGTTGAAAAATTGAAAACAAGGGCTAGGTTTGATCTCATCTCTCGGCAAGTGATCATTCTTTTTGGGTTTTTTTATGTTGAACAGTCAAAGTTGTTTATTCAACAATCTTTTAACTTTTCAATCTCTCTATATCTGTCTCCCTCCAAAAGTTTAGATCAAAATACTTAAATCTCTAATTCATTTTCGCTAAATTGCACAAGATTAACAACTCACCTTTGATTTTTAACATCAAATTTTAGTTATATCCCTAAGTTTTATGTTTATCATAATATTTTTATTTGTACTAGGCTTGTTTAAAAGGATTTTATCTTGTTATATATATTTTTCGGCTCATTTTTTCAGTTCGTAGGATCTTACAATTTTCGATCCGATCCTATGATCCCGATTTTAAAAACTTTGATCTAGAGATTAATAAACTTCTCTGTTACCATTTCTTTAGCCATTTTTCCTTTGAAAGGACATCTGTATGGCTTCTTCACCAATATCTATTTATTGTTTATAATAATTTCTACTCCTAGCTTCATCACCTCTTGGGTAATCTAGCTCACAGTATGAGTATTGTGAATCTGTTTATGTTCAAAGATTCTTGCCATAGGAATATTGTTTAGAGTATCCACATTACATACATCACAAACTTATTGAGAGAATTGATTTCCATATGATCATGTGCAGATTGGGGCCCCCTAGTCGATGTTATTGGTTTTTGTTTCCCAAACCTGGGGTCAAAGTATCAACCTACTCAAGAGTTCATACAGTGGTTGCAAAAAGGATCCAAACCTATATATTTTGGTTTTGGAAGCGTGGTATGATGATGTTTTTAGTTTTTACTTTGTATTTAGATTTTCTAGTGTTTTGTTGGCTCCTTCTGATTGTGTGATGATTATATATATATTCTTTTCTGATTATTGAGTGGAACAGTTGGTCACCTGATATATTTCTTCTAAAGATTCAGTCAATGAATCCTTTCTCCAAATTTTGTAATGACATTATTTATGGGTTGTCGATGCATCAGTTAGCTTCAGATTTACCCAAATGTGATTCTGTTATTGCATGAAACATGCACCATTGTATATTGCTGGTTGATTACTTATCATACTTCAAGCCAAAATATTCTGCATTTCCCTTAGTCTAACACCATCCTCATCATTTTGAATCAGCATGCCCTTCATTCTCAAGATTGAATGCTTCATTCCGGAATGCAATTTGAATTGCCATTGTGATTACTAGAATGAATATAACAGAAGGGTCTCTTAAATTGTAATTGTGGCTTTGTTGAATGTTTATGTCATGCTGCTAATATGTGTTTAGTTAAAACAAATAACAGATTAGTATATTTTTCTTGAATTAAGCACCAATTTTTTGGGCAGTGATTGATGTTGTTCATTTAGGTGGCTGTGTAAGCATCAAAACCTACTTCTTAAAGGGCTAGGTCATATTTGGCACTTTATTTGGCTCATATCTAAAGGCCCATCTAAGACAAACTTTTAGTTTATGTTAGCTAAGGTGTTTAGGACTGGGGATCCTTGATGGTATTGTATGGGAGTCACTATAATCAAATCATTGAAATTCAAGTTAGGATCTTATTGTTAAACAACCATATTGTATGGGTGTAACTTAAGTATTTATAATTCAACATGCCCCCTCACGTGCAAGCTAGATTTTGGACCAAGCATGCTTGTGAAATCTTTTAATAATTAGGGTGACAGCGAGATTCGAACACAGAATATCATGCTATGCTCCAAAAAATCCAAGAGATTATTGAAAGATAAGAAAATACATGTTCTAGATTATGGGAGCTAAGGTTTTTTGGATTGAGATGGTATTAGAGGGGAGTCTTTAGAATCAGATTATTAAGAATCGAGTTGAGATCATCTTTGGTTGAGAATTTTAATACACAGAGTATGTGGTCAAAACCTGAAAATTTAATAGATTACAGAAAGATAGGTAATAACACTTGCCCCAACACCTTTCCTCATAGACAATATTTTATCTAATTTTTCTGACCCTAGGGAAAGCCATTTGGAGAGGTCTTGCAACTCTTGAAGGTCTTTATCAAGTTTGATAAACTTAAACTCTCTATTAGTCTGTCAAACTCTCTCTCCAAGAAGTCCAACTTGTCTTTCAAGGACTTGTTCTCTTCTTTAAGCCCACAAATTTGGGCTTTACACTTCACTAAGTCTATATGGAGTGCTTTTTTTCTCTTCTTCACTTGTGTTGAGCTTTGACCTCAATGATAACACTCTCTTCTTTTTCTTGAGAAATTCTATATATAATTAATCATAAGCCTCATAGATATCCTCAACACTTTGTGTCTCATCCTCACTAGACACGACCTCAACTTGATTCCTCTTCTTTTGCTCTTTCAACTTCCTCTCCTGAAGTTTCTCTCGGTGGGAGAAGTGTAAGACAATAGAAGCCATAAATATTCTCCTCATCTTTTTTTGAAGAAAAGTCCTCACTCAATGTGGACTCCGACTCGTTGTTTACTACACTTAGTTGTCATAGCTTTCTTCCTTTCATTGGGTCAATCTTTCCTCTTCTTACTTGGGCCTTCCGCAATCAAGTGACCAAATCTTTGACACTCAAAGTATTGAATCCATTGCCCCTTTTTCTCAGCTCCTTGCTGAAATTTGTTCTCTTTTCCCCTTTGGAATTCCTAGATTTACTCGACTTACCCTTCGACCTGGAGGATTCAACGCCTCTAGCATTAAAATATTTTTTGAACTTTTTCACAAGAAAGGCTAGGTCTTCTTGTCCCAAGTGATGTGACTCAGATTCATCTTTCTTCTCTAATAAAACTCAAAGCCACGCCCTTCGACTTCTTAGGCTGTTGAAACCTACAAAGTCTTCTACGGACACCACCTCCAAGTTAACTCTAGTCTCTAAGGCCGTTACCTTAGTTTGAAACATCTCCGGTAGATATCTCAATATTTTTTATTTAACTGCGAGGTCTTCATACTTGAAACTAAGGACAAATGATGAATTGATAATGTCACTAAGTGTAGCATAAAAATCACTAAAAACCTCATCGTTTTGTATCCTCAAGGTCTCAAATTGGGAGTTATAGTTACAATTGACGATTCTCTAGAACTTGTTGGGAGAGACAACGTTGAATATCGAATACAAGCTTTCGAGTTCCACCCAACGGACTCGTATTTAGTCTTGGTCCAAGTGCTTAGGAGTTTTGGTCCGATTACGGTGTTGGTCCCCTCTATAGTAGTCACCGTTGGAGGGGTCCAACCTTCTTACACCTGCAACCACAATCTCTCATCAATTGACTTTAGCAAAACTCTCATCCGAGCATTCCAATAAGTATAATTAGAACCATCGACGAGTTGTGGTCTCGTAACTGACCCGTCTTCTTTTTGAGAATCCATCAATGACTAATTGATAGTCACAACAATTCTCGAATAACAAAAACTAGGTTAAGTAAGCAAAAACAATAGAATTATCAGGTCAAACACCCTCTGATTCTAATTGGGGAAACTTACGGGAGAGATTCAAGTGTATCTTCCCTCACGATTATACATGTGGAATTGCTACGCAACTTAGAGGGGGTGAATAGGTTAATTAAAATTATCGTTTAGATAACCACCAATATTTAATCTGAATTACCACAACCCATATGTGAATGAATGGATAATTAATGTGTAAGTGTCAAACCCAACAATCTGATCACTTAATCCTTCAATCCCACCAACTAGCCAACAATCCACAAAACCCAATTTGATGAATGACGTAAATAAATCAATTACACTAGTAAATCATCAAACATTATGTGTGCAATTGCAAGTGTGTGTATGTGCAAAATTAAAGCAATCAATAAGAACATCTACAACACAAGCAATTTGTTGACGCGAAAATCCTCTCAAAAAAAAATTATGGAACCACTCTCAATTCACCTAACCCAATCCACTAAATACAAAATCAATTTATAAGTACTCAAGTTTTATACCTCAACCAATACCGTAGTTAGATGCTCATTTCCATTGTAAATCTCTCCTCCTGAATCACTACCGAAATTATGAGTATTCTGAGGAACTTGGGTGCGTCCTAGAAGATTGCTTGAAGAGTCAAGATGGTTTGACCTTTGGGGATTAGGGATCTAGGATTGTTTTTAGCTCTCTAGATGTTTATAAGGCAGAATTTTGGCTTCCAAGAGAGTACCCTAGCTTGTGAAGGCTTATCCTTTATATTGATTTGAAATTAGGTTTGTCTTGGAGTCCTAATAAACACAAGTTCATGAACCACCGCTCGAGCTATCAAAGAGCAGTGGGAGGGCGGTTGTCACTAGAATGAAAAAATAGTTTAAACCATATCTGAGGAGGAGAGACTGCTCGAGCCGTCTTTGACACTGTCGGAACTTGATCTTCGAAGCATCATGGCCATGGAGTTAGGTTGAAATTTACATCAACACTTCACGAAATTAGCCAGTTACAATTATTTTCCTAACAATATCCATCTTCGTGTCTGGCCGTAGAGGTTTGCTGAGCTCAATTATACGTTCACCTTGCACATATGCTATTGTTTTGCCATTCATGGAAATGCTTTTTCAAATTTCATGACAAAATGAAAAGCATTAGAAACCAAATACTTCAATGTGGTCAAATCAAAGGAGAGACAACCACAGTGACTTAGGACATAGATATGATATTATGTGACCCAGAGTATGCTTAGTTGTAGCATTTATGGAAAGTAGCTTTCCAGAATTTCTTCCCTTGGAAAATCTGGATTTTTTGCTTGTGACATGACTGTGACATGAAGCAGCATTGATTTTATATAAATAATACTACTCTTCATTGGTCAATAGAGTTGGAATCGTTTCCCTTATAATTCTTTGTTGGTCAACAAAGTTAGTCTTTTCCGATTTAGACAGTTCATGCAATATAAAACGAAATCCATCGTATATAGTCAGCTCAGTAAGCTTGTATATACATATATGCATCTGTGATCAACTCAGGTATTTGTAGGACGTAATATGGATATGATACGTAGTGTTGATGATAACTTTTTCTTCCTTGTCTTTAATTGCTTCTTGTTTATATTTGCATTTGAAACTTTTATGAGGTTTAATCTGGGCTGAATCTTAATTTTGTTTCTATTAGACTTCCCCTGCTTTTACTGTGAATGATATGCTGAATGTGCCTTCCATTTGTTCACATGAAAGGGTTTTCGTATGGTAGATTTGCATCATTCTTTGAATTAATAACCGGATGTCTGCTCCTCTTTTTACATACTCCCAAGTGTTTTAGTTATTTTCTTTGTACATTGCAATTGGGTCGTCATTGTTTAGGGTGTTGGCAGATAGTATGTGTTTTATTGGCTGAGATGTTCAGAGAGGTCATAATTGAAAAGACAACTTGTTTTTAATTAAGATTCTTGAAGATCCCAAGAAAACCACAGATATCATTTTGGAGGCATTGAAGAATACAGGAAAAAGGGGGATAATCGACCGAGGTTGGGGAGATCTTGGTCATTGTAAGTGTCTTTCCTTTGTTTTGATTCCTTAGATCTACTACTTGCTTTCGTCAGTCTTACTGCTTTATGAGAATACTTGTCAAAAAAAGGCGTTCTATAGAAGCTATTATAAAATATACCGGTTATCTCGCACCACTTGCTGGTTGAATAAATTTTTGTCTGCTACCGGAAGTTTCTACCCATCTACACCACTTTGATCCTCTCTCGTACCATGATTTTGTAAGAAAGATTTTTTTTCTTTTTCAGGAAAGTGATTTTGTAAGAAAGTTGGTTGCACTTCATGTTGTAAAGCAAACTGGCATTAATGAATTCATGATCCCCACCAAAAAAATATAAAAACTCATATGTCGCCTTATGCTTGTGTTTACCTCTTAAGTGTGTCATATTTATAATATAATAAATTAATTGAGATCACACAAACTGGCAAAGTTGTCTATTATAGAGACCTGTTGTAATTTTTGGCATTTGCATTTTAAAAGTATAATGGCGGGGAAAGATATTGTATTTGTAGATCAAATTTATGCTTAGTTTCCCTTTCACTGAACATTTATTTCATTTGTCTGTTTCCCTCTTCCATTACAAGTCTTGTGTCCCTTATGTCAAGAACCATAAGGCTTGTTGCTGTTGAACGGAACCTAATAACTGAAAGTACTATAGCAGATAATTTTATTCGTCGGTGATGGAAGGTTTACAATTGCTTTGACTGTTTTCAGTCACTTGCGTGGGCAACAAGTGCGCCAATTTTGTCACTTTTACGGGAAGATTTTGCATTAAATAATTTGAAATGTCTCTATTATTTCCCCCAAAATACTACCCTTGTTCTTCTTCACATCTCTTTGACACCCACTTCACATGGTTCTCATAGTTCGATATGATATTTTGGAGTACATGTTTGGAAGACTCAATTATATTCTGTATGGAACTACACTGTACATGATCACTGATGAGCTATTTGTTCCATGTATTCTGTCATACATTATTATTATTTGTTTCTAATATATTTGATGGAGACTTCATTTTTTGTTAGTCTCTTTTCTGTAAATTCCTGGCAAATGCTCATGTTTTGAGGATTCATCATATATGACTATTTTAAACCTTGTCCATTGTGTCATTGTCGTTTTTCATCGTGACTTATTTGAAAGTGGAATATTGACAGTAGTTTGACTGAGAGGTTCCATTACTTCTGATCTCACTGTTCATTTATTCATTCACTCATTATTACTTGTGCAATGTTAAAGCAGCCAACTTCTTCCTATGACTAATAAGTCTTGTTAAGTGTAGAAGATTAACATAATATTAGAGAGAAACATAGAGAGGTTAAAACTTAACCTAGCTCTCATACATCACTTGTATTTATAGTTAACTCACAATAATAAGACTTACACATACACCCTCTTACTATCAACAATTTACACATACTACCCTAATATTCTTAACACTCCCCCTCAAGCTGGACTATATATATCATATAATCCAAGCTTGGAACAAATTGCTGTAAGACGTGTACGACTCAATGCTTTGGTAAACATATCTGCAAGCTGATCTTCAGATTTCACAAATGGAGTTGTAATCTCCCCAGCTACTATCTTGTCCCGAATAAAGTGACAATCAACCTCAATATGTTTGGTTCTCTCATGAAACACCGGATTGGCAGCGATATGGATAGCTGCCTGGTTGTCACAGAACAACTGTAAAGGAAGTTGAGCTGAAAATCCAATTTCCTGGAGGAAGTGTAGTAGCCAAGTCAACTCACTCGCCGTATGCGTCATTGCCCTATACTTAGCCTCAACACTGGATCTTGCTACCACAGATTGTTTCTTACTTTTCCATGAGACAACGTTACCTCCTAAGAAAGTACAATAACCAGTGGTTGATCTCCGATCAGAAGGAGAGCCAGCCCAATCAGCATCTGAGAAACCTTCCACTCTAAAATGTCCATTAGCTCGATATAGCAGTCCAAGTCCAGGAGCACGTTTGAGATATCGCAGAATACGAGTAACTGCCTCCCAATGTAGTACTCTAGGACACCCTATGAATTGACTTACTATACACACTGCATAGGAAATATCCGGTCGAGTAATAGTGAGATAATTGAGCTTCCCAACCAATCTGCGATACCGACCCGGATTCTCAAACAATGCACCATCATCCATCAAAAGTTTCTGATTCGGATCCATAAGAACATCAATAGGTCTGCCACCCAGCAAACCTGCTTCCTCCAGCATGTCAAGTACATATTTCCTCTGGGATAAACAAATACCCTGTTTAGATCGAGCCACCTCAATACCCAAGAAATACCTGAGTTTTCTCAAATCCTTAGTATGAAATCGATCCTGCAAGAATATTTTTAACTTGGCAATCCCCTCAGAATCATTTCCAGTAATCACAATATCATCTACATAGACCACCAATAGAACATATCCAGCATTTGTCTGTCTATGGACCACAGAATGATCTGTCTGACATCGAAGAAGACCAAACTCTAAAACTGCATCTGAAAACTTACCAAACCATGCCCTCGGTGACTGCTTCAAACCATACAAAGATTTCTTTAACCGACATACACTCTTACCATACTCCCCCTGAGCAGTAAACCCAGGTGGCTGCTCCATGTATACCTCTTCAACCAAGTCACCATGTAGGAAGGCATTCTTGACGTCTAACTGAAACAAGGGCCAATCAAGATTAGCAGCCAAAGAAATCAAGATACGAACAGAGGAAATTTTGGCAACAGGAGAGAAAGTCTCCTCATAATCAACACCATAAGTCTGAGTAAAGCCCTTTGCAACAAGTCGGGCTTTGAGACGCTCTACAGAACCATCCGGATGAAATTTAACAGTATACACCCAACGACAACCAACAGTTCGTTTACCAGAAGGTAAAGGAACGAGATCCCAAGTCCCATTATGATGTAAGGCAAACATCTCCTCCTCCATAGCTTTCCTCCAACCCGGATCAGATAATGCATCCTGTAAATGCTTAGGAATAAATATAGTAGATAATTGGGAAGTAAAACAAGAGAAGACAGGAGACAAGGCATCATATGAAACAAAATGAGCAATGGGATGATTAGTAACACACGAACGAGTACCTTTTCGAAGAGCAATAGGTAAAGAGTCTAAATTACCTGATGTACCAAGATCAGAAGGCGGCAAGGAAGACGGTACGGGCACCTCAGTCGATGGGCGAGGACGGCGAGAGTAGACACGGAGAGGTAAAGTATATGGTAACACAGTGGGTAGCGGAATATCTGAAGATGAGGAAAGAGATGGTGGTATAGGAGATGACCCAAAGTCCAGATCCAAAGGCTGAGAAGGTGTTGGAAAATATGGAACAGATTCCTCAAACGTGACATCGACACTAGTAAAGTATCGGCGCAGAGAAGGACTGTAGCAACGATACCCCTTTTGCGTGCGAGAGTAACCAATAAATACACATTTGGTAGCTTGAGGGTCAAGTTTGTCAAACCCAGGACCCAAATTGTGAACATAACAGACACATCCAAAAACCTTAGGAGTCAGGGAAAATAAGGGCTTACCAGGAAAAAGGACAGAATATGGACTTTGCCCATTTAACACAGAGGATGGCATACGATTAATAAGGTGACAAGCAGTAAGAACAGCATCACTCCAAAAATATCGGGGAATATTCATCTGGAATAACAGGGCACGGATGACTTCCAACAAATGAGGGTTCTTGCGTTCAGCAATACCATTCTGTGGAGAGGTGTAAGCACAAGAAGTCTGATGAATAATGCCAGTTTTACTAAGATAAGCTGAAAAAGGATCAGATTCATATTCCCGAGCATTATCGGAACGTAAAGTACGTATACGACAACCATACTGAGTTTTTATCTCCTTACGAAAGGTCTCAAATATAGAGAATAATTCAGACCGAGCTTTCATCAAAAACAACCAAGTCACACGAGAATAGTCATCCACAAATGTCACAAAATAAGGATATTTATTAGATGAAATATTCTTTATTGGACCCCAGACATCAGAATGTACTAACTCAAATGGACTAGACACACGATTATTGACTCTAGACTGAAATGACACACGGTGATGCTTACTGAGTTGACAAGCTTCACAAGGCAAAGACGACACAGAACTAAGACTGGGAACTTGGCGCTTCAAATTCTGGAGAGAGGGATGTCCAAGACGACAATGCCATTGAAAAGGAGACAACGAGGTCTGTAGAGCCCGGGTAGGTGAATCAAAGTCAAGGTAATATAGACCACCAACTTCATGCCCCGTACCAATCTTCCTCTTCGTCTTGAGATCCTGAAAGACAATAAGAGGGATAAAATGTTACAGAACAATTGAGAGAACGGGTAATCTTGCTAATGGAAAGTAAACTAAACGGAAACTGAGGAACAAATAACACAGAAGATAGGGACATATCAGGATTCAAGTGAGTAGTCCCCAGACCTGAAACTTTAGAACAAGTACCATTAGCAAGAGTAACACTACGTGTGGAAGTAGCAGACTGATAAGTAGAAAAAACTTCAGACGCACCAGTCATGTGGTCAGAAGCGCCAGAGTCTATGATCCAGGGACTGCGAGTGGAGGACAATAAACAAGTGGAAGCAGTACCTGACTGGGCAAAAGTAACATTGGAGGGAGATGGAACAGCCTGTTGCTGGGACAGGAACTGAGCATACTATTCTCGTGTAATAGTAACCAACCCAGTGTCTTGATTGGGTTCCATAAGTACAGCAAATAAAAAAAGAAAATCACTAGATCACTGAATCGTACAAGAATCGCCTACTGCACTGCTGAACCGAAGAAGAGAAGATTGTTGGACCACTAAACCGGACCAAATAGGTCCTGTTGGAACACTGAACCGGCCCACAAGGGGCTGCTGGAGCACTGAACCGGCCCACAAGGGCCTGCTGGAACACTGAACCGGCCACAGGAGGCTGTTGGAATGCTGAACCGGACCTACTAAGGCTGCTGGAACACTGAACCGGGCAGACTAGGCTCGCTGGATCGCTGAACCGGAGCAAAAATTGACTGAACTTGTTTGAACCGGTGCAACACTATCTGAACCGGGCCACAGGAGCTTACTGGACCGCTGAACCGGAGTGACCACTGAATGAACCGGTCTGAAGCTAGCTGGGCCGTGGATCTGGATCTGATTGACCCGATCTGAGTTGACTTGGGTTTAAAACAATTTAAAACCCGTTGGCTCGGGTATGAGTTTGGGTCTTTTATCCAAACCCGTGAAGTCGGGTCTGGACCTCTTCTTCTTCTTCTTCTTCGCGATTAGGGTTTCAGTAACCCTAGTCTCCGACTGCGTCTCGACCACCACAACACTGCTACACCACAACGACCACACCACCACCAAAACTAGCGACAACACCACCACAGAAGAGGAACTCGACAATACCAGAGATCAACGACAACGATTGTAACCCTAGTCTCCGACTACGCGTCGACCACCACAACGGCGCTACACCACAACGACCACACCACCACAGCCACAACGGCTGTATCACCACCACCACTGTAGCACAAACGCGAACAACAACGACTGTATCACCACCACAAATTGAATTAATTTATTCAAAAATATATTTAGGATTTTAAGTGCTCTGATACCATGTTAAGTGTAGAAGATTAACATAATATTAGAGAGAAACAGAGAGAGGTTAAAACTTAACCTAGCTCTCATACATCACTTATATTTATAGTTAACTCACAATAATAAGACTTACACATACACCCTCATCAACAATTTACACATACTACCCTAATATTCTTAACAAGTCTAATATCCTCTTTCATTGCAAATTTGTGTTGTAGTTTCAGAAATTCCTGACAGTGTATTCCTTCTAGAGAATTACCCTCATGATTGGTTGTTCCCTCGATGTTCCGCTGTGGTAAGTTTTACTTAAAACTGCTTTTGAACTGGTGGGCCTTCTATTTTTTTGTTTTTTTTTTTTTTTTTTTGGGGGGGGGGGGGGTGTTAAATTTAGTAGTGAATTTTATGTCAACATGAATGTTGACATTGGATTGTACATTGATACCTGAAATTTTATGCACGTGTAAAGTTATGATTGGCCTGCAGTTTTATTGGGCATTATAGAGTTGCCGATCTGTTTAATATATGCAGGTTCATCACGGTGGTCCTGGAACCACAGCTGCAGGGCTAAGGGCTGCGGTAATATTCTTGTTATTTTCATTGCACTATTATTGAATCCATTGTAGAATGTGGTCATTTGTGATGTTTAATATGTTGAAAATGTCTTTTAAGTTGCAAGTGAGATAGTTGGTTACTTTCTTGAAAATTGGGATTTGATGTTTTTATGATAGCCAAACTTTTTTCTACATTTTAGATTTATAATATGTTGTCCACAATTGAAATATAGTGTCCAACAACCATTGTGCCTTTTTGTGGAGATCAATTTTTTTGGGGGGATAGAATTTATCAACAAGAACTGGGACCTGCTCCAATCCCTACATCTCGGCTCAGTGTCGAAGCCCTTTCAGATGCTATAAGGTTCATGCTCCAGCCAGAGGTAAGTAAAATATGCTGAGTTCATCTGTGTACCCACTCACAATAGTGTCAGCAACTAGTTATCAATGAAATTCGCTACTGGGAAAGTTTAAAATTTCTTTCTACAATTAATTTCAAAACTTGTTGCAGCAATAAATATCTCTCTTCATATTGTTAAAATGCAGGTCATTTTCTTCTTTCCTCAAGTTTCCTATTTTCCTCAAGTTTCCTATTTCACTGGGCTTGATTGAATGGACAATGTAAATTAAGGACAGACTCTATAGAAATAACTTTGGACTGCAAATGCTTTCAAACTAAAAGTTCACGTAGTGTGGAGTATATCACCTATCTCAATCTCACAAATCCCTTGGAGAAGGGGAGCAAGAAGGAATAGACATTTATTATCAATGCACAATGTGCGTTGTACATGAATAAATTTAAAGAATAATTTTTAAAAATTTTAGAAGTATGAATTATATGTGTAATTAAATTAGATATTAGAGAATTAATATTTATTTTAATCCTTACTAAACCTAATTATTGATCTATCCTACTCATCTTTTAGTACTTAATCTGTTATTTATTTAGATATCTCCCCATTCCATTTAGACAATTCCTTTTTGATGAAATTTTTTTGGTCAAGTAAATTGATTAGATTGTAATATTATTGTTTGTATTCTAACATTATTGAATAGTTACATACCAAAAAATCAAGGTAGTATCCAATTTGGTAACAACGTATATATATAACTTACCAAGAAAAAACTACTTATATATAACAATAGAATATAAATTGGACTTTATATCGGCATATAGATATAAACATAGATAGAGAAAATTGTATGTAAGTCCAATCTATATAATAAAGTACAATACAATTCAAATCTTAAAAGGTAAACAAAATGACTTTTGCTATTCGCGGTTGAGATCTCTTTCAATTTTATTTTAAAGTTAATCCGACGGCTAATATTAACACTCCAAATTTAATAGAGAAAATAGGCTCCTAAGGGTGTGTTTGGGGTGACTTTTTAAAAGTATTTTTAATACTTATAATTTCTCATAAATACTTTTTTTTTTTAAAAGTAGTGTTTGGAACCACCCTACCACCACCACTACCACCATCACCCCTATCGCCCCACCACCATCACCACTACCACCACCACTCCCCACCACCATTACCATTACCACCACCACCACCACCACCTCACTCCACACCACCCCACGCCACCACCAAACTACCCCCCACTATCATCACCATTACCACCTCCACTGTTGCCACCCCACCACCCATGTCACCACCCCACCATCACCACCCCACCCACCGCCTCACCACCACCATCACCACTACCACCCCCCCCCCCCGGCCCTTACCACCACTATCGCTATTGTCACCATACCACCCTCTCCCATCACCACCGTTGCCACCCCATCACCACCACCGCCCGACCACCACCATCCCCATTACACCTATCACCACCTCTACCACAACAACCACCATTACCACCACTGTCCCCTACTATCACCACCGTCGCTATTATTACTATCGCCACCCCACCACTCTGATCGCCCGACCACCACCATCCCCACTACCCCCACCACCACCGTCACTGTACAACCATCATCCCTACCACCACTACCCCTATCGCCTCACCACCAACCCTCACGACCATCACCACTACCACCACCACTGTCATCGCCACCATCACTACCACTACCATAGCTCACTCTCACTATAACCAGTGCTTAAATTCATTTCTCTCTCCTCTATATTTGTGATTTAATTTTAGATGTGAATACAAATATATTTATTGTTGACCGTTTTTTTTATTACTGTGCCTTCAAGCAATAACTAGTACTATTATAAAAGAGCCAAAAATAACTTCTTTTTTTTCTGGTAAGGAGCAAAAAAAATAGGTATTGAAAACAATAATCAAATGAAAGTAAATATGATTGTATAATTAGCTTTATTGTAATAATTAGAACTAAAATAGAAAATCAAAAGTTTTTCACAAATGCTAACATTTATAAGTAATATAGATAATTTTTCACCATGCGTGCTTGACTTTAGTGTTGTTAAAAAGAGAAACTATGTAATGTCACGTCACTGTGTTGCTTACCTCAAATTTAACTTCAAATTTGATGACATGTTTGGAGCTGGATTTTATTTCTTCTTTATATTCTATTCTTTTTATTGGGCGCCCCCAACCCAACCCCATCCCAAAAAAACAAGAAAGAAACAATTGGAATACTTATAAAGCATGTGAGGAAAATCTCAAAAACACGGAAACCCAAGTATTTTTTTGCTTGGCAATATTGTAGCTCAATGGGAGGAAGGATATCAAATCAATGACGAACAATGTCTTAGGTTCTAGGAAACCACAACCCATCTTTAACTGCACCACAAGACTCTTCCAAAATCACCCACTGAACTTGCTGCCTTTTCTAAGCTAGGTCTGGTAGGAAATAGATCCCAGTTACAATTTGGAATGGGGAGCCCTCCAAGACTCAATTACAAGTTATTGTGAGCCCTCCATCTATTGAAACTTGATACTATAACATGTTTTACTATTTGCTGTTATTTCCAATGCTAAAGGATGAAAAACCATGCCCTTCATGCATAGGCATGTTGTGACATAGCACATGTGCACCAGGCAGTGATCTGAAGCTAATTTACTAGGGATTGATTATAGCACATGCATTATCATCTTCTTTTTTGGTTGGAGAAAACATTTAGTAGAGCGGGAAGAAACAAAGACCGATTATATGATCTGAATATTTTCGTCTTCATGTGATGACAACTATGTTTTGTTATTTTGGTATGTATGTTTTGATAACTATTAGGTTCTATTTTGCTTGAAAAGAGAAGAACATGTTTGCTTTGTTAAGTAGTTTGCGTGGAGATATTTTTCTTCATGAAACTTTGACAATGTCAGGTGAAATCTCGAGCCGTAAAATTTGCAAAGTTGATAGAGAATGAAGACGGTGTTGGAAATGCGGTTGATGCATTTCACCGGCATTTGCCTACAGAGCTACCATTGCCAGCCCCATCTTCAGCGGCCGATGATTATCCAAACCCCATGCAATGGCTTTTTATCCAATTTGGAAAATTGTGCTGTCTTCCTTGCGGTTCGATCGTAGGCTTCTTGCAGTAACCTACAAGACTGTAGAGATGTGTCATATTGGTGTGTTTTCTTCTTGCTTGTACCTATGCATGCACCATTTCATTCATTGGCTCTCCTATATATTCTTCAATTAAACTAATTCTTTGACAAGCGCTAAATAGAAGATTTGGACAATACAGACGCATACAATTCAACACCGTCTCAAAACCAAAGCTTATGAACTATGTTGAACTTAATGTTTCTTCTTCACCTGGTTCATGACTATCACTTTTTGTAAATTTTAATGTCTCTCCACCTCGATTCCATATAGTAACTTATATTTTTTCGTGCAGCATAAACTCCGCATTTGAAATACAAGTCACCCGGGCCTCGATCCATCGTCTCAAACTTCTGTACACCATCAATGAAAAGTGTCACCTTTCCTCCATCCACGTCGTGGATTAAATTAACCCGAAACCATTTATCATACATATCGGTAGCCACCAGTTGACCACTGTAGTACTTGAGATTAGGGGTGTTCAAATTTTCGACTAGCCGCAAGTTCTTACCCTACCCGACCTACCCTACCTTACTGAACGGTTAGCCGCAAAAATCGGATAGGAATGCAGAAGAGATTTTAGTCTTCCGATTAAATCGGGTAAGACTGCGGAAGAGCTACCCATTTCCGCATTCCTACCCTACCCTACCCGCATTAATTAATTAATATGATTTTAATGTATTTCATATGGTTTAAACTTAAATTAATTGTTATTATATTTGTGTAACAATTATGGTGGATTGATGTACATATTTTCTTGTGTTTTATTATAATTGTTGTTGTAGTTGTTTTAGATTTTAGTGTTATTGATTTATTGTGTTGTTAAATTGGTGCATGTTATTTAATTAAATTGTTAAAATAATTCAAAAATTAATAGTTACAAAAGTGTTTACTCGATTTCCTACCCGACTTCCTACCCGATTAATCGGGTAGGAATACCACACTTGTCGGGTAGGGTAGGCCAAGAAAAAAAATTTCCGCAAAGTATCGGGTAGAAAGATGGAAGAGCATATTTCATATCCGTAGGGTAGGGTGAACACCCCTACCTGAGATGTCCATAGTTGATTGTTAACATAAAAGTTGTTGCACCGTGTGATGCACCATGGATCTGCACTATTACAAGCACCTGCCGTTTGGCAAAAAACCACAGCCTTCAAATTGCCACACTCCCGAAGAGTAATCAAGCCCCTGCATGAACATAAGAATACTAAGTGCACGCAATGGGCCGTATGGAGGACGGGCCTGCTCAGCCCGTCAATCAATGACCAAGCTCTCTCTCTACAACAGTGAAGTATCTAAGGATGAGAGCAGTATGAGCCTGAGGCAAGTATATAAGTAATAAAGGAAACCATTTCTTTATGGAGGAAGATGAGTTTTTGGAAGCCAAAATTCAAACTATATAATGTGGGACAATATTAACTTAGGAAGTTTTGTACTGAAATTGGTTTGACTTGTTTTGGAGATTTCATCTTATGTACCTAATCTGGTTATTTTAAGTATGACTTTTGTCTTTTTTTAGGTGGGATAAACCTTAGTTACATAATCTTTCAAAATAGTCGACGCTCCAGCGCTCTGCACATGAATTCACTCTTTGAGAGTAAATTCTCCATAAATTCGCGCTATCATTTTATAAAATTCGTGAATTCAAATTTTTAATTAGTTAATTCGCGCTCTTATTTACTTGTATGCTTACTCATTATTACTTAAATTTTTATTTAATAAGTATTGACACATACATAAAGATACATATCAAATTAAGACAATATTTGTAACTTATAATTGCTATTTCAAAACTTTATAATCAATATATATTTAAAAAATTAAATAGATTCCCACATAGCATGAAATTTAATTTTTTATATTTTATCTTTATTAACTTTTATGTGGGTGAATATTTGTCTTAATACATATAATATGGCGCTCCCGCTCTAACTCTCACTCCCGCCTCAACTTCCGCGCTATGTGATCTAGGTATAGACCGAGGCTTCAGCTTGACTAAAATGATGTCAGCTCTTACAACATTGTTGTAGTGTTTTTTGTTTACCCAGAAAAAATAAGAAAGTAGTTGTGCCTTTTGTTTAATTTGCCTAGAATATGTCTACATGTATGTATTTGATTGAATCACTGGTTGTATGACTTAAATATGTTCCCCGTAATAGTTAATTCAAAATTCTCTCAACTTCTCAATATTTACTCTAGAGAAATATTATGGGGACTTAAAAAATTAATTTAATTTGTTAACTTAATAATGTGACAATGACATGGTATAATAGTAGTCTTGTGACTATAATTGTTATACTTTTTAACTGGTCCTCCATCATTTGACACATCATTATGTCAGCAAAATTAAATCAGTTCTTTAGGTCCCAATAGAATTATGGTTTACTCTTGACCATCAAATTAAGGCGTCAACGACAATAACGCTAGAAATGCAGGAGAAACATAGAGCGACATGTGGAAACAATACAAGGAATAAGAGATGAAGTTCACCGCTCTATGAAATCGACTAAAAACAAAAGTTAAAACAAAAAAAAAAAAACTTGGTAATTAATAGTCAAAGGTAGTTCTTTCATCCAATAAAAAACTCTTACCCATTCAACACTTCAAAAAAAAAAACTTATATAGGCTAATCTTGAACCAATCCTCGGAGCATGGGTAAATTCCAATGCAAAAATCATAATATAAAGATGGACGAAGACTCTTTTTTGATAAAAAATGATCAATAATTTTATTAGAAACTAATCTGATAGCTGTGATACATCACATTGTATAAAAAGGTAACAAAAACAGAGGTCTTCCTCACTAGGGTGAATCCATCTGTGGGATCAGCACCACCACCACAAAAACAGAGAGAGATTAGATAACAAGCCCACGAGTACAATGAAAAAAAACACACACCAGCTGTTTGATAGATTCATCTTTTTCATTTACTCTCTCTCTCTCTCTCTCTACAACAGTGAAGTGTCTAAGGATGAGAGCTGTATGAGCCTGAGGCAAGCATACAAGTAATAAAGGAAATCATTCTTTATGGAGGAAGATGAGTTTTTGGATGCCAAAATTCAAACTATGGTGCAACTCGGGGGTTTGAGAGGTCAATCTTAGTCTAATTTTAGATATATAATTTTCAATCCTAACTCTAATTTTAACCCGACCTCAACCCAAGGTACTCAATCCGAATATTGTTCAAATTTAATTCGAGCGGGCTCAGGTTGAATTTGGGTTGGGTTCGAGTTACGTAGTTCGGACTGATTTTGGGTTGGGTTCGTTTAAACTCGAAATTAACATATTATTCTAAACTTGGTACATACTACATATTCACATAAAGTAACAACTAATAACTTCAATCAAATATTTAACATAAAGATCATAGTATTTAAATTATAAAAATCAATGTTTACCATAAAGACATAATAGACAAATGTTTAACATAAGACTGAACTCTAGTGTTTTAACTTGTAAGTTATATTGCTATATTGATTTATATATTTATTTTTAAATATAATCGGGTTGAGTCCGATTTAAAATTCGGGGCGTGCTCGATTTAATATTCGGGTTGAACCGGATTTAGAATTTGGGTCGAGTCCGATTTATATATTTGGATTAAACCCGATAGCTCGAGACCTTAATCCGGGTATTGTTCGTATTCAATTTGGGTTGGTGATTTTTTACTCAGACCCAACTCAAGTATTAAAAACCTCAATTCAAGCCCTTTTTTTTTCCCAAATTGAGTTAGAGTTAAATTCCGATTGACCCACCCAAATTGCACCCCTAATTCAAACTAGCTAATGTGGGAAAATACTAACTTAGGAAGTTTTGTACTGAAATTGGTTGGACTTGTATTGGAGATTTTAACTTATGTATCTAATCTGGTTATTTTAATTATGACTTTTGTCTTTTTTCTAGGTGGGATAGACCAAGGCTTCACCGGCCGGCGCCGGCTCCGACTGAAATTGGTTGGACTAGTATTGGAGATTTTAACTTATGTACCTAAGCTGGTTATTTTAATTGTGACTTTTGTCTTTTTTCTAGGTGGGATAGACCAAGGCTTCACCGGCCGGCGCCGGCTCGATCCTTAGGCAAGTGAGGCAATGACCTAAGGCCTTATTTACGTATGTCTCTTAAAATTATATGACTAAATTTTAAAAAAATATAAAAAACTTAAGATGTTATGTCAAACGATCAAAAATTTAAAAAATATTTTTAGTATGTTATCAATAACACTGATATTATTAATTGATTAAAAATAAATATATAGAACTAGTGAATCCACTAAATTTTATAATCGCTAATTATTTTCATATTGAATAACTATAATGTTAGTCAGATTAGTGAATTTTACTAGTCTTAGTTATTTATTTATAATTAGTTAGTTATACACTTGTTAATAATGTCATAATATCACTATTAAAGGGACAAGAGAAAGTACGAGGTTCCGGGAGAAGGTTTTCGTAGTGGAGAGGCTAGAGGCTATTGAAGAATCGATGCATGTGCGAATAAATGAAACACTCTGATAGTTAAGGGAGTAAAGTAGAAAAAGGGTGATAGTTTAGTTGGTGTAAGTATAATTTACCCATAATACAATAAGTAATCAAGTTAATTATTACAGACAATACCGAACTAAAGTGAATTTTAGTTTATACCCTAAAAAAAATTTAAAAAATTTATTTTACAATTAAATTTCTCATATTATATCTTCATGCTTCTCATATTATATTCTCATGTATTAAAAATATTATCATGTAGTCATTTTGTTAGTTTTTGTTATTTATTCAGTGAATATTAATGAATATTTCTTGATTGAATGAACAACAAAAATTAACTAAAAAATCATATTATAATATTTTTAATATATTAGAGATACAAAGTGAGAATTATTAAATATTTTGGGGTTCAAAGTGAAATTCCTCCATCAATATATTTCAGCACAACGCCAGCTCTTATTCGCCCTCGTCTTCTCCGCATTTTCCTTCCAAGAAAGCTCTCTCTCTCTCTCTCTCTCCCCTATGGCGATTTCTGTTGCAGCCACAACAATTCGCTCACTGAGGTCGGACAACACTACCTCCTTATCTGCATCTTCGTCTTCTTCCTCGAAGCTTTCGTACTTGTCCTCTCTACAATTTCCTCGACGGCTTGGCCGTATTCCTATTGGAAACAGAGGCTTCACCTCTCGTTCTCGGCCTCGAATTCTTCCTCTGGTGGTAATTTCTCAGTCTATACACAGATTTTTTTTTTACTGGATCTTTAGAACTGTATTTACCTGTTTATTAGAGATTTTGAGCTTAATATTTTCAGTTTTGATTCTGTAGCAGTGGTATTCCTAGTCATCTGCTTTTCTCATTGAGAAAAATCTTATCTACGGTTTTACTTTATGTATAGAATCACATTTTTTGGTGGATTGATTTGTTCGAATGTGTGCTTTTGTTCAACATTGAATTGTAGCATAATTGTTTTGTTCAAAAAAAAATTATAGTATAATTGTGGCTGTAGGGTTTGAGGTGGACTTGGTGTGATAAATTTTGTGGAAGGTGGTGTTCGCAGTTAAGGATTAGGAGATGAATTGAAATATAACTTGGTGAAGTGAACTAAATTTGATTCTTAAAGGAAGTGAGTGATTTAAGATTTACCCTATCAGGGGACATGAAGAATGTAACTTGCTTTAGGAATTGGTAGATGAAACTATTTACTGTCGACGAAAGTAATGGAGCTGAGGGATGCTCAAGACTTAGGGTGGCACTACCCATGATGCTGTTGTAGACAGCGGATTGAGAATGTTATTCTAAATGGCGTTGGAACCTTCTAACGCAGCCAAATTTTCAGGTATGGTAGGCAGTTACCTGAATAAGGTTTTAGAGTTGGGTCTTCTTGGCTGATGACAAGCCACATTGCAATTGAACAGTTTTGAGACTTCTCAGTGTTTGGAGGTTAAATATGGTGGTTGCATGATTTGAATAGATACATATAACCTCAATTTTTTGAAGATAATCTTGTGCTTTGGCTATGGAATTGTTTGTTGTTTTTGGAGTGAACACTGTCTTTCTTATTAAGAAGAACTACACACTGAATCTATGTGAAAGGATTAGTGCTCGAATGCCCCTCAAATGTTGCATGTTTTATCATTTATGTGAACTATAGTCAATTGTAGGTGTGATTTTGTTACAACCTTACTTTGAACAGGATCTGTTCTATAGGCTTGTACCTCTGTATCCTGTAGTTCTAAGTAGTTGTGATTTTGTTGGTTGGAAATATAGTAGAAAATGTTTGTTTTGTATAGGTGTGAGAATAAAGAGAGTCAGTAGACTACAAATCATCTCTCAATTCATTTGGAGCTATGAATGAGGTTTGGTGTTTAACTTTCTCTCTTTTGGAGTGTTTTGAAGGCCCCAAGGAAGTGGGATCCTTGTTAAAATGGTGGTGGTCAAGGTGTATAGGCTACAAATATGCAAAGCTTTGAAACGTTGCTGCTCGTAACTAAACTTTCTGGTTCAGGTGGAAGGATTGGTTATGGAGGGTAGTTGAAGATTTTTTGCCAACTTAAAGGTTTGGTACAAAAAGTGCAATTTTGGTGTCTATGAGCAAGGTTTAAAGTGTTCTTCTGTTTAATTTTTTTTCCATTGAATTAACACCTTTCTCCAAAATAATCAAGCAGCAGTTAACCAATTTAATATCCTTGACAATCTTTATTGTGTCCCGAATTCATGAATGAATCTTGATATTTAAAGGGGCATTTGAATAAAGTGTCTGCAGTTGCTTGCACTTTTTACCATTCGGAGGGAGAAAAACCTCTTTGCAAGGTGAATTTGTGATCTTAATGTAGCATAGGATATCTTTTTATTCCGAGCGGATTGTTAATCCTCCCAAATATTAGAGGAGAGAAGAATTGCATTGTTCTGTGAACATTGAATTTCATTGTCTCTTAGTGATGGATTGGGGTTGTTTGTAAAGTTGTCTTCTTACTCTTTTTTTTCATGAGAGTTTCTCCTCATTTCAAATGTTTTCTGCAAATATTGTGAGTGCTAAACTTGCCTTTTATTAATAATTTAACTGCCTTTTGTCTAGCATCTTGTCTTTTATTCTCATTTAAGTGGGCAGTAGTCATCATGTGTGCAGATTCAATTGCTTATTGAATCTGTATTTATTGTATCAAGCAGATCCATTTTCAATGTGACAAAGCAGTTGTTGGTTTTGACTAAAATTGAACTATTGCACTTGGGATTCATATCATATTTCATACTGATGTGTACGTCCTTTAGCTACCATGTTTGGTATGGCAAGATTGCAGGTTTCAACCTATCTGGTTAAATTATGGTTGATTTATGTTTGGCAATTAGGTTGAGGCAAAGAAGGAAACATTTTCTTCCTTCGATGATTTGCTGGCAAATTCTGACAAACCTGTACTGGTTGACTTTTATGCAACTTGGTGAGTTGCATTCGACTTATTTTTCTTTTATTGCCTTGCCATATTTTCTTATACAGGACATGGTATCTGAAATCTTATATTTCATGACTCATGCAATCATCCTAGCTAAGAGCTGAAATGTTTACCCAATTAATTGAGACACCAATCCGTTCTCTGTGTTGTAAGCCAAATCCTCCTGTAAGTGAACCTTGAGTCCTTAGGGAGGAGAGTTTGTCAGTTGGTAGGCTACTGCAAAAGTTGTTGATCTCTGGAGCATTTTCTGGAAGCATGGTGTTCTGATATCTTCTTGTCACTAGCCAGATGTGCATAGTGATGTTAATGTCAAATTCAAAGAGTAAACCTGAAATTTGGTTTTCAGGTGTGGTCCTTGTCAATTTATGGTGCCTATCCTCAATGAAGTTGGTGCTAAGATGAAAGATAAGATCCAGGTGGTGAAAATTGACACCGAAAAGTACACAAGCATTGCGGACAAGTACAAAATAGAGGCGTTGCCAACTTTCATCATATTTAAGGATGGGAAACCCTCTGATCGCTTTGTAAGTGCAATATATCTTGATTACTTGTATGTGATGCTCCAATTCTGGTTCTTCAAATGCTGGCTTAGAGACAACGGTGTGGAGTTACCATAAATAACCTAATTATTCTCGCATTCTGAGGCACAGGAGATTGCCATGACATGATTGAGAATTATCTGATTAGTTCCATTTGCCCCCCAGTGTTGGGAGATCAATTAACATGACCAATTTTTGGGCCTGCTTTGTTTTGTTGTTAGCTTGCATGGGGTTTAATTTTACTTCAGAGTATTGTAATTAGTAAAAAATACTACAGTGCAAATGCTTGGAATAATCTGTCATGTATGGTTTTTTTTTTTGCTTTAAATTTCTTTCAACACTCCACTCTGGGACCGGTTTTCAGGAAGGAGCTTTGAATGCAGACCAGCTTATCCAACGCATTGAGGCCTCACTAGAAGATAAGCAGTAGTTTTCTGGTAAGTTCTATCTTTTTCTCCTTTCAATCAGAGGTTAGGGCAGTTCCTTTTCTCTCTATTTTTTTTCCCTATTTCGGTCCCCCCCCTTTTCTCTCGCAGGGCAGGTGGCAGTTCATTTTATGGAAACACTCCGATTTAGAAATGACCATAACTACAGTTTTTTCCTTTTCCTTTTTTTTTTAAAGTGCAGGTTAGACAGGGAAACTGATATTGTCATGAAGTTTAACAGTTACAATGGTGGAGTTCATAGAAGAAAATGAACAGCCTGATTGCTCCCTATTCTTTTGAACTAGTGTACTGTGCCTTCGAAGTGTGATTTACTTATGTTGACTTTCTGATGAATTGCTGATCAAGTGAAACAAAACGCCCTTTAAATTGACAAACCCTTTGTATTAAATCAAACTTTTTTATTCAAATGTTAACTCTAATTTGTATAAAAATTTAAGTTAAAGTTAGAGATGCTCGTGAGTTAAACTCGTTTTGCCTATTCCGAACTAATCCCTACTGTAAAAGTACGTAACAAAAGGAATTTACTAACTGGAGAAGGATAATTTTGGTAATTTAACACAATTTGTGTGCATTGCGAATAGGAAAATGTAACGGCTGTCAAAAGGGAAACAAAGACTCCGACAGGTCCAGAGAACTGGTTATTGTTCTTATTACGTTGTCAATTGTTGCTGTCGTTAACCCCAACTCTCTGAAAATGATAGAGTCTCTATACTCCTTTATTTCCACCCATTTAAAGCAATGTAGGAAATTTATTCGGTATGTTTTTTTATTTTTAGAGAAGGTAGGAAATTTTTGTAATATTACAGTTGTGGATGGATTCCCAGATTGTTGATAGAGCTCAAAGTGCAGGGACAGTTTGTGAGGGGTTTCAGATGAAATGAGACTTTTGAAGCAATGGATTAGATTTTGATCCGATTTTAATCGGTCTAAACCTAATCTAAATATGTTGGGATTTTATTTTCCCATGGCACATCGATGTATTAAGAATGTAAAACTCAATAAAAACAATACAATTAAGTTGAATTTTAACACAATTTTATTCCACAATTACTGAATCATATCATATATTGATATGCAAAAGTAGGGAATTCTAATTGGATCATAACAGATTCAAATTTGTGAAATATGATATAACATATTTGAATCCAAAATAAATATGAAAAATATTAGATTTGATAGCAGGGGTAATGAAGATAAGAAGCCTAATTCTCTGGTGTTATTGTGTTATTATACACAAATTTAAATTTAAATTTGAAATGGTGGAAACGTCTCTATCTACATTGAGACCGAAACAAATTGAGGATAGAATCAAAATTTTAATGTTTTAAGGTGTTTTCGAGTAACATATTTTTACCATTATTTCAGGATATTTTTAGGTATTTTAATATATTTTGACTAATATTAAAAATAAAATTTCATATTTTTTATTCATTTTCATTATTTTTCGAATCGTTTCCGAAATATTACTTCAGCGTGGCGGTAAGAGCAACTCCAACGGGAGTTGTTATCAGGGGTGCCATCCCCATAACCGCTAAAATGGCACCTCAACGACAAAAATTCAGGCTCCAACGGAGGTGGCATCAGAGGTGGCAAAATGGCATCTAGGGTTTTGGGGTGGCATATTTGGCAACTTTGGAGAGAGAATTGAGAGGTTGCAAAATAGCCATTGGTGGCTACTGTTCCTCTCAACGGCTATATTCCATCCAAATTTCTATAAAAATACAGAGAGAGGAAAGGGGAAAGGAACTTGCCTAAAAATTGATTTGTGTACTGCTTCCTTGAATCTTTGCCTTTGATATTGAAAACCCTAACTTCCCTGAACCCTAGCCCTTGCCGTTACCCTTAGTGTACTGCTCGCATAGCTTCGTTGCCATTGTAATTACAGCGAGGCACAGGAGAAAGGGAGGAAGAGGAAGAAAACGTCTGGTAAGAAATAAGGGGAAGGGAAGAAGACGATGGTTTTATTTAGGGGAAGGGGTAGGCATTGTAATTTTTAATTACATCTGCCCTCTGTTCTTGTTTTAATTTATAATTTGTAATATAATTTATAAATTGTTTATACTTTATGGCATATTTATTTGTTTTAATTAAGGGTAATTTTATTTATTGATAAATTGCTCATTCTTTAAATTGATTATAAATTTTATAATTGATAGATTTATTTGTATACTTTATAAATTGCTCACTTTTTAAATTGATTATAAATTTTTTAATTGATAAATTACTCATTCTTTAAATTGATAAATTGATAATTTTTTAATTGATAAATTGCTCATTCTTTAAATTGATTATAAATTTTATAATTGATAGATTTATTTGTATACGTTAAGTTTAATTATATTTTTTAATAAAAAAAATTGAATTATTAAAATGACACCCTATTTTGACACTTACCATTGAAACAGAGACACTGTTTAGGGGTGTCAAAATACTGTTCAGGTTACAAAAAGACATTTGACACCCCCATTTTTTACAACTCCCCTCGGAGTTGCTCTAACAAAGGAAACACAGGAACAATGGAGATGAGAGCCATTGAAGACAATGTCATTCGCCAAGACCTCACTCCTCCCCTCTCACCCCTAGCTTTCTGTCTCCACGACTCCTCTCTCCTCTCTCACTGCTCCGCCTGCTTCTCCCCCCTCCCATCTCCTCCACCCCATCCAAATTCCCATTTTACCCCCACTGATACTTCACATCACACCCCCACAAAACCCAAAACCCCATTCTACTGTTCCCCACGATGCTCCGCCTCCGACCACCCCCTCCACATCTCCGCCTCCGAACACCACCTCCTCCAATCATATTCCAGCGCATTTCACCACTCACTAGATGACACCTCAGATCTCCGTCTCGCCCTCCGTTTACTCCATCACTTCGAAAAACATGGGTTCGTTCCCAAAATCGACGACGGGTTGGAGAGAATCGGCGGGCTGATGAGTAATCGCGAGAAATTGATGAGCTTTTCCGACGATGAGGAAGAGAACGACAGCATTTTGGAGAGGATTAGGGAAGGCGCGAAGGCCATGAAGGTGGCCAGAAGGATGAGAGACGGTGTCGTTTCGGATTTGGGTTGTGAGCAGGAGGAGTGTTGTGCGGTAGAGGAGGTGGTGTTGTGTGTGGTGCTAACGAACGCCGTGGAGGTGCAGGGTAAGAATGGGCGTTATATAGGAATTGCGGTCTATGATACCAACTTCTCGTGGATTAATCATAGCTGTTCTCCTAATGCTTGTTACCGGTTTTGCATGCCGCCGTGGGCTGGTGGAGAGTCTCGGCTGTGGATTTTTCCGGCCGCCATGGCTGGCGGTGGTAAAAGTGAATTGAATGGTGATAGTGTTTGTAATTACAAACGTGAAATTACATCTAAAGGTATTCCATTAATTGTTGTTGTTTATTTTGTTTCAGAACATCAAATATTCATTGTTTAGTTCAGTGTAATTGTACATTATATTTGTTCCTTGTGTGATTTTTGGCAATGTAGAATGTGAGAGGCATGGTCCGAGACTTGTTGTTCGGAGTATTAAGGCCATTAAGAAGGGGGAGGCGGTATCAATTGCATACACTGACTTGTTACATCCTAAGGTAAAATATGATTTCGGCGTATATAATTTTGTATGTACAATTGTTGTCTTTGCATAATGGTTACGGTAGGGCTAAATAGGTGGCATCAGGTTCCATTCTTACCATCGGTGGAGTAGGATAAAAAGTTCAACTTTCGTGGTAAAATAACAATAGTGATAAGAAATTGGACCGAGTGATATGGTTCAACTTTTTGATTTGATACTGAAAATAGTTTAACATCAAAGTTGTATTTTTTCTTGACATTCATATGAATTTCAAAATTTGGTCTTTTTTTTGGTATTTTGGTTTAAAAGATATCCAGGCCTATTAGAGTATTGAGATACAATGACATTGGTGAATGGAACTACTCTTCAATGTTCTTAATGGCTAACTCAGTAATATATGCAGGAACACTTTAGTGGGATAAATTTTGTTAAACTGAAGATGAATACTGTGTGACATTGCTGCCAAATTGATATGAGGGGTTTTTGTTTAGTGATAAATTTTTTGAACTCCTGTAGTTTTAGTTTTTGAAAGCCAAAAGCAAAGGTGGAAATGCATTGCAATATGCATGGAAAATTGATTTTTGTCAATCCATATTAGATGTGTAGCCATATATAGCACCAATGAAGTTGATTCTTTTCAAAAATTCAACTAAGTGGTCCATGCACTATACTTTTGATGTATCTGATCACTCTATGGTTAACCTAGATATAGTCCTCATTTTTTGAATATAGCTGCTCCCTATGATATGTATGACTTCTTGTTGTCATTTTTATGGCATTTTGGGATATTTATGTTAAGCTTCCCCCCCCCCCCCCCCCCCCGGCCCCCCCTTCTTTTTTCCTTTTTATGTTATGTCAGGAAATAGTAAATGGATCGTGTTCACAATGTTTTTACCATGAGTTTCCAACTGTTCGAGTTTTTTATGAATTCCTTGTGCCTTTTCACGTCCACCTTTCACCTGAGGCAGTTTATTGGGTTTACCGAAGTTTCTTTTGAATCCTTCCGTTTTATAGGTGATGAGGCATTCAGAGTTATGGTTGAAGTATCGATTCATCTGCTACTGTAGGCGATGTAGTGCGCTGCCCCCAATGTGTGTGGATCGTGTGCTGAAAGTAAGAATTTCATGAAATGCAATATGTCCTTTGCTAGTTAAACGTTGAAGTGTCTTTTTAAACCAGTCTATGTTCATAGTATTTGCATCCTGCTGTTTTCTTGTCCAGGAAATTTTTGCTGTCAATCTCGATTGTACCAACTTGTGTTCTGACCACAACTTTTATAGAGAGGAGGCAGTCAAGACGTTCACAGAATACATAGATGATGCTATAACCGAATATCTGTCGTTTGGTAATCCTAGATCTTGCTGTGAGCGGCTTGAGAACATGCTAACCCATGGACTTCTTGATGGGCAGTTAGAACAAAAAACAGAGACATCTCAACATAAATTTAAGTTGCATCCCCTTCACCATCTCTCGCTGAATGCCTACACCACGCTGGCTTCTGCATATAAAATCTGTGGGAGTGATTTATTGGCTCTGAATCCTGAAAGGAAAGAACATCAGGTGGAAGCTTTCCGTATGAACAGAATCAGTGCAGCTTACTCTCTGTTACTTGCAGGAGCCACCCAAAATCTATTTCTATTGGAGTCTTCTCTAGTTACATCTGTTGCTAATTTCTGGACAAGTGCAGGGGAGTCCTTACTAGATCTTGCTAAAAGCTCTGTATGGAGTTTGTCCAATTGTGGACCTACTTCCGAATATCCATACGTCTCAAATTATAAATACTGTAAATGTGCCCTTATGGATTTCTGGGAAGCCAATTCCCGTAGCAATCAAATTCAGAATTCGGAACTTGATGATATATCTAAGGAGTTTCTTTATTGTGTTACGACTATAACAGCAACAATCTGGAGCTTTCTGATTCATGAGAACTGTTATCTAAAACTTATTGCGGATCCCATTGATTTTGGATGGCTTGACGCTGCGAAGAATTTTGAAACGTTTGATTCTACAACTCATTCAGGCAGCGCTGAAGGGGCGAGAAGTGTTTGTAGATGTGAAGCAGAGAGATATGGAGCAGACGCCAACCAAGAAAGGATAAATCTCTTTCAGCTTGGTGTCCATTGCTTACTGTATGGAGGGTATTTATCAAGCATCTGTTATGGCAACAAATCTCAATTGAATAATTACATTCAGAATCTTCTGCATGGTGAAGGTAATATCATTGATGCAGAGTCCATTACATAAATTGAGATATGAAACACACAAGTTGTTTGTAGTCCATTACAAACTTCAAGGGGGTCTAGGTGTAATTTATTAACAGATATATTTACAGCAGGGGTCTAAGTATTATGCGCGTACAAATTTTAGGGAGTCTGTGTGTAATATTTTAAATGTCAGAGTGTCTGAGTGATTAAATGACAAACCTCTGAGAGTGAGGATAATTCTCTTTTTTTTTTTTCTAAAGACGTGGCCACACGATCATATATGTATGTGGACCCCAGAAACAAAAATTCAACATGTTTATGTCTATGGATGGATGGGACCATTGATTATTACATATATCTAGGGGAGTATACATTAATATCCCTAACATTATTCACCATAAGTCTCCAAAATCAATATCCCTACTTTATTAGAATAATAATAATTTATAATATAATTTCAAAAGTAATCTTTGCGTGTTCGTTTTGTCTCCAAAACTTGATCAAATCATGTTGTAACAATATACAAGTCAACAGAATGAAATAAAATAAATTAAAAAAAAAAACAATAATTGCGGAGTTGAAATTGATAATATGTACAAAGTATAAGCTTTGCATGTGCAGGTGGCAGTCCCAAACTAATTAAATACTTAGTCCAAGCCAAGCTTAAGGAGTAGTAGTTTACCCAACTTCAACACCAAAATGAATATATATAGGGGAAATTGGAAGGGGTACACCAAATTAGACTTAATTGTAAAAAAAATATATGTTTAAAAAAATGTAATAGTACAATATTTAGTGTATATAATTTGTTACACTGTTATTGTTACACTGTTACACTTTTATTGTTACACTGTTACACTTTTGTTGTTACACTGTTATTGTTACACTATTACACTATTTCGGATATTAAATTAATTTGAAAATAAAATCACTTTCCAAAAAAAAAAAAACGCATGAATAAAGGTATATTAAATGTAATTTGAAAACAAAATCACTTTCCAAAAAAAATTCGCATGAATCGAAGGAGGACATATAAATATAGAATATTAAAGTTCCAAAAAAAATTCGCATGAATCAAGGGAGGATATACAAATATAGAATATTAAAGTTCTCATATATATATATACGAATTTATATACGTATATATATATATATATATATATATATATATATATATATATATATAATTTATACGAATTTATACATATATATATATATGTGTATATATATAATATACGAATTTATATATATGTGTGTGTGTGTGTGTGTGTGTGTATTAACAAATACACATGAATCAATGTGCATTAAAGATAAGAGATTTTGAATTGTTAATACACATGAATCAAGGTGTATTAAAGATAAAAAATTTTGAATTAAATGACCCTAAAGGGGGTATTTAGGTCTTTGTATCCATGTAGTGTACTTTTTTCCAAGATGTTTTTTTAATGTGTACTTTTTGTCAAATAACTCTAATTAGGTGTACCGGCTTCCAAAAACCTCATATATATATATACCATTCTGATATTATGTGGGCCGGAGCTCAACTGTTCAAGTGAATATCTTGGGGGGGGGGGGGTAATTCAGACCGGCCCCAGATCCAACTCTCATTCAGTTGGCCGCACCACCGGCCATTATCGCTTAATGGGGAAGAAATGATTACTTTTTTCCTGGGAAGTCAAATCTTTCAATGCCCAATTGAAGGAAGTTTCAATTTATTATTAAACTAATGATCCGTTTGCTACGTTTCGGAAAGTGGGAGGATCATAGAGTAAAAGAATTGATAAAATATTATGTTTGATTAAAAAAATAATAATTTTAAAAAAATAATTATGTTTTAAAATATAGTGATCTATGACTTATAATATATATGGTAATCTCATATGTGGATATAATGATAAAATAGGTGTGTATATATTTTTTTTTTTTGTATCTATGTTAAACATTAAAAAAAATAATCATTCTTACCTTTCATTTCTCATATTAAATTAAACATAAAAGAGAGAAGGCATTTTTTTTCCTTTGAAAAATAAAAAAATATTATTTATATTTAATTTAAAGACCTAATGAATTTTAGTTGTTAAATAAAAAGTGACTCTCATTCAACATTAAAATTTAATTAATCTAATGACTACAATAAATTAAATCTCTAAATTAATCTAAAAAATATTGCCTTTCAAATTAGTGGAAGCAAAAGCTATTAGACAAAATTTTTAGAAGATAAAAAAATATTATTAGATCAAAGGTTGGTTGGTGCATCCAACTAATTCGATCACTGTAATGAGCAATGCTATGTATCCCAAATCTCTAATCCAAATTTACTTCTTCAATCTTGGCCGTCCATCACATTACTCAAGCTCTGAAGTCGATGCACACCACCACTTATAAATAACACCGCTCAGAACTCTTCCAGAAACCATTTACAACCTACTTTCACATATATCTTCCCCATATAGTCATCCTCATCACCCTGAGCAAGCACAACCATGGCTGAAGAGAAGCACCACCACCACCTCTTCCACCACAAGAAGGAGGAAGACATGCCTACCGACGTAGGTGTGTACTCTGAGACCACCTATGCCGCCGATGGCATGGGTGACTACTCTGCAACCACTGAAGCGGTGGTGGTGGAAGAAACCCATGATTATAAGAAGGAGGAGAAGCACCACAAACACCTCGAACAACTCGGCGAGCTTGGCGCCACCGCGGCTGGTGGCTATGCCTTGGTAATGTTCTAATTTTTATATATATATATATATATATAACGATTAATCATTATTACAAGTGTCATAAATCAAGAAACTTCATGTAGGTCATGTTTCTCATATTCTTAGTTTTTTTCTGTATGGTAATACCAGCATGAGAAACACAAGGCAAAGAAAGACCCGGAGCATGCACACAAACACAAGATAGAGGAAGAAATAGCAGCCACAGTGGCAGTTGGAGCTGGTGGATATGCATTCCACGAGCATCATGAGAAGAAAGAGACCAAGAAAGAAGATGAAGAGGCTAACGGAAAGAAGCATCACCACCTCTTTTAAGTGCCTCCATGTCTTTCCTTTGATCCTTTCCACGGAGTTGTGTTATCTTTATTAGCAAAGATCAACTACCCTCAATAATTTTATGTATGGGTTTGAGTTTAGGTTTGAGTCTGAATTAGAGTTTTTGTTTTATTGTCCTATCTGTGTGGACCTAGTAGAAGCCGTGTTTATTGGTTATGTTCTTATAAGCATTGGCTTAATAATTTGGTTTGAGATCTTTGTTTATGTTTTTTATTTGTGAATGATCTAGAGTTAGTTTCTATATCTCAGTTTTCAACTATCATTTCATCCATATGTATTGTTCTTCTAAGGAAAGTCAATATGTTTTTTTTTTCTTCGACGAATCATTTCAATCATGTATCTCTAGCCGTCATGATTAATGTAAAAACTTCCCTAATCCACATACATTTGAGCAAGGATTAATGAAAAAAAGGCCACATCTTATGATTCATTTGCTTCCTATATAGTGGGCCAATGATGTCATTTTATTTTGGTGAAATTAAATTTAGTGGATTGGTCTTTTATATATTATATCCCGAAATCAATTTCATCAAAACAAGTGTAAGATTATTTATCGTCGTCTCTTTTATACCTACCTATAAACCGCAAAATTATGCATTGATCATGACCTTTCATACTTACCTGTTACAGCGAAAGGTTTTTGTCAAATGTCAATGGAAATCGATAGATAGTTCTAGAAAGATTATATATTGAAACGTACATAAACCGTTTAATTCCAACTATTAAAATTCATTTGTTATGACTAATATCTGATGTGATGATACACTTTGTCGCACTTTGACACTTTCTTAAACAAATTTGAATACTAATATATAGATCATATTAGAGATATGATAAGATTCATATAAATCCATCAATATCCACGGTAAGGATAAGATAAAGATAAATATAAAAGATATAATAGAATTCATATATAGATCAATCAATATCCACAATTAGGATAACAGGATGATAGATTAGAGTGATATATATATATGATAGAATTCATATAGATCAATCAATATCCACAATTGGGATCAAATGATGATAGATTAGAGTGATATATTTATCTTTATCTTATTCCGACTATAGATATTGATGAATCTATATGAACCATATCATATCTCTAATAGTATCATAGAATGTATCATATATATATTAAATGGAAAATTTAATTATGTATTTGATAGAATGAATCCAAAAATTGAAGAAATGAAAGTAGAAATGATACAAAATTTATCCTACAAGGAAATCAATCTTTATTCCCTCCTTCATATTTAGTCAAAAGACAAAAAATAGGAAGTATTAATTTAGTTATGTTTAGTATGGATGTAAAAGTGAAAATAAAAATAAAATGCACATGCATGTATATGTATATGTGTTGCCATTTTTTGTTTTTTTTTGATTTCCAATTTTTTTATAGGACTAACCAAGGTACCTGTATTAAAAGATCTACTGACCAAAAAAAAAATTAAAAGATCATATGTTTTTGACCCAACGTTAGGTGTTTCATATTTTAAATCCGACCCAGACATCAATGTCAATGGATCGCTTAAGTGTTGTTTGATAAAAATAAAAATTAAGCAATGATTAGACCAAATGCATTGCCACCAGACCCTCAAAGAGTCTTAAGCCATGGACTCCAAATTGGGCCGATATGTGCCCCGGACTAAAGCTTATGAATTTCATAATCAAAGATTAAAAAATCGGAAGATGTTATATCAGAACGGAAGCAAATCGAAATGGAAAATAAAACATCTACAACAGATTCATAATGGTCCATTACCCTAATTTTTACTGACGTGATTTTGTATATATAAGCATGATATTATAGGTGGATTTGTATTGTGTCGGCTGTAATGTCTGGACTGGATGATTCAGACTTGGTTTTATAGACTAACCAGTGGATGTTTTAGCTTATGTTAATGAGTAAATATTCATTACATAGGTCATACCATGTCAAGATTGTCACTTTATATAACCGACATCAATACAAGTTGTTGAATCTCACATAATTTTGGAGAATTCATGTTTATTTGATAGAGTATTATTGAATAGTGATATTATATGTATTATGTTAATGATAATATGGTATCGTCATATTAATCAAAATCACAAGGTGGGTTTATTTCAATTTGAACTCCAAAAGATAACATAAGCCACAAGACAACCTTGACACTCCAAAACAAAACCAAAGCCAAAAAACTTGGTAGGTCCCTTCAAAGTTCGAACCCTATTTTCTCCATCCCACCTACGCGGCACCACTTCAAACCGGAATACCAGCCGACGCAGCAGCCGGAGATTGCACCATGGGCTGCACTGTTGGTTGGACTTGGGGCGATGATGCCCCACAATAATCAGCAAGAATGTCTCCTTCCTCGGCGGTGTAACCTAATGAAGTAAGCATGCTAGGCCAGCAATGGTGTGTGATGGTACGGATGGCTCTACAACATTCCATTCCCATACTCGTCTCACCATTGATGAAGAAAAGAACGATCTCGTTCGTGCACGATTTTAGCTCCCAGAGTGCACTCCAACATTCAACCATGGCATTTTCACCTTCAAGCCTGGCCGTGATGTCTTTGCCGGGCTTTATGGGCATGTCACGAGTCGCGGTCACCGTGAAGATAAGGCATGAGAGCATGAATGTTAGAGGAAGGTTGATGATTGCCATGGCTTTGCTTGAAAGACAAATGGTGCAAGCAATGGAACGAAGTATATTGAGAGAGAGAGAGAGAGATAGAGAGATGGTTCTCTAGGGACTCATTATATAGGGACGATGGGGTAGGAACTTATAGACGTTTCAGCTTCCCAAGTATCTTTTGGACAAAATTAATTATATATCCCTTCTCTTTTAGCATAAAATCACTCACTTAAATCCGAATGAATATTCAACAGAATCGAGGTTTTATGCCTTGGTTAACACGTGATATAATAAATCATTTATAAAACAACATAGTATAATAACCCGTTTATAGAACAGCATATATATAGGCCTAATTAGTATGGTCGAGTTGGATATTTACTTGGGGAAACTCTGGCTGGCTCATAGAACTACTAGACCACCTCTTCTTCTTCTTTTTTTTGGGTCCACAAGGCAACCTGATCTCTAACATAAGTGACAACCCAAAAGCCCGTAACCGAAGTTCATTCCAAAAGGCACAAAAACTGACCAGTAATAAATTTCCGTTATCTATCTGATTAGAGGAAAATGAAGAAGGCAATCCAAGGTCCCAACGAAGAAATTCATCAGTCATAGCTTTAATAATTCTATTAAATCATGTCACTATCACATCATTAGATCAAATTTTTAAGTTCAAATAATATTCCTCGTCTTTTCACGGTTGAATTTCCACTATCTATCCAAGTTCCTAGTATTAAATATCCTCATTATGACCCCATGGGTTATTGAAGCCCAAAAGACCTAAACTTCAATCCCATACATAACCCAATTATTATTAAGAAAAGCTATGTAACTAATATCTTAACCTAATGATATTTAATGTTTTGAGTCTACTATGGAGCATTCAAACATTGCCATGCTTCATGTATTGCTGTGTTCTGAACATATCCTCCTAAATAAATATAAATTGCAAAAAGAAACATGGACCTGAATAATGGGCCTTCACCCCTATCTGTGCTGCCCAATGGAGGTCCAAATTTCCATTGAATCTAATCAGTTTTTTTTCCAATGTGTCATTTGACTCTCTCTCTCTCTCCTAAGGATGAAACGACATGAAAAAATTGATAGTAGTAATTTTATTTTGAACCTAATTTACTAAATTAATTTATTATGACTGTTGAATAATAAAAGTTTTAGGGAAATGTTATTTAGACCTTATTTGGAGACCTTATTTAAGGACCTAATGATATACAACTATTGAATTGATTGTGGGCTCCATCTAATGTTGGAACTCACAACTAATCCAATGGTTGCATTGAAGCCACATTATTAGGTCCCCAAATAAGATCCCTATAGTATTGCTCAAAGTTTTAATATTGGATGCGGTCCACTATGAATTAGGTCTAAATATAAACAGTGGAGTAGCCCGAAATTTGAGCCAATTTCTTATCATTTTGTCGTTGTAAACACACCCATTTGTTTTGAAAATGGTCCAGTGAATCTCTAAATAGTCTCTTTTGATCACAAAAGTCTACCCAGGTCCTCCTTATATTAATTGCATCTAAAAATTGGAATATATATCGGTGACACCACGTTATCTCCGTCACATGTTATCATTATCTAATAAGAAATAACAATATAGACCGAGAGAACCCCATTTCTAAACATGCAATAGTTATTCTATTACATGCATGGGGTTGTCAATTACTAAATCATAAATTACGTGAGTTCAATCCATTCACTTGTTACTTTTTGTTAGACGGTGACACTACATAACAGTAATGACGTGGTGTCACTGTTACATTAAATATTTTCTTCTCAAATTGGTGCCCGTAATGCAAATTTTGCAAAGTAAACTCTCTTTATGGTACCTACTTTTGTTGATTAGCACCAACTTTCACTCCTAAAGTGGAATTTTATTGAACTGTAAAATAATCATGTTTCATGACCGGAAGAAGTTCTAAACATTTTTTTTTATCCACAATGTAAATAATATTGAGATAGACCAACAGCTCTATCCGAGATGGTAAATTCACATTGAGGGAGTAGAGATTACTGGTTTGAACCTGTTATACATCAATTATAATAATAATTAAAAAAATAATAATATTGAGACATAATGTACTATTATCATTTGATTAGTAACTGACAACATTAGGTTAATTATGTACTCACTACTCAAATTAGGTCATCTAACATTATTTTTTGTCCAAATTACTTTAAACTTTATTGCTTTGTTTTGTGTTTTTTTTTATAAACAAGAAACAGTAAAAGTTTCTGACTTCCATGGCATGTGAATCAAAGGTCACTTGCCCTACAAGAAGACAACCATAAGTATAAGCTGTGGTTTTCTGACCACTTTTGTTGGATATGAGGAAAATATTTAATCAAGGACAATATGGAGGAACAAGTAATAGACTTAACTATATGGTAAGATCGAACTTTATTTTTTATGGGCTGTTGCTTTATAAGGAATGAAAGTGTCCCATGTGGTTACAATACTATATCTCTCATACCTTAAGTAGTAGGAGTCCAATTTTTATCAGTTTGTTGTAACGTGGAATTTACCTTCTCCATTGAGTTACGGTGTTAAAATGTGACACAATACGAAGATGACGAACACGATACAAAATTAGAAGGTTTAAGTTTTTTTAAGTCATTCGTTTTGTAAACTAGTGGACGCGACACGACACGATTAAAAAAAAAAATCAGATACGAGTAAGTCTATTAAAAGAAATACACGACACGACTTATTTATATATCAATAATACACAATCTATACACATCTCGAATTTGATATAATACGATTGGTTAGATACAAATTAATAAATGAATTAAATATTGATGAAATATTTTTTAACACGAACCCGTTAATTAAGACCAGTACAAACCTATTTTTCCCAACACGATTGATAGACTTACACAAGAGTGAGGTCACGTCAAACTCATGTAAGTTAATGTTCGAGATAGGAGTTGTCTACGGTACTGAAAAAATAAATTTCAGTATTGTATTGACTTTTAGAAGTTGATTTTTGGTAACTATTTTTGCTACTGTTGTGATAATTATTTTTATCACTTTTTTTGGTACCACGACAGTAATAAAAACACCCACAAATGTGGTAAATTACCTATAAAAATGATCTGACCAAAAAAAAAAACCTATAAAAATGATATTTTTTTTGTATAAAAAATGATAAAAATAGTTACCACAACAGTGATAAAAATACTCATTATAATGGTAAAAATACCCATAAAAATAGTAAACCATCCATAAAAATGGTAAATTTTTTAATTATAAAATAACTCACAAAATTTGTAAAAACACTCATTAATGTAATACATTTTAAAAATATAGTACCAAACTTTTTTTGTCAATACCGTAGTCAAATCCTTCAGGATAAATCTAAAATGATAATTAGTTTGAACAAAGAGTAAGAAAAGAGATGTCCAGAATTTGAATTTTGACAATTCCTGAAAGCTAGGTCATGAAGAATTTATCAGTCATGAAGTCAGTTCCAACGTAAATGACTTATTTTTGACCAAATCAAAGATACATTAATTAGTTAAAACATACTTAAATTGGTTCGGACATCGTAACCGATAAAGTCAAAATGGTCGTAAGATTAGGAAAAACTGTTCCCTGCCTCGCCTCGGGTTTGAAGCAGCACAGTCAAAATTGAGGTAACTAGACAAGGTTTTGCAAACGTTGAATTGATTTCATACTTTTTAGTTTTTACTCTTTTAGATGATTAAACAATGGCTGCTGATTAAACTTTTTTGTGGGAATTCGTTCCGTCATTCTTGGCGATAGGAATTTTATGATGAATAATGTTATTGAAATTTAAAATTTTAATTTAATTTATTAATGGAAGGATATTGTTTCATTGGCCAAATTTTAATATTTAATGGAACCTACAATTAAGGGTGTTAATCGAAACGAGCCTGACGAGCTTATTTTTCTAAACGAGTTTAAAAAATTGTTCAAGCTCGAGCCAAGTTTTATCTAAGTCAAAGTTCGAGTAACTCATATCGATTAACACTCCTACCTATAATCAATCAAATAGTTAAAATAAATTAAGTCAATAAATTAGATTTCAATAATGACGTGATCTATTGGATATAGAAAAAAAAAAAGAACATTGATAGAAGGAAAATGCTATGCTTACCAAAAAAATTTACCAAATCTTCTATACCAAACAATGTGGCACAATCTTCGTCATTGAATATTAATGGAACTCACTTATCTGATAATAAAAGATTATGTCACATCATTTAAGATAAATATTTAATAAAAAAATTTGATAAACATAACATTATCCTAATAGAAAGTAAACCCAAGATTCAAAGTAGCCTTGGGAATTTAACCTTGCATCAGTCACTACTGTTGACTCACATGAGTTGGCCTATGGCACACCACATGGTCCGTGGATTGTTTCGATCGTCAAACTTGCCTGGATTTTTTTAACTTCATTTTGTTTACTTGCCAAAAAAAAGATAACGGTTCTGTTTTTAACACGGTACTAAAAAATTATAATTTTTTAACTTTAAATTATACTTTTTAAATGTGCAATTTACACCTATAAAAGACTTTATTAATTTTAAAATGGCATGGTTACTAATGTGTCTTTGGCCAATAATATTCTTTGTTTTGTGAATGATTTATTTTCTTGAGGTCAAAGATTCAAGTCCGTTGTATGACAAAAAAACGTAGTTGATTGGTAGGACGAACCGTACCCAATTTTATGATATGAGTTCAAATCTCCATCGAAATACAAGTCTTGATTTAACTGGTACATGGGTTGAGGGACTGGTTCATGCACTTAGATTTTGCCCTTAGTTATATTCGGACTCACGAGTTTGAGCGACACAAGTGCCTCTACACGCCCGAAACAGACCAAGAATTTTCCCCATTACCCAAAAAAAATAGTATTCCAGCTTATAAAAAGTAAAAAACAAATGATTAAAATAATTTATAGTCGATCATAATATTTTATAATTTTATGCGATTAGGAACAAACTAACAATATCACTCAGCTATCTAGTGCTTTATCTAGTTTAGGGGTGCAACTTGGGCGGGTTGAGAGGTCGATCCTAGTTCAACCCTAAGTTTAAAATCTCAACTCTTATCCTAACTCTAACCCCCGACATCAACTCGAGTATTGCCCAAATTGAATTCAGACGGGTTCGGATTGAATTCGGGTTACCCAATTAGGGTTTATTTCGGATTTGAATTCGGGTTGGGTTTGTTCAGACCCGAAATCAGTCTGTTGTTCTAAATCTGGTAAATAATACATAGTATTCACCTGAAGTAATAACCAGCAACTTCAATCAAATGTTTAACATAAAAACCATAATATTTAAAGCACAAAAAAATATGTTGGACAAAAACTAAATTACACTTTTCTTAACATAAAGACATAATAGTCATAATAGCCAAATTAACATTGAAAAAAACATATTGGACTCAATGTTTAACCATAATATTTAGGTTAAACTCGGTTATCTGAGACCTCAATCTGGGTATTGCTCAAATTCAATTCAAATTGATATTTTTTGACTCAGGTCCAACCCAAATATTAAAGACATCAACTCAAGTCCTATTTTTTCGTGTTAAATTCGGATTGACCCGCCCAAATTATACTCCTAATCTAGTCCAAAAGAGTCACCTAGGTGCCAAACACCTTTCCAAATAATAGCTTTATGCAATTAGTATAACCCATTTAGGCATTGACAAATACACGCGGTTCATGGGCTAATTTCTGAAAGCCCGAAGGCCCATCAGGCATTGGTTGGGTCAAGCTGCCATGTGACAGTAAATAAGATATTGTTAGACCATCTCCGACGTTCATTTCAATTTTTTACTCATTTGTGAGTAAAAAATTAGATTTGATATAAAACATTTTAGTAGGCAAATTTAAATTTAAAAAATGACTAATAAAAATTTAAAAGAGGATACACCTAAATTTAAAGACTAGTGCAATATGATCATCCGATCTTTAAAAGATAGTGAAATCTGACCACTGGAGATTTAAAATTTAAACTTAACTCAAAGTTTGAGTAAAAGTTTAAAGATTAAAATTGATCAAAAAATTATTAATTTTGACTTGTATAATTTACAATCCTTGAATAAATTGAAAAAATAATAAAATAATAAAAAATTTATACATGGCATATTTTTATTGGATGAAATTTCATTCTCTCAACGCCGAAACCTGATTTGAATTTCGCTGATCGCCATGTCTTTTGGCGCCTTAACCTGCCATCTAAAAAAAGACTGTCGTCCCTCACAGACCTCTCTATCTCTCCTTCTCGAACTCCGTTCCCAACAAACCCCTCGCCCCGCCCCAAAAAAAAAAAAACCCACCGACACTAACGAACACACGCATGGCCCAACTCGGGAAACAATGACAGCCGTTCGTAACGTCAGTACACACACACAGACAACAACAGGTGCCTTATACGGACAACTGAGTAGAGTTATTGCGTGACAGCTAATGAAAGCGCAACTCAGCAACCTGCCATTAATAGATCCTCCTATTTAAATTTTATTCTCTTTAAATTTATTTACCCCTTTGTAATTTAAGATTAACTCCTGCATTAACTCCTTCTCAAGATGAAAGACTATATTATCTGTCACTGTAACTGTCACTCACTCTCTGTGGCGTACATTACCCACAGTGAATAATCGGGCACCTTTTTTTTTTTGTTAAATCACCTATTTTTTAAATCTCCAATGTGGTAAATCACCTATTTTTTAAAAAAATATTAAAACTGAAAAAGTCATAATTTTTAAAAATAAAATTATTATTTTTTGAGATTAAGTTACCAGACGAAATTATAACTGGTCAATCAAGAGTATTAATAATTTATCATAATTTTTTATGATCGATAAGAAATCGATTTTTTTTTGTGGCTCCCGCATAATGATTTAAATCCATTATTTCCTTAGTTTCGCTTTCCACCGACGAAAACAGTGAGATACAGCCATCTGTCACTTGTCTTTGAGAAATTCACGTGGGACCCATTGGGCCCCACCTTATTCTGTTACACGTGGAGTTGTTAACTGGAGTACAGAACATAATTGTCTAATCTTTAGAAAGAGAACCTTAGCTATCATTTTGGTTGATCCTCTGTAATCAATTACTTAGGATTATGATAAGCTTTTCACCCGGCAACCGACTAACTTTACACATTATATTTTTATTTTATCTAAACGAATACATTATTATTATAATCTGCACGGGATTATTCCTGCAATCAACTTGAGATAGTGGCTAAGTTGATGGCGAACGCTGAAACAACCACAAGGTTAGGAAAAAGGGAGTCAGGCGCACGCTCGGCTAATCCCCTCCGAAGCTTAAGTCAGTAAGAGTGGGAGGAAAAAGCTCTATTGAATCAGTTCTGAATCGATTTTGTGTACCTTTGTTCATTTTTCTGAGGGATATTTATACCTGAACTCGTAATGATTGCTCTGACACAGAGGTCATCTCAGCATTTAATGCTCTTCTCAATTACCCATGCGCAATGAGTGATTCATTCATGGATTCCCGTGTCATCAATGCTCGGGGGAGGGAACCAGACCTCGGTTCCACGCTGAGGAACTCCAGCTATCCCCGAGTACTCAAGTGCCTAGGAACGGCGTCTGACACCTACTCCCGAGTAGTCGGCGTCTAGGGGTAAGCACCCCCTACTTCTGTTCTCGGCGTCTTAGCCATTAATGCATTTACTCATGACTATCAGTTTGGGTCTTCGAGGGTACAGAGGCTCATTAAATGCTCTGTCTAAGTCACTCACGTCTCCATAAATGCTGGGTCACATCGCATTAATTGCTGGTGTCAGCAGCTTATACTCGGTTCCACGAAACCACGCTCCTTCGTCAGCTCTCCTTCTCATTATCGGCACTGGCTCATTACTCGGAGTCGGCTCCACTCCTCGGCGTCGGCTCAACGGCTTCATAACGGCTACACTTGTACACGTGTCGCCTTGGGGTCTGCTGAGCCGCCTTGAGTCCCTCCATAATCTTTGAATAAAACATTTATTATAACAAACGAGAAAATATTCACAGAGGAATTATTAAAACTCGAAATAAGACTCGGGAGAACTCGTAAAAAAAAAAAAACGTAGGAAATCTTTTCTTATTTGTTGACAAAGATTAATCTTTAATATTTTCGTTGATAATCTTGAAAGTGTTAAAAGATGACTAACTCAACTAAAGCTCAATTGTTTCAATTATGTTATTAATTCAGCTTTCTCTCTAAGTATCCATTTTTTCGGTTTGATTTAATGTGGACAACAAACTATATTTGCTTCCAATACTAAAATTGAAAACTTAAATCCAAACGTAAACCCAATGTCCCTAGTTTTTGTTTCTTTCTCACTTTTCAATCTCAAACCCCATTTTGAAATGAATATCCGGTAAAATTAGAACGATATAAAGAAGATTAATGTATCTCTCACGCAACAATGACATGCACAAATCGAGAAATAGTGCAATTTCAAACCCTTAAAAACAAAGCATTGTGGGTGAGAAAAAAATGAATCATACATGCATGAATTTTTCAATCTTCATACATAAGCCAAATTGACTTTCTTATGAATAAGATTGAATTAACCATCCTAAGAAGAAACCTTCATCAAAAGTTGCATAAACTTGCCATACGACATGTGACACATGTAAGAAACTAAGGAACTACTCAATCAATCATGGATCATCACTTTCTAAGGAGCAATAATGATGGCAAACCAACCATAGAATCAAAAAACATAAAAAGTAGTATCCAATGTTCGAGGGAAAGCTATTATTAATGACTTCTACCATCTTACTATATTTATATTATTAAAAAATATATATATTTTTGTCACGGTGGGCCACATCCCCACAATGATATGTTTCCATAGCTCAATTTTACATTACATTTTGCACCTTAAGGCAGCAGTATGTGTTCAAAGACATTATGAGAGCATTTGGTCCAACACACCTGACACCACTGCACGAGTAGCTGTTTGGCTCCTCTCTGTCTCCCACTGGTTCCACTTCCACCATAGATGAGGTCTAGGTTTGGTGTTTGTAGAGGAACAAAAGAAGAGTTTTAGGTAAGGATGAGGTTAGCAGCCCACCCCCATTTATGATAGCATTGAAATGAAATTCTAATGCTTTTGAAATATTTTAGAATATTTTGAAATGTTTTGGAATGTGTTCATAATTGTTTTAAAATATTTTGAGATTTTCGATATATTTTGATAAATATTTTAAAAATAAATGTGAAAATATTTTAGTCGTTTTCACTATATTTTCGAAACATTTTCGTTTCTTAATTGATCAAGACATCTAAGAATATGTTAAAACAAAGCAAAAACCCCAATGGTTAATATATGGATCATGATGTTTAAATTCAAAGCAATCCACCTATAAAAAAAAAAAGGCAAAAAACGTCTGGTAAAGATTTTGCATTTCCAAGATTCTAATTTAACGTTTTTCAACCCTAGTGAAGTGGACTTTTGGCCAACTTAATTATAAATTTGTCCCTTCTAACTATGTCTCTTATTGCAATTAATTTCTCATGATTTTAAATGTTGTAATTTGTCCTCTCAAAAATTTTAGTGGACTAAATTGATTGACAACGGTGGTTGGAACATAAAAGTACTATTACACCCTCCATCTTATACGTTATTTTTCATATATTTTTCTTGAGATATCAAGTCTATCCCTAAAAAAAATAAGGAAACAAAAAACCAAGAAAAAAAATACATATGTTCAGCGCAACACCAACATACAATACAATACCATGTTCGCCTTCACATTCGCCTCCACCCAAGCCCAACACACGCGCTCACACGCACTCTTTTTTCCAGGGTTAATTGTGTCTTTTTTAATAAAGTAGAGATCATGTGAATTTCTCATGTCCAACTTGCACTTTTTATGATCTAAAATTAACTGTTGGAATTAATTATAAAATATTCAAACTTAAATGAGACTATTTGTTAAAATTAAAACTTGAAGAAATGAATGCCAAATTACCCAAAGTTAAAGTGGTGTTTTGTAATTAACCCAATAAAATAAAAAAGAAAACACAAAATTACTAAAATAGGAAAATAACTCCAATTGTAAAAGAAAAATGATACCTGATACATGTTTAGCCAATTTTAAGCTCCCCCTCCCCCCCTCCCAAAAAAAATAAAAAAATAAAAAAATTCTCTACTAGGCTAGATTGGCCTAGGATATTTGTAATTGTTTAATATGGACGTAATCATCATTATTATTAATAGGGTAAGTAATTATGATGAATTTGTTGAATTTCTAGGATTCAGTTATATAATGGATCATTCAGTTCTGTGCTTGATTGTGATAGATCAACAGTATTGTCCTTAGAGGAAAGACTATGAAATGCAACTTAGAATTATATCATTGCCAATTTTCAATTTATAGAAACACAACGAAACTACATTGATTTACCTTTATGGTGCGTTTGGCTTTTGAGCATTTGCCTATAAGGATTTCTTTTTTTTTTTTGGTTCAACACCTGGGTATCCACCGCCGATGCAGTGACTAATCCCATCGCTGGTTTGTAGGCACCTCGAAGGGTGGGACAGCTGGCGGTTTGTAGGCACCTATAAGGATTTCAATACCTACACCTAAATCAATAAAACTTGTTTGAATCACTCTTTATCTATCTGGATTTCAAATTTTGGGTTAAACCCACTTAGGATATATTCAGACTCATTTTTAATGGATCTAACCCGAGATGATGGTCTAGTGATAAATTGTACCTATTTAGAACCATTTTTGACTGTCACGTGGTTATCAAATAAGATTCGATTAACGAGAGTAACGAGAGTAACGTTGTTTGTTGTTTGGCTTTGATGGCGCTGTGGTGATGGGCTGCCTTTTTGGATTAGTATCTATAGCTTAAACCATATATTTTACAGTGGAGGGACCCTTAATAGGGTTACTACCTACTAGTCGTCCCTCTTTTTTTATAAGTTTAAAAAGAAGAAAAGAAAGTAAAGCCTCTTCGTATTAAATCAACAGTATCTTCCACTTTCTTCACAATTATTGATTTCTTTTGCTTTATCTCCTCTGCTTTTCTTCTCTCCTTTTGTGTGAAGTATAATTAAAATTCCAAAAGATGATTCATATAGTAATCTAAAGGAGCAACATGAGTTAATATTGTGGTCCATGTATAAGAGCAAACTACACCTTCATTTTGTTCATCTTAATTGGTGGAAGATTAAATAAAAGCAACATCTTTTGATAAAAAAAAAAGACAATATTCTAGTTTTAAAAGATTAAAAAACAAAAAGCAAAGTAAGAAACTGCTACAAATTTTCTCAAGAAATATGCATACAGGTGAATATATAACGTGATTTTTTCGTGAATAATGGAGTATTTGTGTTGGTACGATCAATTTTAACAAAATCAAGAATTGGAATTGCACATCGAGTTTGTAGTTTAAATTTTGGTAAACTATAGAAATTAACAATGACACTTAGGAGTAACCCTTCTTACAACCTACCTTCCGGGTCAGTTGGTAACGAGTGTGTCTCTCAAGCTTGATGTCAGGGTTGTAATTTCCTCGGTTTAACTCTAAGTAGTTCAAGTGATAATACAGACGAGTTATAAATTCAGACGTCCTGAATTTGAATTTTGGTAACTCCTAAAGGCTAGATCATGATGAATTTATCTCTCATAAACACCTTAGTCCCAACGTGAATGACTTGACTTTGACCGGACCGAAGCTAATCATGAACTATGTGAACAATTGACATAAGTCATAAGTGTATATTATAATTAACTTCATTGATTAGGAGATGCCATATCACATAAGAATACCATTATGCCTTGAAAATTTGGGATTTAGATCTCATTCGATACATTTTCTCTTCAAACTTTTTTTTTTTTGCGGATTATTTATCATAAATTTATGTAGGACCCATTATATATAAGTAAGTCTCTCATTCATTAATAGTGCATAATCCGAGAAGAAAAAAAGGAAAAAAAAATGTATTATATGGGACCTGAGTCCTAAAATTTAAAGTCCTCCCACACTTTGTATCTAGTTTACCCTTGAGTTGAATAATAATACTTGGTTCATGTTATGTGTAAATATATTAAAGTTCACTCAACTTATAAAAGTAGTGTATATAGTTGAGTTTATGTCGTCGATTTATTCATTAATTTGGAACGATGGATCAACACAATTATGACTTGAAACTCGTTAAGACTAAATCATATCTAGTTATTTCATAATTAGCATTTGGTTTACAGGCCAGCAGTGATTAGGCAACTTTCATTTTGTCTAGTCTTTTTTTTTTAAAGTATCTTCACTACCAATGTACATTAAATTGCCTGCTGGAATTGTCTGTCATGTGCCAAAGCACAGTGGCATTAATTGGAGGAAGTCTTCCTCTACAGGGAAGGCCATGTGGTCCAACTTAGAAATGAACTAGAGTAATTAGGTTAGGAGTTTATATTTTAGGGCAGAACAAAGCAAGTACTTATAACTAACTTCATCAAACAGCCTACCTATGTATAGTTGTTGTAATTAAAGAATACATGTAAGTGTAGGCAAAGTTGTTAGAACATGTTTTCATTGTCATATTCGAAGTGTCTGGTCCACTGAGTACTAGCACTTTAATTGAAAATCATGGGTTAAATTATCATCTAATGTCACAACCATTGAAAACAGCAATGGACCACCAACCAGACAAGTCAGTATCAATTGAACATACTAATACATATCTAAGGATTAAAATTCAATCCATTGGAATGCCTCTCACTAGCACATGAATAATAATAATTCATTCATTCACATTAATTTCAACAATAACCCAATTTACGCATCAAAATCCATTTTAATTTTACATTTTCTCAATTATGTCGATGCTAGACAATCTAGCATTCGAACAATTGATGAAATTTAGTACTTGAGCATATTGGAATTTTCTCTTCAAGTCAATGACATACTAGTAGCATATTGAAGAGATGTAAAACAACTACGCATGATTAGATGGTAATGGAGTTATGTGCTAAAGACACGTGACAAAAGCACAAGTTTACCGAAGCAAGAAATTCACTAACCGAGCAACAAATCTCAATGCTCGATAAAAAGAGCCGAGCAATTAACCAAAGTTTTCGGAAGACAAAGTCAAAACTACTAACCGAACTGAGCTTCTAAACTGAGCAAAAGTGGCAATTAGGGTCTTGTTCACGATCTACCTAAAGATGAAGACATATCAATCTCGAGGAATCACAGGCAAATAAAGAAGCCGCCTAAATCATAAGAACACGTAGCCTAAAGGATAGGAGAAAGTGAGCCGGAGCAAATCAAGGCTCAAATGAAGAAGAATCCAACTTAAACGTAGGTGTGTCACCTAACATAGCAAAAGGATGGAAACCCTAGTAGAAAGGGCGCCATCCGACATTATAAATAATAGGTAATACTCTATTCAAAAGGTATGCGCCATCTTCCCTATCAATCTGCTTGTTTATTGTTAGAAGCATTACTGACTTAAGTATCAGAGTGCCTCCGACCGGTTCAACTCCAGTCTCTGACAGTTCGCTCGTTTTGCAAGAAGATAAGTGACCTCCTTTTTGTTTGTTTTCCCAACCAATCCAAAACCCCTTATCACCATCTGTCGAAGGTACAATATTTTTCTTCCAAACACATATTTACATATACTTCAAGATCTAAGTAAATCACTAAAATTGAGTCACAAAATGTTGACAGTTCACCTAATTTTCTTGCAACTCCATAGCTCCTAAGGTGATTGGAAGAGGACACAAATTGGGAAACCCAATACAACTTGACAAGAGAATTCTGTATCACCGCACATTAATGGTGGTCTTACAGTCCCTCACATACATCTGATACACATGTAGTGCAATGTATCAATGAAAAAACTACCTCTAGAAGAAGCATCCGTGTGGTCCACTTGTACAAATAAATTATAAGATCTGTCACCATCCCTCCATAGAAATATCATGAACATGTTGTAGCATTCATGTACTCTTCCATGCTTTTATTTTCTCTTGGAATTCTCATACAGGCTTCAACAATCTCTCTCTCTCTCTCTCTCTCTCTCTCATACCGGCTTCAAACAATCAACAATCTCTCTCTTAAGTAGGAAGCACTAAAATGGGAAGTGCCATCGACACAGAGGTAACTTAGCCGTGTGGGTTGGACCTGGACTAACCGTAGATTCGAACATCAAGGGTTCGATCATCGTTTGTGTCTCTTGAGCTTAACTTAACTGATACTTGTGGTTTATTTACGAGTGATTACCGTTATTTGGGATTTATTCTCGCAGAGATGAGTCCAAAATGACCTTGCCTTGAAGAGGTTCCTCATTAACAAAAAAAAAAAAAGGGATGTGCCACTAGTCCCTTTTTACTATCTATATTTTGTTGTCATGACATTGTGTGATGAAGACGTTATTTGTAGGGTCAAAAATAAGAAAAAATATTCATTATAACGTTGATACTATGTTAGCATTGATGACATGATATCACTGACCAATAATATATAAAGTTATAAACAAATAGTAAAATAGACCCCATACAAGTTGTTGTTCCCAAAAAATTGCACCAAGGTAAGACGATGATCTGGCGGTCGTCGAGGAGTTCTTGCACAGAAGTCGAGGATCGGAGGAGTTTCGATTGTAGACCCTCCAATGATAAAATTAGTAAAGAAATTAGGGATAAGATGAAGTGTAGCTAGGAGGTGTTACTTACCTGGGGCTTAGCTACCTCCTTCTTTTTATAGGTCAAACTCTTGTTACCGTTAGAGCTCTGCAGTTGCTTTTCAAATTAGGTGGCAAGAAATGTGAAACCCCATTCCCCAAATATCTGCAACTGATTGGAGCTAAAATGGTGGGATATGGGCGAACAAATCAATAGGTAGGTTTGGGCCATGGAGCTGTTTCCTCACATCAGATCTACCCTCTCGTGCTTGTCTCGTGATCCTTCTTGGCACGTGGCACGTGCTTTAACCTAGGACGCATTTAGCTCCATCAGCACGTGTTTGACATGTGTTTTACCCAATGACATATTTAGCTCCATCACAAGACAATAACTATTTGTCCATGTAAGCCAATAACTACCGACTTTTCTTCCATATAAGTCAATAACTACCCAAATAGGATTCACTTTGTTCGTTTAGAGTTTTATGCTCTGTTTGGTAGGAATGATGGAAAGTAGGAGGGATAAAAAATAAGAGAGATACATTTTCTATCCTCCAAGGAAGAGAAGTAAAAATGATACACTTTCTTTCCTTTATGTTTGATATCATGGATGGAAAATAAAAATAATTAATTTTTTTTTGTGCTCGGTAAGTTGGAAAAAATATTTTATTATTTTTAATTTTTTAAAATTTTATTTTTAATTTTTTTAAAAAAATATAAAAACATATTTTATTATTGTATTTATATATGAAATTAATATATATATAAAAGATACAGTTCAACACAAATAATTAACTTTTCATCTATTTTTCTTCCAATTTTAGAAGGATTGATTTTGGTGAGTTGAAAAAAAAACTTATCCATCTACTTTTTCATCTTTCTTATTTTCATTCCTTACCAAATATGATATTTTATTTATTCCTCCAATTTTTCATTCTTCCATTTTTTCATCGTACCAAACGGAGCATTATTATTGATTAGTGATACTATGTCATCAATGTTAACATAGTATCACCCTTGCATTGAATATTTTCTTCAAAAATAGGTCCATCAATTTCATCAACCCTAATGCCGATTTTACTCCACCACATGTTGCATAGATGCAAATAGGTCAACAACTCTTTTAAGTCATCGGCATCGTCAATTCGACATAAAATTGTCGTATAAGAACTTAATTTTTATGGTTTTGGATTTTGATTAGAATGGCCACTTAGTCACGGATCTCACTATACTTTACACAAATAAAATTATATACGACTCATATGATTTATATATAAGACAAAATCAAATATACGCGACTATAAATAAATTAGATAGTAATTAGGTAAGTTCTAATATGACAAAACTTGGATATAACACAATATTTTTTTTTTTTTGGTTCAACGGTTGGAAGTATTCAGGTCAACTTATATACACCTTAACTAATTCTCTCTCCGATCCGGTCAAAGAAAGGTGGTAACAATACCGACAAGACTCATCACATGCCCTGCATGGAGCTGAAGCTGCAGCAGCTTTTGCATTCTTTTAGTGAGAAGACTGAAGAGGGTCACTTTCTTGTTCTCTTTTTTTTTTTTTTCTTTTTTTTCTTTTTTTGTGGTGTTACGATTGTCTAAGAATAATGTTACTTGGATCGAATTTGCTTATAAAATTTATAGATCTCATTTATTGTAGCTATTGAATTAGTATCAAGTATCAATGTTTGATAGAATTCACAGTTAATTTAACAAGTATAGTGAATTAGGTCAACAAATTAGAACAATAGATTAAGTCTGATTAGCATTATTCTTGGCCTAATGGTAATTGGTATGTATCTTCGTCGCCAAGTTTTCAAGCTCTATAAAGGAGACAAATTGGAATTATTGTGTTATATTAAGTAAATTAACTAATCTAAAAACATTCAGGGAATGATTGTCTTAAAATATAGTTTAAGCCCTTTTACTAAGCATAATAATATTTTGTGAATAATAGTCTGGCCCTCAAATGTAATGTAACAAAATAATTAATATTGTTGAAAAAAAAAAAAACGCACCGTAGTGCACAAGTCTTCCACCATTGCGAGAACAACAAAAAGTATATCTATAATATAGATTATCCAAAGTTGTTTTAGGAAAAATTACAAATAATTACTACTTTTCTACACAAAGAACCATTTGGTCCAATTGTATTTGTAGTAGTACAATTAAGTCGTAGTTTTGATAATTTGATTCCATTTTACCCTACTCATTAAAACATCGTTAATCATATTTTCTAATTTTTTTTTTTGAAAAATATCAATTATGTTATCATTATGAAAATGCTTATACTTTTCGCGATAAAATTTTGGTAAATTTGCTCTATAAATTATGCAATATTTGAGTTCTTTGAAGATGCAACCGAATTTATTCTTAATTAAATAAATATTTAATATAAAAATCTATGGAAAATTAAGGTTTTAATGAGAAAAAAATTAAACAAAATATAACATTGATAGAGTTTAGGACTCCGTGAAAATATATTATCAAACATAGGACTTAATTGTCTTAATAGAGATATGTTAAAGAGTTAATTGTTCTTTTGTAGAAAAAAATAAGAATTATTAGTCATTTTTCTGTCCTTTTATTCATTCTAAAAGTATCCAAGTTCAACAAAAAAGGAGAGTGTGACTTACAACCTGTTTAGACATGATTGTGCAAAACTTTTGAAGCAATTATATGTCGTTAAGTTAGGTGCCAATCTGTACCATTGTGCTCTAATTTCAACCTCCTTTTTCTTACATTTCTCCTAATTTATTATTTTTTAATCACCAAAAAAAATGTCCGAACCACATTTCTTTTAACTCTTGACGATGACGATATAGCGGGAGACTTTCGAGTTTCAATCACCATATATCGTTCGTATTAGATCAACTACGACTTATCTTGTCTTTCTCAAATTTCAAGATCTCAACTTAATAACTTTTGAGACGTTGTAGTCTTAATAACCATGACAGTTCATCTACCTAATTTTTTAGATTCAGACTAAAGTTATGTCCAACAAATTTTGGTGTGGGAAGAAGTACTAGTGGCAAGCCATACTTTTCCCATCAAATTATTGGAAATAGGAGTTTGCAAGGTGACTTTACTTTAGGCCACTACACTTTTCCTCCATAGCTGTGCTTCACTTTCTTCTCCTCTTATACAATTCTCCAAAGTAGAAGTGACAAATTGATGGGTGGTGGTGGGCACCTTGTGTACCATCCATGTGATGGAAGGACTGGCAAAGACAGTCAATGTTTTTCGTCCTTTTTTTGTATAAGTGGGAAAATGTATGGCTCGTCCCGGTAAGTAAGGGCGTACTTATGTTACTCAGACTCGTGAGACTGAGTAGAATCGAGGGTAAACTCTGGGTATATGAACTGGTCCCTCAATTCATACACCAATTAAATTAGGATTTGCGTTTTGATAGGAATTTGAACCCACACCAAAGACTAGGATACAGTTCGTTCAAACAACTGAGGTACGTTTTACCAATCAGCCACACTTTTATCACCTATGGGACTTGAACTTTTGACCTCAAGTAGACAAAATTTTAGCAAAATAAGGAGTACCATTGAGTCATAGGCCCGTTGGTGAATGTTTTTCTTCTCATTTGTTGCAAACTAGCAAAAATGTTCACATGGGCATTTTAGTAAAAAAGAATAACATGAGAGTATTTACTTTGCTTTTGCTTTAGTCAAAGAAGTAACCGGAATAATAACTTTACTCATTTAAGTCGGCTTCAGAAATTGTTTCATGTGGTCATTGACCAAGAAAGCTTTCTTTTGGTCATTGTGAGTGTAAATATACTTATTGTCCCCTAAGATGCACGAAATATCACTTCAATCCTCGAAGTACTAATTTTAGTAATGTCATTCCTAAAGTCTCCAAATTATATCTAAATGGTTCAATCGATCAACCGGATCAAAACGGACACCGTGGCTCACTCCTCTCCCACACGAGCCAATTAGTAATTTGACACTATTTTATTAAGGCAAACGATGAAAATTGAAATAATCAACACAACCATCATGAAAATGATCTAGCACAACAAGTTTAATGGAAGATTTTGAGTCCTATACAAACGTATATATGAAAACAACTTAGTCATAAGAGGGGTTGCCGTGGTGGAAGTGACTATAGACATAGAGAGTGGAGGAGGTGAGACTTGAGAGGGCTGGGGAAGGGGGCTTGTAGGGTGGCATAAAGTGGGCTCAAAGTTCATTACAGGGCATAGAGGTGGACTATTAGAACAAGAATACGAGAAACTCGCATTTAACATTTGACTCAATTTAAACTTGAATTTTATTTGTTCAATTTTGGATATTTCCATCACCATCGATTATACTATTTAAATATATATAGGTTAAGGGATTTTATTGCAAAAATCAGTACTATAGAGGTTGAAAGATGATTTTGCATACATTTTAGTGGCAGAAGTGCATCTATCCAACATTTTAATTTTTTTTTTTGGAAATGGGGAAAATCCCTGGACTATTCCGGCGAGTAGAGGTGCGTTTATATCGCTCAAGTTTGGGAGTCTAAGTAGAATTGAGGGCAAACTCCGGATGCAGGAACTAGTCCCTCAACGCATACACTAGTTAAATCAAAACTTGTTTTTCGGCGGGGATTCGAACACATACCAAAGACTTAGATATGGTTTGTCTAAGCAACTTAAATTTGTCCTACTAACCAACCACGTTTTTTGTCGCTAACGGGACTTGAACTTTTAATCTGAAAAAGACAAAGCTATCACAAGATAAGGAATACTATTGAACCAAAAGTCCATTGGTCCAACGCTTTAATTATATTACATAGAATGATAATTATCTTTATACCATTGAGTTTAGTGGTCTAGTGGAGTACCGGCTGAACTTTTCACCATGAGATTAGAAGTTCGAGTTTTAGAGTTAACATTGAGGTTCGATGGTTAAATTTTATGCTGGCCTAGCTAGGTCTATTCCCGAGATGTGTAACTGGCGCGATCAAGGTCCTCATGGTCCCATCAGTGAGGATCTATCAGGATGGTCTATAGACGCTCTCTTTTACCTCCACTCTTTTTATTTCTAGCAAAAAAAAATGATAATTATCTTTATGAAATCGAAAGTGATATTTTCCTTATATTGTAGGGACAGAAGTGTATTTTGGTCCATCACATTAACTCACTAGTTATTTACACTTAATGATGCCATTTCGGTAGTTGTTTATGTTCTTTGTAATGGTCGCAAAAAAACAGTTTACGTTAACAAACCCACGGTGAAATCATCTTAATTTCCACAAAAATCATCCGTGTCTCCGCTCTCTCTCTCTCTCTCTCTCTCTCAAACTTTTTTGTATCTATCTATTATCTCTCTCCTCGGACAAAACCACACACCACCACAGTTGAGTCTAAAACTGTGGGAGACAACCTAGAGTTAGAAGCTGAAACACCACACCATTGTCAAAACACAAAAATAAACAGAAAACAAACATTAAACGTACGAAACCCAAACAATTACACTACGTTTTATTCACCAAACTGTCATTCTTCTCCAGCCCAAGCACCGCCGTAGCCCGGTGGGGCCCTCTTCCACCACCATCACCACCATCCTTGGGCCCCACTAAAAACCCCACGCCACACATTTCTTCCTTCATTCTCAACAGATCTGTGTCCCTTCTGTATTACGCGTTGAACTTTCAACGCCTCTCTCTCTCTCTAAAAATATTCCTTGTCGATCCCTTCTTCTACCCCGTGGCATTGATTCTCTGATCCACATCACCCACAGAGAGAGACCCTCATATCCCAATCTGGGTTTCTCTCAAGAAAGGAATCAGAGTACACTCCCAAAAGGGTCTCATATGATACACCATTTTGCGATGTAGTATTGGGTTTTATATGCAAATGATATATATGCAATGTATGTGTGTTTATATGTCGTTTTCAGTAATTATTTAATGTGGGGTTGGTGTTTCTTGTGAGTTGTGACGGGTGTTTAAAGAGAGTGGCCTAACGAAGAGAAAAATATGTGCTTTTCTTTTATGTGTAATGGGTTTTGAGTGATTTGTGTGTGTGTCGGTGAAGGAGAGAGAGGAGGAGAAGGGTGGGTCTCTCTCTTGATTTTGAGGGGCTTCAGTGTGTAGTGTGTGTTGGGGTCTGATGGATACCAAAGGAAGACTTGTTGCCGGTTCGCACAACAGGAATGAGTTTGTTCTTATTAATGCTGATGAGATTGGAAGAGTAAGTGCCCTCAAAATCTCATCTTTTCGCTCTGCATTTGCTCCGAACTGAAAAGATTTGTTATTTTGACTACATTTGTAGATTTTGGGTACCCATTTTTTCTTTATCAGTTTCTGTATCGAAGGTTTGATCTCGAAATAAAAAATTATTTTCGTCCCATTTTTTTGTGGGTTTCTGCAATTTTAATTCTTTTTTTGCGTTTTAGTCGGTGATAAATCTGCACTAAATCTCAAAATTTCGGCTGGGAGGCACAGATCCCGTGGTTTGGGGTTTTCAGAGTTTTTACTGATTCAAGCTTGTTTCCATTTCTTCACCCAGATAAGAGAAATTCATTTTAACAGATTTCTGTTTTTATTTCTTTCAAATTTTGGGCTTAATGTGTAGGTCTAGTATCTAGATTCAGTGGATGGTTTTCTTACATTGGTTACTTTTGCTGTCTTTGTAGTTTCTTGATTTCAGAGCCAGTAAAAAAAATCCCCCATTTTGTGCAAATAACTTCTTTTTATAAATTCTTAGAATGGAAAAGTAGAGTTAATGTGCTTCTTCAGTCCCATTGGGGGTTTGTTGAAGTCTTGAAATTTCTGGATGTGATGCTAATCTATATTATAACTGTTCTTTTGTAAGCAGGTCACTTCTGTGGAAGAATTGAGTGGGCAAATTTGTCAGATTTGTGGAGATGAGATAGAAATTACTGTGGGTGGCGAGCTATTTGTTGCCTGCAATGAGTGTGCATTCCCTATTTGCAGACCTTGCTATGAGTATGAAAGGAGGGAAGGAAATCAAGCTTGCCCTCAATGCAAAACTAGATACAAGCGCATTAAAGGTAATCAAGCTTACCTTTTTGTAACTTTGGAATTTGAATAGTCTTATTACTTCACAGAACCGGTTCAACGCATGAGATTTTGAGTCTCGCGTGTCTACCATTTCACCACCAAGGCATCTTTCTTGAAGTACTGCTGAACTTGGTAAGATTATGATTAATGTGATTCACCGAAAATCCAGGGAGTCCCAGAGTGGAAGGTGATGAAGAAGAGGATGAATTTGATGATTTGGACAATGAGTTCGATTATGCAAGCAATGAGAGGAGAGATCCTCAACACATTGCAGAGGCTATGCTCTCTGCTCGGCTTAATGTTGGCCGTAGTGGTCAACCTAATGCTTTTGGGATCACCACGCCATCAGAGATGGATTCCTCTGCTCTTAACCCTGAAATCCCTCTTCTTACCTATGGTCAAGAGGTAGATGATTTGACATTCTTTTAATCTTGTTCTTTCTTTGTTCAAATTGAGATTTTGTATGTTGTAAATTGTAATGTGTGTCTATTATTTGGTGAAGGATGATCAAATTTCGGCCGACAAACATGCTCTTATTATTCCTCCACTATTGGGCCGTGGAAAGCGAGTCCATCCTATGCCTTTTACTGATTCCTCCATGTCTTGTAAGTTATATTTGTTTTACTGAACGTAAATTTTCTGACTATTTTCCGAGTTACATGGCTTAGTGTACACATTGATGTCGAACTTGCAGTGCCACCCCGGCCAATGGATCCTAAGAAAGACCTAGCAGTATATGGGTATGGTACTGTTGCGTGGAAAGAAAGAATGGAGGAGTGGAAGAAAAAGCAAAATGATAAACTTCAAGTGGTTAAGCACCAAGGAGAAAATGGTGGTGGGAAAGATGGAGATGAGTTGGAAGATCCTGATTTGCCCAAGTAGGTGCATTCTTTCTGTATCTTCTCATGTTTAGTGTATTGTCGGTGATTTGACTTGTAGTTGTTAAAAACTGTAGTTAGTGTATTTTATATCATAAATAACATACACAAATATATTATGTACCAACTACAATTATGAGGCATAATGTTTGGACTTTAAATTATTTGGTTATTAAGTCTCTTCTGTTCTTTTGAGAGTATAATATCTTGATGATCTGATTAGCATGGGAGTTGGTTGTGCCAGATATGACTTGGTCTGTCTTTTATTTAATCTGTAGGTAGGTAATTGTTGGAATGCAGCTGTCTTGAATGGTTAAATTAACTGGAGTAGTTATGCACAGCAATTTCAATTGTAATAGCTAATATGAAGATTGATAAAGGGCATACTAGAACAGAAAGAAATAGCATGAAATTAATTTCTTATTCCCCTAATCATTGGGTATGTATTGACTTACCGCCTAGAGCCAAGAAGTGAGTTTCTTTTGACAGCGAGGATAGATGACATAATAGAACAACCTTCAATCAAGTCAACTTGATTATGACGCATAAATTTACTATGGCTTTCTAATCTGATTAACAAATAGAAGCCATGAAAATACTTCATGCATAGATGTTTTTAGACAATTATTGAGAAAAGTGTTTTGGAGGCTAATATTTGGCCACATGAACTTATTAGTTTTTCATTCATTTATAGCACGAACAACAATATTTCTTCCTGGTGCTGATGAAAAAATAATATTTTTTACTGGCCTGTTCCTTGGGCTATGACTGAGATCAATAAGCTGTTGTCTGACCCAAAATCTTCAATTGACGAAATCATCCCAATTTCCATATCAACTTTATCTGCAGGAGAAAGCCTTTTCATTCGGGATATGTAGTTATTTGTTTTTTTAACCTAGAATTGTATTTTTGATGCATTTGATGCCCTCGAGAGCCCTCATTTGCAATTGGTAATCCCATGCTATGCATCATCATATTTACTTGAAGGTTAGATATCATGTGTAGTCTTCATTAATGTGTGATAAATTATCAAAACTTGACTGACTTGGAGTTTACAACAACAATATGCAATAAATCTTTCCATTTTTGACGTAGTATGAGAAGATAAACTTAGGCACATTTCAAGTGTTGAAGCGGGCACCAAACATGTGTTTAATAATTATGTTGACCAGTGTCTAGAGATCAATTTTTCATGATAAACTAGATATTTTGTTTCCATAATGCATGCAATGTAAATTTTCTTTGATTGAAGGAATTTATTATTTATCACTTTTTCTTTCTTTTATTTTCTATAGGATGGATGAAGGCAGGCAGCCACTTTCAAGAAAGTTACCTGTTTCTTCTAGCAAGATAAACCCATACAGATTAATCATTTTACTCCGCCTTGTGATCCTTGGATTATTTTTTCACTATAGAATTCTCCACCCTGTCAATGATGCATATGGATTGTGGCTGACATCAATTATATGTGAGATATGGTTTGCCGTATCATGGATATTCGATCAGTTTCCAAAATGGTTCCCAATTGAGCGAGAAACATACCTAGATAGGCTATCCCTGAGGTAAATAGGAATCCTCTCTTTCTCTTTCTCTTTCTGTCCCTCTCTGTCTCTGCCCCTCCCTCTCCGTCTTCCCCTCTCTCCTCAAGCTTATGCTATGTAGAATTTTCTATCAGGTATGAGAAAGAAGGAAAGCCTTCAGAGTTAGCTCCTATAGACATATATGTAAGTACGGTGGATCCCATGAAAGAACCTCCTCTTATCACTGCAAACACGGTTCTGTCCATCCTTGCTGTGGATTATCCAGTCGACAAGGTTGCTTGCTACGTCTCAGATGATGGTGCTGCCATGCTCACTTTTGAGGCCCTCTCAGAGACATCTGAGTTTGCAAGGAAATGGGTCCCATTCTGCAAGAAGTTCAACATAGAACCGCGGGCCCCAGAGTGGTATTTTGCTCAGAGGGTTGACTATCTGAAAGACAAAGTACATCCGACCTTTGTGAGGGAACGTCGTGCAATAAAGGTGCGTTGCATGGCGTGTGAACTGCTTGTAAATAAGTAAAGTAACGATACATTGACATCAAATTTAAAATCATGGAGTGGCATATCAAGAAGCCATGTTTCATCCTTCAATGGCAATAATATGTAATAATTCTATGCAGTTGATTTAATTATGAAATATGTCGAATAAACCTAAGATTAACTTGATCTTGTGCGTTTTCTATTTCAACTATGATGATGATTTGTACTTGCTGCTGTCATTTCTGTGGTGCAGAGGGAATATGAAGAGTTTAAAATTCGAATAAATGGTTTGGTTGCCATGGCACAGAAGGCTCCTGAGGAGGGCTGGACAATGCAGGATGGAACTCCATGGCCTGGAAACAATGTCAGGGATCATCCTGGAATGATCCAGGTGTGGTTTTGTTTTCTTTCTGAGAGCTTGTGACTAGTTTCATGCTATCTGACTGAGATACCTTAAAATTTTGAAATTTTGGCATAACTTAATTTTGCTATGTATCAACAGGTGTTCCTGGGTCACAATGGTGTCCGTGATATTGAAGGGAACGAGTTACCTCAACTCATTTATGTCTCTCGTGAGAAGAGGCCTGGATTTGAGCACCACAAAAAAGCTGGAGCCATGAATGCTTTGGTAAGGCTTTCTTCCTTTTTATCTCTCCCCCTTCAAATATTATTGGCTTCACGTGCCAAGTTCAAATATGTGGTCGAATTATTGCCTGTTATCTTATCTTTGGTTTAATCAACTTTTCTAGGTGCGGGTGTCGGCAGTCATCTCAAATGCTCCTTACCTACTGAATGTTGATTGTGATCACTACATAAACAACAGTAAGGCACTCCGGGAAGCTATGTGCTTCATGATGGACCCCACCTCAGGGAAGAAAATATGTTATGTGCAGTTTCCTCAAAGGTTTGATGGGATTGATCGTCATGATAGATACTCCAATCGCAATGTTGTATTCTTTGATGTATGTAAAGCTCCTCCTCCATGTTGTTGATGTTATATATTCTTAAATCCACATACATAAAGTGCATATGGGTGCATGTTACTACCATATGGGCATGGATGTATGTATATTCTCAATTTATCCTTCTGAAATGCTAATTTCCAATTGGGAACAGATTAATATGAAAGGACTGGACGGGATCCAAGGACCTATTTATGTAGGAACTGGATGTGTCTTCAGAAGGCAAGCACTTTATGGATATGATGCTCCCATCAAGAAGAAACCCCCAGGCAAAACATGTAATTGTTTGCCAAAATGGTGTTGCTGCTGTTGTGGATCTAAAAAGAAGAACAAGAAAGGAAAATCAAAGGACAAAAAGAAGACAACAAAGAGCAGGGAGGCTTCTACTCAAATACATGCACTTGAAAATATTGAGGAAGGAATCGAAGGTTAGGAATGGGTTTATTGGCATTTTGTCATTTGTGTGGTTTTTTTTTGCTGTCTTGTTTATAAAGGGACTTCCATTAATCCTTTGCATTTTGTTCTAGCTAACATGAATCTTTGCTGCAGGAATAGATAGTGAAAAGACTTCTCTCATGCCTCAGATAAAATTTGAGAAAAAATTTGGACAATCACCAGTTTTTGTTGCTTCAACATTGTTAGAAGAAGGCGGAGTTCCTCCAGGAGCAACTTCTGCATCACTCTTGAAAGAAGCCATTCATGTAATTAGTTGTGGTTACGAAGATAAAACGGAATGGGGGAAAGAGGTGTGTGATGACTAACTTCAAAATGTTCCAGGATTTCACGAGTTCTTTTAAACAAGATATAATATGTCTGTGCTCTAATTTCTATAATTTATCAGGTTGGATGGATATATGGCTCTGTTACTGAGGATATATTAACTGGCTTCAAGATGCATTGCCATGGCTGGCGATCAGTATACTGCATACCCCGAAGACCTGCATTTAAGGGTTCAGCCCCCATCAACCTTTCAGATCGTCTGCACCAGGTTCTCCGGTGGGCCTTGGGATCTGTTGAAATTTTCTTGAGCAGACACTGTCCAATCTGGTATGGGTATGGGTGTGGATTGAAACCGCTGGAAAGATTTTCGTATATAAGCTCAGTCGTCTATCCATTGACATCCATTCCCTTGGTCGCTTATTGTACCTTGCCAGCTGTCTGTCTCCTTACTGGAAAGTTCATTGTCCCTGAGGTAAGGTCAAGAATTGCATGTGATTTTGCAATTTTATGATTGAAATACTTAGTAATCTACTACATGCATCATAATTATGAAGTATTTTTTTTTCAGATGTAACCACTTAACTGTGATGGAACCTTTTTTTTGGGAGGATTAAACTTGAAAAGTAACAATCTGGATGAATTCCAAAGAATGCAATTTTAAAAGTGAAAACCTCTCACCAAAATTGCCTAATTTTTCCAAAAAAAATTGTTATTTTTTATGTATGACCAGCACTGCAGTGGGTCCTGAATTGTAAGAAAACTACTCAAAGCTGATTTTTTTATCAATCTGCAACATTTTCATCTCAATTCTGGATTTCACATCAGTTTGCAGGGCTACTACTAACTAGTATCTTCTATTATCTGCAGATTAGCAACTACGCCAGCATTGTGTTTATGGCCCTCTTCATATCAATTGCAGCAACTAGTGTCCTGGAGATGCAGTGGGGAGGTGTTGGCATAGATGATTGGTGGAGAAACGAGCAATTCTGGGTGATCGGTGGTGTCTCCTCACACCTGTTCGCTCTCTTTCAGGGTCTTCTTAAGGTTTTGGCTGGAGTCAGCACAAACTTCACCGTTACATCCAAAGGAGGAGACGATGGGGAGTTTTCCGAGCTGTACCTCTTTAAGTGGACATCTTTGTTGATCCCTCCCATGACTTTGTTGATCATAAACATAATTGGGGTCATAGTTGGGGTTTCAGATGCAATCAATAATGGTTACGAGTCATGGGGCCCTCTGTTCGGCAAGCTGTTCTTTGCCTTGTGGGTCATCGTCCATCTGTACCCCTTCCTCAAAGGTTTGATGGGGAAGCAGAACGGGGTTCCCACCATTATTGTGGTTTGGTCTATTCTTCTGGCTTCAATCTTCTCCCTTTTATGGGTGCGAATCAACCCATTCCTGTCAAGGGATGGTATTGTACTAGAAGTTTGTGGGTTGGATTGTAACTAAGGTACACAAGATAAAAGTTTAGATGGTTTGAGGTATTGTAGAAATGAAGAGTGGGAATTACAAAAAAGGTGCGTCTCGGGGTGAAGATGAAGGCATTCCGTGACACGGTTGGATCTCTGATGAGAATCATCAGCAGTATAAAAATGGTCGAAGAAGATCTGTGGTGGGCTGTGTAGATAAAAAAAAAAAAAAAAAAGGCTGGGACCCGACACAATTGATATTTGTTTCGAAAAATTTTCATTGATTCTTTTGATATATTTGTGGTTTGTTATCTGCAAGGGGTGGAAGTCAGAGAACCTGTCTGTAATCTGAAGAAACATAAAGTAAGTTTTCCCATAATTTATAAGCCCTTCTCAATAAGGTACTCAATGCAGGGATGTTCTTGAAGTTTTTCTTGTTATGTTTTGGGCAACTCTTTCATTGGTACTTTATTCAGAGATGGAGTTTTATTTACCATGTCTAAGTTGTACGATTTTGATAAAAATGCACCTATTTTTACGACAAAAAATGACTACTGTAATGTCCAAGTTTTTCAGAGTTAAAGGCCCTGGTTCGTTTCGTCTGCTTATGATAGTTAAGATACTCATAACTTTGGTACATGGCAACGGGCAACCCCTGTTTCGCAGCTCAACCTTAGAGCTTCTAATGCTGTTCTATGGCTGCTTCAGCGGACAATGAATGAAAAACTCCTCTAAATTTTTGGGTCACTGCTGCACTATTCATGCAAGTAATGGACCAGAAACGAGCGACTCTTATCCCTAGATGTCGACTGGCTTTTACTGGTCCTGTCAATCGTGTTAAGTGAGGCGAATTCGTGTCTAGTCTTAACGGGTTTGTGTCAAAAAATATTTTTTTCATAATTGATTCATTTATTAATTCGTATCTAACAAATCGTATATAAACCGTGTGTAACTGGTATATAAACGGATCATATGGTGTATTTTTTTTATTGTCTTCACCCATACCCAATTCATTTATTAATCGTGTTGTGTCGTGTTAATTCGTTTACTAAATGGGTGGTTTAAAGAAAAATTAAATCCTCTAATTTTATGTTGTGTTATGTCTCGTGTTATATTTTAACACCATAATTCTTACACCTCAAAATGGCTAACTAACGAGCTCCTTAGGGAGGTTCTGTTTTCTTTTTCCCAAGGCTTTAATTTTGTCAATGAAGTTTAGTTCTCGATTGAGAAGTAATTTTCTCAAGGGAACCACTTCCGGTGAAACAGATCGTGCCTAATTTATCCAGTATTCTAACTTGTTCTTCGTCACAATGGCTGAAGACTAATACTAAGCAGGAATCATGGTCAATTTCTGTAATCACCATCCACCCTAAGAAGACATTCCTTTCGATTTGTGTACCCCAAAACCAGCCCTTGATTCCAATTCCCAGTACTGCAACAAACAGAGCACTAGTGTGGAGAAAGCCACCTTTCCACACAGATGAACACACAGGGCAAAAAAAGGTAAAGCAAAGCAGAAAAACAAAGAATCAATCAGTGTGACTCAGGCAGGAATGTGAAAAACCAACCTCCTCCATGACCCATGTACTGCCTGCAAAGTGGATTGTCAAACATAAAATTACAACCTGTCATTGAATAACCTGACACATCCTTTAATGCGTTTCTTACCATTTACACTTGGTCTTCACAAATCATAATTGTTCATAAAAATATAAATTTTACAAAATAACACTCGTTACAATCTTAAATTATGAAATGTTGCATGAGATATGCTTACATTTTATCTACAGGACTCTGATGGTATTCTTTCTCATGAAAAGCTTCACTCGTCCCTTGATAAGAAAACTTTAACAGCAGGATCCATTCTATTTCTTCTAGAGTTCCTCTAAGGCACGCCTTTTTGTTGCTGATTTCACCATAGTTAGACTACCAATATGATCTTTCTTGATGCTTGGTGCATTCTCCTTCATATCAGCAGTCATGAGTAGCTTACTTGGTGTTTCGAGAGCGAAATTGATTCTAGCATTCTTCCTTTTCCGTGTTATAGAGGTCAACTGCTTTGCAGACAGGATGTTGCCTTCCTCAACATTTGCATCTGAAGTTCTACTTGGAACTGGGTCATCCTTTCGTTGCCATGTCCAAGCATCTTCAGCAGCAAAGCCTAAGAAACAATATGAAAAAGCCCATGTAACAAGTCCAAAAATAGGTCAATCAGAAGTAATCTGATCTATCCTAAATATAGTAATTACATAATTAGAACCTGGAAGTATTTCTTGTAATCAAACTTTGTGTACCTCTATCGGTAACAGAATCCCTGATCATGGGAGCTTGATCTGCCATTCTTGAATTTGATTTTGAAGTAGGTTCTCTCAACTCTTTTGATTCTTCGTTTTCTTCATATTTCCCTTCTACAACTGATGGCTTATCACCTACCACACCAACATTAGCAATATTGACTACTTCTGTACACATAATGTCACCATCTGCTTCAGGCTCAACCAAAGAAGCATGTTCACTGTGACTCCTCTTCACAACCTTTGTCAACACTTCATTTTGCATGGTGACAGTAGAATTGTCGATGTCCAAAGATACATTCTCATTATATTCAGAATTAAGGTATTCTTTGATGGCAATATCCACATCCTGTTCCTTCAAGATTTCATCATGTTCAAAGATGGGAGCATCTACAATGTCAATTTGATTGTCATTTGGCCTTGCAACCTGTTCTTCCAGGTTAAACTCAGGCATGCCCAATTGCTCTTCAGCAAGCGAAGTTCTATTTTCTTTCAAATCTTCAGCAGCCTCATTGTGATCAGATGTAAAATCGGTTTCTGAGGCCCCTGTATTCAGCTTATCATTTTCTCCTTTATTATCTCCTGGAAACATATCAATCTCCCACATGCTTAACTTGTGGGGCTCACCATTCAACTCTGTGGCTCTATGTTCTGTAATTCATGCAAACGTAAATGATAAGGGGTAAGGATGAATCTAATATTCCAGCTCAGAAAAAAAAACCTTACATCCAAACTAATTGCAACTTATGATCATATGAACATACACAATTACCTGATGACGCAACGTTAGAAACATCTAGTGCCGGTTTCAATACAAAAGCATCACCAAAATTATGTCGTTCAGCAGAATCCTTGGACTCATGAGCACAGTGGACTGTGTCATTAATGTTTGGTGAGGAACCATGCACCTCATTGGTCTCCTCAGCTGTGCTCAGAGTTTCATCCTCACATAAGTGCTTGTTTGATCCCTGACAAACAATTTCACCAACCAAGACAAGTTCCTCCGTGTCTTCATTATCAAACAGTTTCTCTGTGACAACTTGTTGAGTTCTTGTGTTGTCTTCTATGTCAGATCTGTCCCTGGTATCCCTAGGACCATCACTGCCTTTTGTGGCTTCCACATCTTTCCCCATCTTAACTTCTTCAGCTTCATGGAAGAATGTGGACAGAACAGTGGGCGAATTACCTACAAAATTATCAACCATTGTGTAATTACATGTTTATGCATGCAAGAATAAAATTCATTAAGCTGATAACAGAGTTCAAACTTTAAAACCCGAACATCAGTACGTACCTCTATCCCCATCAAACTCGACACTGGCAAGAGCAGAAAATCTAAACTCAGGGGGGGTATCACTGATCTTGTCAGCTTCTAAACTGGCAAAATTAAGCTTCTGTTTTTCAGCTTTACCAAATGTCTCATGGCAGCTTCTGTCTTCTTCTAATAAGGCTTCCACTGAAAGATCCGGAGAGTTATTTGTTTTTGTAGATTCACACTGATGATCTTTCATCTTTGTAGATTCATACTGATGATCTACTACCACCTTCTCAGGCCCCAAGAGGCCAGCAGTCATTTGCTCAGAAGATTCATAATTTTGATGTATAACCTCAGCTAAAGCTGCAGAAGTGCTGGCATTCTCTTGGGCAATGTCCTTACTCTCATTGGAACCCTCATCATTTGTCTCCTCACCATTGAATCGCAACGTGTTTCTTAAGTTTACAGTTTCCTCAAGTTCATTTTTCTTTGTCCCTATCACGTCTTCAGAATCCCCTTGACTATTCCCTCCATCCCTCGTCTTTTCCACAGGCATTACTTTTTCTGTAACTTCTGTTTCAATACCAAAAGATTGCATTTCTTGGTAAGAATTTCTACTATTGGCTGGGGTGGCAAACAAAAGTTTGAGTTGATCTTCTGCACATTAAGAAAAACAGAACAATAAGCCATGTATGCTGAAAGGTACCATAAACTGGGAAAGAGAACAATTGATCTAACCTTGCCAGCTTTCTGTGGAACTACCTTCAGAAGTTTCTTCACTAGTCATTGGCATCATATTTTCTTGATTTATTGTTTTTTCACATTCACCATTCTTTTCTGGCAGAAATTCTTGAGATGTCCCTAGACTGAACCTTGCACCAACCTTGCTGACAGTTTTGTCGATGGACAAGGGTGCATCTGCCATTTCAATGCCATGGCCAAAAGTTTTCTTTCTTTTGCAAGGGTTTGTACCAGTGACTGGTGTGGAAAACAGAATTTTGAGTTCATCCTCTGCACATTAGAAGTAAAAATGAACAATCAACATACCTCCTGAACACCACCGGGGCTGGTGGTCTAGTGGTAAGACATGCCCGTCTTTGGGTCGTACTTTGACTCCCACGAGGTTAGCAAGCAGGGTTCGATCCACGGGGTCCCCATGTCTTTACTACTTAGGCTCCGGTGGTGGTGTGGTGACAGGCTACTCCAAAGGGGTCTGTAGCTATGGCTAACCGAACATTCCACATCCGGGGAGGCCCTCATGGTCATGCCTAGGGGGTCACTACCTATTGGTCGCCCCCCTCCCCCCTTTTTTTGATCAAAAAAAAAAAAAATAACATACCTTCTGAACATTACCAAATCCATAGAAAGAGGAGTATTGAACTAACCTTGCAAGCTTTCACTAAAGCCCCCACTAGTACCCTTTGCGCTAGTGATTGGCAAAGCTTGCTCTCTTTGTATGGATGTATCATGTTCAGTTTTCTTTGCTCCCGCCATTTTTTCAGCCTCCCTTTGAGTAGATCTAACATCCCCCATCTTGCTAAGAACGTTGTCCACAGATACCACTACATTCAATGTTTCATCATGACAAGAAAGTCCTTCATAAGAATTTGCACTATTGTCTGGCGTGGCAAGGTGAATCTCAAGAAGTTGATCTTCTGCACTTAAAAATGGAGCAATTAAAAGGAAATCATATCCTGAGAAAAAGGTACATTGGACTAACCTCACTCACCTTGATTGGAGTGCTCGTTGGTTATATTTTCATCAGTAGTTAGCATTGTGTTTCTTTCATGTTCACTTTCCTTTGCACCCATCACATCTTGAGCCTCCCTTCGACTGGATCTACCATCCCCTACCTTGATATTAGTCTTGTCTGGAGATATTGTCTCTTCTTCATTAGCATTTTTACTATTTGCAGGTGTGGCAAACAAATTCTTGAGTACATATCCTGTGCATCAAAGAACAAAAAGAGAATAGAACAACAAACCCACTTGCTGAAGGATATCATATCCTGACAATGAGGGACCATTGAACTGACCTCGCTCACTTTCATCACTGTCCTCTAAAAAAGTTTGTTCATACCATGAACTATCATCATTGAAAAAGGCAGTAGCTGCAACAGAAATTACATCCTTTTTAGAAATTGCAAGAGTCAACAGCAGAAAATATCAAAATCCTCCCAATGAAACCATGTTTCAGAAGAACTTAAGATAATATAACTTTAGGCTTATCAGATTCCCTCACATTCTGGAGCAGCAACTGGTAATTGAATTCTTTCAGCTCTACGGATATCCCTCTCCTCTGAAATGACTGACCTGTTTCCTTCTCCAATGAAACTTTCATGCATTGTTCTCCCTATGACATCCTCAAAAACAGATGAACATTTTCTTTCGGAATCTCCTTCTGTCACCATGGCAAGTTGACCATCTAAATTTTCTACAACATTATGGGAAATGTCAGGCATGCATACGTTTCCTCCAAAACCATCATTCCTACTCTCTTCGTCAGCAGCTGGTGACGCTCTACCCATGAATACTGCCTCCTCAGGATCAGTTTCATTTGTTGTTAAACCCTCTTCTATTTTATCTTGGCTGCTGATTCTAACCCCTGCATTGCAAACATAAATCTTCCGTCTTAAACCACGGATTATTTAATCATGCAGGAAGAGGAACTAATTATTACATCTTTTTTCATGTGGATTCTTGTTTTGAAAGAGCACCAGAAGCTGATTCAACAGAAAACGACCAAACAAAAATGCCTTACCAAAAGTGACCCCATAGACTAGACCTCTCCGATGGCTACAAATCCATGAAAAGGAAAGAAAAAGATGATGCATACCTTGTTGATTTGAGATTGTATCAGGCTTGCAAGGAGTTATCCCCACAGAACAGGGGCTGCTTGAAGTAGAACCATCTTTTCTATACTTTCCTGCAACTGAAATGGTCTCCTGCAAATCAACAGCCTCGACAGATTCTTCAAAATTATGAGCAATCTTTCTAGCACTTCTTTCCCCATCACAAGGATAAAGCATACAAGTTTTTCTACCCTCGTCAGAGGCAATCTCGAGGTCCTTTGGCTGACCACGAGAATATTTAGCTGAATCTAAAAAGTGCTTGTCATCTGCTGCAGCATAATTACCGATACCATTCCTTTCACATGGGTGCTTCCTTGATAAGTCAGTGGTTTTATTGAGCCCCTCTGCAACTTCCAAAACATATAGTGAGTATTTTAGCAAACAGCTCAAATATCAATGCATGGTCAAAATGCAAGTCATTGATTACCAAAATAATCTGGTTGACGGATTGATGAAAAGCCGTCAGTTCGGGAGATAATTTCAGCAATAACCTCATCACTTATGTTACTTGGGCATTTCACCGTTTCTGGATCAAACAATTTTATGCTATCAGAATCTCCATTTGTGTTCTCTGAATCAACCTCTGCTACTGGATTTCCTGATTCACGATTTAACTTCACAGAGTTCGAAGCTAGAGTCTTCTCCAAATTCGCAGCTACTAGATCTCCAACCTCCTTAGAAAGGGCAGGACAAACACTTGCAGGACTATTTTCATCCTCTAAGTAAGATTTTCTCATAGAGCTCATCCTCTTCTGCTCATTATGGTCAGGAAATTTGCCCCTGGTAGAGACAGTTTTCCTGACACTTTCACCAACCTCAGGCACAGACAACTCACCACCAGTTGGTGGTTCATCAATGGCCATAATGCTCTTTGTTAATGGGGATTCCACTTGCATACTTTGTTTTCCTAATGTAGAAGTAGATTCCTGCAATTCAGAAGTCTCCATGAACCTTTTGGGGTCCTCTCCATCTTTGTCCTCTTGTACGATATAAGAGACAGGATCTCCATCAGAAGGACCGATAAAACTAGCTTCTGGAGTTTCCTCAACAGCATTTTCTTCATTCTTCTTCAAGCCCCCACTTTGGTTAGAACCATATAATTGGTCATCAACCACCGTTGCATGTATAGTTGGTTTAGAAACCCCATTCATCTCCTCGGAATGCACTAATTGCTGCTCCTTGTTAACAAAGATTCTTTCATCATAATGATCAACCACAAGAGGACTTGGGTGAATGTGTTTGCCCGCTGATGGCTCTTCCTCATTCTCTGTCCCTTTCAGTTTTGCTGCAAATAAGTAAAACACAATGAAAAATGCAAAAGGAGTAATGAAGTCGTTTTGCAATATCAAAGTAAATAAACACACTTACTCATGGAGTCCGAATGGTCAAGAAGTGAGGGGTCATCAGCTACAGAAACGTTCTCCCCAGAACCTGTGTCACCAGAAACATTTAAGTCCTTCCATGGTTCTGCTTCAAGGGAATTATTGCAACCAATGACCTTAGTGCTACTGAGGAACTGAGCTGCCGAATCAGTCTCAATAGCCTTAGGGATACAGTCTACTAGTGATTTCTCTGTGAAAACCTCCATTGAATTATTCACCACCTCTGCAACTACCACAGATTCACAGACAGAAATCCCCATTTCTTGCTCTATATGATCAGTCTGCAACTTCACAGTGCTCTCTTGCTTCTCTGCAGGAGATATCCTTCGGAGCTTTCTCCTTTCAGCAATAGTGTCTGTGACACCGTTGTCCCTGCTAAAATCTGAGTTAACAGTGGTTTTTGCAACTTCTGGCATGGAAAATTCAGCATCTACAGTTGATAGTTCTTTAATGGCCAAAAGGCCCTCAAGTAACGGAGCTTCAACTTCTAAATTTGGTGGCTTTGATCTACTCTTTGCCTTACTTTTTTCAACATCTTGGCCAGCAATGACTCCTGGTGCAATTGACTCACTTGTAATGGTCTTGTCTGTTGATCGTCTAAGAAGTTCTTCAAAAGGACATCCATTGTCAACAGCCACTTCTTCCTGAATTGGGTCTCTTCCTCGCTTTCTTGGCATAATCACTCCAGCAGCATTGGCAACTTCATCTGGAACTGCCACAGGTTCGTCTCGAGAAGCACTTTGTCTTGATCTCTTCACTTTTTCTATGATCCGAGGAGCTTTTATGAGGGCAAAAGGATCTCTCAATTGCCTCAGTGACTCATTCTCTTCCACAAGTCCATGAGTATCCAATTCTTCCTTAGTTGAAGTAGTGGAGTATACCATCAAAGTGTTGCGCCTTGACCTCCTCAGATGATCATTAAGCTGTGGAACCATCTCATGTTCTTTGGGAACTTCAACACCAGATCCACCGTCCAAAGCTAAACTCCTTAATGGTTTCCTATTCTCATTCACGGCCAAAACCACATCAATTCCCACTCTTTCAACTTGAGGCATGACAGATTTCCGCCTACCATTGTTTCTAGCTGCAAGCTTCAATGGTTCTTCAAGCTTTAGAACTACTTCCAATTTTCCCTGAATGTCCTCTTCATTATCCATTTGGGGCATGACAGATTTGTTCATATTACCATTCTCAACTTGAGGCATAACAGATTTCCGCGTATCATGATTTCTAGCTGCACGCTTCAATGGTTCTTCGAGTGGTAAAACTACTTCCAATTTTCCCTGAATCTCCTCCTCATTATCTGTTTGAAACATGACAGATTTGTTCCTGTTGCCATTTCTTGCAGGCCGCCTAGAAGGTCCTTTCTGAACTTCAACGTTTGTTTCTCTTCTACTTTCACTATCTACTGCAGAAGCTTTCACTGCCACCTGAGTTTGGGACCGTGTATTCCTACCCCTAGGAATCAAATCTCCGTCTAACAGCTCAGAACCTTCATCCTTCGTCATATTTCTTTTCGATCGTCTCAAACCCTTTTCAGGTTCAGCAATTCCACCATCCTCTTCAAGGGCTTTGTTCTCAGAAACGTCGTCACTGCCATGGGCACGCGTAATCTTCAGATTTCTCTGCCTCACACTCTTCCTTGAAGCCACAACATCTACACCTTTACTTTCTTGCTCATCCTCATTAACTACCACTCTATTCCTCAATGATCTCCTTGTTAATACCTGGTTTTCTTCAATTGCTGTACTTTCTACAACAGAAGGTGGCTTATCACTTCCATCAACTTCTTTCAGCTCCCTTCTCCCTCTCTTCTTCTTTAATGGAGTACTCCGAACCAAAACTGCACCACACTCTGTCGCTTCTTTTGTTGTAGACCTCGTAGCTCTAACCAGTGGTTTATCCACAATTTCCTCAAAGGGATCTACACTATCAACATTATCAATGACACGGTTTCCCTTCTTTCCCCCAGATCTCATCATCGATTTCCTTCTCCCCTCCCTCTTCGTTTCATTTAAATTAGCATCTGATTTCACAAAATCGATCATTTCATTTTCTGGACTAAACCTAACCTTCTTGATTTTCTCATTTACAACATCAGAATCATTTTCAATTGGAATTTCAGCCAAACCCTTCAAGGATGATTTTCCTCGTGTTACTCGCTGTTCGTTGTCCTAAATAATCATGAGCAATTGCATTAATACTCACTACATTTACAATTATACTTAATAAACAAAAAGTTGCATTCTCCATATCAAGGTTAAGAAATTAGGAGGGCGATTACATCTATAGCTCATCAACATTATGTGCATAACATTATGAACATAAAGTTTCTGCTTACCGCAATCTATTATGCCATTGATATAGTTTCTAGTTATGTGAATATACGTATATCTACATATATTATGTGAATACCTGTACAAGTGAAGCAAGCTTGTTGGCCATCTCCAAATTGGACAAATTTGCAGGGATATTGTGTTTCTTGCATAGCGCTTGAAGCTCTTTTCTCTTCATACTATGATAATCCATCTCTGTGAATCGGAATAATGAAAATTATAAATTAACAAATCGGAAACGAAGAAAACAACATGAAATTATGAACTTGGGGAAAAAACAGGTCATTTTACTGGTGGAGAGATCTCATACTTGAGATGAAGATGGGAATGAAGTCATGTGGTTTCAGAGAGAGAGAGAGAGAGAGAGAGAGATGCGCTCTCTAAATAGGCACTGTGCTAGTTCGTTGATTTTCGAATTTTGAATGAAACGGGTTTTCCCGCTTCTAAACAGATACTTTAAGGGTACTCCACTCGCAGGTGTACAGTGAGAAGAAACTCGCGATTACAAAACTGACTTTTGGCGTGTAGTATGTCGAAATAGACAGACGTCATTGAGATTTCGTTCGTGGGTGATGATTAGCGCGTATGGTTGCATATCTCAAATGGATAAGACTTTTTCGACCGGACCACTTGGATAATCTGGTTGGTCGGTGACATGAATCACCGCTGATGTTCCATTTGTAATGATTACATCATGAAAATATTTAAAAATAAATAAAATTAATTTTATTTTTTATTTAATATATTTATTTATCATATTACATAAAATAGGTGATTATTGAATTTTTTTGGGATTTTCAATTGTTTACTTATTCACTTATTAGTTGAAGATAAACACCACATGACTCTGTTGATAAAATATAATCATTACATTAAATGATCTCTTTTTTTTTTTTACCAGTTAGGGAGTGTTCAGATCAGTTTACGTGTATCTAGACTAATTTTTTCTTCGGCTCGGTCAAAGATAGACCATTTATATTTGGATTAAGGTATTTATGAGGGATAAATCTCTCATAACCTGACCACAAGGAATTGTCAAGATTTAAACTCAAGACGTCTGAATTTACAGCTCGTCTTTATTACCATTTGCACTATCTCTTAGAGCATATCTAGCTTTTACCCTTTTTTGTACCTTTTTTAAAAAAATGGCAAAAATATTCTCTAATGTTAAACCAATATCCATACTAAATAAAGAAAAACCATTTTTTAAACCCAAATTAAGAAAGACTTAAATCCTTACCTTTTTTTTTATTAATTGTGAGATTATATTTTTTTTTTAAGATTTAATGGTCATATTTATAATTTTTTAAATTTGGGTTTATTCTCATTTAAAAAATGGTTTCTCTTCCTTTAAATTTGAGTTTCTCAATTGGAGAAGTCTATACCAAATCAAATTTTTTACTATTTTATTACCCAAATTTTGGTAAGAGTTTTGGTCTTCATTGAAGATGGTCTTATAGATACATTAATAAATATTTTCTCGCTAAAGGGTCAATGCCTCATCAACAAGTCATAAGGAAAGATGGTTGAAAATGTTACGATTAATTCCGACATCTAATCTATTTATGTATATAAAACAATTAAATTATGAAGTAGAAAACTTTCCTCTCTAAATACGTAATTAATAGAGTTTTGAAATATTTAATTAGCTCCTTCCAATTAAATTATTCCTTGTGTCCTTCGTATCACCTCCCATCATTTTTTTTAATTATCTCAATTTTTTAAAAAAAATATCATTTTAACACATTAATGGATAATTGTCTAATAATATTAAAATTTAGGGAAAGTTTGGTGGTGAGATGATAGTAAAAAAAAATTATAAAGTTTGTGCATCGTAAGAAGTGACCCCTAAGAGCAATATTACATGGACTTAAAAATATAAATTTAAAAAATAGATTTGATAATTACAACTATTGATTTAACTGTGGGTCCCAATATTTATTAAGACTCACTACATATTCAATAGTTGTGATCATCAAGTCTAATTTTTTAGTCCACGTCCCGAGTAATGCTACATGGACTTAAAAATTATACTTGATAATCACAACTATTGAATAGGTAGTGGGTCACAATAAATGTTGGGACTTACAATGAAATCAATGACTGTAATTATCAAGTCTATTTTTTAAGTTCATATAACATTATTTTTTACCAATTTAACTTACAATGAAATGTTTTGCATTTGTGGCCTAAACATGCTCCCAATGATTCAAAAATTAAGGTGGCCTTTTGATTTTTTTTTTTTTTCCCCAAGTTCTCCTAAAAATTGTATACCTTTGGTTATGTTGGTGAAAGAAAAATGTTATTTGAATTTAATTTGGAGATCTAACTTAAGAATTTAATTCAATGTAAATATTGGATCAAAAGTTGACTTCGGCTATCTATTACCATCTAAATGCATTTTCTTCTCTGGTAGCTAGTGCATATTAGATTTTCAAAGATTTAATAATAAAATTCAAGGTCAGCTTTCTTTCCTTTCCTTTCCTTTTATTTTATCTACTCTGACCTCAAATAACTACATTAAATAAAGTCCAAAGTCTCTATAAAAATAACTTTTCAATACCAGAATTGAACCATAAACATATTACCCTCGTGACTTTTTGCCAATCAAAACGTAAATAGAGGAAGTGACAAGCTAGAGCTCAGAAGTAAAAAACAGAATGAGCAACAATATTCATTTCATTTTGTACAAATTTTCCAATTTGATAGACAATTATGAACTAGATATTCCACTCATGGGAGAAAGTTTTAAGCCTTCAAACATTCCTTGCCTACATAGAATGCAATCAGTCAAATAACGAAAGGAGTGCACTACATAATTTCTTCCAATTCAAATCTCCAACCCAAACACCTTCTTCAAAGCATCACTTCAAGGAATAATGTGGAATATGTCGATGTCCAGCATATATGCAGCAAAGCTGACTGCTTCAACCTCAACCTCCATGGTCACTTCGGAGGAACGTATCACATGACCTAGCCATTGCTCCATTTCCGAGTGTCCTATTGATATGAGCAACAACTGTTTCTTGCATAACCAATGTATTCTAAGGGAAGCTATCCACCAGCCCAGCCATTATTCTCCACGGCAATTGACAGGCCAAATACTAAGCCACATTCAAATAAACATTGAATCATGTTGCAACATGGAAGAACAACACGACAGACACCTTTGGCAATACCCATTATATTCTTGTACCTATACCAAAAGAAACAAACGGTGGTTGCCATAGCACAAGTTCAACAACATTCATGATATAAAAATGTTCGCAATCCTGCCGTCAGAGAACCAAATAGTCATAAGCTAACTACCATATTTAAGGTCCAGTATCCATTCTCCCCTCATTACCCACATAAAAAATGTCTCCTATAACCTTAGCCAAGGGTTAAGTAGGAGAAATTATTTCATGAACCAGTCCTCCACCATGTCACCTATCAATCAGGTCATTAGGGAGAAAATATGGAGGACAAAGTGGAACCCAAAATAAGGTACCTTCTCTGGAAGGAGGAGGTTGGATTCCACTTTCTCTCTCCATATCTTCCCCTAGTGGTAGGGTCACTGCAATACAATGGTGAACCTGACCCACTGGGTAATTCTTCGTTAAGTAGGAGACTATGGGTGTGTTTGTTAACCCAAATTAAGCACTTAAAATGAAAGTATTCAACACTTATTAATTAAGTCCGTTTAATAACCAAAATTTAAACTCTTTTAATATGTTAAGTGCTCCTTAAAAATAGGCGACAATATTAAGTAGGAGATCCCTTACTTAATTCTGAAAGTTGAAAGCGCTTAGCAAAACAATCTTTAATAATATTTACAATATGACAATTATACCCCAAAATATTTTACAATCCTACTAAAACTCTAATTAGTCTTTTCTCCAAAACCCATAACCTATATATTCTCCTTGTCGATCTCTTCTTTGTTTTTTCTTTCCCTTGTCTTCTGTAACAAAAATATACATACATAATTATAATTACACACACAAATGAACGCACTGCACACACACATACTTACACACATGGACTGCACATACAGACACACACACATATTGTTAATGAAATCTAATTAATTGTATTTTTTCAATATTATTTGATTATTTCTTAGTTATTATTCTTTTTTTTATTAGATGTTATTGTTCACTCATTATGTTATTCAATTTGTTATTGTTCACTTATTGTGTTATTCATATTTTATTTATTTATTGATTTTGATCAAATATTTGTTAAATGTAGACTACAATATAATAATAGTGATTATGATTTATGTTATTACATATTTTATAAATTTTTTCAAATTAAAGAGTAGAAAGATAACACTGAAAATTAATTTATTTTCAGACGTCAACTCTGTGTAGTTATCAAACAGTTTAGTTCAATTCGGTACTTAAATTTCAGTGAATACCAAACAGTCCACAAATTCAGTATTCAGCTTTCAGACTTCAACTTTCAGACTTCAGTTTTATCAAACACCACCTATGTATACAACTAACTGGTCACACCATATGACTTTACCATATGTACAAGTTTGCATCTGTAACACAAACCTCCACTCAACATTTCAATGCACCTATATGTAACTTCAAGCCTTCAAACTATGTTTTGGTAATTTGCTATTTGGTTTGGGTCAAAATGGATTTTAAGATTATAAAAATTTATATTCTTTTACTTCCATGTAGAGTAGATAAAAACATCCGAGACAAACATGGAGAAAAGTAACAAGAACAATGTAGTCATCAAGGTTCATGAACGTCATAAGACAACCATCTATTCTACAAGAAAGCTGACACAATAACCAATCAAGAGAACTATTCATCATGCCTGGTTAGACATCAAAGACAAATAGAAAAGATCAACAAGTTCCAATCTAACATATACAAAATTCACAAATTCCACCTTCCAGATGTTTTCTAATGTGTTTGTAGGTATTTTCAAAAAACATTTTCAGGATGCAGCACCCTTGTTTAGCTTGGTCATCCTAACCAAAAAAAAATCATCAGAATACGTAATTTCAGCATACTAACAGCAAGTTGTTCAACCAGCACAACTAATTTCAACAATTTTTTGGCAGCAGACAACCACCAATGTAGACCAAACAGACAGTCCATATTGGACATGTTTTCACATAGTTATACCTATGGGATTTCTTGCAGTCAATCCCCATGAGCATCCAACTAAAGAAATCCATTAGTCACAAGCATTTCTACAAGCTTAATTTTAAGAATTGTTGTGCTTCAAAATGAAACACTACTATTGGATTTTTCACATTTTCAACATTTCCTTTCAACATAACCTTTTACTCATAGCAATTATGTAAGTGACAAGTTATCCACACCCTAAACCCAAAAAATATATTGCTCCCTCACTGTAGACAAGCACATTGCTCCCCTGGTATGTACAATATATTTCTACACATGGGAAAACCAGAAATTAATAAGGGTGTTTTATAAGTTTATGAAAATTGCATTGTCTTAGTTTGGTTTGTGCAGTTTCTTGCACAAACCCACCATCAAAATTAATTGGCATTACAGATAGCAAAGCCATCAAAATCACTGATCATAAGAAATTGTAAAGATCCCATTCCAACATGAGAGCCTAAATCATCTCATACACTCAGTTGCAATGATGGCTTGACTCACTCTAAATGACCACATTCTAAATGATGAGTCCATACCTTCAATTGCTCTACTAACTATAAGGCAATAAATCTAGCAGACCTGGTAAACTTAGGCTATGAGAGCTCTCCATTCACCATATAACAACAGGTGGATTTGTTAATGAGTGCACAGGGGAAACCTGACAGGATGACCAAGACTGCTATATATTTCCCCATAAAATACAGGTCTTAGTTTTTTTTTTTTTTGGTACAAAAAAAATAATATGCAAATAGGTCACTCTATATATCTACTAAGGAACATTGTCCCTCAGAGCACACACCTATCTCCAGGAAACCCCACCACACCTATGTTAGGGCCGAAGCTAAAGTCTCATCGCATGCTTTTGGCACTGAAAATATATATTTAGCCCCACCGAATTGTCATACTAGGGAATCGGAGTTCTAACCTACCTGACCAACCACTTAGTTTTCATCAAGCCAAGAGGACCGAAAGTTCAGGCTTCACTATCATAAAAATGAAGGGTTATAAACATTGTATTTGTTTACACAACAATTCTTGTTTTTGTTTACATAAAGCTGTCTAATCTGGCTATAATTTGAATAACTCAAACAAATTGATCTTTGTTCTTAACGAAAGGGATCTATGTACCAGCTGGAAAAAAAAACCCAAATTAATTCACAAACATTTCCCAACCCTTTGCTTGGTTACTTGGAAGTATTCAGGAAATCACGCATAAAATACAATGTCAGACATATGTTATCACTGATTCATGATTTTCAGTAATAAAACACTCAAACTCAAATAACCCAGACTTAATCTATTCAAAATAGACTTCCATACCCTGTACTCTAATACCCTTTCCCACGAGAAAATCATCTGCAAAAACCATGATCCACCGAAATTTTGAAAAATCATCAAAGAAAACTAAAAAAATTATTCGGGTATTGAAATAGGAGAGAGAAAGTCAGAAATCTCGTGTGGAAAGTGCCGCTCATTGCACCACCCAATTGATGATGATGCTAAGTTTGCACGTACGGAGATTTTCATCATTCTTTCTTCTAATCAACAATCAAAACATACACGCACATAAAAGTGGTCTAACCAAACCTCAATGGGTCGTTTGAACGAAGGGCGCTCCGCTTCAGCCGTTAGGGTGGCTGCTCTCTCTAAGTACCAGACGGAAGAGTTAGCTTTTATAGAGGTGGCGCGTGAGACGATCTGTGTTGATGGTAACGTTGCCCTAATCTTAGCTATGTAAAATTGGTTAAGACTGCTTCGATTGGGCCAATGGGCTGGCTAGTTTAAAGTACTTTGATTGGGTTAAGGTGTGTCTTAACTTCTTTCTGCCTTGTTACTTGAATGTGGTAAGAGATTTTGTATTCAATAACATTATACTTGATAACGATAGATTTCGGCTTGAGCTCCATCCAAAGTTCAAAACATTTAATAGGCCCTAGTTATATGGCAGCTCAAACGGTCCATCCGCAACCTGCCCACTCCGCCATAAGAATGGATCACAACCCAAGAAAGAGTCTAACGACTCCCAGATCGATATACACCTGTTCGGCCACATCAAGCTCGGCGAAGATCAGCCCAGGAATAGGGAGTTCGGTATTCGTTAGATCCTTAGTATTTCCCGTTGTGCCACGTGTCCAAGGGACTGGGGGACAGCTACTGGAGCCCCTAACGAACACGTACTCCCTAATAAAGAGAATATTTGTATACATTTTGTTTTAAAGATCGTGGGCGCAACTTGCGTCAGAGAGGCAGACACCACTACAGGACAAAGGAAGAGAGGACCACAAAATCAGCCAGGGGAAGGAAGGAATCGCATAAAACCCTAGAGGATAACATGTATAAATAAAACACGGATACACTGTATAAGGGGGTTTTTCAAAAAAAAAATTGTATTCACTAGATACTGTGTACAAAGGCTCTAAAACTAAGAAGCCCACTATAATCTTCTTGTTCAAGCAATATAAGCCTCAAGGAACAAGAATCTCCATTACAGTGGATGTAGCATTGGTCTTTCGGTTAAGATGAACCACTTATATCTTGTTATTGATCCAACATCATCTCTTACCTCCTTAGTAACCTAACTACTCACACCATCCCCTACTGGGTCTTGCACAATCACTGTTATGCACTTGGGCTAAGCAATTTCGAGTACCATCAATATTTGAATTTTTTTTAGGACAAAACACACCTTTGATCACATTATTCAACGAAATTGTAGCACCACGGAATATTATTGTCTCGTAATATTATCACCGCCACGTATTTATAAATAGATAAGTTGAATCCCAATTGCTCTATCCATGTAAAATAATAACTACAAATTTAAAGAATTGTAGTTCATCTTATCCATTTGTAGATTTACTATTAAATCATGTGGTATAACCGTTGTAATGAATATTTTTTCGAAGGAAGGGGTTGGGGAAGGAGTAAATATTTGGTGTCACCAAGTAGGGTGGTCTAGTCGGGTACCGGCCTTACTCCTCACCTTGAGGTTGGGAGTTCGAGTCTTGGAGTCCCCCATTGAGCCTTGGTGGTTAACTGTTATGCTAGCCTAACTAGGTTTAATCCCGAGAAGTATTCCAGACGTAGTCAGGGGCCTTATGATCCCACCGGTGAGGACCTATCAAGGTGGTCACTGAGCGCTCTTCCTTGTCCCCACCCCTATTTTTAACCAGTTAAAAAAAAAAAAAAATAGCTCCCCACTCTTCCTTTGTGTAAGCCTGAGTGGAATTCGCCTTACCCACTTAAGATTTTATTATTAGTTAGTGATACCATGTCATCGATGGTGACATGGTATCACCGTTGCATTCAATATTTATTCCCTTCCTTGGCAACATAACTTTTATCTCATTTTTTCTCTCTCCCCTATTCACTAAGCTCTTAGAGCATCTCCAATGGGGGAGGCATATGGGGTGGCATACCCCATATGCCACCCCAAATTCAAAAAAGTTCACTCCAAAGGGGGTGGCATATGAGGTTAGAAAATGGCATCAAGGTCATTGGGGTGGCATTTTTGGCAACTCTGGAGAGAGAAAATGGGAGGTTGCAAATGGATTGGTGAATATAGATCCGTTAGATGAATATAGATCCAACGATTCATATAGATTGATGAATAAAAATATAAAAATGGCACCCCATTTTGGCACCTGCCATTGGAGCAGATTTATAATTTAGAGGTGCCAAAACACTGTTCAAGGTTACAAAATAGTATTTGACACCCCAAAAATAGCACTCCCCCTTGGAGATGCTCTTACACCTCATTTTTCTATCTTGGCATCCCTCTACCTCAAAGTAATTCCTCAAAATCCTACCCCTAACCGTAAATCCAAAAACAATCATGGGATATCATAATTTTAAATTCAATGAAATTAGATTGAAATTTGTTCTCCTATAATGGGCTTGTGATCACTCATTAAGGCTTTTAGTAATGTTCTTAATATGATGAGATGTTTAGTATTCAGCATATACTCTTATACTCGGGTACAAAGTTTTTGATCTCTTTTCATAATTAGCGCCAATTCGAAATTAACCTAAAACTCAGAAAAAAAAAATACATCAGAGAGTTTAGTTTTGAACAAATGGATCTTTAGTTTAAGCAGGTTGAGTTTGGGTTAGGAAATACCAATTTCAGTTGAGAATATTTGTTAAACTTTTTAAATTTTTAAGTTCACTAATAGGGGGAATTATTGTAAATCTCCCCCCCCCCCCCCCCCCCCCCCCCCCCGGCCCTTCTTTCTCCCACACATATTTATGTGCTAGTCTTGCACAACTTGGATTCATGGTTGAAACATGGTCAATAATAACACATTTGAAGAAGAGTACTCTACTTAGTGATCGTGACGTTCAATGTGATATAATGTAAGAGGTTTGTTGTCAACTGCAACTTTTCATGATGTCCATCACCAAGGTCTCATTTTTTGGCCAAGTGCGTACGGCCACACATACAAGGCCAATCTTTGCCCCCAAGTCTTACAATTCATGTGGGAATTTGGGGGGTAAGGGGCCAATGTCTTGTTGTGGGTAGATCATAACTAGTTTAGAACAAAGTGGTAAATATTATATAGCAATACATTTCTTCCTAAAATCAACATGAATCCTGTGTTTTCAATTTTAAAAAATAAATTATGTGGGTAACCAGTTAAATCCTTCAAAGATAAAATTAAAGCAAAATTGAAGCCACAATTCTCAATGCTAAAACTTCTCACTTCCTACATTTCTTTAGCTTTCAAATGTCTTTTTTCCTTGATCCTTTTTTACCTCTCTCTCACACACACCTCATACCCCTCTTTTTTCCTTCCCACTCATTCTCGTTGTTGATGAGTGTTTTGGTTAGGATTTAAAATTGTAACTTTTTACTTTTGTGGTTAGAATCCTCATATACAGCTAAATCGATTGATTCTTACTTATAACAAAATAAAAACAAAATAGAAGTCATGTTCCTAAATTATACAACTTTCAATTTCTCTCGTTTGTTTCACTCTCTAGCGTGTGTTAACCTTTGATCCACTTTAAACTTACTTTCTCTCATTTTCTTCCTTCCACTCTTATTAGAGATGAGGATTTTGGTTGAAATCTAGAAGTTCGTTCTATGAACTTGATTCCCTAATGCTAATCACATGTTACCTATTACATGATTTGACAAACTATATTTGAAAATCATAGATGGACTGTGGGAAATGACGTTTAGTGATAGTAAGTAGTTTTGGGACGAGCTATAAGGTTGGAGATGGGTAAGAGAGGGAATAACATGGTGAGATAGTGGGCTATGGGGGCTGACGGTGTGCAACTGGATTGATGTACGGGGTTGGAGGTGATTGAAGGGGCTTACAAGGTGGACTGCCATGGTAACAAGGTAGAGTTAGGGCCACTGTGGTGGAAAATCTCATGCATCACACCAATTATTGCTAGTATATAAATATTGTGATGATGATTATGTACGCATGCAAACATGTTCGTTACAATCCCATATGATACAACGTTAAAAAAAAAAAAAACCTAAATAAAAGATAAAGCAACTAGATATTCCAGAAGTCGGGTTGGGCCCTTGTCAATCCAATATCATTTTGGTCACGCTTTTCGGGCCCTTGTCAACCCTATATCATTTTGGACTCTCACCCAACAGGCCCATTTTACACAGGCGATTTTATAATTCTAGTAAAATTGAGGGGACTAACGCGAGTTAAGTTATTATATATAGGAGGAAAGCTATCTAGGGTTTAAACTAAGGCTACTGGGTGAGAGTCGCCGCACAGCTTCATTGCAGAAACAGCAGGTTCTCTCTCGCTCTCTCTCTCAGCACACACGAGCACTAGCTATATGCGTCTAATCTTTCATGTTCTCTGCTATCTTACAGTGAATTTTAGTTAATCTCAGCGCATTTGTCGTTCCTATTGAGTTGCCTGATCTTATAGACTTGAGTGATTGTAAGATGATGTGTTTCAATCAATTCGTTTCTCTTTTCATATGTTTGTTATTTACTTTTATATCGAAGCCACTCAACACCATTGAAAATTGACTTAGTCAGCTCCGTTAGTTCGTTTTTGAGTTACATGTATTTACGCGCACACACACACACACAGAACATAGCAAAATTATTTGGCATATAGTCAAATAAGGATGTTGAATGAGGATGGGATTATTCTGAAAATGGGATTTTGGTTTCTCATATGCTCAATGGAATATCACGGCTAGAATGTCGCTACGGTATACTCTATGTCCATTCAGACATCATATGATATTGGTACAATTTGAATTTTTATTTTTACATAATAACATTATTTCTTGTTTTTCTTTAATCTATTTCCACTTTGTTCCCGTCTATTTGTCATATGTATGGAAATGCTCATATCCAAGTAACTATATATAAAGGTATTCACTTATATACATGTGTGCGCACACACACATACTGAATCTCTTTTTGTCGAAAAGCTAAGCAAATATTTTTGTAGTAATATAATGTAATATGTGAACTAACTTGGAGAAGAAAACTTGTTGAAAAATTTTACAAGATCATGAGAGAAGAGCATATTTGAGAACCGCATGCCACATTATTTGGTTGGTAAATAAGGGCCACTTCAGGATGTTATGCATAATTTGCAGAAAATTGATGATGATGCTTACGTATGTATGTAGGTATACATACCTTCTTTTGTTCAGTAGATTCCATAAAAAAATTCCCCTTCTAATTCTCCATAATGTTTCTTCCAATAATTAAAATAATGTAGGAGGAGAATGTCGCACAGGAAGTTTGAGCATCCCAGGCATGGGTCCCTTGGAATTTCTCCCAAGGAAGCGCGCTGCTCGCCACAGGGGCAAAGGTATGGCTAACTAATAGATTTTCTTCTTTTTCTGTTCATTGTGTTTCTGAGGATTTTACATTTACTGTTTTTTTAATTAATTTATTATTGTGCCCTTTTTGCATTATACATTGTTATGTGTTGTTAATGTGTTTTTTTCTCCTGAACTTTGCAGTGAAGTCTTTCCCCAAGGATGATCCTCGCAAGCCCTGCAAGCTTACTGCTTTTTTGGTTATAAGGCTGGGATGACCCATATTGTCAGAGAGGTTGAAAAACCTGGATCAAGTAAGCAGATTTTGAAGGATTTCTATGTATTCGGTTCTTCTCTGCAGAATTTTCACTTGACATTTAATGTCACTTCTTGTGATTTTAGCTAGGTAGAAAAACTGCCTTTGGAGGAAGGAGCAAATGGTTGGAAAAACTATGAACTATAAAGCCCAAATCAGCCTAAAATATTTGATTTATGTTGGCATGAAGCTTGAAAAGTCTGAAATTGTTGTTGTCTTGCTAGGCAACTCTACACTTTATCTGAGATAGGCATGACGTGACTTTTTAGTTGGGTGATTTGATTTAACTGGCTTCTTTTTGCTATTGTTCGTTGCTGCCCTCAAACCATTTGTACCTCATTCATCCTTTGGGGTACAATTTAAACTTGATTGGTAGTATCCTAATGTGCATAATTTTCAGAAGCCTAATGCATATGTATGATAATGTTGGAATAGTTTTAATTTAATTTGCCATGTGTGATATCAGTCTGTTATACGATAAGATTTTCATATATGTCTTCTGTTCAAAATCAATTTTTTCTCTTCGTAGGATCCTGATTCCTGAAATTGCACATCATGTTGTAGCTTGTTTATTTGAAGTTCTATCAATTTAGTAACTTGTTTATTTTCAACTTCAACTAATAACGTTTGTTGCTGTAGAGCTTCACAAAAAGGAGACCTGCGAGGCTGTAACTATTGTTGAGACCCCTCCAATGGTGGTTGTTGGAGTAGTGGCCTATATTAAGACACCTCGTGGCCTCCGTTCTTTGAACACTGTCTGGGCTCAACATCTAAGTGAGGATGTGAAAAGAAGGTTCTACAAAAACTGGTGCAAGTCCAAGAAGAAGGCTTTTGCTAAGTACTCAAAAAGATATGAGACTGAAGAAGGGAAGAAAGATATCCATGCACAGCTGGAAAAAATGAAAAAGTATGCCACTGTTATAAGGGTTCTGGCTCATACTCAGGTACTCTATTCTGTTGTTCAAATTGATCTCACTTTATTGAACTCAATTGGACTTATTTAATATCTTCAAGTTACTTTATGATCCCATCTTCTATATGGCATGTCATGATCCCATCTTCTATATGGCACTGTCAGTAGCTATTTTATGATTTTTTTTCCAAGATGGAGGTTGCATGGCAATTTAGATTTTTTTTTCTTGTTTCAGTGGATTGCTTGTAAAGGTTTCTGCCTCTGTGTGTGGCTAATTACAGTCCATGGTTTTTGGGCCACAAAGTGAATATGTCAGCATTATTTCAGTTGAATCTTAATCTAACCATATAGAAGCTGTCAAATTTTAAGATGGTTGATGCTGTGGATTTGATGCTTGGCATAACTTTTCAACCCACGAATTTGCTGTAATGTTTATCAAAGAACTCTGAGCCAGTGAGAGTTAATTGTCTGATTACTTCAACTAATACTCCTGATTGACATACGATTCATAGTCTGTTGCTTCTACATCCCTTTGGCATTACCCCTTTTGATTTTACTAATTGAATTTCGCACTGTGATGCCATTTCTAATTAGGGGAAATTTCAAATAAGTCCTACTTTTATCTTAAAAACCATCAAGTCATAACATATTTTTATTAGAACAATGAAGTCTTACTGTTGATAATGTATTCCCATAAAGTCCTAAATACATGATATTCCTTGTTTGCCCTTTACCATTGAATCACTAAAATGCCATTTGAGTTTGGGCTACCTTTTGTTCTACACTTAGCATGTCAACGGATCAAATTAATCCGATTCGATTTAACAACTCTTTTTCAAATTTTATTTGAATATCCAATGGAATTTATGTCCATAATCTATATCCCATTCTATTAAAAATTAGAATCCGATTCCATCCTTAGAATTAGAGTTTAGATAAATTTATTAAACTACATTTAAATTTTAAGTCAATTTCACTAAAATAATTGTGTAATTTCATATTATATATATTTGTATACATAGTTTTTATTGAATTGTACTTGGATCAGATATCAATATATCTAAAGCTAAATTTGTGAAATAAGGTATAACAAATTAAAATAAAATTGGAATTAAATAGTTAATGAAAAATACTAATACTAATCTATATGTGACCAATTAAATTCAAATTCATAGCATATTCAAATCAAGATTAGTTATATAAATAAATGTAATTAGAATTTTAGGTATTTAAAGATTCATAAAAATTAATTTTTAACTAAACTAAAATTGGTTACCTATAATATAAGGTAAATATGTAATTTATGGTATCATAGGAAGAGGATAAAATTGGAAGGAAAATTATAATTGATTGATTTTAGGACTTCATGGGAATAATTTTTCAAAAGTCGGACTTAATTGTTCTAATATAAATATGATAGGACTTTATGGTTTTTTTCTTGTAAAAGTAGGACTTATTGGTACTTTTCCCTTCTAATTATAAGTCTTCTTTGTTTGGTTCTTATTATCAGTATTCAAACATCACATGGTTGGGTATTATATTGTCTGTTGCAGATTAGGAAAATGAAGGGATTGAAGCAGAAGAAGGCACACTTGATGGAGATCCAGGTCAATGGTGGTACTATTGCTCAGAAAGTGGACTATGCTTACGGCTTCTTTGAGAAGCAAATTCCCGTGGATGCTATTTTCCAGAAGGACGAGATGATTGACATCATTGGCGTGACCAAGGGTAAAGGTTATGAAGGTGTTGTCACCCGTTGGGGTGTCACTCGCCTTCCCCGTAAGACTCACAGGGGTTTGCGGAAGGTGGCATGTATAGGTGCCTGGCACCCTGCCCGAGTTTCATTCACAGTTGCCAGGGCTGGTCAGAATGGATATCACCACCGAACTGAGATGAACAAGAAGATATACAAGCTTGGCAAGGCTGGGCAGGAGTCACACACTGCAATCACTGAGTTTGACAGGTTAGTAACTTATCTAGTGAACTCTGGTAAATTTATTGATACAAGAGTATTTGCCTATTTGGTGCAGGATGCTGAATATAATTGGAAGAAAACTTTCTTTAGCCAGACATGTTCTGGGAGTTCATTGAATCTAATTTTGCTTCGTTTAAAAATTTGCTGGTTTGAATTTATTATGCCTACCTTATTTTTTTCCTTTTTCTATTTGGTGGTGGTATGGGTTTTTTTTTTGGGAAGAAAGGGGGGGGGGGGGGGGGGGGGATGCCACTATTAGTTGATGGGTGAAGGCAACGGGGGAACTCAAATTTCTGAGCATGCTGAATTTGTTAATTGCTTAGAAAATTAAATATCTGAAGCCCAATCTTAGTGTATATTATGGTAAGACCAATCTTACCCATGCCAAGCCAACCCCTGAAGCATGCTGTGGTAGCACTGCTTAATCATTCTTATTTTGTGTTTACAGGCCTTTTCTCTTTAGTTTATATTCTGCACATCATTCAATTTCTCTAACATGGTTTCGTAAATAAAACAGGACTGAGAAAGACATTACTCCTATGGGTGGCTTCCCTCACTATGGTGTGGTGAAAGATGATTACATATTGATCAAAGGATGCTGTGTTGGGCCGAAGAAGAGGGTCGTCACACTTCGCCAGTCTCTGCTTACACAAACATCTCGTCTAGCCCTCGAGGATATCAAGCTTAAGTTCATTGACACGTCCTCGAAATTTGGACATGGGCGTTTCCAGACTACACAGGAGAAACAAAAGTTCTATGGACGGCTGAAAGCCTGAAAGCATAATTGCCCAATCCATTGAAATCTTGCGATTTCAATGCAACTCAGATATCTATGGTTTTATGACGGTCAGATATGGCCTTTAAGATTTGTTTTTGTTACATTTGGATATTTGATGTCTTCTGACTTCTGAGACATGAACAGTGTTGGTGCAAATTTTGTTTTATTGTAGACTTACTGTTATGAATTTGTTTTTTATTCTAAGATTTACCGGTTTGTTATTCTGTCATTGATATAAGTTACATCTGTGTTACCCAAAAAAAATGACGTTGGATGCATAGACAAATGACTCTAATTGTTGACGACACTGGTGAGAGAAAAGAGTCCTAACTCTATGTTAACAATGGGGTTTGCAGAGGAAAGTGGTAGGTCGTCTTGTCCACTTTGAACAAGACTTGGTTACAGATGGTTAGAATGTGGAAGATTCGATATCTAGCAGCTGCGATTATGTAACCATCTCGAATGAATTTTGCAAAGCTGGCCTCTGTTTCGATAGCATCACTGAAACTTGTTGCATGGTTGGCCTAGACTGTGGACTAGGATGTAAACATGCAAATGCTAGCTTCACAAGAGAGACCACTTCCTCAGCCGCTTGCTTCCTGGGAGGCGAGACGCGTTGGTCCAACAATTCCTTCAACAGTATACCATGGGCAGTTGATGCTGATGATGATGACCATGATGGCGATAGGGATGAGATGAGCTCACCAGGATGCCTCCCCATAATCACTTCCATTGATAGAACCCCGAAGCTATAAACATCGCATTTCTCATTCACTTCCATTGTGTAAGCAAGTTCTGCAACAAGAATAAGGTAAATAGAGAGCAGAAAAAAGAAAAAAATTACATTTGCTTCACTCACTTCATGGTGACTTGTTTCGTGAATAGAGACATACCTGGAGCTGCATACCCAAAAGTACCAGCAAATGAAGTCCAATTAGATGAATCAGGCCATAAAACTCTTGCGGTGCCAAAATCCGAGATGTGAGCCTCATTTTCAGAATCTAACAAAACATTCTTGCTCGATATGTCACGATGAATCATAGGCGGTGAACAACCATGGTGCATATAAGACAGTGCATTTGCCACCCCTTTAATAACATTCATCCTCTTAATCCATTCAAAATTAACTGCTTGTTCATCATTATTCAGTAATTTCTCCAAGCTTCCCCCTTCTAAGAACTCATAAACCAAGAATGAGTGCCGTGTATGTACACAAAACCCATAAAGCTTCACAATATTCCGATGTCTGATTTCTGTCAATGCACAAATTTCATTTGCAAAACCTTTCAGTTTCTCTCTCTCATTGTCTTCTGATGCATCAAGTTTCTTTACAGCAACAACCTGTCCACTAGGCAACTCGGCTTTATAAACAATTCCATATCCTCCCACCCCAATGCAATGTTTGGAGCTGAAGTCCTCTGTGGCTTCAACGATGTTTTCGTATACTATCTTTCCATCAAAGCTCCATATGGAAAACAAATTTTCATTTGGTTCTTTGGGCTCATTTTTTATGCTCCTCTTTTTTCCCCGAATTGCCAAAAAAATGCCAATTACAAAGAATAAAAGAAACAGACCTCCGATAACAGGAAGTAGGATTAAAACCAGAAATCTTTTTTCCCTATTGCTCTTCATATGGAAGCAAGGCATTAAACCAGTGGCATTGCCACACAAACCTTTGTTATCCCTTAATGCCTCAAATGGAGCCCCCTGAAAGGCTTTGATGCGGGGAAGAGGACCCTCCAATTGATTGTAGGATATGTCAACAGATATCAAACCTAAGCTTTGATCAAAGGTGGAAGGGATGGAACCAGAGAACTCATTATGGGAGAGATTCAATGTTTCTAAGCTTCGCAATTGCCCAAGTTCCGACGTTATATTGCCTATCAGCTTATTCTGACTAAGGTCAATATTTTCAAGAGAGCGTAGATTTCCTATTTGAGAAGGAACACTCCCCCCAAATAAATTGTTGCTCAAATTTAGGTCCAATAATTTCACCCATTCTCCTACTTGCTCCGGAATTGGGCCACTAAGATTATTTGCTGCTAAGTTAAGACGTGCAAGATCATGCAGCTTGCCAAGTTCTGAGGGAATATTACCTGAAAGCTTATTATCATTCAAAATAACTTTTATCAATAAACTCAACCTTGCCAAACTGTTTGGAATCTCCCCATCCAAATGATTTGAAGAGAGATCAAGGTGCTGAAGTTTAGTTGCCCCTCCAATCTCTGACGGTATCTTTCCAGAAATTTTGTTGTTGGAGATATTCAAGCTTGTTAGATTATGGCAGAGACCCCAATTTTGAGATAGTTCACCATAAAATCTATTGTAACTCAGATCAATATAATCCAACTCCGGGTGTACCCCAAAATCCTCAGAAATATTTCCAACAATTCGGTTTCCTGCAAGCCTAACTCTGTATAAGGTAGTGCAATTCTTTAAGCTTTTTGGTATGTTCCCTGTCAAATTGTTATTCTGTGCAGTCAATCTTCTGAGTAATCCACCAAGGCATACCTTGGATGGCAAATGACCAGTGAGCTTGTTATCAGCTAAATCAAGCCTTTTCAAATCTGTGAGATTATTCAGTTCTAGGGGAATAGGGCCAGTGAGTTTATTCATGTTCAATCTCAGATAACTAAGGGATTTTAGTTTTCCTAATTCTGGAGGGATGGAGCCAACCAACAGATTTTGTTGTAGGAACAACATTTTGAGCTTTGTCAAGTCTCCAATGGTAGATGGAATGCTTCCTGTAAGATTATTTTCCTGAAGATATAGCTCGGTTAGGTTTGCCAAGTACCCTATAGATTTAGGGATTGAACCATTGAGATAGTTCCCGTAGAGTGAGAGATTAGTGAGAGATCTCAGCATTCCTACTTCTTCAGGTATTGAACCCACGAAATCGTTTGAATAAAGTTGGAGCTCAATGAGAGACCTCAACTTTCCGACTTCATGAGGTATGGATCCAGAAAGACTGTTGTTATGAAGATGCAAAATGGTTAAGTTGATCAAGTTCCCTATAGTAGTAGGGATTGAACCATTGAGATTGTTATTTGATAGCCAAAGCTCGTTGAGAGACCTCAGCATTCCAATTTCTCGAGGGATGGAGCCGGTGATAAGATTGTTAGCCACATGAAAGAATTGAAGATTTTTCAATAACCCTATTTCAGAGGGAATCAAACCAGAAAGATGATTAATGGACAAGTCAAGATTGGTGAGTGTAGAGAGGCTACCAATGTTGAAGGGGATGGTCCCATCGAGTGAGTTGTTGTGTAGGTCAATGGTGAGTAGATAGGGCAAGGATGAGAAATTAAGATCCTGAAGCTTACCTTTTAAACCATAACCTGTAAGGTCTATGATGGTGACCCTTCCAGCTTTGTTGCAACCAATCCCCTCCCAATCACTGCAGTTCAACGTATCAGCCGATGCTGATACAACTTGGTACTGCGATCTTGAACCATGACAACAAAGGCTATGTCCACCCCATGATGAAAGGAGTGTTTGGCTTCGGTTATCGAGGCTGGCTTTCCATGTTAGAAGAGCAAGAACTTCTTTGCCTTCTGCTACTTGTGCATAATTTGCAGAAGCAGCAAAAGCATCACAGTGGGAGGTTGGAATCCATAAAAGAATGGTGAGGAATATGAGAAACAGTTGGAAAGGAACAAACTGGTCAGAGGGTGGCTTTTCAACTGGTGTTTTCATGGCTTACTAGGAAAGCTTTGGTTGGATGGAGGAATGAAGGGCATTTATCATACCGGTAGCTTATTTATAGGGATAACTACCTATGAAGCACCAAAATGTCACACTCTCGGACACGGACACGTTTCGATATGTGTTTTAGACGAAAAAATTAGTCTAATTTTTTTGTAGTGAAATTCATCCCCATTGTTTAGTTTAGTTTGAATAATTTGCAAACTACTAAAAAATTACGCAAACTAGAATTTTATTGAACGAAAAGTAAAACTGTAATACCGAAAAATAACTTTTCAGTACAATAACTAGATCTAAAACTAATATCACCTATAAATAAATGATAAAGTTCGACATGTTAACCTTCGAAAAGGGACAAAAATATTCTTTTAAGTGCTAGCCAAGCTACTACATAGATACACATAAATGAATGTAGACTGAATGGACTTGGAGAACACTTTCTCTGAAAAGTCTGAGTTTGAAAAGTCTCGGGCTGTTTCGTTCTGCAAGGGTTTGGTTGTTCAATATATTTAGGAAAAATCTATGGAAGCGGTATTATACCGAAAAAATTCAGACAATAAAAGTTTTTTTCGGTCTCTATTTGGTAAAGGGAGACAGTACTGAACTTAGAAGTCAAAAAGAAAGAGCTTTAACTAGTCATGGATGTCCATGAAATTTTCTCAATATCTCATTTCCAGTTATGTTTTAATGAGAGAATGTTATGATTCAATGAAATTAAAATTACAATTCAAATGAGACCTAAAAACTTACGATCACTCATAAAAAATTTCGAAACTTTTGTTATGCCACTTTTCAATATCATAGAAAATCATGTTTAATACCGAGACATAAGTCGTTTATACGGTTTAGTGTATATAAATAAATGTTCGAGGGGTAAGTTTAAGTGGCAATAGGGATAAGTTGTAAACTCAGACATTCTGAGTTCGAATCTTAGCAACCTCTTGGGACTAGGCCTATGAGAGATTTATCCCTCATGAATACCCTAGTTCCAGCATGGATGACCTACATTTGATCGGACATGAGAGATAATTAGTCAAGATACGCGTAAGTTGACCAGGACACCACAACTGTTGAACCAAAAAATAAAATATAAATACATGTCACATGCATGCACACATGCACGGCTACTCATTTCATTCTTCCTGCAAATTTGTTCTTGTCCTCCATCGTGTTTTCTATATTTATAATTTGACCCCAAGAAGTGTTCTTTTATTCGTAATTTTGTTGCTAATGTTCTTTTGAGATAAAAAATTAAGACTCATTGATCTCATTCATATTTGCACATATAATTAATTTTTGGCTAAATGTAATTTTTATTTCAAACATTGTTCATATATGATATTATACACATGTTGATATTTTTTTGAGGTTATGTATTTTAAAAAAATTATGTCGATTTTTTCTAAACAAATAATGGGAAGAAATTAAATTTTTTTTTTAAAAAAGAAATAAAAATTATTATTTAATATAGTGGTATGAATTTTTTGAATGCTCATTTTTATGTTGTATTGGGTATTGAGAGTGGCTACAATAAGACTATCTCCAATCACTAGAAGTCAAGCCATAACTTTCATTCTTAACTTATTTCTTAGCGATTTCATGGGAAATATTGTGAGAAGTTTCATCATTCATGATTCCTTGAGTTTTCAAGTGCATGTGCGTCTTATATGACTTACACACAGTTAGACTACTCTGACCAAAAGAAAAATAAAAAAGTTAGACTTTCTATTCAACTACACATGGTAATTGTGGGACAGAGGTCAGAAGGAGTAGTGGGGCGCCGCCGACTATCCCATGGCGCCGCCGACTATAGCAAACCCCAACTACCCATGTAACCTAAGCAGCAAAAGCAAGTTCCCTACATTCCAACCAAAGTATATGATATTTATATCTCTCATTGTGGGATAAAATGGTCAAAACCTACAAGGCGTCGCCCAGCAAAGACCAAGGCGCCGCCCAGTCTCTTGGAGTCGCCCAATGGGCTTCCTAGCCTCCTGGCATCGCCTAAGGCGCCTGACCAGCTTTCTGGCGTCGCCCAAGGCACTCTGTCAGTCTCTAGGCGTCGCCAATAGTGCCCCAGGCCGCCCAGCTAGCTATCCCGTCTTCGGTGTCAGTTGCACCTCGGGACCCAAACTAAACTCTAGGACCCAAGCCTCAAGACCCAGACCCGATACCAGAGTGGAAATGGAGGTGGGGTGGTGGGATCAGGGTTGATAATGATTAACATCACATCATATTAAGGAATAACTAATTATATTCATGTAAACTAAATATTAGAATGAAATCCTTTTAATGATGGTGATTCTATTTCCAGGCTATAGTACCACCAACCAAAGTGAGCATAACAATGTAAAGAAAAGTAGTTGAAGGAGCATGGTTGGGTTTGAAAAGTTTGGTGCTGCTTCGTTCAGTTGTTGAATCTTTGAATCCTTGCAGCCCAAGACTAGTCTGATATCCAGTAAAAAATTTCTTCGTCCTTACCACAGGACACAACAGGTGGGTTTGAAGAGTCCTCGTAAGTACCTCCCTCCTCCCTCCTCATTCCTTGGAGTCCGCTAGAATTTGTCCAACGTTGAAGCAGTTTTTTTTTTGAAACAAGAACGTTGAAAGCAGACAGGCGGAGCCAGATATTCATCTTAGTGGGGACAAAAATATGAGCAAAAAACTTAACCAAATGGTATTAAAAAAAAAAATCTTTTCAAACCTCCGTTAAAGACGATTGAATTGAGGGTTATTTTCAAATGAAGAATTCTTAAGTTAAAATATAAGAAAAATATTAAGATCTAAGATTTAACTATTACGTGAAAATTAAGAAATCAATATCAATCTAGACGATATTGTTTTTGGTAAATATATATGCGTAAGGGTATTTGACATTTATTTTACTCAATTAAAATATATTTCTTCAAAAATTAATTAAGAGAGGGAATGAACCACTTACCTATCAAAGATAAAAACAACTAGGGCACTATAAAAATTTCTAAGAATTTATGGGGACATCATATAAACTTTTGAATTTATGAGGGACAATATTCTTTAAAGTTTTAAACCTATAGAAATATATGGAATTTTGCTCAAAATTCAGTGGGGCAACTGCCCCAGCCCTTAACATGTAGCTCCACCCCTCAAGCAGTTGACTCAAACTTATTGGTTATGCAACAAGTTTGAGTCAACTGGCCCCAGCCCTTAACATGTAGCTCCGCCCCTCAAGCAGTTGACTCTAACAATCACATCAACACGGTTATGCAACAGATGCACAAACACTTGATTGCGGTCCCAATATTTTTTTTATAGTAGACCTTCAAATTTTACTATTTTAATCGGCTGTGTTTTATAATTTTTGAGAGTTATTTTATAACAAAAAAAAATTATCACTTTTGTCAGTTTTATAGGTATTTTTACCACCATGTTGTGGGTGTTTTTAACTATTTTTATATTTTTAGGATTGATCGCAAGTATTACAAAAATGATAAAAATAGTTACTACAATAGTTGTAATTAAAACACCTACAACAATGATAAAAACACCCACAACAGTTATAAATGTCGACACGGTACTAATTTTTTTTTTACCAATTTCAAAAGTCATGTTATATCTTATAAAGGTGTAGTTATAACTGTTTAAGATAATTTATTATCGATCACTATATTTCATGATCAATCATAAATTACCTCAACAAGTCATAATTTCTCATTTACAAATATGTAACTTAACCTTCAAAAGTAGTAACTTGACTTTTAAAAGTTGTAACATAAATGTATGATTGATCATACTTTTTAGAGTTGTACGGTTGTACCTTATACTTTAAGGGTATGTTTGGATCGCGGGTTAAAGAGTGATAACTCTAGTAAGATAGAATAAAAAAAGTATATGGGACTCATATATCTCATTTGAATTTTATCCCAATCCGGTTTAAAAAATCAATTTTAACTCATTTACATAGGTTAGATGAAACCCAATGAAAGCTGAGATTTTTTTTGCCAAACAGGATAACTAATATAAATGACCAAATTGCCCTATTCTCTTCTCCCCCCCCCCCCCCCCCTCGTCTGTAATCTTCCAAAACCCTATTCTCTTCTCCCCCTCTCTCTCGTCTGTAATTTAATTTTAAGATAAGGACCATTGCCATTTGTGCCATTAGAATTAGTGTCCACATAATTTAATTCTTAGACAATTGCAAATCAACTCTAGATAATATGGAATACGTGAATAAGAGATGGCTTCTCCATGGCTTGGATTGTAACTTCCAAGTACTTTGACAATCGAACGAGGACTACCTTCCCATGCTTCGTTGTGTTAGAAAAGTTTGGTGTCGCTTCTTTTAAGTTTATAATACGAAAAAATATTCATTATAACGGTGATACCACGTTCAAAATTCTCACAATCAGTCTTTTGCACAATATCACAAAAGTCTTTCCCAATGACCAATAATGTTGCAGCATGGAAGAGATGGTACAAGAATTTTGCGTCTAGAAAATATGTACTTTGAAAGAATGTATCGATTCAAACTGAAGTGCACTGACCATCAAATGAAGACTATATGCCTATTAAATACGATAATAACTTTTGTCCTACTTGAACCATTTATTTCTGGGGGACAACAACTAATTCTTAGATAAAAGTGCTTTCGAATTTATTTCTCAAACCGTGTAATTTTAGAAAACATGTCATTTCTTTTTTATCTTTTTATTCAATGGTCAAAGATGTTTGGGCCAACTTACGAGCATTTCGACTGATCTTATTCTTCTCCTTTGTCCAGTCAAAGACATACCATCCACGCCGAAATAGGATGGCATGGCCTACCTCACCGTTCACCAACAATCCACTGTTTACAAGTCTTGAACTTTTCAACTTAAGCACTCTCCTCATACCTCAAGTTCGAACATCATCAAATGAAGCATTACTTTCTCTTTTTAGATGATAGAAAGTGTATTCTCATACTTTTCAATTCTCTTATTTTTCATCATTCCTACCAAACGAAACATTAATGATGGTGATTCTATTTCCGGGCTATAGTACCACCAACCAAAGTGAGCATAACAATGTAAAGAAAAGTAGTTGAACGAGCATGGTTGGGTTTGAAAAGTTTGGTGCTGCTTCGTTCAGTTGTTGAATCTTTGAATCCTTGCAGCCCAAGTCTAGTCTGATATCCAGTAACAATTTTCTTCGTCCTTACCACAGGACATAACAGGTGGGTTGGGTTTGAAGAGTCCTCGTAAGTACCTCTTTCCTCCCTCCTCAGTCCTCAGTCCTCATTCCTCATTCCTCATTCCTTGGAGTCTGCTAGAATTTGTCCAACGTTGAAGCAGTTTTTTTTTATTTTTTGAACAACAACGTTGAAGCAGTTTACTCAAACTCATTGGCTCTAACGATCACATCAACACGGTTATGCAAAGACGCACAAACACTTGACTACGGGACCTATTTTTTTTTTATACCAGACCTTCAAATTTTACTGTTTTATAATTTTTGTAAGTTATTTTATAACAAAAAAATTTATCACTTTTGTGGGTATTTTTACCACCGTGTTGTGAGTTTTTTTTAACTATTTTTATATTTTTAGGATCGATCGCAAGTACTAGGTAAAAACAGTTACTACAATAGTGGTAATTAAAACACCTACAATAATAATAAAAACACCAACAATAATAATAAAAATACCAACAAAAGTTATAAATATCAGTGCGGTACCATTTTTTTTTTTTACCACTTTCAGAAGTCATGTTATATCTTTTAAAGGTAAAGTTATGATTGTTTGTGGTAATTTATTGTCGATCACTATATTTCATGATTGATCATAAATTACCTCAACAAGTTATAATTTCTCATTTACAAAATGTAACTAACCTTCAAAGATAATAATTTGATCTTTAAAAGTTGTTACTTAAATGCATGATCGATCATACTTTTTAGAGTTGTACCTTATACTCTAAGGATATGTTTGGATTGCGGGTTAAAAAGGGATAACTTTGGTAAGATAGGATAAAAAAGTATGTGTGACTCATATATCCCATTTTTGGTAAGTAAAAAATACATCAAAATCTCATTTGAATTTTATTCCAATTCGATTTGAAAAGTCAACTTTAACCCATTTACATGGGTTAAATAAAACTCAAGGGGGGTTGAGATTTTTTTTGCCAGATAGGATAATTAATATAAATGATCAAATTACCTTGCTCTCTTCTCTCCCCTCCCCCCCCCCCCCCCTCCTCTCTCGTCTGTTTCGTCTCCTCCTCCTATTTTTTCATAGATCTAATTTTTTTTTTTTTAACAAATCTGTTTTGTCAAAGTAAAGTTTTGCCAACATACATCAAGAAGACTAAGATGTCTTCTCCAATAAGACAACTAATTTAAATAATAAATTAAATCTCTAATAAAGTAATATCATATTTGAACTAAGATTAATTAACGATTAATAATAAAATAACTAATTAATGAGAGCTTGAGTTAATTTTCAATAGTCCTTGTAACATATGAACTCCCATCTGGAGGATATGGAATTATAACATTTTTAAAAATTATATGTAAAAAAAAATTGTTTGGAATTGTTTAAAGGCTAACTTATAAACCAAACATGATATTTGATTGGACAGATTAAAGGCAAAACAGTCAATGGTACCATATTCTATCATTCTTCTCCATGAGTCACACAGAAGTGCTTATGTGTTATCTAAACACTCAAAATAATAGAATATAATCATTAAATTCTAACTAGTCCAATGATAGGTGAGTTTGGGTTTGATAGGTAATAATATTTTTTTAGATCTCCAATTCAGTATAATCTTGCCATCCAAACACACCCTAAAAAATTATAACGTGACCCTAAAAAATTATATACGGTAACTCCTCCAATATCGTAATCTTTCAAAAATAAATGAAATCAAACTTCCTCGAATTTAATTTTAAGTTAAGGACAATTGCCATTTGTGCCATTAGAATTAGTGTCCACATAATTTAATTCTTAGACAATTGCAAATCAACTCTAGATAATATTGAATAAGTGAATAAGAGATGGCTTCCCATGACTTGGATTGTAATTTCCAAGTACTTTTACAATCGAACGAGAACTACCTCCCCATGCTTCGTTGTGTTAGAAAAGTTTGGTACCATTTCTTTTAAGTAAGCAACACGAAAAAATATTTAATCTAACGATGATACCGCGTTTAGAATCCTCACAATCGTCAATTACAAAATATCACAGAAGTCCTTCCAATGACAGAATAATGCTGCAGCATGGAAGAGACGGCACAAGAATTTTGCGGCTAGAAAATATATACTTTGAAAGAATGTATCGATTCAAACTGAAGTGCACTGACCATCAAATGAAGACCATCTGCCTATTAAATACGACAATAACTTCTGTCCAATTGAGATTACTTGAAACATTTATTCTGAGGGACAATAACTAATTCTGAGACAAAAGTGCTTTCAAACTTATTTTTTAAACCGTGTAATTTTAGAAAACGTGTTATTTCTTTTTTTCTTTTTGATTCAGCAGTCAAGAATGGTTGAAGTAACTTATGCGTACCTCGACTAATCTATTTTCTCGTTTGATCAAAGACAGGTCATCTACGTCGGGATTAGAATATTCATGAGTGATGTCTTGCCCAAAGAGTTACTAAGATTCGAACTAAGGACATTTAGGTTTACAACTCGTCTTTATTACCACTTGAGCTACCATTGAAGTTAAAAACATGTCACTTCCATTGATGTATTCTATTCATGTCTATTTGCATATTAGGAATAACCCATGCCAGAAGGCACGGTGCAATGTGAATGATTTTGAGAGGGATGTTGGTGGCTATTGGATAAATCTATTTGAGACCATTATATGAGATTATTGAAATCTATCTTATTTTATATTATAAATCTTTCTCCCCTCTCTCTGGCGACGCACCACCAGGGCACCTTGACAAAACCCCTCCCCCCTAAAAAAAAGCAAAAAAACCTCCCCAATATAATTTTGTTTGGTGAGTTAAAAATTGAAGATTAAAATTGACATGTAATTTAGTTTACTTCATATTTACCCAAGAAAAAAACTTACTTTACTTAATTTTAATTTCAAAAAGTTAAAAGAAACTTTGAATCTGTAATGCATTAAATGAGGAGAGAAAGGTAAAATTCAAAGTGAACGGTTTAGGGAGGGATGTTAGTTGCCGTTGGATTAGTCTATTTGAGACCGTCAAAAATACTTATTGAAACCTGTTTTATTTTATATTATAGATATAAAACAAATAATTAGAAAGGAAAAAGTTTGATGAGAAGCCTTCCCTCCACTTTCTTAAATTTCCTAGAGTTTGATTTTCTTTAATTATCATACCAAAGTTTTCTCCGATTACATTCTACCATGTTTTTTTTTGTAACCATCTCTTAACTCCATTAGACCAAATACATAAAAATTGAACTAATTTTGACCGTTGTTTTGTTTTTTATAATTTTATAACTTAATTTATTTATTGTAATATTGATAAGTCCTTACTTGAATATATTATTAATCTAATAATAACAATAAATTAAATCCTCAAATTATATTCCAACAATAATATGATATATCATTGATGGCACAATATTGTTTATCCCTTCGAAAATTTAAGAAAAACTCAAAATTCAGCTAATGAAAAGAAATTTTTTTCAAAGGAGAAAAGTGATATTCCTGTTGGGATTTTTTGTGGAGTCTAGTTTGTGTTGATTCGGATGATGATCCGACCCGAAATAATGTTGCGTGGTTTTTAATGGGAAATTTTCTGAGGCTTAGTCCATGGAGCGGAGGCTTGGTGGATGTAGGCAAATTGTTGAACCACGTAAATACTGTCTTTTGTGTGTGTGATTATTTTTTTTCTTTAACGTGTGTTTTCTCTATTTTTGTTCCTCACAAGTTTGGGAATTTTGTGCAAATTTTCTAACAATTCCGTCCAATAGATTTTTTTTTTTCATAAAGCTATTCATTTATCATCTTAGGCCATTTTCAGCCTTGATTCAAATTTTTACTCAAAATTGAGTTAACAATTAAGTAAAAAACTTGATTTGATACAAAATACTCTAATTGAGAAATTCAAAATTAATAAATGACAAACCCAAATTTAAACAAAAAAAAAACTAAAATTCAAAGGAGAATAAAATATGACCATTATTAAATTTTTAAAGGAGGGTAAAATTTGATCATTCAAGATTTGAGTAAGGAATGATTGAAAATGCTCTTATAAATATGTTTCTTGAAGCGTACAAGGCGGGAATCCCATGTTCGGAATGTATAAAATTTGAAAACAAATAAGACATTTTTCATACCACATGAAAGCCTATAACACGTCTGAGAGAATGATATGCTTTTCTTGAACTTCTTTAGCTCTTGAATTGATCGGGGCATTTTACGCGTGCACAACATCCATTTTACTCCTCCAATAAAATCATCGATTCTTATCTCATGTACATAGACTGATTAAAATCAAAGAATGCAAGAGAAATGGCAACGAGGATGGAAAAATTGGTAGTAGAAAACCTTGCTGAAAGATTTAGTTCAATGGAAGTTCAGAAGAAAATGAAAAGTCTGAAAATTGAGAAAAAGATCCAACTTCTATTCTCTACACATATATGGTTTGCAATTTAAAGTCTATAAACAAAGCACGAAAGTAATTTCTTAATATGAATCTTATAGTTGATAGTGGGAGTTTCTCTATGAACTTATGTGATTTAGGTATCATATGAAAATGAATCAACTACAACTTCGTTCAACAACTTTACTAGTTCTTATGACAATAAATCTTGCAAGCTACCTAAATGAAGAGCCCATGCATGCAAGCAGTGGCGGAGGGAGTATAAGGCAAGGAGGGGCTTCTGCCCACTCTCAAAAAAAAATTAAAAATTCTTATATATATTATATATTATTTTTTTTTGGACAACTTTAAATTGGGCCCCAAATGGTCCTTTGAAAGCCGGTACACCAAATTAGACATAATTGTAAAAAAATACACATAACAAAATGTTTTGAAAAAAAGTACACAACTGAGATACAAATACGTAAATGCCCATTTTGTAAAGTTTTCTTTCCTAAAAACTGTAACAAGACATTTATCACTGAAATTTTGGGTCATTTAATTCGAAATCTCTAATGCACCTTGATTCATGCGTATTTTTTTTTTGAAAGTGGTTTTGTTTTCAAATTATATTTATGCATTAAATATCTCCAGTTTTATGGGAGAACTTTAATATTTTGTTTATTTTAAGATATATCACTTTGTTTGAATTTCAAAATTTGTTAATATTCGAACTCCATAATAGTGTAACAAAAACAGTGTTCAGTGGTTTTGTGCATGTGATAACAAATTCAAAACAGAGATGGACTGTTTTGAATGAAATTATATAAAAATATATGTTTGACAAAATGTAATAATATAATATTTTGTGTAAATGTCTTGTTACACTGTTATGGAGTTCGGATATCAATATAATTTGAAAACAAAACCACTTTCCAAAAAAAATACGCATAAATCAAGGGAGGATATAAAAATACGGAATATTAAAATTCTCCCATAAAATTAGGAGATGTTTAATGCACTACTTTTCAAAAAAAAATACACATGAATCAAGGGAAGATATAAATGTCAGAAGAAAATATGAAAATTTCAAATAATATACTTGAAAACAAATAAATATCAAAATTAATGACTTTTTTACCCTATATTTTTTTCTGTGTATTTTTTTACAATTAATTATAATTTGGTGTACCTCTTCCAATTTTCCCAAAAAACTGAAAAAAAAGGCCCAAGTCCACAAACAAACAAAAAGCATGGCCCACTTATTTGCAACTTTTGTGGCTTTTAAAGAGAAAAGCAAAGTCTGCTGGCTTAGCTTGAAAAAAACGAAAACAAAGAAGAAAGCAAGGACATCGGCGGCTTAACAACCTTCTGATTCTTGGAACAACGACGACCGGACGACGGACCAGTGACAGAGCCTAAGCCTTTATTATTGAAAACAAAATATTTTTTTTTATTTCTTTGATTAACTTTGGGTTCTATTTTAATTTTTTTGGCTTGTGATTCTGTGAATTAGGTTAAAAAATTTGATTGTTTATGTGTATTTTTTTTGGCTTGTTAATTTATAAATTAGTTTAAGATGTGAATTTGTATGTCTGTATGTATATGTATTATATGTATGTGTATGTGTAGAATTTTTACTTTCAAATAAATTATATAGTTGATCCTATATATATTATCTTATTAAATTTTTTCAAACAGTTATGAAAAATAATTTAAGAGAAAGTCAGAGTTAGAATTTTCACTTCCTACAAAAAAAAAATGATGATTCTAATTCTTCAAAATAAATTCGCATCGAATTAAACTCGCAGATCTTCCCTCATATCCAAGCTTACGACCTCAAATTATGGATTATAATTCCAACGATTGAGATCAAATTTGTAATTACCCGGAAAAAAAAATTATTATTTTATTTTGGTGCATTAGTTACCTATGAATAATTATATATATATAAGGATAAAAATAATTAAAGAAGACTAATATGTTTCAAATAAAAGTCTTGCCCTAGAGATATCTATTAGGACTCTTATACATGTGGTTTAAATAAGGTAATATTGTTGGATAGGTTAAACTCTTTGTGTATATATATAAATATATTTAGGTTTGTAGGGTTTTTTTTTATTGGTGAGAAGGCTTGTGGAGGGGCTGTCCCATGAACAAAAAAGAAAAGATAGAGAGAGAGAGAGAGAGTGGAGAAGGAAGGAAGAAAGAAGAACGAAAGAGACAAAAAAGAAAGGATTGGATCCATTTGAAGGTATGAATTCATTAATTATTTGGCGGGTTTTATAATTTATTCAATTATATGGTATTAGAGTTATCATAAATAGTGATAATGAATACTTATGTATATATATACATATGTTCATGGTGAAGAATATTGATGAACATATAAATGGGTTTTATTATAAGTTGTTAATTTAAGTGTTTTTTTTAGACCTAATAGAGATTTATTGTTTTTTAGGTTTTTAAAGAATTTATTTAATCTATACTACTTTAAAAAGTAAGCATATTTGAAAAACATTTTTTTTCCACTTTTACCCTCTAAAACTATAACTATGTCATCCTTATCCTTCAAAATTAATGTCACACTAATTTTATCTTTCTCTTTTATCCTCAAACAATTATATAAAGACAATTATATCATATTTTTTAATTTAACTCTTAGACTATTCATATTATAGGAATAAATGAATAAATCTATATTTATATATTTTATATCTATATCTATACTATATCTATATCTATACTTAAAAATATATTTTTATACCACTTAAAAATATATCCATTATTCAAATAAAAATACAAATCACATGAAAAAAGTAATCAAAAGACACAAGAGTTGAATTTCTACAGTTTCCACGTGTAAATATGGCAACCCAACAATCAAGAAAGCTGGACCAACATTATTCATATGTAACTTCTCATCTCCTTGGGAAACCCGAGAAGGTAGAGGGCATAAAAAACCCACCATTTGGATAGTCATGGTGTCGCTCCAAATTCTTATAAAAAAATATTTAACCTTTGATCTTACCACCACTAAAGTCTCATAAAAATTTCCGATTCACAACTCTTCAACTTTCTCTGTTGAGGCTATAAAGCTCTCTATCCTCCTCCTTAGAGAATGAGCTGTGAACACAAACCTTTGCCCCCAATTTAGCTTAACACACTATCTATCTCCCTATCTATCTATCTAAGATGGCACCTCCTCTTCAACCAGATATGAAAGAAAAGAAGAAGGTGGATTGAGAAGAAAAAAGATTATTTAGAGTCTCAGAATTTAAATTACATGCATCTCCAATGCAAAACTTCGATCACTCCCAAAACAAGCAATTTGACGCCAAAAAGACGTTAACTACATAGAAATTTCAGTCTATCTCCCTATCTATCTATCTAAGATGGCACCTCCTCTTCAACCAGATATGAAAGAAAAGAAGAAGGTGGATTGAGAAGAAAAAAGATTATTTAGAGTCTCAGAATTTAAAGTACATGCATCTCCAATGCAAATCTTCGATCACTCCCAAAACAAGCAATTTGACGTCAAAAAGACTCAAATGACCAATTTAACTACATATAAATTTCAGTCTTTTTCTCCTAAAAAAGTTTTAATTTCTGATTTTTTTTTTCCATTTTATTCTCTTTTGTTAGTCCTTATAGATGACCAATGGTTTGGACCTTTAGAACCATAATAGGAAAGATAGACCAATTAGTTTTTTTGTTCTGACCAGCGCAAAGGAGTTAACATATAACATTTTAGAACAATGAAAATGGCAACCAATAGTTTCCTCGTGTGTGGCAAGTGAAGAGTGCAAGTTTAATGTGTAAGTGATGTTGGTGAGTAAGTGAAAGTGTAGTGTATGAGTGATGTTGGTGACTGTTATTACAGATTTGAAGTCTTTCAGTTTTTCTATTGGAAAATTATTGAAAAAATTCTCAACAACACAATTACTTGTTCACTCTATCAAAGTTTGTAGATGTCTTTCGGTCAAGCTATTCAAGAGGTATTGGTTGGTATTCTAATCAAGGATAACGTTGAATAATTGACATTTTATTTTTTGGCCCTACTAAATATCTAAATGACATTAACATCCTTTTAACCCATCAAATTTGAGACTCAATTGAACCTCATTTTTATTATAAAATTAAATGCCATTAAACTGCTTGTGTATTAAAATATATAGTCAAGCATCTTCATCTTACTTGAACGTAACCATCCCCTATATCTAAACATTTATCTCTTCTGGCCATCAAAACCAAATTTTTTGCCTCATATGTCGCTTCATGTAGCCTGCAATTTATTGCTTCATTTAGCAATTGCAAGATGCAAAGACTTCTAGGAATTGAATTTGCATTGAATGTACAGATTAATTATCTAATAAAATCGTCTTTACCTTTTGGGTAGTCTCAAGTTCAAATAATAAAATGTTTCCTGTGACCTTTTTGTCTGAATCAGATAAATTTGCATGACAATCCTTTCACGTTGGCTTGAGCAAATTTTCTACTCAGGATCTTTCGGGTTTAAGCGTTGTGAATACGAAATTGACTATACTTTTCAGGTAATACAATCTCATAATTCATAACTATGCCTTCTTGGATTGTTTTTTTTGAATAATTTTGTTTCTTCTGGATTCATTCTCATGACTTTTAAGACCCCAAATATCATTTTCCATTTCGATTGTGGATTCATCCTATCCTATTTATATTCGAAGGTAAGAAGTTCAATTATCCATAAATTTAGTGTGCCGATCAAAACCACGGTGTCAATCAAACAAACTATCTTAGAGGAGACACTGAATTACATGATATCAATTCGTCCACTTCTTTTAGTAAGTTAAATCCTTATTCTCAAAATTCTTTTTTTTTTTCCTTGTTCTAATGTAAAATAAAATTCATAGTTCTATAGAAGAAGCAACAAAAGCCTCAACAAAAAAAAAATAAAAAAATAAGAGTTTTAACCTATAATGGGTTTTTCATTTTGGTTAGTATTGTTTGAGTTTAAATAGAACATAAAGCGATAGATTGATAAAAAATTACAACCGCCCAAACATACTTCTAATTCAATTCTCATTGAATGTCATCCAAGATTTACTAACAAACAAGGGTGATGGGCTGACAACTGCGTACAAAGCCATTCAAGGGTAGCCAAGCAAGGAAATGAGCAATTCAAAGATATTTAAGTACCTTGGTACTGATGCTAGGTGATTTCATATTACATTATTTTGTTAATATACAATTGCTACATTATGCTCCTTGATCCTCTGAATTTTCACAGTATGTGTTTTTCTTTCTTTTGGGGTTTGATTGTATGATTATTATCCGCCAATCATGTTGCATATCTGCCTATGGGTACTTTATAATTTTTGAAATCGGTGATTTGCTGAAGTCATTATAGGCAAATTAAGTAATTGGATTATCATAAAATTCTAAAAAAGAAAAGAAAAGAATATGAACCCTAAATTGCTCCAATCAGCCTTTGGTTTGCGCTTAGTGTACTAGATTTTTCTTATAAATAGCTGGGCATACTGTATTTAATGAGTTAATTTATCAAATACATGTAATCCTAATTAATTGATGTTTGCACTTGCATGATTTGGTCAAGGAGTAGCCATTTGATGAAAGAAATAAAAATTGAATTTGTTTAATTCTTCTAAACTTTAACCTCGAAAATAAATTAATTACCTTGGTGTTGCAAATTCTACAATTATAAAATTTTGCAATTCGTGTGGTGTTGTTGGAGACTCTTATGTTGAACAACATGAATATGTATTACATCAGAGATAACTCTGTTTCTCAGACTATACATGCATGGGTTCATAATGTCTCTCTTGGTCATGTTGCTAACTTTTTGTATAGTCCATATATAGAGCTTTTGTCTTAATTAACTTTTATCATGAGGATAAAATATGTCATGGGTTCATAACATCTCTCCCTTGAGCATGTTTCAAACATCATGTATATAGCTAGCTATACACGAGGACAAAACAACTTTATTTTAGCCTATATTTTTGTGTTTTTCTTTTAAAACTTGATTATTAATTGATTAATTCTCAATCTTTATTATTTGGTATATAAAATAGTTCACGTGCAACGCACATGTGCATCAACAAATAACTTCTAATTTATATGTCAAAAATTATAATTTATATTTATACTACTTCTAAATATCAAGAAAGTGAAAAACATTTGTTAAACCAAAATAACCTTAACAAACTAACTAATGTCTAATTGTCTATCCTATTTTTCTGTAATTAATAACATTATTACATCATAATAATTGTCACAATTATTTTGTTGTTGGCTACTATTTAAGTTTTAGAAAAACAATCTTGTCTATTGGGTTATTAGCATTTTAATATCAGTAGCAATGCATGACGTGCGTTGCACGTGTCATATTTAAATTATTTGTATTCTCTTCTTCATAACTATAAACATCCAATGAACTCATTTTTCGTTATTATTTCATTCGAACTACCAAATAATAAGGTTTATATATTTTTCTTTTCTCGATTTTTTTTTTGTCTTTCTTATTTTTACTTGTGCATCAGTAATTTTTTATCAAATTATTTTAATTGTGAATAAAGAGATAAGATAAATATAGTCATTTTTAGGCATTAGAGATGATATTGTATCAATAGAGTTGTCAACGTATATTAATACTGGGGTTTTGAAAAAAAAAAGAATAATATTATTTTTCTATATCATTTTAAGCATAACATGACCACTTAAAAGTTTTGCAAAGATAGAGAGATTTGTATAATATATTAGATATTAGTTTGTTATTTAAATACAAAGGGATATAATGGTAATTTAAATATCTAAATAAAAAATGACACGTTAGCATTTATAGTTTTTTATAAGGGCAAAATAGTAAATCAAAAAAATTTCATATTAAGGTATTTTTATCAGTAGTATAGATAATGGATAATTACAATATCAATTTTTTCCATATCCTTACTTTTAAAACCTACCGTCAGTGACCTTTTGTTTTTTCTTCCATAAGTGTCTCTCTTTATTTATTCTCATTTTGCATCACTTCATTAACCAAACTCCCAAAGGAAGATGAAAGCAATCTACGAGAAATGAATCATCATTGGTTGTTTTAGCTTTCTACCCTTCCTCATCTTCGACCTGATTGAGGTAATTACTTTTTTATAGTAGTAAAAATGTATTTTCTTTCTCTTTTTTTTTTTAGCACAGATGTCGGGATCACCATATTTGCAGTTCATTCTTAAAAAGGATTTTCCTCTACTCCAATATACTTAGCTTGGAGTCTTGAAGCTGATTTGAGTGGAGATATGGATGCATGAATACATGTTTCTTGTGGTTTCCATGTGAAATCTTAAAGGATTTGTGTCATTTTTACTCGTGCAAGAGGTGTGGACACTCTTATTGAGATTTCCTGTTTCCGTACATATCAAAACTTATATATGGTATTAGTATATTGTCAGTGAAATTTCAGGCAAGAATCATAAAATCCTTACAGTGGTTGGTTTGGTTTTATTGTGTATTTCTAATTAAGATTGTTCCTTTGCCAAGTAAATGGATTTGTGGATGTGATTAACACCAAAAACTGTTGTGTTTTCCTTGTTCATCCTAACTATTCATTTTCTTAGTGGGTTGAGAAATCTTAGTTATATATAAACCTCTTGATATCATGAGCTTGTGAGGCTGTGCAAATATAATCATGGCCATAATTTGTTAGCATGCGTCATAGTGTTTACTGAGCCACTGTCGAATGCTTCTGAAACTAGGCCATTGGATCTATTTCTCTATTTTATGAAGTAATAAATCATAAAGTAGGCAATTTTTTTAAACAAAATAAAGTAGGTTATTGAATATATAGAAAAATATATTTAGGTAAGAGAAAAATATCTTTATTATCTATATTTTGATTCTTTTTATTTTTTTTGTTATAATACGACAGTATATTACATAACTTCAGTAAACAACATTATATAGAGATAATTATAGAATAATATACTCCCATCATATTAGCTAGAAGCTTTATTTTATTACATTCCAAAAGTTATGTTTGATACATTTGAAAACATCAGTTAGAAGTTGGATTGTAATTCTATATTTTGATTCGTAAGTATATATTGGATAACATAATTGTTATATAATTTCAACAAAGTTAAAAATATAAAAATAAAATTATAATTCAAAATGTCCCATGTGCAACGCACATGTGCAACAACTAGTGTCTTAAAAAGCAAAAAGAAAACAAATGGGAAGAAGGAACAAAAGTTACAGAACCTGCAACTTTCGTGGGTGAAGAATATGGATTTCTTTAAAATTATAGAAAGTTCCCTTTTAGTTTCAAAGAGTTTTACTTTGACCCCTATATTCTTCTAAACTTAAGTTTAACTACTGTTTTATTTGGTAAGTTGGAAGAATAGAATTCTGGAAAATTTATGGCAGTCCCGAAAACAGAAAATTCGTTTTTCAAAGAAATTACACTTTGACCCCAAAAGTTTCAAAAATTATGATTTGACCCCAAAACTTTAGAAACTTTTTATAAACAGCCCAGAATACTTTCATACCCTATTACCTCATATTAGAAAGGATATTTATATATAAAAGATATATTAAGTATATATCAATGGGTAAGAAGTATAAAAAAAAAAATTTTAATATAGAATCGCGAAACGACGAAGTTAGGAATAGAGATTAATTGTTATATGTTATTTTAGATTAGGTGGTGAATGCATTGAGGTTGAGAAAAAATGCTTTGAATTGGATTTGGGAATCAAGGTGAGTAGTTACTACTTCTTTTGGGAGAATTTTATATATTAAATGTGTGGGTGCGTATGTGTGGATTTTTCATATATATGATATATGTGTTGATGTTTGAGGTTGCAATTAAATATTTTGCAATTGTGAACTGTTATATATTAGAATTTTGGAAAACTTATGGGATGATTTTATATCATTGCTTTTGTGATGAAAGGAAAATTTTGTGTGCGTTGGGACTAAAACTATAGTTTTGATGTGTGTGAAAATCATGTTTATGAGACGGGGACTGGGTTACCAGGTCTAAATGGTAATGAGATTGTATACCGGCGTGGTCGGTATAGGGATGTGCACATAGGGGCCAGTTACCAGGCTAGTGGTAACAAGAGACGGGACCAGTCATCAAACTAGTGATGACAAGAGACGGGGCCAGTTACCAGGCTAGTGGTAACAAACATGATTTGACAAATGTATTTGAAACTGAATTTGTGTGTGAGTGTTTTGGATTATAAATGTCTTTTCATTTATAAAATTATTGGTGAAAATGAGTGGGTGTTTTGGGTTATAAATGTCTTTTCATTTATAAAATTATTTGTGATCATGAGATCATTTTGTTTACATGATTATGTGGGAAGGATTGGGGTGTAATTTGTTGTACTTATGTATATATCAAAGTTTATTTTGACATATAAACTGTGGGATTTATTTTCACACCTCATTAGAGGTGGTTGCTATTCACGGGCCATTGTGCTCACCCAAACATATAATATTTTTCAGGAGAGGATCAGGGTGAGGAGTAAGTCTGCTGATATACAAGGGATTAGAGGACTTGAAGATTTATTTTATTGTAGGTCTTCAGGAATAAATGTCTTTTATAATTTTGAGACAAATATTCAATTGTTTTGGGAATAATGTTGCTTATACTTAGAGTAGTGAACCTTATGGTTAATTATTATTTTACATGAATTTAGTAATGATATTGGTGGTGTTTAGTTTATTCCTCTGGTATTCATTAGGTCGATGGATTGGATCATTTTATTATTTGTCTTCCGCTGTATTTTGTATTTACTATGCATCAAATTAGTTGGTTAAGGCCTTGGTGGCCGGTCTGCCGCCCACCCTATGTGATCCGGGGTGGGGGTGTGACAAAATTCGTAGAGCATATCAACAAAGGGATCCTTGTCAACCTCACAACCATAATTTTTCGTGAACAAATTTTGGTATTAAGCTACGAAAGTTCAATCAAGCTTGGTTTTCTGAGTTTAGTAATTGACTCGAGTATAGCATAGCAAAAGATTTTGCATTCTGCCTATGGTGCTATCTTTTCAAACCTGATATAGGAGAATAGGCGAGTGGGGATTCCTTTGTTCGTGGGGTTTTTCAAATTGAAAGATAAAATAGAAGTTTTAAATTAATGTTGGAAGTTTTAACAGTTCTCACAACCAAGCTTGGAGAAAATATCAAGATTTATTAAATCAAAAGCAAAATATTCAGTCAATTTTCTTCAAGCAGTCGGACCAAACTCGTACTGAGTATTGGACCCGCTTGAATGCATCGATTGATTGCATTTGGTTCCTTTTAAGACAAGGACTTTCATTTCGTGATCACAATAAATCAAAGAATTCAAGAAAATTTTCTTGAGCTTTTTGAGGTTTCTTGCCAATCACAACGAGGATGTCAAAGTTATTGCATTAAAAAATGCTCTAAAAAATCTTAAGTTGACGACACTTAATATCCAAAAAGATATTATAAGAGCAGTTGTAGTTGAAACCTGTAATGCTATTATTTCCCACCTTGGTGATACACTTTTTTCCGTTTTTATTGATGAATCTTGAGACATATTAACAAAAGAGCAAATGGTTGTTGCATTGCGGTATGTGAACAAGAAGGGACATGTAATTGAATGTTTTTTAGGGTTTGAGAATGTTACTAGTACGAGTGCTCTCTCACTTAAGGCATCAGTTGAAGATTTATTTTCAAGATATGGGTTGAGCTTGTATAGACTACGTGGGCAAGATTGTGACAGGGCTAGTAATATGCAAGGTGAGTTCAATGGTCTTAAGACGCTTATACTGAAGGAGAATGAATGTGCATATTATGTTCATTGTTTTGTTCATCAATTGCAATTAGCTCTTGTGTCTGTTGCGAAGAATAATAATCAAATTGCCACGTTCTTCACTTTGGTTGGTAATGTGGTTAATGTTGTTGGAGCCTCATACAAACGATGAGATATTTTTCGGGAGAAACACGCTACTAAAGTTATCGAAACACTTAATAATTGGGAGCTTCTAAGTGGGCAAGATTTAAATCAAGAGACTAGTTTTAAACGTTCTTGTGATACACATTGGGATTCCCACTGTAATATTCTGATTAGCTTAATTAATATGTTTTTATTGATAATTGATGTGTTTGATATAATTTTAGAGAATAGTTCAAATGCAGAACAAAGAAGGGAATCAAATGTTCTTTTAGACTTGTTGCAATATTTTGAATTTGTATTCAATTTTCATTTGATGAGAAGTATATTGGGAATCACGAATGAATTGTTTCAGTCACTACAAAGAAAATATCAAGATATCGTGAATGCCATGAAGTTAGTTGAAGTGTCCAAGCTTCGACTCCAAATGATGAAGGAGATCGAGTGGACTTCTTTACTTGATGATGTTTCTTTTTTTTTTTTTTTTTGTGACAAAACATGATATAATTGTTCCAAATATGGAAGATAAATTTCAAGCTCGAGGGCTTTCAAGGCGTGATCAAGGAATGAAAAACTTACATCACTATCGTGTCGAGCTATTTTATGTTGTTATTGATATGCAACTTAAAGAGCTAAATGATCGTTTCACTGAATCGAACACTGAGTTGCTTCTTTGTGTACCATGTCTAAGTCCATCTAATTTATTCTCTGCTTTTGACAAGAAGAAGTTGATTCGTCTTGTTGAATTTTATCAAAATGAATTTTATTCAATAGAGCTCATGAGACTTTTTGATCAGCTTGATAGTTATATTGTTGATGTGCGCTCTAGCATTGAGTTTACAAACTTGTCAGGGATTGGTGATCTAGCTAAAAAAATAATTGAGACAAAAAAAGATGTGATATGTCCACTAGTTTACTTATTTATGACTTTGACATTGATATTACCAGTTGCGAGTGTCACTGTCGAGAGAACATTTTCAAGAATGAAGATTGTGAAGACTAAGTTGCATAATCGAATGGATAATTAATGGATGACAAATAATTTGATTATTTATATAGAGAAATATATTTTCAATAGCATTGCTTTCAAAGTATGAAGACTCGTCGGAGTCAATTATAAATGGTTGAAATCAGTCTCATTTTTTGTAAAGGATTATAATTAATCTTTTTTTAATTATTTTTTATTTCATGGAATATATATACCGAATTAAGACCTTTTTCATGAATTATTAAGTATCAAATACGATGTAAAAAATATAAATATATCACGTTATTTTTTTTATTAGAGGATAAAATAAAATTTGTAGTAAAAGTTTACCAACCCTAAAATATATTCTTGGCTCCATCACTACATACACGAGTGGTTACAACTGTACATTGTTCTCCTACCCAAGTCTATAGTTGGTAGGCCAAATCCCTAAGTCCAAGTGATCGAGTTCAAGCTTTGGACATACAGCAACGCGGGGTCTGGCTCGTCTGCGGTTGGGAGGTTACCGCATATCATGCGGTTAATTAAAACGGCGGCGTTTTTGGTATTTTTTGCAATTTTTTTTTAATTCACCCTTACCAAAACGACGTCGTTTTGGTCCAGCTAAAAACCCTTATCCTACCTTCTGTTTTGTCAGACTTAGGCGCTACTATCTCTCTCTTCTCCTACCTCCGGCGACAAAAAAGCTCCTATCTCTCACATGTATCCTGAACACAAGGCCCTGGAAGAGTCATTGGCAATGGAAGCTCAATCCCTGAAGAAGATGAATCATTAGACCAACCTGGCCCCCAACAAACTATAGAAAAATTACTTGTAGTCAATCCACAACTAAAATCCAACCCAGAAACAACAGATTCAAATGAAACCCCTTCTGTAAAATTACTCGAAAAACTTCCATTTCCACCCCAACAAACCACTGTATTGTTCAATCTTCGAATTGCACAACTGTAATTGGCTCCAAGTGTCAATCCAGAGTACTCATATGGCAAATTTGAAAGAACATTCAACTGACCATTATCATTTCTTCCTCTACAAATCAAAAACCCAGTTGTGTTCAATCCACATGCATGACTCCCACCAATAGCAATATTCTTCATCGGCATATTACCAAATTGGTTCTGAACAACAGAAGCAAATGGGTTACTACCCCAACAGATAACTCTACTAGAATTCATCAAAACTCCGTAAGAAAACCCCAACCCAGATGATAAAGATCGAATATTTGAAGACCCAATTGACAACTGAACCGAAACGGCGTCGCCTCTCCAGCATCTCGTAGCTCGTGTACCATTTGTTATCGCGCAAATTTGAAAATCCCCAATAGATAGGTCTTGAAGTAGCACAAAATCGCTGTAATTTAGCCTTTTGGGTTGAAAGGAGGAGTTCCAGCAAAGAAGGCTGAACCCACCGGACCTTATGCCGCAGAAAGTTTCATAGCCACCGGCGATGAAGTCGAAGGAAATATCTGGGTAAATGGTGGTCACTCGACCGTTTCGAAAGCATTGAATTCTCTGGGTTTGTTGTCCAGCGACTATGCTACAAATGGTGATGGCTGAGCTGTAGCTAACGGCGACTGTGGTAAGAAGGCAGGAGCTTTTTTGTCGCCGGAGGTAGGAGAAGAGAGAGAGAGAGAGATAGGAGCGCCTGAGTCTGACAAAACAGAAGGTAGGAGAAGGGTTTTTAGCTGGACCAAAACGACGTCGTTTTGGTAAGGGTGAATAAAAAAAAAATTACAAAAAGTACAAAAAACGCCGCCGTTTTAATTAACCGCATGATATGCGATAACCTCCCAACCGCAGACGAGCCAGACCCCAACAACGCGAGCTCAGGGAGAGACGTAGAGTCTAGCAACATAGAATCTCAAAATAGGAGTTTTTATTTAAATTCCTACTCAATTCGATGTTTGAAAGAGAATTTATAGTTGCGTATTAATAGAAGTAATGCTCCAAAGTACAAAACAAACCATTCAACAAACCATTCACAAAGAAATGGTGTAAACGGAAAAGAAAGCACAACCGTTACCAACTGCTCAATGAGATTCAGATAGATGAATGATCGAAATATTTTTGAGCAAAATTAATTTTCATTTTTGGGAAACTGTTACCCAAACAGCGCCTACTGTGGGCCCAAGAAAAAATGGGTCCCACGGCTCACACCAAAGCAAAGACACATGGAAGATAGCACTTAGGGCTAAAGCTAAATCAAGGTGCATCTTTCTTCCCCAATTGGATAAAGATATAGAGCGCACGCACTCACTCAAGACGCAGTCGTAGCTATCGCTCTGATTCGTCCCCTTCCTTCTTCAACCTCCTCTTTCTCTCTCTCCTATCTATATCCGTATCTATCTATTGCTACGATTCGTTTTGTAGTCCAGGTCTGTTTCTATTGATTCACTGTTGAATGAATCTAGGGTTTTGGGTTCAATAGCATCAAGTTTAATTTTTATTATTAGTTCGTATATTAGTATACATGTACATATATTACTTCTGTTGATCGTGGTGGAAGTAGGGTTTTGAATAAGTTTGCCTGCTTTAATACCCCGAAAATGTCGATTCTTTTATGCGAGGTCACAATCAGTGATTTCTGAATGTTTTTGTCATTTGTTTATACCCATTTTCCCGCATGGCTTTACGGAGGAACTTGTGTTAATTTCAATCTGTTGAATTTGAATACTTCTGATAATTAAATAAATTGGGAATTTTTCAGGGTCATTAGAAATGGCAGAGCCTTCAAAAGTCATTCACGTCCGTAATGTGGGGCATGAAATTAGTGAGGTGCGACCCAACGCTCAGTCTCCTTATAGATATAATGTGCACGGTGTTTTGAGCTATTCTGGTTTACTGACGGAGACTTCCAGTTCATTGTTTTTTGTTCCGTTTGTTATCCTATAAGCTTGAATAATATTTAATTTTAAACGATGGATATAAATTATTATTATTTATTTGTCTACTATGTAGTGTGTTTTTTTTCCTTAATTTGGGAAAATAACTGGTTTTTCAAAAGAGGGTAACATGACTGAATTTGCATCACTGTCTTGCCTATCATTCTGTCGAATTGATTTCTTTTGCAGCTGTTGTCCGCATTTAAATTCTTAAGTGTTTTTTTTAATCAAATTCATGTGTAAAAAGCATGCTCGAAGTCATAAAAAGCATTTTATTATTATGTCACAATGGGATTGTAAGTAACATTTGCTTGGTTGACATCTTAATACTTGAAGTCCTTAATACGAAAATGGATGATATATTTCCAAGAACCAGAGGACAAGAGACGTAATCTTCAAGAATGAAGATATTAGATTGGAACACTTCTTTACTGAAATGGGGGTACAAAAAGCTTCAATAATGACTGGGAATGGACACAACAATGACTTAACTCAAGGAGGGCTTCATGTACATGCATGGACACGACCATACGTCATATTTATGGCAAAAAACTTAAAAAGACCAAAGGGTAATTCTGTATATGAATTGGGTGCTGTAATTGGTTTGAGTACAATGTCTGCACTCAAAGATTTGTTTTGGGTGCATTTGCATGTCTGTGGTCTTGGCTGCATTATCGCTTTCTTTTGCTTTGCTCCATGAATTTATCTATGTAGACATTCTACCTTGTTTTTCCAGAATGATTTGCTTCAGCTGTTCCAGCCATTTGGGGTCATTACCAAGCTTGTGATGCTTCGTGCAAAAAATCAGGTATTTTTTTTTGGCTGAATAACAGAGATCCATAACTGCTTTACTCATGGAACTTAAAAATTTGGGGTATATATGCTTCTGTATAGGCACTCCTCCAAATGCAGGATGTTCATTCAGCGATTAATGCATTGCAGTTCTACACAAATGTGCAGCCTAGCATAAGGTATATCTAATTGATGTCTAACATTCTTTGGGGCAACTCTGCATTGAGTTTTGATTGGAACTTTTCTTCATTTGTATCACACGTTTGATTGATATCTATAATTTCTGATTGTTGGCTACAGGGGAAGGAATGTTTATGTTCAATTTTCATCGCATCAAGAATTAACAACCATGGAACAGAATACTCAAGGACGAGAAGATGAGGTTAGTACTCTGTAGTTCAAAGGGTGTACCCTAGAAATTTGTTGTTATGGGTATTTATAGAAAAGTTGCATGTTTTTCTTCTGCTAATAATGGCTTAAAAATTTAGTTTCAACATCAGGTTTCATAACTTTTTAAACCACAGCTAGAAGAATGACTGAATGGTTGTTTAGGTGTTTTTCCTGTTTATTCTTTTGGTAAAAAAAGAAGAAGCAAGAGCATGAGCCAGAGAAGCATTGATCTTATTTCCATGTGCTCATAATGATTCAAAATATAAATGTCAAGGTTCTACATTGAACTTATCTGTGCCAACTGAGGTGGAATGTGTGCAGAAGAAGAAAAAAAAATATAACATTTTAGAAGGAGCAGTCCTTGTAGCCTAGGAAGCACAAACACTTTATTTTGGTCAGAGTGTCGGTGTCGGACACGTCTGGGACACAGACACGCTTCGGACACGTTAAAATGAATGTTCGATTTTTTTATTATTAAATTTTTTTTAGGACATGTTTTGGACACGTTGGGACACGCTGGGAACACGTTTTTGAGATTTATTTTCAATTTTTTGAGAACTTTTCAGATAATTTTATAATTAAGAGTTATTTTTATAATTTTAAAGGGATATGAGTCACAATCATAATATTAAAGAAGTTATAATCATTACATTGAACATAGGACATGGATTTAATATAATTTTAGATACGAATACGAACTTATATACAAATGGAATAGTCTTTTAATATGAAAGTAATATGAGAAAAAATGGGATTACAAAATTGGAGCTCTTGGAATTTGATGAAAATTAGTATTACGAAATGGAATAATTTTTAAAGTAAAAGTTGTAGAAGGGATTGATTATTGAATCATGGATGTTAATGTTGAATGTGTATCAGTATATCTTATATTATACTTTTTATGCAATGATATCATGAGGTAAAATTTAGAATTAGGGAAATGATGAATTAAAAGATTATTATGATAATATTTTTATTTTATCACATGATTTTATATAAATATATATAAAATACATATTATTTAACGTATTGCTAACGTGTCTGTGTCCTACTTTTTTGAAAAATTTCGTGTCGGCGTGTCGTATCCATATCCGTATCCGTGTCTGTGCTTCTTAGCTTGTAGCTGCGCCATTACGCTGTTGGTTGAGTTCAATTCTTATTTGATGTTAATTTAGGGTTAGTAAGCTGCTGAAAATATTGTTGTTTATGTCCTTAGCTTTTGCGGCAAGAGCAATTTGGTATTTTCAGTAATTTCTGGAATGGGCTGTAATTTTGGTCCATGGGTGATATTTTGTATCTATTTGTGGTGTTTACTTTGTATTTGGAGTCCAAAACTTGTCAAGAATAGTATGGATTCCAAAAGTCAATTACATTCCAAATTGTGGATACATAGGCCTAGAAAAGATAATGAGGATAGCTTCCAGAAAAAAAATGATAAGGAAGATTGAGTTGCATAGGGTAACTTGTTTGTGAAGCTGATTGAAGTTTTTCATTAATGCTTTATGCATCCTTAGGGGATGTTCCTAGGAGATTCTAGGTCCAATTCTTTTTTGTTATTTCTCTTTTTTCTTTTTACACTTTTATCCTTCAACCAAATCTCTAGACTAGTTTTTTCAACCCCTGAAAGTCCTAACATTTTTCAGTGTCAAAGACTTTTAGCAACCAAAACCAACAAAAAAACCACTGTTACTGTTAGCACTACTGTTGACAATCCTGAATTCTTTTGAGCTCTTGCATGATGACGTGAATGGAAAATGCTCTGCATGTTTGAGGGTTTTGAATCACTTAGTGATACAGGGAATAATCTTGAATTTGGTGAATAATTATGAGTATGTGCTGGGCCACTTATAGTATTCTAAATGTTTATTTCTATTTTATGTCCTGCATTTTTATGGTGGATTGTTTCTTTATGTTCTTGGGAATCAGATTCAAAGGTCACAAGACTAAAGGCAGTGTCACATGTGTGAATTGCCAAATAACTTGAGTTTGAACTATATTGTGCTCTCTCACTTAACTTTCTGTTGCATTCTATCTCTTTTGCTTCAGACATTTTTCTTTTTTTGATCTTTCCCTATGCTTGCTTGGTAAATTATGAGTTTATGTCGCTGATAAAAAATGTTATGAGTGCATGTGATACCTTATATTTCTGCAATTCTTTCTCCTTTTCTCTATGCTGTTCTTCTATATTCATTCTCTTCTCTTCTCTCTCTTCGGTTTCTATGCTGGTCTGCTGTTTGGCACTCTCTGGATCACAGCCTAATCGAATTCTCTTAGTTACAATACATCACATGCTATATCCTATAACCGTGGAAGTGCTGCATCAAGTGTTTTCTCCTCATGGATTTGTGGAGAAGATCGTCACGTTTCAGAAGTCAGCTGGTCAGCTTCTTCAAGTTTTCTCTCTCTCCTCTCTCTTTCTCAGTTTTTCTTAATTTCACCTCTCATTTGGCATGTAAAATCAGCGAGATGGGTTTTATATTTGTTTGTTATGATCCTTTATTTTTCCAAATGTTTTCTGCACCTTCATATTTTCTTCATGTTATGTGGGAAATGTTTTATGAAGGTAACTGTGACCTTTTAATATAAACCTTTTCTACAGTCTTTACAGCTTTGTTTACCCTGTATGTGCTAATTTTGTAGGCTTTCAAGCTCTTATTCAGTATCAATTACGTGAGAGTGCTGTTGCTGCTAGAAACTCACTTCAGGTATTTTGTTTTTGTTGTGTTCCACAAAGTTACTTCAAGTGGAGGTGTTGTTTCTAGCTTCCTTACCGGTTTGGCTTATTAGAGGTTTTAAAGAGTTTGCATGTTCTCTATAGGGGCGTAATATATACGACGGTTGCTGTCAGCTGGACATTCAGTTTTCAAAGTCGGTTTCAACCATTTTGTTTTTTAATTATTGTGTTTCCAGCTTTGTCCCATTGCTATCCTTGGTATTGTACTTATCATTAGTTTTTGTGATCCAGCCTTGATGAGTTGCAAGTGAACTTCAATAATGAGCGGTCAAGGTGGGATGATAGCTTCATGATTTCTTTGCTTACACGCATGACTTACAGTTTTCTTTGTACTCAACTTAATAAAGTCTTATCTGATCTATAACTTTAGAGTTTCCTTTGTGATTTCATTTAAGTACCTCAGCATTGACGATGCTGCTCTATTTGTTGTCCTCTGTATAGGGATTTCACAAACCCATCTCTGCCTTCAGAACAGAAGGGCAAATCCTCGCAAGTATGTTTTGGTTGCAACTTTCTCTCACTTAAAATTGTGTGAGTGAGTTTATGATACATTGTTCCTTGTGCCTTCTGACACTGACTTGAATTCTTCGATAACGTACTAGCCTGCATATGGAGATGTGTACGCTCTTCAGGCTTCTGGAGCCAGAGCAGGTGCTTACTCTAGCATTTACATAATTATCTACTCCGTTTGCTTGTAGACATTTTTGGGCTATTCAACTTCTTTCTGACCTATTTTCTCTTTTCTCTTTTTGTTATTTTTGGATTTTCAGTTGGATTTCCACAGGTGGGTATGGCTCTGGTTGTGTTGTGGGCCGCATGTGAGATCTCTCTTTCAGAGCTGGGATATTCATCTCAGCCAGCATTCTTGAGGGAATATTTAGATGTCTATTTGTCGACCTCTCATTACAAGATCTGCCATTAACAGTGAAATGCAGGCACAATGATTGCCTAACTGGTGCTATTCGTAATATCCTATCTCTTGGTCTCATGGTCTTCATCTGGCCTTTTTTTATAATAAATCATGGAGATTTGATGAAGAGTATGATGGGCCTGGGGTTTTTAGGTTCATATCTATTATTGGGGAGGGACCAAATTATAACTAGGAGATTTCTAGTATATTGGGCTTCTTTAATGGTTGCCACTGATCAGGCTATTATTTAGCTTCATGTACGCAGAATTTGTCTTTTCATCACTACATATCACAATTTACTTGAAGGGATAAACCTTTTCTTGACCTTCCAAAAAAACCCTTTTCTTGGGTTGCCTGCCCGGCGGGGGGGTTGATATGTTGTGTCTTGTACAAATATATATGTGTTATGTATAATTATATATTTACATGCATGTAAATTTTGAGGACAGTTGCCACTAAAAGATGTAACCCGATTTTCTTTTGTTTCCCTAAATGAATTCTAGATGGGTAACGCTGCTGCCATTGCAGCTGCCTTTGGAGGTGGTTTGCCTCCTGGAATAAGTGGGACAAATGATAGGTGCACGGTTCTTGTATCCAATCTAAATCCTGATGTGAGCCTTTCTCTCTCCCTCCCTCTTTCACCCCTTGAATTCCTTTTGTGTTTGGCTTTTCTATGTTGCGTTCTTTGGAAAGCTGGAGCTCATTCTCTAACCACCATTTTGGTTCTCTCCACCCTTCATTGTGGTAACTCTTCTTCATCCCAGAGAATAGATGAGGACAAGCTGTTTAACCTGTTCTCCATCTACGGAAACATTGTGAGAATTAAACTTCTCCGGAATAAACCAGATCATGCACTAGTTCAGATGGGTGATGGGTTCCAGGCTGAATTGGCAGTACACTTTTTGAAGGTCTGATTCCTACAATCTTCTGAAGATGTTTTTTGTTTGAGTTTATTGTTGTTAGTGATGTTTGCTTCTGTGAGATATTGCTTTTGGTTTCTCATTAAATAGTGTTGGCAAATGACTGTATGCAATGGAGTTTCGGCAATGAAAATATGTCCCTATCACACTATGACACTAACCCTCACTGTTTCTTTATGTTGGTCTTAGTTGTTTTTATCCAATTAGTATTTCCCACTATCTCATGTCCTTGGTTGTTATTTGTTGTTTTATTTTTTCCGTTTAGAATAGGAACATCATCTTCACTTACTTGAGGCTGTCAATTTCTACCGAAAAAGGTGTTTTTCATCTTTTGCCCTTCAAATGTGTATATACATGAGAGGTCTTTTTTGTGAGCTTCAAGAACGAGTCTTTCAGATCCAGTTTGAGAATCATTCTTCTTTGTATAGTTTTGGGCAATGCCTTTTATTATCTTTTAAGTTCCTATGGAATTTTGGCTCATGTGAAGGTTTATATTGTTGGTGCTACTCATTAAATTTTAGGATATAGACCAGCTGGGTCTAGCCTGGCTGGCCACCCTTGATGCTCTCAAAACTAAGTTTTAGACTATATGTTGTTATCCTTTGATCAGCCAATAATGCCTTTAGGCTGGGTGTGGGAGAGGTAACTGGTAAGTAGGTTTACCCTCAATTTGAAGAGGCCAATTCCTGCATTTGAACCTATTCCAATTCTCTACTAGGCAACCTTCCGCTTTTTTGAATTATAGCACGATATGCATTTTTAGTAGCATCTTGTTGCTTCTTTTGCATGACTAAGTTTTTGGGCTCTTAATTCTTTCTAGCTCCTTCTTTTGGACGTTAATACATTTGATAAAGATTTGTTAATGCATAACTGCATTCTTGGACCTCTGTTGTTTTATCCTGTTAGGTCTCAAGTGTTGATTTGCATTTTTCCATTCTGTCAAAAATCATGATCTGGTTTTGCTATCCCCCCAAAAAAGTCAAATTAAAATTATGACACATATTAGTCACAACTGTTGTTTGAAGTTTGAACCCTTTGAAGCCATTCCATGTAAGTTAATTAATAATATATTCCACAAGGCAAGGTGATTTTCAGTTTGTGGGAAGTGTGAAACATTAGTCAAGCCCATATGAACATGATGACCGAGAATCATGGTAAAATTCTATGGACATATTATGGTGATTGGTATAGCTTATTGTCAAAGTAAGTTTCACATTGTCGATTCTAAGTTGTTCATATGCTGGTTTTGCTAAGTTGTTTGACTTAAGACTTTTGGACAATTTAAACATGTATAGCTTCTATTGTTGTAAACTTTTCGTACTCAAGGGGTAGTGACACTTAATCCAGCTCGAATTTGGAATACAGGGAGCTATGCTGTTTGGGAAGCGCTTGGAGGTGAATTTTTCAAAGCATCCAAACATTACAACGGGTGCTGATACGCATGATTATTCAAACTCGAATCTCAACCGTTTTAACCGTAATGCTGCAAAAAATTACCGATACTGTTGCTCCCCAACAAAGATGATCCATCTATCCACTCTACCACAGGATGTGATTGAGGAAGAGATTGTGGTCCACTTGGAAGAACATGGCACCCTTGTGAGTACCAAGCTCTTTGAAATGAATGGAAAGAAGCAAGCTCTTGTCCTATTTGAAAGTGAGGAGCAGGCTACTGAAGCCCTTGTATGCAAGCATGCCACGTCCCTTGGTGGTTCAACTATTAGAATTTCATTTTCTCAGTTACAGACCATTTGAGGACCCTTGTGCAGGACGAGCAAAGGGTTGTGAACAAAAAAGATGTTTATGTTCCAGTGACTTGCTTTTTAACTGCCATATTTGTTGTACCAGATGTTTGATTGTGCCCTAAGTGGAGGAATCCTCTTTGTTTTTGTACTATTATTTTCCTTCTCATGCTTTTTTGATTCATCAATTTATTTATGTTATTGACAACAGGGGGAAGATTTGGGGGACCTACAAGTTTTGTAGAATAGGCAGTTCGTTGTTACTGAAATATGCTTCTTATCTTAATTGTATATAGTTGTAGCCCTGCTTGGGCAATTCTGTTTTTGTTGCCAATTCATATATGTCATTCTACCTTCCTGTTGGTTTGCTGCTTTATGTTTCTTCCTCTCTCTGTTCTTGTGCGTCTCTGTCAAGCAAGCGATTGATTGTGGGTTTCTACAGTGTTGGCAATATAGTCTGTTGGGATTGTCTATGGATTATTAGCAATTGCTTTAATTTGGCAACCTACCTGGAGTGCCTCGCATGGTACCCAACTACGATTTGTTGAAGTTTTATCTTTAGGCTATGTTACAACTTACAACCAAAATCACTCTCCTATACCTTCACAATCGCTAACAAGGCAAATACTTATAGGCTTCTTTAGAGCCAAGCCTTCTTCCCAGTATGCTGGGTCCTATGTGTGGGAGATATCTTCATTGCAATGTCGAGAAGAATGCATGACTTCTGGAAGTTAGTTTCCATTCGTCAAGTATGACGTAATGTTGCTGTTAGTGTATCCGTTACTTGTGCCAGGCTGAGAGCAATTTGTATAGGTCAAATTAAGCAATGGATGCTGTGGGAGAGTAGGAGGCTCAAAATCAAGCAGGAAATTTACAAAGGTTAGTTTGGTTACTTTATATATAGCTGCTCCGTCTATTAGCTTTTGACTTGGTAATATTTCTTTATATTAGTTGGTTACTCTATGTATAGCTGCCCCCTCTATTAGCTTTTGATATGGTAATATTTGTCTCTATGAGAATTTGCTAGCACTTTTCTGCAATAGAGACAGCAGGGCTGTCGGGTTTAGAAATGATTTTGCAAGATCAATCATGCTTGTTGAATGGAAGTTTTCAGTCACTATGGTTGCTTCCTTTGTTGATTGTTTAACTGGGATGCTTGCCTTTATGCACGGCTTGTATTAGAGGTTAGGCTTATTTTCTGCTAATCTGATTAATATTTCATTTAATGACATTATCTAAGCTATGGTTTTTAATGACATTATCTAAGCTTTGGTTCTTAATGACGTGCTGATGGGTCTTCGGGTGTTTATTGTTGCTAGGCCTCCAATACGAGATAAAAGCGTCAATAATTATTTATCTTTGTGGTCATCACTAGGGGACGTCTTGACGTTGGTGATGGTGAAGTTCCAAGGTATGGAGAGTCAACAAGTATGCCAATTTCAAGAATAATGGAAATTTTAACTAAATGGACCCCCAGATACTAAAGGTAATCTTGGTGGTTTTGGCAATGTTTGGACGCTTCTTGACGTAACCTTTATTAATGCTGTTACGTGTGAAATGTCGTTTATGGAAAACTGGATTTTGAAAGTTAATGCTCAGAATAGTAGTCATATTACTTGATGTTGATCTGTAGAATGAATTAGACGGGACTTGGATTAGGACAACAGTAATCGAAGAAATGGCTCATTAATTGCTTAGAACAGTAGCCTTATCATTGGACTTTGATCCGTAGGTTGACTTAGAGAAGACGGGATTAGGACATAATGAGTAGAACTTACTTGATTCTTTCTTTTGATTTGACTTTTGTCCTGAATTCTAAATTATAAGTTGTTTTTAATTTTATCATGTGGCAGTTGGTACTTTTTGATTGCATCCATTTTAATCAAGTTGCTTCTAGTTTGTGCTTTGTTTGTTATATTGAATGTGTTGATTTTCCCCTATATGACTATATTAAAGCTTGTCTTTGGTTGTTGGAATGGTGATGGTGATGGCGATGGGGAAAAGGTCATGTGTAGAGAGACATGCAGTCATCTATTATGGACTGACAATGGAATTTTTACAGGGCTTACAGTCACTATGTGATTAAATAGCCTCTTTTGAGCTGTATGTTAAAGTGGAAAAATACAAGGTAATATTTTTTCGATAAACTGTAGGATATACTTACATTCTTACTAAAGCATTGGGCAGAGTAAAATTGTCTACATAAAACAGAACTTACATCAGGAGGACTTGTGAGCCCAAAAACATCACTTAAAGAAAAATGTTGAAGGAATTGAATGTCATAATCCTATTCCTATCATAAGGAATTGTTCTTACCTTAACAAACTTAACTTAAATCAACTCAGTGTTGTCCTTACATTTTTTGGGGTCGGGTACATGAATTTTACTTTGTCATTGTACTTTATTAAGGGTCACCCTTTCCGTTAAACCATGAACTACCACGTCTTTTTTACTATCTTATTTAAAGTTAATTTTGATCTTCTTTTACCATTTCGATTACCGTCAATAGCTATCACATCACTCTTTCTCACTAGTGCAGTACTTTATCTCCTATATGTGCTTTCACGGATTTTCTCATTTCTAATTTTGTCTTACCTAGCCTAAAATGACTTTTTACCAAACTTCAGCATACACACTTTTGACTGAATAATTAGGCAGACTAAATTTTCTGCATAAAGACAGAACTTACTTCAGGAGGATTCAGTGAACCATAAACATCCCTTTAAGAAAAAATTAAAGGGAGTTTGAATGTCATAGTTATATCATGAGGCATTGGTTTTATCTTAACCTTTGATTGCTGTGGGCTGGAAAGTCACAATTCTGCTTAAATTAAGCTAGTTGTTTTATTACTGTATTAGAAGCAGCTACAGCTTCTCTTTTCACTGGAGATGAATTGGCAGGATGAATTGGCAGCATTTTGTGATGACCTTCTTGAGTTGTGGAGTATTTTTGTTTAGGCTTCTAATCTGTGTCACTGAAATGTGTTGATGCATTTTGATTTCACAAGGTGTGGCATGAACTATTAGATAAGATTTCTTTGACTTATGTTGCAGCTTGCTTTGATCTATATTCTAACACTTCTTAAAAAAAAAATGGCAATCTCTTCAAGCCATTCTTTTATCTAATTTTTTTCCCTAAATAAGAGGCAATCTTTTCAAGCCGTTCAACTTTAGAGCTCCCCTTTTCTTTGATCTGAGTTCACATTTACCTTTAACTTTTTGAAGAATATTTTGTTTTGTCATCGGAGAATTTTCATTTCATCTGGAACAATTAAAGGTGTAGCCTTATATTGGTTCCTCTTGTGCTAATAGAATCAGGTCTTATTTCATCCATTCATTAATGAAACTGCCACTGAAGATAGGATGAAGCTATTCCTACCTTGTAAGCTGTAGGGAGAGCAATTAAGAACAGCTCTTAACCATACTGCCCTACTTTGGGCATATAGATTGCTGTAGTTATATTGTGACAATGTTGATATGAAAGTGTATCTTGATGTCCAGGGAAATTTCACAAGCCCATTGTATTCTTTGCTGCATTCTAATATCTATTTGCTTTCTCTACACTTGGGAAGTAAGAAGACTTACAATTAGTGATGTCGAACCTCGGTGTAGCGGTAAAGTTACAACTTGAGCGTCTTGGGTTCGAGTTGCATAAATATTCTCTCTTCATATTGGGGGTTTGATTGCGTATATTTAATGCTTTCCAGATCCCACAGTTTAATGTACTAAATTGCACTTAGTCTTGTTGACAATGTCATAGTGGTAGACATTTGTGCACCCATTTAGATGTCTGCTAAGTCAGCAGTCAATTGAATTGGGAATAGGACAAAGTTGCAAGATTTGGTGTCCAGAATTTGGCTCTCTATCACAATTCACTAGTCAAGCATTTTTTGATGACTAAAAAGGTTTTTTTTTGGGTCCATTGAGGACTTAAAAGTTGAGCACTGCAATTTCTAGTGTTTGGGTTTTTAAGTCTCTTTTTCAATTGGTCTGGACTGGACCATGGCCACACTAGAACCAGTTGCATGTACTTTTTGCCTTCTTTGTTCACATTCTTCTACACTTACAAGTTTGGACTTTAGGTACATTTCTTTTTCTTTTTTTTGTTTAATGGTCCGGAGTTTTCGGACTAGTTTACGCACACCTACTTTAGGTACATTTTGTCTGCGTTTTTATGATTTTTCATTGACAAGAAAGGCCAAATACGTTTGGACTAAATGTTAACTTTTCATGTTAGGGTGTTTGATGGATTTAAATTTCCTTCAATATGTTTTCGTTTAATTGCATTCAAGATAGATCATCTACTTTTAATTTATGTAGAATATAATATTTGTATAAGTACGTCCTCCAGCAATCTATATTAAGGTGACAATTAAAATTTGCCATCATGTAGGATGGGCTTTTTTTGTGTGTGTGTGTGTGTGTGTGTCTCATAAGAGATTCAATACGTAATCTGATCTTGGATCACAATGAAACGATCAAACATAAAATCCACCATTCGATCGTACATATATGTAAAATTGATTGTCGGGTCAAAAATAATCAAAAGAATCAATGGCCATGAGATTAAAAAATATTTTTATTTTCTCCTCACTTTGCAATGTGGGATTTTTCCTTAAAAAGCTATCATTATTTCATTTAAAACCCACCAATATACATACATACTAAATATACAAATACTATTTAGCAAATTCTACAACATATTCCGGACTTAAATCTATGCTATATAACTTGTCCAAATGAACATTTATTATTGCTGCAGATTCTACCTCTTACTTTCAAGTAGATATCTCTAGCTAAACCTATTATTCATCTTTCCCCCTTTTTTTTTTTTTTTTTGTCTTAGCTTTCTTTGCTTTACCTCTTATGGGATTGTCTGTCGTGCATCCACGTTGTGTGGCCGGCCCTTTTTCTCAAGAGTCTTCCATTTTGTTTTTTCCTTCTGATTCTTAATGTACAGACTTTTAATCTGACCTGCTTCTGGCATTTTGCACCACCGAGCCACAAAGCAAAATCTATTTTTGTTTTAATTGACCCATAAAGCAAATTCTATTTTTGTTTTACTTCTGCAATATCAATTTTTAAATTTGAGTGTGAATAGCCTTTTCTTAATAAGAAAATATCATCTAGAGAGTTTAATTTTGGCTTCTCTAACATAGGTAGGGGTAGGGGTAGGGGCAATCTTTTTGTTACCTTCAGCATCAAGCAACTACACTTCTATATATATATGTTAGAAGGTGGTGGATGCAACTGGCATTTAGTTGAATTTTTAAAATTTGAACTCTTCACCCCCGGGTGTTACCGTTCTCGAATATGCCATATTAGTACTTAATCAATTGTGCTACACTAAACGACACTACTTAGTTGGATTTTTAATCACTTGATCCCAAGAATGACTCAATAAACTTATAATTTTTTTTAGCATTGTTTGACTTATTATTGAAAAAAATTATATTCTGACCTCAAAAATATCCTGAATCTCATCTTTGACTGCTCGAATTGTTTCACATCAGCTAAAAACAAAACATACGCCATGTTTTAGAAAAAAAAAAACATAGTCCAGATAAGAGGGATGAGAAGTAAGAAGGATTGATGTTTTTGTGTTTGGTAAGATGGAAAAAATATAAATACATATTTTACCATTATGTCTATATATGAAATTAATGTATATATAACATCTAATTGATAAATATGAAATATACATATATCAAAGGATATATAGATAAATAACATATAATTCAACACATATAATTAACTTTTCGTCCACTTTTTCTCCCAATTTTGAAGGGATTGATTTTGGTGAGTTGGAAGAAAAATTCATTCATTCACTTTTTTATCCTTTTTATTTTCTTTTTTTGTATCAAATATGATGTTTTATCTATTTTTTCAACATTTTAACCTTTTATTTTTCCTTTATACCAAGCAAAGTATTAATCAATTAAAGGCATGAGCTATGTGCACACGTGTGATGTTTAAGAATAATAAAAATATAGAAGTGTAAACGCATGCCATGTTGAAAATGAAAAAATTACGAATCAACTTGTGGGTCAATTAGTTTACTAAAGACATCTTTTTTTTAATGTATAGCTAAGAATAAAGTAATTATAATAGAATCACACTTTTGACCAATCTAAGTAAACATTTTATAATCAGAGAATTGTTTAACTAGAATTCTCCTACGACATGATTTGTTACTGAAGCTTTTACGATTATCGTGATGTAATACTTACCGAAAACTTTTAAGGAGTTAGTTTAGTGATAAATCAACCACCTGATAAACAATGGCGGAGTGAAGGAGGGGCTTGGGCCAACCCTAGATTTTTTTTCACTTATATATGTTTTATATATTTTTTTGGATATCTTTAATTGGGTCCACCCTAATGATTTAGGAAAAATTACTGAGACGTAATTTATTGACTTAATTCACTATGACTAGATTTGATTAAAATCAGCAAACTAAATTTGATTCGTATGTTTGATGTTTATGTGCCGTTAGAGTATTTGTATGATTTGTTGCAACCTCCTTTGATTTAAAAATTATAGAATATACACCAAAAAATGAGTAAAATGTAGAATTTGTAAGAAGATTAAAAATTATAGAATATTACTTTTATTTGTGTCAAATAAATTATATAATTGATCTTTGATGTAAAAATATTATCTTATTAAAATTTTCAAACAAGTCCCTTATATGTTTAATGAATTTTTAAAGTATCAAATACGATGTAAAAAACGTAAATATATCACATTATTTTTATCTATTAAAGGATAAAGTAAAACTTGTACTTAAAGTGTGTCTACCCTAGATTGTATTCCTGACTCCGCCATTGTTGATAAACCTCTTATGAGAGATAAGTCAGAGGTTCGAATATCTCACTAAATGTAGCCCTTTGAGTTCACCAACCATAGATCTACTCCATTGTGTGGAAAGGCGGCTGTGTACAAGATGCAACATTAGTTTAATACGTGAGCAAAATAATATTACGGTGATCTATTGAGAAAGCTGAAACCACATTCAATGAAACCTGAAAAAACTAAAGGAATTTGTACTCCCTGCACAATATGTCAGCCTTCTAGACTATGACCCCACGGAACATCGGTGAATGTAAAAGTAAACCCCACTAAGAAAAACACATTCCAAATTAAACACAAACTATCTATTTTTTAAAGTGAATAGTACTTCGCACTTTAATTTATTTTTTTGTAAATTCTCAATTTGCTTTTTGAAAAGCTTAACATTTCGGGTAAAAATTATAGTTGGTCCATCAACTTTATCTTTGATTTTAATTTGTTCCTTGAACTTTGAATTCTCCTAATTTTAAAAGAATGCATCTTATCAAATACATATCATCAATGTTCAACATAGATGTGCTTGAGGAAAAAAAAAAACGATGCTTTTGTTGTGGAGACTTTGTGGAAAACATGTTTTTTTAATATTTTGTTCAAAAAGCATGATTTGATTTTTGTATTTTAAATTTCTGATTTCCACAATCATAAATAAAAAAAAAAACTGTATTTTACACATGGAATTCTTATCTAAAAAGCACTAGATCTAGGCACCATTTTTTCAGCCCTCTACAAATTACATAATAATACTAGGAATTTTGGTATTCGTTCGGATATGAATTATTTTCTTAAGATTAATGTTATTTAAACCTAATTTGTTAACTTGACGATATGTCAAGTGATATAGTCACAATAAAATAGTCTAACAATTGCAAATATAATAATGCTGCTAAAACATGTCATTATCACATCGTGACATAAGCAATGAGTGCCTAATATATGACTAGTGTTAAAAAAAGATTTATAACTTTTGGGTTTAATCAAATGTATTTTTTATTCTCTTTAGAGGTGGGTAATAGAGTTGTTGAAAAAGAATGGTAAGATTAAAATACGTGATTAGATTCGAGCTTTGATTAGGAGAATTTGAATTCTTGAGCATGGTTGACTGGAGGATTAAAAATGAATTTGGGCCCAAGAAAAATTGGTCTTCTTGGGCCCTTGTGACTACAGTTTAATATTGGGTTAAACTCGTTCAAAATATCCATGTATTCTCTTATATGTGTTAAATATTCATCGTGGCAACTTTTTTTTAAGAGTTTTTTTATGTTCTATAAATAATCCACTCATTTTTTGCTCTATGTTGTGAGAACTTAATTAACATAATGTTCACTTAAAGTACTCAATTATATATGAAGATTAGGTTTCTACCACACGATGCATCGCTTAAAAAGTTAAAATATATTATTGACATTAATTATGACAAGTGTTTCTACAAAAAAACAAAAATTGTGAATTACGATTGATAAAATCCGGACTATGAGCGATTATGCCACAAGAAATACTTAATAGAGTAGTCATAATATGAATTAAAACAAATATGTTAGCAAAACTTCAATATGAAAATGTACACTAATTTTATATCTCAAAATGCAAGATAAAAAGAGTGTGTATTAAAAAACGTCAAAAGTCTTATATTTAAGGGTAATTTAGAAGGCGGTACAAAAATTTAGACTTATTTGAGCTAAACTACATTAAAAAAACTTATTTTGCTCTAAGTGCATTTTTTTGAAAAAAGACTAAAAGGGTATTTATTACTCCATTACTCTCTCTTCTCTCTCTTCATTACTCTTTCACTCTCTCTTTCCTATTTTCTCTCTCTCTATCTATTTCTCTCTCTCTCTCTCTCTCTCATATTGATAATTTTTTTTTAAATATGTAAAGATTTGATTTAATTTTTTCATCTCTCTCTCCCCTTATTTTTTCTCTCTCTCTCTCACTCCTTCTCCCCTTATTTCCTTATTCTCTCCCTTTTTCTCTCTCCTTATATCAATGTTACACAACACAATTATACTAATCAGTTACACCAATTAGTTACAATTACCCTATAATATACTAAACAGTTACTCGTGTGTTCTAATAAACTAAACAGTTATACTAAACAATTATACGAAATTACAACACCAACTCAATTTGTCATTTTGTTATTTACATAAATCAAAGAGTTACATCATTTAGTATCATGACATGGTTACATCAATTATATACACCAAATTGAGTTTATCATTACACAAAAGACTTTATTATTATACTAAATTTGATATATATGATTGGTGTAACGATGTCGCGATACTAAATAGTGTAATTATTAAGTTTATGTAAACAACTAAATGACAAATTGAGTTGATATTATAAATTTGTGTAATTGTTTGGTGTAACTCTTTGGTTTATTAGAATGCATGAATAACTGTTTGGTGTATTATAAGACAATTGTAATTGATTGGTGTAACTAATTAATATAATTATATTGTTGTAATGTTGATATAAATAAAGAGATAAAATAGGGAGAGAGCGAAATGGTTATACAAAATAAGGGGAGAGAGATGAAAAAATAAATCAAATATTTACATATTTGAAAATAAAATAAATTATCAATGATAGATATAGAGAGAAAATAGGGGAGAGATAGGGAAAGTAAATGGGAAAGAGAGAGAGAGATGGAGAGAAAATAGGAGAGAGATAATGAAAGAATCTAATGAAATCTTTACATATTTGATTAGATATATAACTATCAATTAAGAATGCATAAATTAAGGAAGGGTGTTTAGGTAAAAATGATTTTAATTCATTTGAATTTTGTACCTAAGCACAAAAAGTTTTATAAAAATTGTACTTAATGGAATAAACAACTTATCCATACACTTTTGCCTAAATAAGTCTAAAAAATTGTACCAACACCTAAAAAACCCTATATTTAATTATTGTTTTAGGCCCAAATTATCTCGAGTGGGCCTAATAGTGAGTTGTTTAAGGGGTAGAAAAGACCAAAGGACAGACTCTTGCTTCAACAAAGGAGGATTAATTATATTGACACTGCCCATAATTTTTGTTAATTACAAGAGATACCTATATAGTTTCTGAAAATTATTATAAAATCATAAGAGCATTACTTTTGAGGAAAATGGCCCGAGTGGGCATTCCCAAGATAGTCCCCCTAAAAAAAAAAAAAAGAAGTAATGGACCCCTGTGACCTAATAAAAGTTGACCATGGTCCACGTTGACATAAGCTCCCAAATCTCATCTCGTCCTTATCGTTTTCAGCTTTTAGTGAATAAAAACAAGACAATTCCACTTCCACATCAACTTTAATAAGGACAAATGCACCTAAATACACACACGAGGGCGGAGCTTGAATATCTTTTTAGGACGGGCATTTTAATAAATTTTAATTTTTCTATCTATTGATAAAAGGTTAGATGATACATTTTTGTCATATTACATTACTTTTGATAGTCAAATATATTTTTTTTGGTCGAAGTATAATTTTCATTGAAATAAAGGGAACGAAGCTTTACATTATAACTTTTCCCTATACCTATTCTAGCTTCTTTGAAGAGGATTTGCACCAGTTGCCATGGGGGAGATGACTCTCAGTTAGGAGGCAGTGTACCTTGCCTAGAGTGCATGGTTAGAGTATGTGCCGTTGAGTTGTAGGATCTCCTTGTGTGTTTGAAAATAACTTTAGGTATACCTTTCACATAATGCCATATATCCTGTTGAATGGCTTCAATTTCTCTTATGGTTGTTGTTGGTCCTTGATTGAGGGAATGAATCAGAGTCATCGAGTCGGATTCAATGATAACTTCTCTGTAACCTTCATTAAGTGCGATTGAACAAGCTCTACGCACAGCACAAGCCTCAGCTGCTAGAGCTGAGGAGACTATTATCCTCGCCGCAGCTCCAATAACAAGTATTCCTTCATGATTGCGTGCCACTGCCGCATAAGATGCACTATTGCTCTTTTTGCAGAAAGCTCCATCGCAGTTGATCTTTATCCAGCCCATTGGAGGTTGTGACCAATCAGATTCAATTAAATTTGGGTTGCCTTGGGCAAGAACTTCATTTTCACTTTTGTCCATCTCTGAGAAGGCCTCCATTGTCTGAGACATAACTCTGCTATCACTTGGCTATTTGTGTTGATAGATCCACTCATTGCGTGATTTCCATATGAACCATAAGGGCTACATTGAGTGTTCAAATTCACAAGTCTCTATCCTTTCTTCCAATCTCTCTACGAGCCAATTCTCCATTCTTGATAGTCCACATCTATCAATGATGAGCCCAAGGGGAGATTTTTTCCACACTGTTGCAACCCAGGGACATAACAAGAGGAGATGTTCCATTGTTTCTTCCTCTTCTCCGCATATTGGACATGATGGATTCTTTATCAACTTCATTTTTCACAGCGCCCATCTAGTAGGCAGTGCATTATTGGACATCTTCCATAGAAATGATTGGATTTTTGGGGGAACTTTGAGTTTCCAAATCATTTTCCATAATACCCTTTGGGGTTTGGAAAGACGAATTGGCTTTTCCATTGGGTTGGGGGAGGGGGGCTTGTGGATTGCCTTAGCATGTGATAGCCACTTATCACTGTATACTCACATGACTTGGTATGGGATCACTTGATAACATCTTGATGTGTTGTTTCCGCTAAAGGTATGGTCAAAATCTTCCTTGCAATTTCTGGTGCAAAGATCACCCGAACAAGGTCAGAGTTCCATGTTTTATGGGGCTACTTGATAAGCTCTCGAACCCTTATAATGTTGCTCTACGTCACACTCTGGATGAAGGGATGACCTGGAACCCATGAGTCCTCCTAGCATCTAACTTCATTCCCCTCTCCAATCTTCCAAATACATCCCTTTGCAATGACCTTTTTTCCCTTAAGCAGACTATTCCACACCCATGAGTTTGTTGATGATTTATGAGTGGCCTCCCATATGGACTTGCCTTGACAGTACTTTGCTTGTAAAACCCTAACCCACAGAGCATCTAGGTTCTTAGTATATCTTCAGGCTTGTTTTGCCAGAATGGCCTTATTAAATTCTTCTAGGTCTCTAAAGCCTTACCCCCCCCCCCCTCCATTTTGCCTCTTGTGAGTTGATCCCAGTTTTTCCAGTGAATTCCTTGACAGAAGGTCTTTGGAAATTTAAAGATTTTCATAGCGTATGTTGGAATGGCTTGCACTACAGACCTGATTAACACCTCTCTATCTGCATGGTTCAAGAAGCACTCCTTCCACCCTGCAATTTTGGTTAGCACCCTCTCCTTAATCCATGTCAAAGTTTGTCTCTTCGATCTTCCCCACTCCATTGGAAGCCCCAAGTATTTATCTACTCTTTGTGATCGTGTAATTCTGAGGATCTGTGCTAGTTCCTGCTGGAGAGGCAGTGGTGTATTGCGGCTGAAGATGATAGTGGATTTGTTGAGGTTAACTTGTTGACCTGTTGCGTAGCAATATCTATTCAAGATGTCCATGAAGGCTTGACAATCTGTTGTAGAGGCCATGGAGAAAAAAATAGAATCGTCAGCAAATAATGAGATATAATAGGACTTGACCTGCTGAGTTTGATCCCCTTCAGAGTTCCTCCCTCCATTGCTTGATTGATCATAAGAGTTAGGCATTTTGGTGATGAGAATGAACATGTAGGATGAAAGGGGGTCCCCTTGTCTGATACCCTGGGAGGGAGTAATCTTGATTGCTCTGTCTCCATTCACCATAATATTGTATCTAACGGTCTCAATGCATTGTATTATCATTCTGACCCATTTCCTGTCAAAACCCATCTTCAACATGAGATCTTTCAGGAAGTCCCACTCTACTCTATCATACGCCTTGGCCATATCCAGTTTGATTGCCATCTGATACTTCCTTGTCTTCTTTCTCTACCTCATAGAATGCATCACCTCCTGAGCAACTATTATGTTGTCCTGAATTTGCCTCCCCCCAATGAAGGCGCTTTGGTTATGAGATATAGTTTGTTCCAGAATAGGCTTTAGTCTAGTGGCCAAGATTTTGGAGATTACTTTGTACACGAAATTACAACAACTTATGGGTCTGAATTCTCCAATCTGTTCTGGATGTGGGACCTTTGGGACTAGTGAAACATTGGTCTCATTGAGCTTTTTTAAGTAAGAACCCAGTTTCGAAAAAGGAGTGGACTGCACTGACCAAATCAGCTTAAACAATAGGCCAGTATTTCTGGTAAAAGAACCCTGGGAGCCCATCTAGGCCTGGGGCTTTGATTGCACCAAGACTGAAGACCGCTGTTTTTATTTCTTCCATGGTAGGAGTTCTTATCAGGGTTGTGTTCATATTTTCTGAGATGAGGCTGGGTACTATCTGAAGAACTTGATCATAGTTTCTGGTCCCCTCTGTCTCATATATGCCTTGGAAGTGCTGATGTATATGCTGGTTGATGTTCTGTTTTTTAGTGATCCATTGTTCATCTGAATTCTTGAGCCTTGTAATTTTGTTCCTTTGTCTCCTCTGGATTGTTGTTGCATGAAAGAAACGTGTGTTCCTATCTCCCCTCTTCAGCCACCTCAATCTAGACCTTTGTCCCCAATATTTCTCTTCTTTACTCCACATATTACTTATTTCAGCCTTGATCCCCCTCACTTCATCCTGTTGAGAATTTGAGCTTTGTTTATTTTTGGCATTCCATTAACCTATTTTTAAGGATATCAATTATTTTCCTATTGTTACCACCGTGTGTTGTTCTCCATCCCATCAAGCCTTTTCCATAGTTTTTGATTTTCTGTTTTAGCTTATACATTCTTGATCCTTCCACTGGGATTCCCCAATTAAGCTGGACAACTTCTTTGCATTGATCTTCTTCAACCCAAGAAGCTTCGAACTTGAAGAACCTCCTAGGTCTATCTTGTTCCGGCTCTGTATCCAAGATTAACGCAGAGTGATCCGATCCTAATGCAAGTGGGACTATGACTTCAACATTTGGAAAATTTACTCTCCATATGGGTGATACCATTGCTCTATCAAACTTTTCTCTTACGTAGTTACAAAATGACAAAAAATCTAGAATACATAGTGTAAACTAGTAAATGAACTTTCCTCTCTCTCAATATCTTTTTGTTAGGTGGTGGCTCGTTTTGGTCAGATTATTATATTTATATTTAAATTTATCTAACTCCTATTCATTTTGAGATTATAAGTTGTGACCCAAATTTTCATGTCCTTGCAATTATATTTAGACAATAAAAAATTAACCATATAATTTTTAATATATCACAAAATAACTCTAATAAGTTTAAAACTTATTTAGGAATATCTGTAACATGTCCGAAGTATGGCCAAAAGTTATTACCATTTGGTTATGATACTATCCTAATTGATATGATAAAATATAGTAGGGTGGGCATATTTAAATATACTCAATAAATATTTTAAATTTATATAAATAATATTAATAAAACATAATTTGAGGGTGTGGGCATGTGCCCACCCTAGTCCTCACCTAGCTCCGCTCATGTACAGATATATTCAACTGAATTCTGGTAAAAGTAGAATAAGTTTGGCCTTGGCCCAACTAAGTTTGTTATTTACAAGGTTGGACCTCAGAATGAGCTCTATGAAATAAAGACCAACTTGTCAACTGATCGAGCTTAGATCAAATTCTGATTGATTTGAATTCGAATCTGTTTTCAAAAGTTCGATCAGAATCTGATTAGACAATTTGACAAATTTTATTTTCGTGGCCTATATTCAAATCCGTTAACAATTCGAAAATCCAATCCAATCCAATATGAATGACATAATTAACTAAATTTTAACAAATTATACCTAAATTTTAACTAAATTTCTTTCAATAATTACTTAATTTTTTTAATATCTATATAAAATATATAAATAATTTGGATTTGATCATAATCGAATTGGATATATGTATATCAAAATCCGAATCCGTGAAATATAAGATATCGGATTCAAATTTGGGTTCGAATTATCAATAAAAAATATTAATCCATATCCGACTAATCGAATTTGAATTTGAATTAGAATCCGATCCATTGATAGGCCTAAACCCAACACTAAAATTCTTGCAAAATATGTATTACAATCGTAATACCACATCATTATCGATATATTACTAGCTTATGATAAATTATCACATAGCTGTAATGATTCAAATATAATGCAATAGAGACCCATTGAACATTATCTTATAACTATCACACATAATAAATTTATAATGCTACTTAGACATAATTTATTGATCTAATTCATCATAATTATTGAATTGGTTGTGGATCCCAATAAATACTGAAATTCACTGTCAATTCAATAGTTATGAATAATTATGTTAATAAATTAGGTTCAAATAACATTACTTGCAACAAATATGTACTTCACGTTTAACATGTTAGAAAGAAAGAGACGGAGTTGAGAATTTATTTTATTGGTATGCGAAAAATTGAATTTTTTTTTCTTTCGAGACATTTATAATTATCACATTATAATTAATACTTAATCATATATTTTGAACAAAATAGGGCCAAAAGTTGATATAAATACTAGTACAACAAATATTAACCAAAAAAAATTTATTATGACCCTTTTTTTAGTAATACGGTTGGTCAAATACTCATTTCCCAACTCATTGTTTGTAATATAATGAAAGGTTTTTTGCACTTTGCACTTTGAAAGATTTTAAGTTTCTCATTTTGTACTTTTAAAAATTAAATTTTTCACATTGTATTTTTAACGTATCAAAAGTGTTGTAATGTGACTCTTCTATTATCTTCCGTTATTTGGCACTGATAGAAAAAATAACGGAAACTAACAGAAGTGTTATATTGCAACACTTTTGATACATTAAAAGTGTAATGTGAAAAATTTAATTTTTGAGAGTACAAAATAAAAAACTTGAAATTTTCAGGGTACAAAGGAATATTCGCCCTATAATGAACACCAAACATATTATGAGGGTCCCCTATTTTTGGATTTTTATGTTTGACTGAGTTGGAGATGAGTCATCTGTTTCTTATTTCAACTCGTACATTTAGAATTGGTTGATTTCGTTTCTGAGTTCAATGTAAGAGTGGAGACGTGTTTGGACCGTGCAGGCAATTCCGGATAAGTCAAAGGTACCCAAAAAAACTGGTATACTATAGAAATTGATCTAAAACTGCATATTTTAATTTAATAAATACTATTGATCGAAAGAATGATATAACTATAAAATAAAAAACCAAAAAAAAAAATACATGTCACGTTTTTATTGGATGAAAAATAAAGATACAATACTAAAAATTATTTTTGTGATACCAAAGGTTAGGACTTCCTTGGTAGGTTGTGCAAGTGAGTATTCAATGATTCTGTACCATGTGATTGAAACAGGGCATGGGATCTGGTCAAGACAGATACATCTTTCTATTTTTACCAACCGTCTAATATTCTCATCAAGACCGAATCAAATCTGAACTGGTTATCAACAAAAGATGGTGAAACTACCTTGAAATTGAGGTATGGATAATGCAACTCTCTTAGCTAAGATAGTTACATTAGTCTTGCTGTCACAATTTACTGAGATTCAGTCTTTTATCGTTCCGATTAAAAAAAATATATATTAAAGGGTAAGAACGTGTCTAAGATTTGGATTCAGTCTTTTATCGTTTCGATTAAAAAATATATATATTAAAGGGTAGGAACGTGCCTAAGATTTAAATTTAGATATAAAATTTTCTTCGTAAAGAAATATGAGATTACACCCAACATATTGATTTAACAATGTAAGTTGACGAAAAATCGATTAGTTTATTTTCAGATAGATGTGGTAATAAAGCTTTCACAAGTCTGAAATATAATAATTTCATATCTAACACGTCAAAACAAGTCATCGAAACGAAAAGGAAAGAAACTCAAGGCAAAAAAAAAAAAAAAAAATAATAATAAAGTAGTGAATAATCATTTGAAATTTTCTCTTTAATTTTAATACCAAGTCTTCGTCAAACGTATGACATGACAATTTCATTATGCAGCCTTCTGCTATAATAAGATGGGATATACTACCGTACGACCTTTCTATTTTTTTGATATAAAAATAAAAATCCAAAAAAATGATAAATTTTCTTTAAAAAGTAATAAGTGACCCAAAAGTTGATAAATTCCAACCAGCTAATAAATTTTTTTTTTGATTGAAACGGTAGAAAATCGATTAATTAGAAATGTTCGAGAAAAGGAGGGGACTATCTTATTATTAGAACGTCTTACAGTAGATATCTTGAAGAATCTAAAATTGCATAAAATAATCCTAATATTTGCTAGTACAGAATTCAAACGTTCGAAATTATCACCCAGCTAATAATTTAAATATCAAAAAAATTTATAAACAATACAATATTACAAATTAGACCCTAATAATTAAGATACTTACTGCAATGTCTGTACAAACTCAGAAAAATAAAGGGAAAACAAATTTTTTTTTTAACCAAAGCCCATTAAAATAAACCAACTTGCAACCCAAGTTACAAAATCCACTCCCTCTCAAAGCCCATTTTCTTAATCATTTGAATAACTGCGAACCCAAAACCATACATCACAAACTTACATGTCCGTACAATAAAGATAAGATTTTTTTTTTTTTTAATAATTCTATTGGAACTTAATTTATTAATCTAACTTCGACTAAAAAAATTTATTAATTTAATTTACTGACCTAATTTATTATAGTCTTTGGATCGACTGTTGGACCCATTAAACATTAATATTTAGTATTAATGCAATAATTCCACTAAAATCAAATCATTATGTCAAATTTTTAGATGTGGATAACATTACACTTTTCTCCTTTGTTTTTTTTTTCTTTTGTTAAATAAAGGAAATCAATTCGAAGATGAACACCCCTCTCTCTCTCTCTCTCTCACACACAGAGACAGAGGAACCGACCTTATTTAGAGGTATCGAAGGGGCGATAATAAACCTAAATGGTGTTGACCAACAAGTACATAGTCGGCCATTGCATGTTTTTAGCATCACGTCTCGAATTAAAAATCTAAAACCTTGCTCTTTTGATTATTCTGCAAATTATAATTAGAAGAAAGGTAGTCGCTAGCAAGGCCCTGTTCCATTGACGGCTATTCAAGTTTGAATTTTGATCTGCTTATGTATATATATATCTATTCTTCGACAGTGTAAGCTCAAAGGGTTGTCATAATTCGCCGGAAAATCATCTGGGTCGGTCTTGGTTTTGTCATATTTCCGGCTAGGGTTGAGGTGGACACATCTGTTTCATAGTCTGAACTTCTCCATCTGCTTATACCGGCTTTTGTTTGACAAAAAGCTCAAGAGGGTCATCGTCAATCATTGAAAAATCACCTGGGTTGGTCCTGTTTGCCATTTCTCTTACCAGCTAGTTTGAGTTGGGTACATGTGCTTTTTAAAAGTGGCGGACCCACAAGATACCGGTGAGTTTGGCAGATTTCCGGCCAGAGGTGATAGAGACCCCACCGATGAAGTAGGGCAACAATCTCAACAACCAATACAACCACAAGAACAAATGCAACAACAAGACTTACCCTCGTCGGTCACGGAGGCGACACCGATGTTTCCAGGGTACAACCGATCAAGAGAGATGTCAGCGATGGTAACAGCGCTGACCCAAGTGGTTTCCGGTCATAGATCCAGCGAATTGTCTTATAGGCCTGACCTGAGTGGTGGCTCTGTGAATTATCCTGCCAATTCGCCTTCTTACTCTTCTTCAAGCTCTGGTTCTTGGACTGGACAGAAGAGAGGACGTGATCAACAAGAAAGTGTAACTCAATTTTCAGAGCAAGCTCAGAGGGTTCATAGAGGGTTTGGTGAATTCAGAGGTGGAGAGTCATCTTCCATTACAACGGGTTAGTTTTCATTCCTTATATCATTCAACTTTTTACATTATTTGTAATTCTCCCTCAATATTTTTATCACTTGATAATTCAAGATAGAAGATATGCAGTTTTTTTTTTTTTTTTGATCTTCTCCTCCCTTCAAAGTTTGACTTTTATTTTATAAGATGTACAGAGCTGAACAGATTTTGGTTTGCATTTTTTTTTTTGTATATAAATGTATATGTAATTTTGCATGTATTTACCTTGTTATGAATAGTGCATTACCATAATTAATTAGGCTATATAGTTTAGAGCATTCTCTGTTGGATTAGTTTTGTTCATTTTTCACTTCCATTCAATGTCATAAACATGCTTCAAAGTTCAAATGTTTGTAATCTACATCTTTGTACACAGTACCAGAGCAAGCTACAAATGTTGTAGCACCAACCAACCCCAGAACCACAACAGCACAAACTCCACCATTAGATACACCTTCTGCACATGAAGAAGCAGGAGAGAGAAGAAAGTACAGAGGAGTGAGACAAAGGCCATGGGGGAAATGGGCAGCAGAGATAAGGGACCCACACAAAGCAGCAAGGGTTTGGCTAGGTACATTTGAGACAGCAGAAGCAGCAGCCAGAGCATATGATGAAGCTGCCCTGAGGTTTAGAGGCAACAGAGCCAAGCTCAACTTCCCTGAAAATGTCAGATTGTTGCCACCAGTCCAAGTTCCTCCGCCAACCCAGTTCACCATTTCTAATCCTCCGGCTACCCATTTTCCGGCAACCCCATTGCCACCTCCATTCTTCCAAACTCAGCCTTTCCAGAGCCCAGACATTGCCAGAGACTATTGGGAGTACTCACAGTTGCTTCAGAGTGGTGGTGATTATCATGGACAAGGACAACATCCACCACCTACAAACTTGTTAGATCAAATGTTCTATGCCTCATCATTAGCTGGTTTACATTCACATTCATTGGGCTCTTCTTCATCAACCTCATTTCCTTCTTCTTCAGCCACTACAACCTCTACTACATATCCTCTGCTATTCTCCGATCAACAAACTGGTTATTTCCAGCCATCAGCAAGTCAAAGTCAGGGTAGTGGGTCAGATTTTCCGGCACCCTCTTGGACAAGTTCCGGCCACTACCCTCCATCTTCTAGTTGATTCTAATTTTGGATTTACAATTTTTTTTTTTACAAAAAAAAAATTTGATGATACATTTTTTCTTGTTCTTGGTTTATAATTTTGATGTACTCTGCTCTTGCATGTATTTGTCTCCATTACTATTTTGTTATCAACTTACCATTGTTGTAAAGGAAAATAACAAATTGGTAGGAAAGTTATAGGAAAGAACGAAGCAGCACCCGTTAGTTCAATGTCAAAGATTTTGTTTGTCTGTTGTCTTAATCATCGTCCAGAACCTGCTAAAAATCGTCGGCTTGTAAACCTTTTTTTTTTTTAATCTTATCTATATAATAAAGTACAATACAATTTAAATATCAAAAGATAAATAAAATTACTTTTATTTTTTGCGGTTGAGATCTCTTTAAATTTTACTTTAAAGTTAATTCGATGGCTAATATTAACACCCCAAATTTAATAGAAAAAATAAGTCCATAAGGATGTGTTTGGGATAACCTTTTAAAAGTGCTTCAAGAATTTATAATTTCTTATAACTACTTTAAACAAAAAAAATAGTGTTTGGAACCGTCCCACCTCCATCGCCCCACCACCACCACCACCGCCCCACCACCACCACTCTCACCACTACCACCATCACCACCATTACTGTTGTCGCCACCACACCACCACCACTATCGTCACCCTACCACCACTACCACACCCATCGCCCCACCACCACCTATTTCATAACAACCACCACCACCGCCCCACCACCACCATTGTCGTCGCCATCACCATTGTCGTCACTGCCACTACTATCTCTATCCCACCACCACCATCCCCATTACCACCACCCTCACCACCACCACCGTTGCCATCACCTTGCCACCATTATCATTGTCCCACCATCACCCCTACTACCACCACCCCCACCACCACGACCATCATCATTGTCACTCACAGTTGTCACCATCACAGTCGATCGTCGTCACTCACCACAACCATCATCGTCTCTCACCACCACCACTGCCGCCGACCATCATTACCACCGCTCGCCCTCATTATAACCGGTGCTTAAATTCCTTTCTCTCTCATCTATCTTTGTAATTTGATTTTGGATGTGAATACAAATATGTTTATTGTTCGCCATTTTTTTTATTACTCAGTGCCTTCAGACATGAGAAATAACTAATATTTTTATAAATTATAACGCTTATGTTTGTGTTTATATGCATGAATTTTATATAATTTTTGTTTTGATTGTTTTCTGGCAAATAACTATCTCTATTAGGGAAGTACTAATCTCTCTCTCTCTCATTGCGTCTTCATTTCCATCCAAGGGCTTTTGACTCGACTTGCTCCAATATATGCAGTGGCCGTACTTGATGCAAATCTTTTGTTGATCTTCAAGTTCGTATGTAGTTAAATTCATATTGTATATAATTGTATGTATTTGAGTTTGTATTGTATTACAAATTCATATTGCATTTAAGTCATATCTAGTTGAATTCGTGTTATACTATCTTGTATAATTTGGTTTATGATGATTCATTTGTTAAATGGTTTTGGCAGGTCAATTTGATTATGATCTAAATTTACTCAGATTCAATAATGTTTTTAAGATTTAAAAAATTAATTTAATTTGTTAATTTAATAATGTGATAGTGATATGGTCCGATAGTATTCTAGTGATTGTAAATGTTGAATTACTTAATTGAGTTTTTATTATTTAATCTATGTTAATAAATTAAATTATTTTTTTTATATTTTAGTAACATTATTCATTAAGATTATTTTCATACCTAATAATGTATTGTTAATTTGGCGATGTGTTAAAATGGCTTGCTTTAGTTTACTTCCTTGTTTTGACCTTTGACTTGAGGATCTAGTAGTATTCCTTATTTAGTTAGTGTTTCAACTCGAGCGGGTTGGACAGGTTGAAAGGTCAACCCTAGATCAATCCTAGGTATATTATCTTCAACCATAACCCTAACCCTAACCCTACCTCAACCCGAGTACTGCCCGAGTTTAATTTGGGCGGGCTCGGGTTGAATTCGGGTTACTTAATTCGGGCTGATTTCGGGTTAAAAATCGGATTGTCTTTGGTTACTTAATTCGGGCTGATTTCGGGTTAAAAATCGGATTGTCTTTGGTTACTTAATTCGGGTTGATTTTTTGAAGTGAATATTTGATTTTTTCAAGTGTAGATCTAATTTTCTCAAGTGATCTGAGATGAAAAGAGAGAGAGTGAGAGAAGGAGGAGTGACGAGTGAGAGAGAGATCTGAGAATGATGGAGACGCAGAGGTGAAGACTTGAAGTGAAGTGAAAGTCTGGACTTTAAAAAGTGAAGATAAATATTAACGCTAGTTAAATATATTTATGTATATTCGGGTTGAACCCGACAACCTGAGACTTCAACCCGAGACTTGCCCAAATTCAATTCGAGTTGGAGTTTTTTTGTCCAGACCCAACTCAAGTATTAAAAATTCTAACACAAGTCCTGATTTTTTCGAGTTGGGCTCGGGTTGAATTCGGATTGACCCGTCCAAGATGCACCCCTAAAAGTATTTGGCATGGTTGGATGGATTTCTCAAAGGCAATGCAGAACCTTCCAAATCAATCAATCACCATCATGGTCATCTAAATTAAAAACTTTGAACTTTGAGAGTAGAAATTAAGGAATTTTTACGATATCGTCGGTGATATCAATATTAAAAATTATAATTTTTTAAATTTAAGTTCTAATTTTTTTGAGTCGTAAGTTACAACTTCAAAGGTATAATCGATTATAGAATCTTAGAATTGATACCGAAATTTTCATAATCGATCATGATCAATCTGTAATCAATCATGACCTTCTTTTGAGCAATTGTAATTATAATAAAGTGATAGACGATAGATGATAATCACTCGTTAAATATGTATAATTTTTTATTGATACTATAAATTACATAACACTGTCACGTGATACCCGATTAGCATCCAATATTTTCTCGCCCTTGATTTGACATTTTCTATCTTCCTCTCATATTGAGGAAAATATATTGAGTGCTTGGCAGGTATCATTATCAAAATAAGATTTTTCAAAATGAGAGCAGGTCTACTACAACTAGAAGAATCGTGCACCGTTTTAAATTGACTATAGCTTACAATCACAATCATCAATACACCGACCACATATTAAGGATCAAAATTTTATTTCAAACAGTCGAAACATTTCTATTTTTACGAAGATCGAAATGAATGGATAATTGAATCGAAATTTTAATACTTTGAAGTGTTTTTATAGGTTTCCACTGAAGTTTTAGAATGTTTTGAGGTATTCCAAAAAAAATCTGTATATTCTGACCATTATTTCAAAATATTTTAAAAATAAATTCTCAAATTTTTTTCTCCATTTTTATATTGTTTAAAAACTATTTACAAAATATTTTCCAAACTTTTTCGTTTTTCGGGTGATCAAAATAAAAATTCTAATCCTTGCCACATGTATGATCTCTCATCCTTTTAAAAAGAAGTAACTAGTGTCATACGGTTGTTGGGTTTGAGAATGATATGATTTTTGAAACATAAAAAAACGTGCTCAATGCTTTTTTTTTCTTTCTCTTTTATCATTTCATATAGCTTTTGTATTTTCTAGTGGAAAATTAATCCAACCTTTAATGTCATATGGATTATGTTCACATTGACATGGTCATCAAATCCCTATCCTTAGTGTTGGGATAACATTGAACACCATATTAATAATCATTTTTATTATCTGAACATGCTTACATGCATATGTAATAAATTTTAGCACTGAATATGGTGGTCCAGTAAAATATCGGTCAAACTATTCATCTGAGGTTGAAGTTTTGAGTTTTGGAGTCCACATTAGAGATCAGTAGTTGACCGTTATATTAGCTAGGTCGTTTTCAAGAGGAGTAACAGACGCAATTAATGACCTCATGATCCTACCAGTGATGACTTATCGGGATGGTCTCTGACCTCTGTGCGCTCTTCTTTGTTCCCACCATTTTTTTAACTAACAAATATATGTATAACAAATTTTATTCAAACTATACAATCCACATTTTTATAATATCGTTGGTGTGTGCTCATTTAACACGTCATCTTCGAATGATTTTAGATAATTTTATATAATTAAGGTTTTGAATTCATCCAATTGATAATGATTGTGCAACAGTGCCTAATTAATGATTTATTTTTATTTTTTTTAATTGGGCCTAATTAATGATTTCAAATGGACAAAAATTCATTTTTTCTTTCAAAATGTGATGGGGAAAAAAGATTGAAATGACTAATATAATTTCTCGAATCGATAAAAATGCCTCCCTTCGTACTTCTTCCCTACCTACCTATCTGTTTATGATTTTTTTTTCAATACCATTAATAAAGTTAACAATTATTTATTATTTCAAAGGGAAAATTTCAGCCACACCCCTCCTAGTTTACTATATCTTCAAGGACACCCCCTCTATTATCAAAAACATCACTGATGATGGGCCAAGCCCACAGACCCAACTCATATTTTAAGTCCGGTCTAAGTTAATGGCCCAATTCCAAGAAATCCAACAAGTCCAACCCAAATGTGGTCCAAGCAAATCAAGCTCATCAGACTCAAGGAGCTACTACATCAGCAGGGAGCATACAAGGGTCATTCAAGAGCCTCCTCCTAGCCACCTTGGAGTAAGGGTCATCCAAGAGTCTCCTCCTTGCTACCTTGGAGTAAGGGCCGTCCCAAGAGCCTCATCCTCGTTGCCTAGAGAGAGTCAACCTTCCCTCATCCTTTGACTAAGTCTTTTGGAGTGCACCATAACTCCCTTACCCGTTGAGGAGAGGAAAGGTCGCCAAGCCATTTAACTACTATTAAAGTCGCCTCAATCCGTTATGACCGTTGGATCAGCTATTTAATTAATATCTATTATGAGTCGACTATTATAAAATGTAAACCTCACCAACACTTGGGGGCAGAAGACACAGATTCAGAAAAATCTCCCATCTCCCTCTCTCAAAGCTTGTAACCATTTGCTATCTCTCCACACCGGAGTTAATAAAATACCCGGTGAACCTAGCCATTCAAAGTGGACGTAGATCATGTTGACCGAACCACTATAAACCTTGTCTTCTCTTTCTCTACTTATTTTACTGCATTTTATACTATTTACTTGACTGTGGTGTGCAAACCAATTTGTGAATCATCAACTGACACCCCTTCTAGTTTATATTTGAACATCACTAACACCCCCTACCATTAAACTACCATTTATAACAAAAAAAATTCATCTAAAATACAAAAAATGCCCCTACATAAACCTCAAGTAATTTTTCTACATAAAATTTTATTAAAATTCGAGCCGATTAAAATTTATTTTTCTACATATTGAAATTTGAACCAATTAAAATTCGATTGAAGCTAATTAAATTTTATTTTTTAACATATTAAAATTTATTTTTAATCGACTCGAAAGCGAATTTTAATCGGCGTTAACAACTTAGGTAGAGTTCAAATCGGCTCAAATATTAATACATAAAAAATAAATTTTAATTGGCTCGAATAGAATTTTAATTAGCCCAAATTTTAATAAAAATATAATTTTTAATCGTCTCAAATTTTAATATGTAAAAAAATAAATTTTATTTAGCTTGAATCGAATTTTAATCGGCCCAAATTTTAATATGTAAAAAAAATTAGAAAACAGAGGGGGTCTCATTGAAGATATGCTTATCTAGAGGGGGTGTAGATGAAGTTTGTCCTCAAATATATCATGGGCAATTTAGTAAAATTGCATTCTAGTTAATATTTTTAATTTGATAGGGGTGTCAGTGAAGATTCAGAAAATAGTAGGAGTGTCCTTGAAGATATGATAAACTAGAGGGGGTGTGATTGAAATTTTTCCTATTTCAAATTATATTTATGATGATTATGCAGTTATATTTGTAAAATCAAAGCTGCCCTACAATATAATGTAGTTTGCTATATGGGTTAAAGCTATAGTATTAAAAAGTAGTTTTTCAGTATTATACCTCATATTTTTTTACTAATGAGAGCATGACACGTGTAAAGTGTTTTCATAGAAAATTTACAGTTCAAATTTATTTTTTTAGCATGATACTCGGATTTTTTTGTCTTAAAGGTACTAGAAATATGGGTAGACCTAAATTGACATTGAACGAAATAATAAAGAAAGATATGAAAATATTTAACTTAAATAAGCGTATAGCGCATGACCGAAATAAATAGTAAAGACAGACTCATATAGCCGACATCAAATAATTAGGACATAAGACTTAGCATAATTTGGTTTGGTTTGGTTTATACTCATATTTTTGTGTGTATCATAGTCTTACCCTTGCTATATTTATACAGTTTGATAAGTAGGATAAAGTTGATGAGGTATAAACTCATCTATCTACGTACAAATAAATTATTGGACAGGTGGTTTGAGAACACTTTTCTTCATCTTCTTTCTAAATCTATAGAGTTTTAATTTATTTAATTAATCAATACCAGCGAAAAAAACAATTATCGCGCTTTATTAATAACATAAAAAAGGGGTGTAGACAGAAAATCTGCAACCGTCATTAGCCTCACTACATACACATTTCAAAATCACTTTAAATAGTTCAAGATACTCCCACTAACCCACACACACTCCAATTACATGATAACCATCACATTTCATTTATTTTTGGTCTTCTCATAAATCTATTCAAACATTCACAATGTGGTCAATCTCTCTTTCTTAATACTTTAATTTCTTTAAAAAAAAAAAAAAAAGAAACACCTCTAATTAAAATCTATTTTGTATCCCTTATAATTAGAGCAATGTTATTGAGACATAATGATTATAGTCATTAGATTATCACTAGGTTCCAATATTAAATTCACGCTGCTATCAATCCAGTGGTTATAATATATTATGCCATCAAATTATACTATTAAATTATGACTTAATAGTATTAATGTTATAATTAATCCTTAACTCGATAAATTGTTCAATTGATAGAGGGAAAATGAAAAAAGTTGAAGGAAAAAATAAAATAAAAATAGAGATAGAATTTACATCTTGTACATTGCACGGAAAGACCGCTAGTCTAGTCTGAGGTATATTTTATTACGGAAGGAGTTCACCAAAAACCTAAACGCACCCTTCTTTTTTATATTATTTTTTGGTGTAATTACTTGAAGTTGAAGAAGTTTATGCTCTCTAGAATGTTGTTTTCAACTCTCTATAGAAGCAATAAGATTGAATAGGACCAAAAGAGGAAGAGCGATCAAGAAAGGATCTGTTATTTAATAACGTCACGTCCCACGTCGAAGAACACGTGACAGTTTGTTCTTGGATGTGGTCAATTTTAGGCAACCGCCATAGCCATGTGTGACACATTACGTATGGTAATGGACCCCATAGGGGCATATCTAAACAACCCTACTCAGGGCCCACATCAACATACTTTCTATCATAAGGCAATAAAGTCAAGAAAAAGTTGTTCAGCAGAAGATAGTAATGCTATAAGAATTTAAAAATTAGGCTTAAAATATAAATTTTATAATTACAATTATTGAATAGGTAATGGGTCTCAATAAATATTAAGACTTACAGTAAAACTAATGATTGTAATTATCAAGTATAATTTTTAAATCCCTATAACATTACTCGTTGAACATAACAAGATATTCAAATTATCTCGCGATGTCTCTCGGATTAATATGAGTTGATTCGGTGAAGATAATTTGAAATCTTGAAATTGATTGAGAGACATCTCAAACGACTCAGCCGAATAATAATATACTCGTGAATTATATACCCAACTTGAAAACAGTGTGAAGGTGCAAATCCAGCTCACTTGAATTGTAACAGTAACGGCCGATACTTTGAAAAGTGAATTAGGAAGTTTTTGGGGGGACTGGAAAATGAATGTACATGTCCTAAAAGCATTGAAACAAGTGTTGAGGTTGGCTGGTGTTTGGTTGGAATGAATGCATAAGTTCATTGAACTAGAATGAAAGATCATATAGAGACCTGCCTAATTGGATTGAATAGAATCTGCTACACCTAATAAGAGTTAGGGAATGGACTGGCCTGGACCAGAGACCATGCGAGTGTAGAATAATGCATTATACACCAGAAGTAGTAAGCAATAGAAAGTAACATACATGCATACATCAGTTTCGACCTAACTGTCATTGCAATTTTCATAGCGAGATATGTCGAATATTACCAACTTTGGACCACAAAATTTGATTTTTATGTAGTGTGACATGTCGAAAGAGTTCAATGACCAACCTACATGCCTTCGTTTAAACAAACATAAAAGAACAATTCAATGCTTGAAACTTCCACAACTAGAGAATTTGCGAGAGTCGGAGATACACAGTTTTATCCGGTATATGGAGAGACTATCTCCGTAGCCTAAATCTATACTTCATTGTTGTGCTAAGACATGCCCTTAAAAAAGTACTAGACACTTTAGTGCTTGTTCCTACCTTGTAGAATAAAGATGTTTGTATCGCCGTAATCGACTCAAACTCAATAAAAAAAAAGTATATACAACCCTAGCAAACAATGATATATAATGAATATAGAAAAAAAATAATAATAATAACTATTTTCAGGTCAGACTTCTTTACACAAAGAATGCAGCCAGCACAAAGAATGAAATCCATGGAAGAAAACTGTTACATGAAAATCAACTGAGGGAAAGCAAATGAAAATGGCAAAGAGTGAAATAAAAGACATCCTCTGATATTCTCACACAATTACAAACACACATTCCTATCAACTGCATTTTTAAGAAAATAGAAGAACTAATATTCCACCAAAAAAGGTATTACAGATTCTATACCTTGAAGGAGAGTTAAATTTGACTCCATGCTGCACAAATGTAACTTTCTAACCAATGGAATCATCCCTTCCAAACCAGAAAAAGAAATTCAAGATAAAATCGGCCATGCGAACACGATATCCAAATCAACAGCATTGGCTAGCCCCTCAGTGATATGCTTCCTTGGTAGCAGCATAGCTTCTACTCTCTGTGACATTGGAGTTCATGGCAAGGACCTCTGGTGCACTGTCCCAGCTCCCACTTCTCCTTCCCCAACTTGGGTGCCGGGTGTCTGTGTGAACAGTGGGAGCTCGCCGATCGGAACCTATAACAGAATCAGCCTCTGAAGAATTATGATGAGGCACGTCACTCCCTCTGCTGCGTATATCTGCTTCAATATCTTCAATATTATGACGCTGGGAAATCTTTAAAAGATCTCCACCAATATCTAGATCATCTTCTACCTTCACACGTCGATCCTCACCCATATCCCCTACTTCTGCTTCCCGGGTTGTGGGCAAAGGAGGCCTTTGTACCTCCTCTCGTACAAATGCTCGGAAGTTGTTCCTTGAAGTCTTTATCTTTGTGCAAAACACTTCCAGAAAATTATTCAAACAGCCCCGATCATAAACATTGATCCTGTTGTCAGATCGGTACCGGAAGTTCTCATAGGTGGTCTGAGAAAAAATAATGTGCAAATTATTAAAATAGCTGCCATAATGGAAGAAACCATGGGGCAACCAAAGTGTGAAGCTTTCTTTTTACTAAAGGAACAGACAAGTAATCACAAGCAAAGGTAATTGCTACAACCTCTTAGTTTGTGGAAGTGTCCATACATGTATGCAACCACGGAATCATAAACCAGAAGCACAAAATGCAGAAAGTATTATGCCTGGATTTCTCAATTGATTTTTCAGTCTTTTACCCTACAACTGTTTCAGAGGACAATGAATCAACGAACACAGCGCATTTTAGTTGGAAAGGCACAGATACAGTACCATACCAGCAAGAAGAAACAGTTTTGTTGATTCGATCAAAAACCAAACAGCTGAATCAGTACACCGCTGTTTATTGACTGAAAATGGGATTGCATTCAGTAAATCACTTTTTGCCGAGTTTGTGTTACATGCCTTGAACACAAATCACACAAGCAGGAAATAAGTTTTTAGTATGTGAACAAATAACAAAGATGGTGAAGTTTCTGTCTCCACCATGATACATGGCATGGCAATGAACCAAGAGTTTGTTAGGCTATAGAGATTACATTGTCACACCACCACTTATCTACAATAATAAATTTATTTTCCCACCATTATTGACAGCATCAAGCATAGAAATTATTGTGCTCGTGCTCTAGTATTCAGCCAAGAATTTGTATTTACAACCTCCATTCAATGACCCAAAAAAACATTCATGCAATGATATTACACACGGTGCACGGAAATATTTGAAAATGTTTATTTCGAATAAACAGAACTTTCTCATCCAGCCAATGGGTGGCTCACAAAACCAAATCTAGACTCACAATAACAGGCCATCATACTCTGTTCTACCATGCATGCCCGCAGTGGTGATGCTACTAAATTTTTTTTGTATAGGTTTTATTATATCAAATTTGCCCCCACAAAAAAAAAATTCTCAATAATTTTAATTTACTAAATCATGTAATATATATATATATATATTTATATATTAAAGTTTTACGCTATTTTTTGCTCTCTCTCTTACCATAGCTAATTTATTTTTTTTGTAATATGAAAATTAAGTCGGTGACACTTGAAAATGTAAGGTTGTCCTTCTATTATGACCGGGGTGCCAATAATACAAGTCGTAGAAACATTCTTCCACATGCGGAGTAAGACTGCACATATTTAACCCTTCCTAGATTTTGTAGTAGTGGAAATCCAGTCACTGAATGACCTATTTTTATTCATAATTAGTTCAAAATTTTTAAGCTTACTATTGTTAAAAGTGAAATATTTTGGGACGTAACTTAAGAATTTAATATATTCATGTCATTGAATTAACATCGGGTCTCAACATTGAATATAGTCCATTTCGCTAAACCAACGGTACTAATGCAATAAGTCTCTGGATTAAGTCATTGAATTAAAGACATGTGTATTATTGTTGTTAAACTTTTTGGCCCCACAATGCCAAACTTTTGGCTCCACCCCTACATGCCCGTATCACCAAACTAAAACTAACTAATAATTTGTGGCAAGCTAAGAACCTATACTAATCTAACAAATCAAATCTTTTAGCTAGAATTAAACAAAAAAGAAAAGTTGACTGACCTGGTTAGTGCTTATAAGGTATAAATGAAAGCCAGTAAGCCCACCAACAAACCAAAGAGAAATGAAACAGTAGGCCATTAATATCACGGATGCAGGAGATTCTTTCATGGCCTTCCAAACAGTGCTGTGATAATCATCCATCAAAACCTTGATGTAAAAAGCACACATGGCAAACACGTAGATGCACAGCAGCGTTGAAGATGAAACAAATAGAAAGAAGTAACGGTAGTTGCGCTGCACATTGCACATGAAAAAGGCAGTTAACATCTTAACATGGCTCTCCCAAGCCAAAAGAGCCTCAAAACAGAACGCTGGATACTAAGATCACAAATCAAAGAAAGATGCGACTGGAATGTCATATAACATACCAATCCAATGCATTGGCCCACCCAAGGGCAATGATGATCAAAACGCTCTACACAGTTGTTGCAAATGGAGCAATGTGAGCAACGAGTAGGACGATACAGCATGCAGGTGTCGCAGTACTTCACTCTTACAGGGATTCCATTTACCATAACTTCTTTTGTCCGAGGGAACTGTAGACTTGGTGTTTGTCTTCCCCCAATCTCAACTGATGCTGAAGTGTCATAGCGGAACTCGTCCTCTGGTGGATGTGAATTACGTGGTACAATACCTGGATCCCGAGCAGAAGTAAGAAGAAGAAGCACCAATACCTATCAGAAAAAACCGAGGGATTATAATAAGCCACATCATAGACCAAAAAAAACAAACAAACAAAAATATGGTGACCGAATATCCCAAGAAATTACGCAACTGACGCATATATAAAGCACAGAAAGTTTCTGAAAGAGAACCTGCCAGGGCTGAAGTGCATGGTAGAAATCTCAAACCTGAGTATTCGGAATTCCATAAACTACTCATACCAAAATATCCAGTTTTTCTAATAAAAAAGGAAACCAGGAAAATAGATTCTGAACTGACGGCACTCACACACTCATCAAAACACTAATGAAGTGAAATAATTTGTTTAAATAGATGCTGAAAGACTCTAAATTCAGAAGATTTTACAATCAGTCCTGATGACATTTTGCCATAGGAGGGCTACAAGCATACCAGTCATCCATCCATTCCAATATGCATTAAATGTGGCCAAGTGTACTTACCCAAAAAAAAAAAAGTACGACCAGTTGTTGAACAAAAGCATGAATGACAATAAAGAGTTCATAGAGCTACTACATTAATGTCTAGTAAAGGATTAAGACTTAGGAGGACTAACATAGATAGTATAGACAATTGCTACCACCAGAACAGCATATCCAGCATTATTTGGAGAAAACTCATGGCGAAGATGCCTTGCAACAAAGACACAAAAGATAACAATAGGAACAATGATCAGCAATAAGGTGACAAGCAGGGACCTAGCATCTGGCCCAAATATCAACCTTCCTCCAAGAAAGAACTTCTGCAAGAGATAAAGAATAAGAAGTGAGATACAGAACCATCTCAGGTATTTGTTGTCATTTCATATGACTCAAAACAAAAAGATGCATCCCCATCTCACTCCCCAACAGTAAAAAATAAAGAGAAAATCTCCAAAGCAAAAGAGAAAATAATTAACACGTTGGGAACTACACAATAATACTACACTAATCTACCTAAAAAACAGAGGAAGGGGGGGGGGGGGGGGGGGGGGGGGGGAAGAGAAAAGGACATCTAAATGTGTTTAAAAAAATGGTTCACGGGTACGATCTCAATTAACAAGGTCAAAATGTAATTGTCTTTATGTAGCTATTACTATTGTTAAAGGATAATGACAATATTGTTTCACGCTTCTTTTCCAGTAGAACTACATAACTAACCATAATAACTAAACAACCACTCCCAACAAGAGTTGTGACTCTACTAAGGCTGACCCTATGCCTTCAAAGTCATCGGTGAAAATCTAAATGAAGCCATCTTTATATTTAGTAAATTCATAAAGATAACACTAAAGAATTATTAAAAATTAATAAAAAATTATTTAATAATAATCTCTGTTGTCTGTTGATATATTGATTACTAATTGAGTTTTTATATTCAAGTTGAGTTAATATATCATCTTCAAAAACTAATATAGCTAACTCATTCAATATTTCTTGTGACAGAGTTAGTTGCAGAGATAATTTGATCAACTTAAGTAATTTTTGAAAAATTTCTTCCCACGGAAACATCTCTTATGACTATCATCAAAAATAGTTCCAAACAACACTACTGCCCAAGAAGATTCATACCCACCCCATGCTTATTTCCCACATCTCCAAAGAGCTCCATGAATCCCACTTGAATGTTGAGTACCAAACCTACAAATCCCTGAGGCTTTGTTTGTTTGGCGTGAAAGTACACAAAAATGCATGAAAATGAAAAAAAATACAACTTTCCATGCATTTGATCAGCAGAAAATTACGATTTCTCGATCAAAAAAGATTCTCACAACTGTCAAATTTCAATGCAAACTTCCATTTTGGTTTCCCAGGGAAATTTCTTTTCCCGTGAAAGCTTTTTTCTTTACCATCTTGCCCCTTGCGATTTTACCCATTTGAGTTCCAAAAGAGAGATGAAAGATAATGGTCTTATCTTATCTGGAATAGCAAGCTCGTCAGTGGTGACGGCGTGAAATCAGACAAATGAAGGGAAATGGAGATGGAGATATAGATATAGATGAAAGAGGTGTAGAGGTGGATAGAGAACGGAGTTGAAGGCGGCGGCATCTACGGTGGTGGTGGTGGTGGTGGTGGAGCTAGTGGAGAAAAACGTCGCTTGAGAGGTGGAGAAAGAGAGAGAGAGAGAGAGAGAGAGAGAGAGAGAGAGAGAGGGGGGGGGGAGAGGGAGAAAAATGTGGACCGGGTGGTAGAAGATGAAGGTTATGAGGTGGTGACATAACCGTACCTGTGGTAAAGAAGGTGATTTGTGAGTTGTATGAATATGGTGTTGAGGACGGATCATAGTCGAGGTGGGTGGGTCTTTTAGTCTCCACTATGGGGGGAGAGATGAACATTTATCTCTTTGTTAAAAGGAATAAAAAATCTATTATTTTGTTTAAAAAGTCTTCTTGTGTATGCTTTTGTAACATGCTTATAAGCATAGATATATGTTGTTTTTTTAACAACGTCATAGATATATGTTAAAAATGACATCCAGGTAAGGATAATTTAGGCAAATAAAAAAAATCAAAAATTTTCTTTCAATTTTTTTGAAAAAATTTCATCCTAACCAAAGTCATACAAGAAAAATTATTTTTCTTTTACTTTCTTTTCTTTCCCTTCAGTTTCTTTTACTTTCACATTCCATCATTATTTCTTGCTAACCAAACACAACCTAGAAAACTTACTCCTCTATCCAAACCCCCCACACACACTCACACCTCCAACTTTCTCCACAAGCTTACATCTCTCCACCATATACATTTACAGTCAACTTTCCCATAGATGAAGCTTAAACACCGATGTCTGCTTATGTCAAACCCTACCTCGCCTCTTCTTCTCCCCGCTAGAGCACTTACCACGACCCAATCAATTAAAGTGCCATTTGGAATCTTTCACAGCCCCATGGAGAGTGTCTCTATGATTTTCTAGCCTCCTCGACCCTAAAACAGAAATGGTAAACAAGGAAAAGAAATATTTAAAGGCAAGGGAATTGTTATAGGGGAGACTAAGGATATCCACTTTCAACAAAAAACAACTTTTGAAGCTAAATATCAAGATAGAAACCCCTAACTCGATCTATGCCAAGTTTCTCACCTCCATAAATGATACCTTATGATTTATTGTAGGTACGCAATGTGAACATGCCCGACCTGGACACAAACTGAAGTTTGGCAAGCTCTAGTAGAAAACTGACTTAGGCTTGGTTAAAACATGGTAATCTCAATTAACTTCATAAAGTCTGAGTATCAAGCAACCCAAGCTAGGGAAACTACTGCAGATGAGACTTAGGCTCTCAACTTTCAACAAAGAATGACATCTTCAACATACATTTTACTTGAAGCTAAATCTCGAAATCAGATCCCTCAACTCGATCTATGCCAAGTATCTCACTTCCATAAAGGATGCGTTAAAGGAATATTGTAGGAATGCAAAGTTGACATGCTCAACCTGAATCTAACCCAAAGTTTGGCAAGCTTTCACAGAAGCTTGAGTTAGGATTGGCTGGAACACTTTGATCTAAATTATATCAACACACAAATATATACACACACAAACTTATAAAGCATAAGTTAGGTTGTGGTTTTTTACTTTTGTTGTTCCTCCAATCATCTAATGGTTATCTAGACGTGGATAAACATTAAAGCAAACAAAGAAAAACATATGATCGCGCTTCAAAATCAATGTAAACTTAAGTTTAACCAGTACCTAAATCTTTAAGGTCTAATCCGCTTCCTTACAAGAAACTGTATAAGGTTGCAACTTGGGCAAGTTAACCCGAATATAACCCAAAATATCAAATACTTAGGCCTCGATTTTCAAAATTCGAGTTGGGCTTTGGTAAAAAATTCTATTCCGATTTGAATTCGTTCAATATTTGGGTTGACAATGGTCCACTTAGACTAAATGCATAAAATCGGATTCAATCCAATTTATCTATTATTTTTCTTGACTCACATCAGTTTTTTTTGCCCTAATCCTTCTCATTTTTGAAGAGCTGCTCCCTTTCTTTTCTCTCTCTTTCTCTCCACACTGTTTCACCCTCATTGACTAGAGACGATTGTTCCCCTTCCCTTCCCCCCCCCCCCCCGGGCCCGGTCGGAATGTTGTTCTCCTCCGGTTGAAGTCCTACCTCCTATTAGGTCCCACTCACTATCGCTACATTCCTACAATTTTGTAAAAGTTTGGGCAAGCTGTTATCCTCCGCTGTTCAAAATAGATGAAAGAATGTTAAATTAGGATGGTTGGTTACCTTCTTCAGTCCCTTTACATATACAAGTTGATTGTTGTAATGAGCCTCTCGATTCTTTCTTGTTTTGTTTAAATGTTTTTGAAAGAGCAAATAAAATTGTGTGGGATTTAAAATCTTTGAATGTTCATCTTTTGTGTATAGTTGGGTTATGATTTCCTGTTTTTTTATAAGAAAAATGAAGGAAAATAGAGTTGTGGTGGAGTAGTGAAATTCAACCCTATTATGAATCTAACCCAAAATAGCTAGGTTGCTTCAACATTCAATTTTATTATGAAACAAGCAAACTCAAAAAACTTGAACAGTCGAATGTAATACCAAGTTTAGTGCATATAATTGAATGGGAAGTCTTGGGTTGCTTTGGCAAAGTGTATTAGAACTTAGATTGAGCATGAGGTCACCTCAAACGTTGCCCAACCTGCCTAACTTGCAAGTTCAACCATGTTATATCCTCTTGGTCCTTTAAGAGAGTCAGGGGTAATTAAACAACATTTCATTGAACAACAGTAGGCCATGGTCCCTTATATAAGATACATATAGATAACATAGCGTTTAAGTTAAATCATGACACTCCTTCTAACTGATGAAGTGCCTCAAAATTTTATCCATCATAGCCAAAACATTCATGCATATTTCCTCTCATCTTACTTCCAAGTATTCATACGTCAACGCCCACTCCATTTTGGCTTTCTATACCTACATGTTCGGTTCACACGTATGCCAACATGTTCTAGTCAGCACCTCTACCCAATCCTTGTCAGTCTGTTCTGCGTCTTCCCTGCAATTTAGATACTAAAAGGGGCACTTTATTTAAGCTCAATCCGCATACAAATGGAAAGTGAACCATTGTCCCCATCAATCATCACTAAGAACAGAAATATTCCTAAAACAATATTGACCTAGTATCCACTACTAACTACTGTTGTTAACCAATAATGACAATACTCATAATTATATCAAATCCTAGCCCAATTAACACTACAACAAAATAATACCACTAAATAAGAGAAGACCCAGTACATTTTAGCCAAAGCCCAGCAAACCTAAAGCATACCCAGATGACAAAAGTCAACGAATATCAGTATAACATGAACATGAGATTCAAAATTTGAGACAGATCTTACATTGCTCCCTTTCCAGACTTCGTACACGCGCTTTGCCATGTGAAACCCACCTCCTCGCGCGCTATATACTACGCCGGAGCAGCGCCGAAGATTTGGAACTTGTGGATGTTCATCTCCTCCCCTCAGACCCTCACACCAAAATCTCACGAGTACAGTAACAATCAATTGATTGATTGATGGTACAAAGTGTTAATACTTCAATATACAGTAGGATTTTTGGGGATTTTGAGAGCGGAATTCCTGAACAGGGAGAGAAAATGGATTTTGTTTTAGGTCGTCGGTTTCGTGATATGAGGAGAGAGAGAGAGAGGGCGGTGGTGGTGGCGGTTTGAAGTTTTTGTAGAATGTTTTGGGAAAGGTTTCCGCACGAATGTGCAGGCTACTTAAATATTAGAAATCCTCCTTCTCTCTCGTCATCATTTTGAACAGTGAACTCATTTGATTGATTAATACTCTGTTCAATAGAAGAAAAATTAGTTGTTACTTGTCATTAAATGACTAATGACACCCTCATAAATACTTTTAAGAAAATTAAAATTAGACCCCTTACGATCTTGGTAAATATACTTCTTCCCCCTATACTATTTGTAAATTATTTAAGACATTCGTAATTCTTACTCAAACTCTTACTCAAATTTAAATTTGAGTAAAAATAGAATAAAAATAACATCCAGTCTTTTACTCAAACCTTAAACCTATACCAAATGAAGGAAAACTCGAATTTTTATTCAAATCAAGGAAGACTCAAATCTTTAATAGTCATATTTTATTCTCTTTAAAAGATTCAATGGTCATATTTCACCTTCCTTTAAATTTAAATTTGTATTTATCCTCTTTTAAATTTGAATTTGTGTATTAAAGTGTCTTGTATCAAATCAAATTTTTACTTAAATACTAACTCAAATTTGAGTAAACATTAGAGACGACCTTATACATACTATTATAGCGGATTTCTATTAAATGGTCGACTGTGGACAATAGTGAGAGTCGCTATAGAGTGGAGTGAAATTTGCTACAATACATTTTGTTTTTGTTTTTGTTTTTATTCCTGGCAAATTAACTATGATAAATTCAAGTAATACTCGTTGTATAAAAGTTCATTATTTACTAATACATGGACAAGACACATGAAAGAAAAAAAAAAATACAATAGGAGATTTGGATCCGTATGCGCCAATGAGATTTGATCCCGATTATGCCAAATGTGAAATTATAGTCCAATAACTCATAACCACATTCCAAATCTCAAAGTATGTTTAGCAAGCTAAAAGATGGAAAGCTTGAATGTACATCCAGCACAAACCAAATGCCGGCTCAGCAAGAGACGTCTCTTTCTGTGGTTGCTAAACCACATGAAAGTCAATTTGTGCCACCTATAAAATGATACAGAATGTCTACAATATATGGTCCAAGAACTCCTACATTTCATTTTTTTTTTTCTAATTTCCTTTTTTCTTTTTGCCACTCTGAATTATGTGTAAAAGTTCATTTTTTTAAAAATAAGTCAATTGGTAAGAATGAAAGTTTAAATTGTCCTTTTTTTTTCTTGTTATTGTGATCAAAGATGTTCAAACTAATTTACGCGTACCTCGAATAATGTTATCTCTAATCCTGTCAAAAGTGAGGTCATTTACGCTGGAACTAGAAAATATATGAGAGATAAATCTCACGAAATCTGCCTATAAAAGAGTTGTCGAATTTCAAACGTAAGATGCATGAATTTATAGCTCATTTTAGTCTCTACCCGACTACCCTACGAGTTAAAACACAAATTATGGTTTACCTAATAAAAGAAAACCTAAACTGTCCACTATTACGACGACATTCAGTTCAAAAAAAAAAATCAAGCAACGGCAAAGGTTGCAACACATGGCAACGCCGGCTATGATGAGGATTTACACAGGAAAAGTGGCAAAAGGAATAAATAAAGCAATAAAAAGCACAAGCCAAGCTGTACAAATGTCGAATACCAATGTATTCATGTCCCAATCTGTTATCTCTTTGCTCTTTATAACTTCTTCTTTTTTGTTGCCCTTTATTACTTTGAATGCATCATTCTCCATGCAAAAATATCACCAACCTTGATTGAAATATACACCTAGATTTTGATGTAGTTTGCAAGGGGTTAATTTGGGTTGAATTCGAGTCTAAACTATTAAATATATAGTATTTCGAGTGAAATTTTTAATATTTGGGTTAAGTGAGTAAAAAAATTTCTACTCAATTAACATTCGAGTAATACTCATATTGCGATTTTAAGTTTTGAGGACCCCAATAGACCTGTCCGAACTTTAGTGTTGGGTATTACATATCAAATAGTAAAAAAGAAAGTGAAAAGATCATAATATACTATAAATAGACTCACTATCTATACATTTAAACTTTGGTGAGAATAAATTTTGAACATGTATATAAGACCATTTTGTTGGGCTTATAGTCTTTGAACATTTAAACTGTGGGTTTAATGACAATCGAAAGTGAGGGTTCAATGACAATTAAACCAGAAATTCTATTCGAATTGTATAACTCAAGTTCGACTCAAGGTCAAAAATTTAGAAGTATGTAGTGCTCAAATTAAAAGTTAGTTTATTATTAAAGATTTTATAAATCAAACTAAGTCCGAGTTGAGCTTAATTTGATATAATTGAGATTTTATAAATCAAAGATCCTAATTATTATATTCTTGATATAAAATTAATACAATTTTTTTTTGGTTTGTGGGTGAGAGACCCTTCAAATTTATTTCTGGTTGGGGTGAAACCCGTAGTTGCTATGACCCATCGGGCCCAGCCCAGAAAAATAAAGATTTCGCTAATTTTTTGGCTTGTGGGCAAGATATGTGGCCAAAAATAGGCTTGAGATTGGTCCGGGCCGATAGCTGACCCGGGCCAAAGGTCATGGGTTGTGGCCAACCCACCCGATATCCATTGCGTGCATTTGTTCAGAAATCATCCGTTTGGACCCATTTTTTAACTTCTCTTTTGACTTACTGATGATCACTCAAATTGTGTTTGGATGGCTGTATAAAGCAGTTGAACAGATGTTGGGTTTGATATAATTGAGATGGACTCCAACTATCCCATGTTTGGGGAAAGAAAAAAAAAGATGGAAAATCTCTTTCGAGTTTATCTTGACCTGATATGAATAGTGCATTTTAGCCACATAAATAAGTTAAATGTAACCAATGAGCATGGTTGGGTTAAAAATTGTATAAGGCGCGAAGGAGAAGCGGCGATAGGGTGTATGTTCCATCATTTACGTTTTTCTGAATTTATCTAACTTTTTGTTTCGTCAATTCCCCAAAAACATATGGTAATTCATTGTATGTAATCCCGATATGGTATGCAATGTTATAACTTATCAAATGATTACATTAACTTTAATATTAGATTAACTAGTCATATCTCGCGCTTGAAGGCACGAAAAAACATAAAATTCGAGCGGCTAAAAAATCGATCCCAATATATTAAATAATAAATTTTTTCCTTCATTTATTTGATTACATAATTTAAAATTTATTTTTACCCATTATTTTCTTAAAAATATCAACAAAATTTTCTCAAAATACGCAATCTAACAAAAAATCTTCAACATTTATATACTATCGTATATAGATAATATCTAAAATAAAAATTATTTTAAACTATAAATTAATTAAATATAAAATGACTGAACATGTGATGAGATAGGTGATGTGATAGAATTAGGGAGACAAATATGTAGGGAATAAAATTCAACTTTCTATATAATTTATTATATAGATATTGAATAAAATAAGGGATATGATGATAAAATATTCAAAAGTAAAGTTGTACTTGATGATGCACAAATTGAGTTTGCACACCACCTATCAATTGAATAGTAAAAATGCAGTAATTGATAGGTAAGAGATAAAGACAAAAACAAGACAAGGATTATAGTGGTTCAGTCAATGTGACCTACGTCCACTTTGAAGGGCTAGGGTCACCGGTATTTTATTAACTCAAGTATGTAGGGAGAGCAGAGAGTTACATACTATGAGAGGGAGAAGAGAGATGTACTTGATTGAGTGTGTTGCCCCCCCAAGTGTTGGCGGGGCTTACAATTTATAGTCGCCTCATAATGGATAGTAATTAAATAGTTAATCAAGCGATTGTAACGGATTGATGCAGTTTAATAATCATAACGGATTGAGGCGACTTAATAGTATTTAAATAGTTTGTTGACCTCTTCACAACGGGCGAGACAGTTATGGTGTTCTCTATTGGACTCGGTCAAAGGATGAGGGAATGATTGACTCTTTCCAAGGCGGCGAGGGTGAGGCTCCTGGATGCTCCCTTGGTGACGTCATGATGAACTTGGTTGGACTTGGACCACATTGGGCCTACTGGGTCTTCATAAACTTGGGCTCTTAGTTAAGCTTGGACTTTTAACATGGATTGGGCCGTTTGGGCCTGGTCCATCAGTACTGGCATCAATCAAGTGGGTTAATCCATTGATGCCATAGAATTGTAACCTTACAAACTAAAAAATAGGCTGGATGAGAATAAATCATAAATTCAAGCCAATGCAAGTGACTGAATGACATTTGTTTGGATGGGGGAAGTATATACTCTTCCAATTCAATCCCTTTAAAGCCGACGACCCAAACAAACTTTAAAAGTAATGGGTATTCGAAAATATAGTATCGTAGTCAAAACGATGTTAATAAGACATCCCCCGAGTTTTATTACTCAACCAATGCAAATGTATCATACTTGCAATTTATCTAGGTAGAACGAAATGGGTCTGAAATTTTTGAGATTTTAACAAAATTTTATAAATGGATCTGCAAATTAAAAGCTCAATTTATAATGTTCCCACCCTGTGAGGATTAAAACGATGCTAAGAAGTCCTCTCCAGGGGCGGTTCAAGACATTTTGAAACCTAAAGTGAAAATGATAAGTGAGGTTTTTTTTTTAAAATATTAATAATAAATCTAATTTTTAATTTTTTTAAATACAAAAATATTAATTAAATTTTTATATTCAAACTTTTGTTACTATATTTAAACTTGATGTTAAGAGAGAGAAAGAATAATTAAAAAATTATGATGATGAATTTAAACTCGACTTTTTTGGAAGTTAAGACTATATTTTTTAGTAGTTTTAGTTTTACTATTAGTTTTTTTTCTTTTTTTTATTTTAAAAATAAATAAATTTAGGGACTTTTAATTTCACGGCTGAATTAATAGGTATAATCTATTTAAGTTGAAATCTTTTGTTTAGGCATAAATTTAAATATTTTATTTAAACTATTACTACACACTTATAAATTACGGGTCTTTCTTGAAATAAGGTTTTTAATTTTTTTTTTTAATTGAGCTTGTATTTTTATAAGATTTTTTTATAGGGTTTAAAATATTGAATTTTTTTTATATGAATTATTTATTATATCTAAAAATTTTAAATTTTTTTTAAAATAAAATCTAAAACCCAAACTTTTTCAACAAACCGCCCGGTCGTCTCCTTATCAACCTTTCCTTTAGTTGGTGTCTTGGGCACGACCACAAGTCTGTCGTGCTGAGTTAGGCAATGCCGTGTGGGTCCCCCCTCCTCCCCCCCCCCCGTACAAAAGAATCTATTCATGTGATGAGGATTCATAATTAGGTATATACCACACACAGCGTACATTATCCTGTGTATGAAGCTCTTGCGTAGGATTGGCGTCATATAATTTATTGTCATGTCAAAATATACATAATTTATACTTTGTAGTCACTAATTTGATAATTGTTTATAATTATATTTGTATTTGTGCCATGTCGAGCTGGTGTAGTGAATAAATTGATTTTAGTTGAGTTTGTGATGTCCTATTTATTTTGACAAATTTAAGGAATTTATCTATTATCATTTAAACACGTTAAATTAAATCTAAATCAACTTTAAATTCTTGTCTCTCCCAAATTAAGCCCGATTCAAATGGATTTAGATCATCTTAATCATATTTTCATTCAATTTTACTTAATTCTAAATAATTTGTCATAATATATTTGAGACCCACCATTCACACTTTTACTTGTACACAAATTAATAATCTATTATTCATTACAATTAAGAAAAAAATGTAATACAGAGAATGTCACGCAAAATACTGACCGTTAAAATCTCATACTGATTCTCAATCATTGTATTACTCAAACAGCTAAGCAACACTGTATCACCAAACGTTGACTCCATTTCAGTCCTCCTTCAAACATCAACTCTTCCATGTAACCTCCCCACCCGTTAATGGTGGCTCTTATTCTTCTCTATTCTCTCCGTCAACGTTCCCATCTTTTATACCCAAAAACCAAAATTCTTCACCTTCAGAAAAGACCCAATTCACCAATCAGACGCAACCAAAAGAGAACAAGCCAAACTCATTTCTCTCTCTTCCACTAAATTCTCTTTATCTCTCTCTGTCTTGGATGTTCTGTGTATGTCTCGAGTTATGGTGGATTCAATGGTCCAAGCCGCGCTAGCTGCTGCGGGCAGCTTCTTTCTGGTAGGCTTAATGTTGGCCGTCATCCTCATCCTCTGCAAATCCACCAAAAAACGACGTCGTTCGCAACCTCAACCCCGAACTCGGACCCGAGATCTAACTGTCCCCAATTCGGACCTGTCCTCCATCACAATCGGCGAGAGCGCGTCGTTCGACCCGTTATTGTATCGGGTTTCCATGCCGGAGCTCCTCCAGGCGACCAGAAATTTCCACCCGGAACTCATCATCGGCGACGGCAGCTTCGGCATCGTCTACAAGGCCAAGCTCTCCTCCGGCGTCACCGTCGCCGTCAAGAAGCTAGCCGCAGACGCCTTTCAAGGCTTCCGAGAATTCCGGGCCGAAATGGAAACCCTAGGAAAGATCCGACATAAAAACATAGTCCAAATCCTTGGCTATTGCGCAACAGGTTCAGATCGGGTCTTAATTTATGAGTTCATCGAGAGGGGCAGTCTCGACCAATGGCTTTATGACACATCATCATCATGGGAAAGCAATGAAACTGAAATGTCATCATTGTCCCAGAGGTTACCGTTATCTTGGGGGGCGAGAGTCAATATAGTTAGAGGAATTGCCACAGCATTGTGTTATATGCACAATTTGGAGACACCCATTATTCATAGGGACATTAAGTCTAGTAACGTTTTATTGGACTCGAATTTTGAGGCACATGTCGCGGATTTTGGATTGGCTAGGATGATTGAGGGGGCACATTCGCATGTGTCGACTCAAGTGGCCGGAACAATGGGGTACATGCCACCGGAGTACTTTAGTGGGGCAACCATGGCGTCGGTGATGGGAGATGTGTATAGTTTTGGAATTTTGATGTTGGAGATTGCTACGGCCCAACGCCCCAATTTGCCTTTTATGGGTGAGGAAGGGAAGGAAATTAGGTTAATTGATTGGGTTCGAAAAATGGTGGAACAGAAGAGGCACTTGGAAATGGTTGATGCAAGTATATTGAAGGATGAGTTAAAGGAAGACATGGTTGTGGAGTTCTTTAGGATTGCTATGATGTGTAGCGATGAGGTTTGTAAATTTAGGCCGGGGATGCAAGAGGTTATTGAGTTGTTGGATAAAATTACGTTATGAAAAATGGATTTCTTCGTGGTATTTTAGTATATTTTAATGGACGTAATAAGTTTGGAATAAGGCATGCTGATTGAAATGAATGGATGAAGAGAAAGCGGTTGAGGTGGTCGTTTTCTTCATGGTCTTAATCAAGTGAGACGATGAAGGGATGTAAATAGCTAGTGAAGCACATTGACAAAGGTAAATTGTGTTTGAGGATTGTTTAAATTGTATGTTAGTATAAGTTATATTATGCAACTCTTTTTCCATTCATGTTCTATAATAAATTTTCTGGGGTATCCAGTGTTTTTTTATTAAAAGATAGCTGCTTATCGTTGGAACCTGAACTTTCAGAGTGGATGACTTACAAACTTCCATTATGAATCCTAAAATTTGAAGGTCTAAAGCTGTTTTCTTGCAGTAGATGGTGGTAATTTTTAAATATTGTGAAAATGACAGTGACAGAGTAGTGAACTAACAAATACTTCAGGCTTTATTACATTGTAGTGTCCAATTTCCTTGCTGGATATGGTGTATGATTGAGTTGTTTTACAATGATGGCATCACTGTCTGTGCTGCTGGTGATTGCCAACGTGAAGCATCGTTTGGTGGAACTGCAGGAAGCATTTGTTTTGTTTTTTTTTTTGGGGGGGGGGGGGAGTGAGTTTCAGGGGGAGCTCTTGCTACCATATATCAGCTTGTTGCATATGGAACTTACAGTAGTTGTGTGATAGCATCTTGCTCTTTATTAGTGTCTAAGCATGAACATATTAATTAATTCATATTGGATGGTTCGCAATTTATGCTGATACGTTTAGACTAAGATTCTTGTTTTTGCTAAATCGATAGCATAGCAATGAACGAACAATATAGGTAAACTAGAAGTAGTTATTGTTTTTGCTGATTGTGAATTTACGGTATAAAATGCACTTCATATGTCAGATGGAAGGTGGTGGCATCATGTTTCTTGATTAACTATAGGCATTTGCTAGTTTTAATGGAGGGAAGCTTTCTGTTTAGTTCTGGGCAGAAAACAAGATCACTGTTTATTGTTTCCGATGAATTTAAATCTTTTTTCCTTTAGTCGCTACCTTGTTCAAAAGTATGGTTGGTTTACTTTGAAATTGATCGAAGCATTAGTCCTCACCCTGCCCCCTCCCCTTATGCCAACTTACTCTCTCCCCTCTTAGGTGGTTACATAGTCAGAGAAATAGCATTGACTATCAGAATTCTGAAAGATACATATCATATTTTTCGTTACAATATTTCGGAAGAACTGAAGAATGCATCAGCAAGTATGATCTTACGCTAGGAGCTGCCAGGGGACTCATATCTATATTCTATATTGCATCAACCCATCCTATGCCTATCTATATTATAACGTCTTCGGTTTACAATCTCAGAATGTACGGGTTATTTTTTAACAATGTTTCATAGGGATTAATTATGTGTTTGGCGACTAAATTGTATGTAGTTTCGTTCGAATGAGTCTTTTGAATTTTAGAAGTGACATTTTTATTTATACCCTCTTACAATAATCATGCCTCATGGAAGATTTTATTGGCGTATTATTTTCTAAAGAAGCTATCGGTTTTGAAAATTGTGTTCAACTTGTAGTGCAGCAAGCCCTGTTCTGTATGGTCTAGTTTGAAGCATCGTTGCAAAAGGTCCTTCCCATGGCTGGTAGAGGATTTTGATAATAATGCACCCTTGAATGATTCATATAGGTGAATCACTATTAAAATCGAGATGATGCTCTCTTGTATCTAATAATGATGAAGTTTGCTGGTTTGAAACATAGTTGGTATCGAGCCAGATCATTAATTTGATTCCAGCCTAAAAAGTATTGTCTGTCAAGTTTATCATAATGGTGACTAACATCTTTTTGTATTCCTCCTTAAAACGGTTGAGACGGTTGAAATGTTTCTGTTTCTAAGAAGATCGAAATGAATCGGTGATGAAATCGAAACTCCAATACTTCAAGGTGTTTTGGAATGTTTCAAAGTGTTTTGAGATGTTACGATATGTTTTTATCATTATTTGGGCATGTTTCAAAATATTTTGGTATATTTAGACCAATATTTTAGAAATATATTTTTAAAATTTTTATTCTCTTCCAGTCTGTTTTTGAAACATTGTTAAAACGTTTTTATTTTTTAAGTGATTGAAGTAATACACCAAAACGAAATTTCGAGGGTGAGGGAAACTGCTCAGAAATGGTGGTTGGGGCTGCCATATTTTCAGCCCACCAAACATGATTAAGGGAATGGGCCTTGAACTAAGCGCCCACCACTGGCACAAAAAGTAGGCCTTGCACTGGACATTTCATTAGTCCAAGAGAACCCATTCAAAAAGTACCAAATGGACTTCCAAGGCTATTTTGTACCTACCTTTCATCTATTCAACCAAAACACACATGATTGGTATCTTGGATAAAATGTTCGTGACAGTTATTTTTTTCCTTCTCCTCTAACAAAACATTTGGGCAGGCTAAAATAATCCAAACCCCTCATGTATGGTTTTAATTGAGTCGTATTGGATTCAGGTCCCTCATTAATTATGGACCCAAAAAAAAAGTCTCATTAGAGGATTCACATTGAATTACTTAGGAGAGCGTTCGGATTTACCTCGAGCTTTGTCTTTCTTTTATACGATTTGATGTTATTGTAATCGTGTTATGTTTAGATTGACACACACGACCCGTAAACTAGAAACTCAGAATTGTGTCACATAATTCCTTCAACCAAACCCAACAGTGGTAGACCACCATAAACTAAAAATTGAATCGAATCCAAGTGCTAGCAAAACTATGTTAAAAAAAAAAAATTCTGTTAGTTATACGAAAATTCATTCAGTATCATTAAAAAATATACAAGTATGAAAAATTAGATATTTTTCGTACAATATTAGATAAACGAATATATTTATTTGATACCAACTTATAAACTGTTATTACTCAGCTTGTGTCATTTTTTATTTTTGGTCGAGAACCATATGGTCAAATTTAATCCACCAATCTCTTGCTAATATATTAAGATATCGTGTAAAATTGTCACCCCTACCCTCATTCCCCCATCACGGTTCATAGTAAATCTTGCACGAGACAGAATGATTTCATTTTGGCCCTCATTAAAAAGGGAAGGTGCTCGAGAGAGTCAGGTGAGCTGGAACACTGAGGGTTTGTTTGAATGAATTTTTGGAGGGTTTGTATTGACTTCTTCAAACCATTCCAAACACAAACTTCTCTTTACAAAGATGAGATTTAACATTGAATCCGGTTCATACCCATAACACATACACATGTAGGACCCACGGATATATTATACCTATAAATAATTATTTTGCCCTTAATCAATCCAATTCATACCTATGTTAAGGGGTACAATTGTCTTTTGTATCTTAAACCCTTTAACTCATCTTTCCAAACCCACCATTAGGTTTGATGAAACACATGATTATGAGTTTAATATTCGGGCCAATTACGGGCCGAGTTTGAGAACCCAAGATTGAATTTTTTAGGAAAATTTGGAGGTCAGTCCCCCTATATGGACTGGACTTATTTAGACTTAAGTCCGCCAATAAAATTTATTTGTTATGAAGTTTTTTTTTTTTGTCAATTTTACCAGACTACCACTTCCCTTTAAAAGTAAAGTAAAACTAAAAATTAAAAACTTCTAAATTTTAGGAGTTTGACCAACATTAAAAAAATTTATCTCTCATATTTATCTATATCCATATATAGGCACACACACACACACACACACATATATATATATATAGTAACATTAACAATAAAAAATAGTAAAATTCAAATACAAAAAAAAAGTATCATTTAAACACAAAAAATAATACTATTTAAATACAAAAAAATAGAAATAATTAAACAAAAAAAAAAATAGTAACATTCAATATTAATATTTTTAAAAAATAACAATAATAACATGTTCAACACAAAAAGTAACATACTTAACAAAAACAGTAACATGTTTATGAAAAACAGTAACATACTCAAAAAAAAAAAAAAAATAGCAATATGGAACATTGAACAAAATTGAAAATAAAAATAATAGCATTCAAACCCAAAATCAAAGGAAGAAATCTTCAATTCTTCAGCATCCAAAAAAGTAACACTGAAAAAATAATAACATGCTCAATAAAAAAAATAGTAAAATGGTCAATTAGAAAAAATAGTAACATGGTCAACAAAAAACGTAGTAACATGAAACATTGAAAAAAATTGGGGATTATTTATCAAAAAAATAAAAATAAAATTGGGCATCAAACTAATAATACATGGAGCAAGTTTTCAATATTTTTTTTCGAAAACTAATGACGTAAAAGTTCATGATTACTAGAACGCAGTAGAAAATATTGTAGTTGTTGATGATGTTTCAAACCTTACTGATTTTGATGTTATGGAGAAAAAAATGATATATGAGGAGAAAGATTTGTTATACTGGAGTGATGATTTTTTTCTAACGAGAGAGAGAGTTTAAATTTGAATTTCAATTTAGGAGTGAATTAAGGGATAAAAATTTCTAATTTAAGAAATTAATTTAAAGCTACTTTTAAGGTCTTTAAGATTTCTATAATTGAACAGAATAACACTGTTAAGGGTATTTTTCAGATTTAAAAAAAATAGTGGATTTAAGTACTTATTAGTAAAATAAAAAACGGACTTATCATCAAATAAGTTTCATTGACGGACTCGAGTCATTATAAGTCCATCCAGGAGGACTCAGCCCCAATTTTCACAATTTTTAATCCAAACTTGGGTTTGGGGTCCTTTGAACTATTTTTTCCAAACTCATCTTGTCAACCCCCCCCCCCCCCCCCCCCCCGATGATGACAACATGTAGAATATACACATGATGTAGTTATATAAGAATGTACCAGCAGTTTTAGTCAAGTGTTAAAAACCACGTCGATAGAAAAAAGTTACTTGAGTTTGAACACAACATGACCACTTGGAGATTAAGCCCTCAAACAAGACTAATCACTTTATTAGTTTAATTAGACTATACCCATCTATATATAGATATTGGGGATCAAACTAATAACACATAGAGCAAGTTTTTCAACCTTTTTTTTTTGAAAACCAACGACATAGAAGTTCATGATGATCAGAATGCAGTAGAAGATATTGTAGTTGTTGATGATGTTCCAAACCCTACTAATTTTGATACTATGAAAGAAGAAATGAAATCTAAGGAGAAAAATTTGTTATATTGGAGTGATGATCTTATTCTAACGAGAGAGAGTGAGTGAGAGAGTATAAATTTAAATTCCAATTTAAGAGTGAATTAAGGGATAATAATTTCTAATTTAAGAAATTAATTTAAAACTACTTTCAAGGTCTTTCAGATTTCTATAATTGAACAGAATAACACTGTTAATGATAGTTTTGAGATTTAAAAAAAATAATGGACTTAAGTACTTATTAGTAAGATAAAAAGTGGACTTATCACCAAATAAGTTCCTTGACAGACTCAAATTATTATAAGTCCATCCAAGAGGACTCAATCCCAATTTTCACAATTTTTAATCCAACCTTGGGGTTTGAGGTCCTTTGAACTATTTTTTTCAAACCCATCTTATCAAACCCCCCTCCACATACCCTTTACCAAACAACCCATTGGGGTTGGGGACTCCATTGCACAAACACAGTAGTGATGACGATGATGACAACATGTAGAATATACACATGATGTAGTTATGTAAGAATGTACCAACAGTTTTGGTCAAGTGTTAAAAACCACGTTGATAGAAAAAAGTTACTTGGGTTTGAACACAACATGACCACTTGGAGATTAAGCCCTCAAACAAGGCTAATCACTTTACTAGTTTAATTAGACTATACCCATCTATATATAGATATTGGGGATCAAACAAATAACACATGGTGCAAGTTTTTCAACCTTTTTTTTTTTCCGAAAATCAACAACATAGAAGTTCATAACGACCAAAACGTAGTAGGAGATATGGTAGTTGTTGATGATGTTCTAAACCCTACTGATTTTGATGCTATGGAGGAAGAAATGATATCTAAGGAGAAATATTTGTTATACTGGAGTGATGATCTTCTTCTAACGCAAGAGAGAGAGAGAGAGTATAAATTTGAATTTTAATTTAGGAATGAATTAAGGGATAATAATTTCTAATTTAAGAAATTAATTTAAAGTTACTTTCAAGGTTTTTAACATTTCTATAATTGAACAGAATAACACTATTAATAGTATTTTTGGGATTTAAAAAAATAATGGACTTAAGTACTTATTAGTAAGATAAAAAACAGACTTATCATTAAATAAGTTTTATTGACGGCTCAAGTCATTATAAGTCCATCTAAGAGGACTCAGCCCCAATTTTCACAATTTTTAATCCAAACTTGGGGTTTGGGGTCTTTTGAACTATTTTTTTCAAATCTATCTTGCTGCCCCCCCATACCCTTTACCAAACCCCCCATTGGGGTTGGGGACTCCATTGCACAAACACAGTAGTGATAACGATGATGACAACATGTAGAGTATACACATGATGTAGTTATATAAGAATGTACCAACAGTTTTGGTCAAGTGTTAAAAACCACGTTGATAGAAAAAAGTTACTTGGGTTTGAACACAACATGATCACTTGGAGATTAAGCTCTCAAACAAGACTAATCACTTTACTAGTTTAATTAGACTATACCCATCTATATATAGATCTTGGAGATCAAATTAATAACATACGGAGCAAGTTTTTCAACTTTTTTTTCGAAAACCAACGACATAGAAGTTCATGATGACCAGAATGCAATAGAAGATATAATAGTTGATAATATTCCAAACTCTACTGATTTTGGTGCTATGGAGGAAGAAATTATATCTAAAGAGAAAAATTTGTTATACTGGAGTGATGATCCTCTTCTAACGATAGAGGGAAAGTATAAATTTTAATTTTAATTTAGGAGTGAATTACGGGATAATAATTTATAATTTAAGAAATTAATTTAAAGTTACTTTCAAGCTGTTTACGATTTCTATAATTGAACAGAATAACACTGTTAAGGGTATTTTCGGGATTTAAAAAAATAATGGACTTAAGTACTTATTAGTGGGATAAAAAATGGACTTATCACCAAATAAGTTTCATTGACAGACTCAAGTCATTATAAGATCATCCAAGAGGACTCAACCCCAATTTTTATAATTTTTAATCTAAACTTGGGGTTTGGGGTCCTTTGAACTATTTTTTCCAAACTCATCTTGCCTCCCTCCCTCCCCCTCCCCCCCCCCCCCCCCCCCCCCCCCCCCCCCCCCCCAACACACACACACACCCACCCACATACCCTTTACCAAACACCCCATTGGGGTTGGGGACTCCATTGCACAAACACAATAATGATGACGATGATGACAACATGTAGAGTATACACATGATGTAGTTATATAAGAATGTACCAGCAGTTTTGGTCAAGTGTTAAAAACCACGTTGATAGAAATAAGTCACTTGAGTTTGAACACAGCAGGACCATGGAGATTAAGCCCTCAAACAAGACTAATCACTTTACTAGTTTAATTAGACTATACCAATCTATATATAGACACCATATGATCAAATTTAATCCGCTAATCTCTTGCTAATAAGATATCTTGTAAAATTGTCACCCCTACCCTCATTCCCCCGTCTCGGTTCATAGTAAATCTTGCACGAGATAGAATGATTTCATTTTGACCCTCATTAAAAGGGGAAGGTGGGAGGGAGAAGGAGACTTGAACTCTTGACCTCAAGAAAGCAAATCCTTTACAAGATAAGGAGTACCATTTGACCAAAAACCTGTTTATTCGTGTTGGACAATTAACAAGCCTAATGATGACAACATGTAGAATATACACATGATGTAATTAGATATTAATGTACCAGCAGTTTTAGCTGGTCTAGTGTTAAAAGCCACGTTGATAGAAAAAAATTACTTGGATTTGACCATTTGGAGATCAAGCCCTCAAACAAGACTAATCACTTTACTAGTTTAATTAGACTATACCCATCTATATATAGATATTCCTGTTCCCCCCCCCCCAAAAAAAAAAAAAAAGATATTGGAGCGACGAAGTGATTAAAATTTTTTCTACTCTTAGTCAGTCTACTTGAAAAATTCTCTAACACTTCCATTTGCTTGTTGTTTCTTTTGGATGGTTCATTCACGTGATTGTAGTGTGTAGTAAGAGAAAGTGCATTGCTGTAAATTCAACTGAAGTATCTAAAATCTGATACCATGTTAAGTTGTCATCTACTTTGAAAAATTGAAACTATTTAAGAGGAATGTGATATAAATATTTATTTGAGGTTAGCGGTTAGCCTACCACCGCACTCTTAAATTTTAAAATTACGGGTTCGAATCTCATTATTCCTATTTCTTAAAATAATGTTTGGCAAAAAAAAAAAAGAAAAAAAAAAGATATAAATATTTATCTTGTACTAGAGGAAAGTGTTAGAATGCCTTTGTGGACTCACTTTTTTACTTGGATGGAATCTGATTCAGCAATTTGACTTTGGCAAAAGCAAAAGTGACAAGCTTTTTCTCCGCTAAAAGCTCAGCCTATAGTTTTTCTGCAGAAGAAAAAAAAAAGATATAAATATTTATCTTGTACTAGAGGAAAGTGTTAGAATGCCTTTGTGGACTCACTTTTTTACTTGGATGGAATCTGATGGCGTGAATCTACGCGAATGAGCTGAGCTATAGAACAGGATTATTCGGTATGAACGATTTGGGTGGAGTTGAGTACGGTGTCTGAGCTGCAAACTGATGGCGTGAATCTACGCGAATGAGCTGAGCTATAGAACAGGATTATTCGGTATGAACGATTTGGGTGGAGTTGAGTACGGTGTCTGAACTGCAAGGCTCGTGCTTGACAATGCAATATGATGCTTAGGGGATTTGGGAAATGGGGTGATAACAAGACAAGATTATAGTGGTTCACCGGCCTGAGCTCGGCTAGTCCACTCTGTAATGGAGTCTCCGGCTCCTCTCTTTCTTATTGATCAAGTTGAACGTATTACAGCAGTGAAAAAATGAGAGTTTTGGGATCCCGGTCCTTTGTGGCTCTCCCCCCCTTTTTATAGCCTCTTGCTTACCTCTAATCCGGATTTGCTTCCTATAATGAAGGGATCTTCCTTCATCCCCCCCTCTCCAATCCCGGAGTTACCTCGAATCCAAATGGCCGGCTTTTGTGGTTTCCATCTCGAGATCTTTGCCTTCTTCCGTGGAATTCCCCTTAGTTTTAGGAGAGGATCTTGGTTGGTTACCGGTTTTACGCCTTGGTTCCAGCTTGATTCCTTTTATGATGGTATCTGGTGTCATCTTGCTGTCCTCTTGTCATCCCTTATTTCGTGTCTCCAGCTGGGAGCTCTAGTACCGGCTGGACGAGCTCAGACCCTTGCTGGATGAGCTCAGCGTATACTAACTGAGCTCCCTAGCTGAGCTCACTTTCTGAGCTCGTTTCTGGAGTTTATTTTAGGTATCATCAGAATCTGATTCTGCAATGTGACTTTGGGAAAAGCAAAAGTGACATAAGCTTTTTCTTCACTAAAAGCTCAGCCCATAGTTTTTCTGCAGAAGAATGTTAGGTGGATCAAAATTTGTACTAAATTATTTATACTTATTAGATCAATGAGTCTTATGAGTCTTGATTGAACGATTGTAATTGATTTAATATAAGTTTTTGATGATGCATAAATCGTTTTTGCGCAAGATCAACAGTCAAATATACGTAATGGTGCAATTAATAAGCAATAAATAGGAGATTAATGACAAAATAGTAAATAAGAGCAAACACGCAGATTTATAATGGTTCGGTTCGGGTGACCTACTCCACTCTCGGGAATGGCAGCGGTGGCCGGAGATCTTTATTGATGAATACAAGTCACCAGGAGTATATTCTCCAGGGGAGTTACAGTGTTTTGGGAGAGAGGAGTAATGTGTGTAGAGATCTCAAGATGTAAAAATGTTAAGGTTGTTGGACATGCCCTCTATGTGGAGAAGACTTACATTATATAGGTATGGTGAAGCGGTGAGGTGAGGCGGTCACCACTACTTTGATAAGTACAATTAAGGTAGGATTTTATCACTTTGGTAAGTACAATGATGGTGGGATTAGACCTTCGTGCGTATCTCAATATTTTCTCCCATGTGTTTCTATTCCTTCGGGTTTTCTGTATGCTGAGCTGGGTTGAAGTGGCAAGGTGAGGAGAAATACCACTGAGGCGGTGCTGAGGAAGTGAGCTAGTAGGACGAAGGAGAGCAAAGGTCCCCTTGGGGTGGCCTCCTTGGGCGCTAGTGTCTTGGTCCCCCTTTGGGCTTGGGTCGCTTTTTATTAACTTGGGCCTTCTTGACTTGTTGGGCATAGTCCAATTAATTTTGGGCTCTTCAGTTTTAGTGTACAAATTTAGTACACATAAATTATCCTTTTTGGTATGTTATGTGTATGGTTTATTTTAAAGAAAAAGCCGCACGCTCTCTTTCTTCCAAACGTAACAAAACACTTCATGTCATCATTCTTGTAGTACTACCATTGTTGGATATTTAGGTGTGGTATGTTTCAAAGTGGCATGCACAAAATGAGTACCACCACCAATTTGTAACGTGTGCATGGCTTCTCTGATCAAAAAAAGTTGTTTGATCAGCTTTTTTTTGTTTTTATTTTTTAAATACAAAAAATTGATAAATTTTTAAAAAATAAGTTAAGGTTGTTTTGTGTGTTTTTTAAAATAACATTTTCAGAATTTAGAAAACATCATCACCACACTTCCACCACCACACATTTTTATTTTTATATTTTTTGGGTTACTGCCCAAATAAATTTTACTGTTTTCTATTCCATAGAACTGTTTTTAGATCATATAATCATACAAGTTCTGCGATACAAAAAACACCAAAACACACTTTTTTAAAACTCTTTCCAAAAATAATTTTAAGATACTATTTTTTGAGAAGCAAATTAAACAAGGCCTTAGTTTACAAGTGACTTAACAATTTTTGAATAACTGTAGGGACAAGTCCATATCATTTGAGAGTATTCATAGCTCACATCGCTATAAGATATAGGCAAAAAAAATCTAAACCTTTTGGTGGACGATCATCCTCGACCCCATCCCTATATCCATCGATCACTACGCAAATGCACACGTTTTTATACCCACTTTAATTTTTCTTTTTTTTTTGTAAGGCTGCAGTCTGATACAAATGAATACAATTTTAATTCAAATAGGCGAGAAGGCCATGAATACAATTACAACTCTGCGCAAGAGCATGTGAGTAGTGACCTTCTCCATTTATACATGCCTACCTAAACATAAATCATGGATTCACAAGTACATGCGTATAGTTTGCCTCAGGCCGTGAAACCCTTAAAGATGATCAGAATTAGCATTAAAATTCATTATTTTTACGGCTGGGACCCATATAAGACGATGTAATAAAGGGAGTGAAATCTCGTTCAATACAATATTTCTTCAATTCTCTTCTTAACACATCATCTATCATCCATTTAAGTGGGACTCATTGTATATAAGTGAATCCCTCACTCATTAATGGTGAATGATGTGTCAAGGAAGTAATTGAAAAAAAACATATATTAGAGGGAATCTAAATCCAATAGTAATGCTCCGTTTGGTATGATGGAAAAATAGAAGAATGGAAAGTTTGAAAAATAGAAAGTTTGAGGGATGAATAAAACATTATGTTTGGTAAGGAATGATGGAAAAGTGGATGTGTTAACTTTCCTTCCAACTCACCAAAATCAATCCCTCCAAAATTTGAAGGAAAGTGGATGGAAAGATAATTATTTGTGTTGAGATGTATCTTATTTGTCTACTAGAAATTACCCGTGCCTAAAGGCACTATGCAACACTAAAAAAATCGCAAAAGCCCAAATCACATCAAACTAAAAAGTGACATAATATTTAGCGAGAAATGCAATGGGAGAATTATACAACTCTAAACCAATCACCTAATATATCAGAACCTAACAAAACAACTCTCATCAATTTTCCAGTTTCACTAACATAACGTAAAACAGTAGTCATGTTACCACTTAATTAGTAATTAAATTGACAAAAATAATTAGTCAAAATATCACATACATCATAATTGAAATAGATTCAATTACAATAGAAAGTAAGTAAGCAAGGAAGAGAGTGTTTATGATTATAAAAAATTTAGAGCCCAATTCAGATCAATCCGAATATTGTCATTCTAAAGTGTAACCTGTCAAAAAAAATATATTAAGTCAAATTTTAATGACACTTTAAGAAACTAAAAAAAATAATTATAAATCCACAATTATAAAAAGCTATACTGTTAAAAATGACACATACATAAACACTGACACGAACACACACAAAAATATTGTCACTCTAAAATCACACAGACATGAACACACAAAAAAAAAAAAACCCAAAACATACAATGGCACACATAGACTGCTAACAGAAACACACACACAAAGGAACACACAGGCGCACACACACATGAGCACACAGGCACACACACACACACACACACACACATCAATATAGAGTCACTCTAAAATTAGACATGAACACGCATACAGGCACACACACACATACACAGTTAGAGAGAAAGAGAGAGAGATATATATAAGGGAAGAAAACAAACACACACATGAACACGCACACAGTGACTCTAAAATCAAACATGAACACACACACACACACACGAACACGCACATAGCCACATATACACAGGCATACACATGAAACAGACACACACACAGAGGCACAGTTAGAGAGAGAGAAGATCAGAAATGAACACACACATGAACACGCACATAATGACTCTACAATCAAAAATGGACACACACACACACACACACATGAAAACGCACACAGTGACTCTACAATCAGAAATGGACACACACACGCACACAGTGACTCTAAAATCATAAATGAACACACTCACACACACATGAACACGCACACGCACACGCACACAGTGACTCTACAATCAGACATGAACACACACACAGAGATGCACACACATGAAACAGGAACACGCACACCGTGACTCTAAAATCAGACATGAACACACACACATGCACAGTTAGAGAGAGAGAGAAGATTTAGAGGGAGATAGATACTTGGACTCCTTGTTGTGGTTCGGTGTGTGTTGCAGGTGCAAGGTAGAGACAGAGAGGAAGGGAGAGAGGTAGAGTTACTGTGAGAGTTAAAGTTACTGGAGATATAAGGGAATACAGATTGTTTTTAAAAAATGAGAAAGAGAGTTAGAGGAGAGAGGAGTCTCGGCAGAGAGGAAGAGAGAGAGAGAGGTAAGTTACTGTGAGAGTTAGAGTTTGTGGAGAGATAGGAAAGATAGCTTGTTTTTTAAAAAATGAGAGAGAGAGAGTTAGAGGAGATGGGAGTCTCGGGTAGCAGATAGGTTATTTTTAAAAATGGGTGTAGCAAGGAGAAAGTTAGGATGAGATAGTGAGAGGGTTATGGTATGAGATAGAAAGATAGGAAGATAAAGTTAGATGAGAGGAGGATTGTTTCTATCAGTTAGTATAAGATAGAGAGAGAGTTAGATGAGAGATAGAAATCTTAAAAAAAATTCGCAAGAGAACCGTTGGATCAATAATCGTCAAGCGATCTGAGCCGCAAGTCAAGAAATGTTGTTGAGCGGAAAAATAAAATTCAGTACTCACTGTAGACCGTTAGATCAAAATTTTTGAGATTATTTGAACCGCCTTTTATGTTGGGATTACGTTATCTGTTAGATGTGTTTATGTTTTGTCTCAAAATAATCTAGACCTCTCTTTGTCTCCAAAAGTCAAATTCAGCTCTATTTTATTATATAGATACATCTTTTAATATATACACTAGTCATAACCCGTGCCTGAAGGCACGATAGAACAAAAAATTCGAGTCCTAAAAAATCTTATATTACCATATTAAATAATAATTTTTCTTTCCTTCATTTATTTGATTAAATCATTCAAAATTTATTTTTACCCATTATTTTCTTAAAGATATTGACAAAATTTTCTCAAAATATGTAATTCGATAATTTTTTTTAACAAATTTATACTATCGTGTATGGATAATATCTGAAATAAAAATTATGTTAAATTACAAATTAATCAAATATTAAATGGTTGAGCATGTGATAGAAATGAGTGATGTGATGGTTTTGGGGGGGAATATATAGGGGATAAAATTCAACTTCATATGTGTTTTATTATATAGATTTGTATAGATATAAGGAAAAATTTCATCCAGATCCCCTGTAGTTTGGTCTAAATTCAATGACATTTTCTTCCGATTTTGAAATTTCACTGTCACTCCCTGTTAGTGATTGTCGGGTTACACCGTTAATGGCGATGGTTGATTTATAGAAATATTCCCGAGTATTTTATAGGGTAAATTTTATCCACACTCCTTATAAATAAACCTAACTTTAACAACACATCTTATAAATACACCTAACTTTAACAACATCCTCTCTTGATTCTGAAATTTCAATGCACTCCCTTTTAGTTCTATTATATTAGCCTTTATTTTGATCAATTTAATTCAATTTTATCAAATTAAATTTTTTTATTTAATTTAAACTTAATTAACATTTCATCTCATCAAATCAAAACAAAATTGATATTTAATTTTTCAAATTAGCATTAGTTATATTAATTTAATATTTCATTTCATCAAATTAATATTATTTCTTTAATTTAATATTAAGTTATTATTTATTTTTATCAAATCAACATCAAATTGACATTCAATTTTATTAAATTAAACTATTTAATTTATTAAATAGAATATTAAATTCCATTAATTTAAAATTTAACCTTATCAAATTAATGTCATTTTTTTAATTTAACACCAAATGAACATTCAATTTTATTAAAACAACATTCAAATTTATTCAATTAACATTAAATTCAATCAAATTAATATTTAAATTTATCAAAATTAAGATCAAATTTATTCAAATAATATTAAAATTTATCAAATAATTTTAAATTTTATATATGAAGTATGATGTGTGAGGAGCGGTCGGGAGACGTTGTGGAGGACATATGATAACGGAGGAATTAGAAATGGATGAAATATTGACATTGACTTTATCAATTGTAATTTTTATTATAGAAAAATTATTTTTAACTATAAAAATTATTATGATAAAAAATTATAAAAACTTGATTATGTAATCAAATGAGTGATAATATGATGACTAATATTATAACAAAGTTATAATACAACGTTTTAAAATAAAAACGTTGGAATAATATAATGATTGAAATTACGTTTGTTAGCTGGCTAGGGCATATATAATGGGGAAATAATTGATGACATTTTAGTCTATTTACATAATAAAAGGTAATTTTAGTATTTTCACAAAATATTTAGTTAAATCATTATTTTATCTACTGATAGAGACAAAAGTTATTGTTATAGGGGTTGTCATTGAATTTAGACTCAACTACATGGTGTTTAGATAAAACTTTCCTTATATATAACATGTAGATATAGTATGTCTTCAATCTTTGTACTATATATATGTACAGTAAAGATGTGTATGTGATATAAACAGTAAAAATGGAGAACAACTGCATTAGAATAGAATTTTGGGGAGACATGTGTCTCAGTTTGGAAAGAGAATCATGAAAGATGAGAGTGTGAGAGACAGTCAATGTCTCAGTATAGAAAAGTGATCCCTTAACATAAGAAATAAAATCAGGGAAATAGGGAAATAATGATAAGAGTTGTAATGTGTATTTTAGGGAGAGAGAGACAAAGTTGAGGAATAAGAGATCGCTTAATTGCCGGATTTGATTGGGTTGGAGAATTAAATTTAGGGATGTTAGTTTTGGAAACTAAAAGTTTTGAGCGGCAAAAAAATTTCAAGAGCTAATGTGGTACGTCGGATTAAAACGATCTGAGACGTCAATAGCTTGAAACAATTTGGGATAACGTCGTCCGTTGGATGATGCCTTTTTTGATCTCGAAACGATCTGGGCCGCTCTTTGTCTCTTGAATTCAAAATCGTTCTACTTTATTATATAGATATTATGTATACATTAATTTCATATAAAAATACAATGATAAAAAAAAGTATATTTCCATCTTAACTAGGGGTGAAAATTTTTGACTCAACACGATGACATGACTCGAACTCGACACGAATTTTGTGACACGTGCTTGATTATAATTCGACACGAACTTGAAAATGACCTGATACGCGAACAAGAAATATAAAAGACTCATATTCAGTTCAATCAGTCAAACTCAAAATTGACACCATCAACCTGTTTATTTAAAAATAAACACTATCTCTATTTTTTTGTTTGTATGGTAACACAAAATTAACACAAAACTATTTTTGTTTCTATGGTAACACAAAATTAACACAAAACTAACATGTTTAATTAGTATTATAGACATAAAATATTAATTATTTGTAATTATTTATTAAGTACTAACATAATTATCATATAAACAATATATTTTTACTTTTTATTATTATATTTATTTAAATTAATTTTTAGTTTGTAAAAAAAATATTAACATGGATTCAATTAAGTGAAAATAGAATATTAGCGTTAAATTTTTTATTCAAAGTTTATGTGGGTCAACACGAATACGGATACGAACACGACACGAAAATAAACAGGTCAACTCGTAATTCAATACGACACGATTAGTTAAATGAGTTGAGTTAGGTTTGACTAATATTCGACACAAACCCGTAATGACTCAACATGAATCTGACACGACACGACTCGATTGTCACCCTTAATCTTAGCCAACACAAAAAAAAAAAAAAAAATAGTCTTTTTTATTTTCCATCCATCCAACCAACCAAACAAAAAGAAAGGAAAGTGTATCATTCCTACTTTCCTTCCTTGAAAGATAGAAAGTGTATCCCTCCTACTTTTCATTCTTTCTATTTCATCATTCCTACTAAACGGAGCATAAATCATCTCATCAAATTACACATAAGAATAGGGTCATAATTATTGTCATTTGGCTCTTAAATTATTTTAAGGGTTAATTGTTTTTAACTTCCTTATAATTTCGATTAAAAGTATTTTATTTATTTGTCGTTTAAAATTATGTACATTACTCTTTTTTAAGTATTCGAATCATTTTAGCCGCCTCCAATTATTGGTTTACCTAAATGTTGTCTTATCTTACAAATTTCCTAAGACTTTCTCCTCACCTTTTCATTTCTTACGAGGTTATTACCCTTGTGTGAATTTATTCTTTCCAAAAATATGTATTTATATATATATATATATATATATATAATTTAAAAATAAAAAATAAAATTTTAAATTTTAAATTAAAAAAAAATATTTTTCCATCTTAACTAGGGGTGAAAATTTTTGACTCAACACAATGACACGATTCGAATTCGACACGAGTTTTATGACACAAACTTAATTATAACTCGACATGAACTTGAAAATGACCTGATACGCTAAAAAGAAATATAAAATGCTCATATTCAGTTCAATCAGTCAAACTCAAAATTGACATAATCAATCCGTTTATTTAAAAATAAATACTTTCTCTATTTTTTTGTTTGTATGGTAACACGAAATTAACACGAAACTAACATGTTTAACTAGTATTATAGACATAAAATGTTAATTATTTGTAACTATTTATTAAGCACTAACATAATTATCATATAAAAAATATATTTTTACTTATTATTATTATATTTATTTAAATTAACTTTTAGTTTGTAAAAAAAATATTAACATGATTCAATTAAGTGAAAATATAATATTAGCGTTAAATTTTTATTCAAAATTTATATGGGTCAACACGAATACGGACACGAACACGACACGAAAATAAACAGGTCAACTCGCAATTCAATACGACACAATTAGTTAAATGAGTTGAGTTAGGTTTGATTAATGTTCGACATAAACCCATAATGACTCAACACGAATCTGACACGACACGACTCGATTGTCACCCCTAATCTTAGCCAACACAAAAAAAAAAAAAAAAAAATTTAGTTTTTTTTATTTTTCATCCATCCAATCAACCAAACACAAAGGAAGGAAAGTATATCATTCCTACTTTCCTTCCTTGAAGAATAGAAAGTATATCCCTCTTACTTTTCATTCTTTTTACTTTCGTCATTCCTACCAAATAGAGCATAAAACATCTCATCAAATTACACATAAGAATAGGGTCATAATTATTGTCATTTGGCTCGCAAATTATTTTAAGGGTTAATTGTTTTTAACTTCCTTGTAATTTCGATTAAAAATATTTTATTTATTTGTCGTTTAAAATTATCTACATTACTCCCTTTTAAATATTGGAATCATTTTAGCCGCCTCCAATTATTGGTTTACCCAAATGTTGTCTTATCTTACAAATTTCCCAAGACTTTCTCATCACCTGGTTGTGAAAGATAAAGAGAAAGGATAATGGGCGGCCCAACATATTTGGGGCCTAGGCAAAAATTTTAAATTAGGCCCTATTAATATATTTTATAATCATATAAATAATTGTCAACAATTAAATTATTTAATTTTGTTTGTTTTTCTTTTTTGAGATTCAAAAATATTAATTGAAATTTTAAATTCAGGTTTGATATATTAAAATTCAATTAACAAAAGTCGAATCCTCGACCAAATATAATTAAGTTAATTTTCTATTGAAGATAATGAGAAAGAGAATAAAAATTTAAACTAACTAAAATAATTTTTTTCAAAACAAATGTAAGAGTTAAAATTTGTGTAAGTTAAATGGTATTGGAATATGTGAAACATGTTTTAATATTGCAAAGAACCAAATAAATGTTTTAACTGAAAAATTTTAGCACGGTTATACTTAGTTTCAGATAGTGAGATACTTCTACTCACTTTATTTTATTGTCATTTTTATACGCTTTAAAAAAATAATTAAGTAAAAATCTATCCTAAATTTAAAGTAACCTCAAATTTAATCTAAAAAAAATATAAAGTTATAATTTTTAACTATTAGTTGATAGACAATGAATTACACAGTTTTTTTTTTTTATAATAAGATAGAAAAATATTTTATTATGTGATAACACATTTTTCATATACCATAAACATTGGACAAAAATAAAACACATCAGCTCAAACTTTAGGGTCCTAAATATTTTTGTAAGAAATTCTAAAAATTTTACAATACTATTACTTGTATTTAATCTGGGGTCCTAATTTTGACACTTAGTAAATTATGGTTATTTGATTTTTAGTAAACTTATTCAATGGTAGTTTTTCTTACTAATTTAATGGTCAAAATGCATTTAATTCTCAAATTAAACCCAAAAATTAAGTCTAGTAAAATTGTACAAAAATTTAATTTGGGGCCCCAAAATTTTTGTCCCATTTGGGGGCCTTAATGGCCTAGTGCATGGGCGGGCAGTGGAAAGGATGATGGAGATATGACCATCGCGTGGTCACCATGAAATTCCCAGGCTCTAAAAGTAAAACATACACTGCACAAGTAGATATGTACAGTGTACTATTACGAATCTGACACGACACGACTCGATTGTCACCCCTAATCTTAGTCAACACAAAAAAAAAAAAAATTAGTCTTTTTTATTTTCCATCCATCCAACCAACCAAACACAAAGGAAGGAAAATGTATCATTCCTACTTTCTTTCCTTGAAGGATAGAAAGTGTATCCCTCGTGCTTTTCATTCTTTCTACTTTCGTCATTCCTATCAAATAGTGCATAAAGCATCTCATCAAATTACACATAAGAATAGGGTCATAATTATTGTCATTTGGCTCGCAAATTATTTTAAGGGTTAATTGTTTTTTACTTCCTTGTAATTTCGATTAAAAGTATTTTATTTATTTGGCGTTTAAAATTATCTATATTACTCCCTTTTAAATATTGGGATCATTTTAGCCGCCTCCGATTATTGGTTTACCCAAATGTTGTCTTATCTTACAAATTTCCCAAGACTTTCTCATCACCTTTTCATTTTTTTACGAGGTCATTAGTCTTGTGTGAATTTATTATTCCACAATTATCTCATTCGATTGTGATCCTTCAGGACCCTGGTTGTGAAAGATAAAGAGAAAGGATGATGGAGATATGACCATCGCGTGGTTACCATGAAATTCTGAGGCTCTAAAAGTAAAACATACACTGCACAAATAGATATGTACAGTGTACTATTACGAATCTGACACGACACGACTCGATTGTCACCCCTAATCTTAGTCAACACAAAAAAAAAAAAAACTAGTCTTTTTTATTTTCCATCCATCCAACCAACCAAACACAAAGGAAGGAAAGTGTATCATTCCTACTTTCTTTCCTTGAAGGATAGAAAGTGTATCCCTCATACTTTTCATTCTTTCTACTTTCGTCATTCCTACCAAATAGAGCATAAAACATCTCATCAAATTACACATAAGAATAGGGTCATAATTATTGTCATTTGGCTCGCAAATTATTTTAAGGGTTGATTGTTTTTTACTTCCTTGTAATTTCGATTAAAAGTATTTTATTTATTTGGCGTTTAAAATTATCTATATTACTCCCTTTTAAATATTGGGATCATTTTAGCCGCCTCCAATTATTGATTTACCCAAATGTTGTCTTATCTTACAAATTTCCCAAGACTTTCTCATCACCTGATTGTGAAAGATAAAGAGAAAGGATGATGGAGATATGACCATCGCGTGGTCACCATGAAATTCCTAGGCTTTAAGGGCATGTTTGCTTCGAGTATTAAATTTGGGTGGTATTAGACATCATTTTCATTCCACTCCTATCCAATGGTATACTATACCCGGTCTTAAACTTTTATCCTATCATTCCCCTTGTTTGTTTGTTCAATAGGTACTATTGTGGGTCCCACAAACAACCATCTATTCTATCACATCTTATATAACAAATATACTATTTTACTCTTAACATCATTCATTCAATTTTACCCTTAACCATCTATACAAGAGAAAAAATTTAAAATAATTTTAAAAAAAATCTGTAATACCGTACGCTTAAACATAATACAAAGAAAAAATTCAAAATAATTTTTTTTTAAAAATTAAAAAAAAAAAAAAACCGGTAACACCGTACGCTTAAACATAATATAAGAAAAAAATTAAAAATAATTTTAAAAAAAAAAATCGATAACATCGTACGCTTAAACATAATATAAAATAATTTTTTTTTTTTTTAAATTAAAAAAAAAAACAGGTGACCGTACATTTAAACATAATACAAGAAAAAAATTCAAAATAATTTAAAAATAAAAAATAAAAAAATAAAAGGTAACACCGTACGCTTAAATATAAAACAAAGAAATTTTTTTTTTAAAAAAAATTAAAAAAAAAATCGGTGACACCGTACGCTTAAACATAATGTAAGGAAAAAATTCAAAATATATTTTTTATATGTAAACTCTTAACAAAGGAGGGCATTTGTGTCAATTTGCATGTTTGTACCGTCCTTTCACTTGTACCGGGAAGATAATACCACCTAATAGGTGGTATTGCTTAGTACCATATAGAAGACATTAATGGCACTGTTCACACCGGGTCGGTATTACGACCCGAAAATTAATACTGAACGAAAAATAACAAACAAACAAAGTATAAAGTGGACCCCACGTATTATTTTCCTAATACCACCCCTTTATACCAGTCTTATACTTGAAGCAAACATGCCCTAAAAGTAAATCATACACTGCACAAGTAGATATGTACAGTGTAAATTAAGATTCTCTTTCTCTTGGCTGAAATTTTACCATCCCCCCCCCCCCCCCCCCCAATTTTTGACTTTTGTCCAATTTTTCATGGCAAAAATAAAATTCTACGCAGCTGAGAAGAGAAGTCCTTCTTATTTTATTTTTTTTAATTTTGAAAAAAGTCGAAAAAAATCATAATCAGAGTAAAGTGAAACTCAAACTAATAGTTTAAGGTAAAATATAGGAAAATTGATAATCTAAGGGGCAATGTGAAATGAGAGGCATAGTTCAAGGGGTGTAAGTGTATAATTTGGTCCTCTATAAATTTGCCTCAAGTGATGTTGCCTTGAACAACCCAAAAGGAATCAACCATGGCTTTAACTTGTGCTTCTTCGGCCTTTCTTCTTTTTATCATCTCTCCAATTTTACTTTGTGGCTATTTTCTTGTCACAGAAGCTCAAAGCTCTCAACCAATAGTGGAGGGACTGTCATGGACTTTCTACGAATCTAGCTGCCCTGAACTGGAATCCACCATTAGAACACAGCTGGAGAAGGTTTTCACAGAAGACATTGGCCAAGCTGCTGGCTTGCTTCGTCTACACTTCCATGACTGCTTTGTCCAGGTATATATGTGTGTGTGTGTGTGTGTGATATATATATAAGTGTTGTCAAGTGCTTCATTTATGCCAAAATGCCGATATTTGCAAGCTTCAAAAGGTTCAATCTATTTCCAAACTAAAAGGACTGAAAAACACCTATTCACCCTGCAAGAGGCACACCAGCACTTCAAAAACTCTAGTGCTCAGAATAAACTGATAATGATCAGAAACTAGGGAAGAGTATTTGTTTTTTAGAAGGTATTGTTTCAACCACGCACCTGTTTTTTTTTTTTTTTTTGCGGTTGTGTTGTTATAATAAATTTATTTGCTATCATAAATATTATTTGAGATGAGTCGTTACGGTTATAAAAACTTTTTAAGACTTCACTTATTATGACGAGCAATACCGCCACAACCTCTCGCCACAATATGTGAAGTCTCAAAAAATTTTTATGGTGACAACAACCTGTATCAAATAGTAACAGCCACAATTTTTTTTTTCTTAAAAACACTTTTTTTTTTTACGCGGGCATAGCTGCTGCAAAAAATTGGTAAGACTAATTCTTCTTGTAGTGAGTCTCTAAGGAATAGTTTTACACCACTGCCCACTTGCTAGTAGGAGTGGTAATTTTTGACACGACACGATAACTCGATACAAATACGACACGAATAAATGGATTTGAGTTGACTATTTTTTTGTACAAACCAGTGTATGACACGACCTGTCAACACGAAGTGTTATTGGGTCGTGTTCGGGTTCAACCCGTTTAACCCGAATTGACCCGTCAACACGAAGTTTTTAACTCGAAGGAGATTGACCTGACCTTTTCGTTGCATGTATGAGTTTTCATGTTCTGATGACTTATTTTTTTCATTACTTCTGATGTTTAATTTGATTGCATGATGTACGATTAGCATATTTAATTAGTATTATAGAAATAAAATATTAATTATTTGTAACTGTTTATCAAGCATTGACATAATTATTGTATAAAAAAGATATTATTACTCATTATTATTATTATTATAATTAAGTTAATTTTTAGTTTGTAGAAAAAGTATGAGGAGAGATTCAATTAAGTGAAAATAAAATCTTAATGTTAAATGTTTATTCAAAGTTTTATGTGGGTAAACACGAAGACGAAGACGAACACGATACGAAAATAAACAGGTCAACTCGACACGACACGATTAGTTAAATGGGTTGAATTAGGGTTGACTAATGTTCGACACGACACGAACTCGACACAATTTGACCTGATTGCCATCCCTACTTGCTAGCAGATGCAAATGACTTGCCAAGTGACAACCAGCCTTGCTTTAATGCATAATTTATTTGTAACTAATTATACGGTGTTTTACAGGGATGTGATGGTTCGGTGCTTCTTGATGGATCAGCCAGTGGGCCAAGTGAGAAGGATGCACCTCCAAACCTGACTCTGAGGGCTGAGGCGTTCAAGATCATCGACGACCTCCGTCGGCGAGTGCACGAGCAGTGCGGTCAGGTTGTCTCCTGTGCTGATATCACAACTCTCGCTGCCCGTGATGCCGTTTACTTGGTGAGTATATAAAATGTTGAAATATATAAATATTTATGTCATAATTTTTTTAACCTTCTAAAATTTAGTTCATGATGTTTATTTTTTTTTTATCTGAAGCTCATGATTAGTACCGTTCTATCTTCTGTGTGGTCAGTTGTAATAAATTTTCTGGTTGGTCGTTGGCGTGAACACACTCATGAGTCCATGATTCACATCGTTTAAGGGCAATTTTACGAGGATTAGAGAGCTTGCCGTAGATTTATCGAGAAACACTGAGCGGTGTATGAGAGATAATACTACCTCACAGACAAGTAGGATGACCTATATATATAAATATAAATAAATGATATATTTTTCTCCATTTGTGTTTGGTTGGATGAATGAAAAATTAAAATGATTAATTTTTTTTTTTGCTTGATAAGATGAAAAAAATATTTTATTATTTTTTTTAAAAAAAAAAGGTATAAATACATATTTTATCATTGTATTTATGTATAAAATTAATGTATACATAATATATATATATATCAAAAGATATATGGACAAATAAGATACATTTCAATATAAATAATTAATTTTTCATCCATTTTTTTTTCCAATTTTGGAGGAATTGATTTTGGTGAGTTAGAAGGAAAACTCATTTATCCAGTTTTTCATCCATCTTATTTTTCTTCATTTCCTCCAACTTTTCATCCTTTCAATTTTTCATTTTTCCACCGTACGAAGCGGAACATACACTTTAAAGTCTTTTATGTTGTCTTTCACATATATAATATATAATATAAAACAAGACAAGTTTTAATAAGTTTATCTGTCGGTCTCAAATAAACTCATCTAACGGTCACAAACATCCCTCTCAAAACCATTCACATTACACCGTACCTTCATAAACTAGTTACCCATAGTTTCTTACAAAATACAACATAATTGTGAGATGTCCTTCCTATGGTTATCCAAAGGTATGATTTTGCTTATGAATTGTAGAATCAGTTGTATCTAATGGTTTTCTATTGTTCATCGGAGTGAACCGGCACATGATATTGAAACTCATAACAAATTTAACAATAACAACACATTAAATCTCTAAATTAAATTTCAAGTAACGTTCATTTTGTAAGCTAAAAAATTTTCACCTTCAGAACCTAAAAAAAATAAAAATAAATAAACTTCTTCAAGGGGACCAAATCAAATTAAAATCATGTAAAACACATTTTAATCGATTGTGTGGTTGGCGAATCATTGTGCATATTCATGGTATATATATAATTATTTGTTGTAAAAAGAAATTTAAAAATTTAATATTATTAATTAGACTTAATTTTCTGACTTAATTCATCATAATCATTGAACTGATATCAAATCCTAATAAATATTAAAGCTTACTGTTAATTCAATAGTTATAACTTATAAGTGATTATGTCAATAAATTACACTAATAAATTAAGTTTATACACGGGACTACAATTATTATTATTTAACCAAAACTCAATAAAAAACCTCTAGTATCTATTTCATGAAATACTTATAATCAACATTTTTTTACCCAAAAATGATCACGACACATTTGGTCCGTCACACTAACAACCTTAGTCACATTATCTTTTTAAACTTTTAACATGTGCACGAATTTGCATTTTGAGAGCAAATTTTTCGTGAATTCACACTCTTATTTTATAAAATTTGTGAACTTAATTTTTCAAATCGCGAATTCGACTAATTTGTGCACTTACTTATTTATATACTTACTTTTTATCAATCAAATTTTTATTTGAAATTATTGACTTAGACCTAAATATACAAATCAAACTATAATAATATTTATAAACTATAATTGTGACTTTATAATCAACATATATTTAAATATTAAATAGTTTATCTCCTAGTTGTACATAAAATTTTAATTTTTTATATTCTATTGATATGAAACTTTTATAAGTGAACTAATTATTACCAGTACCTGAAGATACAAAGTAATAAAAAAAATAATCAACAATAAATATATTTATATTCACACCCAAAATTAAATCTCAAACATAGAGGAGAGATGTAAGCTCCAGTTGTAGTAGGGTGAACAATGGTAGTGGTGGTGGACAACAACGGTGGTGGTGGATGATAGTGATGGTTATGATGGGGGTGGCGACGACCATGGTAGTGGTGCCAGCCGTGGGAGTCAACAGTGATGATAGTGGCGACAGTGACAACGGTGGTGGTGGGGTGGCGGCGGCGGCGACGATAGTGGCGATAGTGGTGGAGCGACGACAGTGTTGATGGTGGTGGGGTAGTTGTGGTGGTTGTAGTGGTGATGATGGTGGGGCGATGGGGGTGGTGGTGGTATAAGTGTTGGTGGGACGGTTCCAAATATTATTTTTAAAAAAATATATATTTATTATAAGTTATAAATATTAAAAATACTTTTAAAAAAGTCATCCAAACACACCTTAAAGTAAAATTTAAAGAAATTACAATCGCGAATAATAAAATTTATTTTATTTATTTTTAAAATTTAAATTGTATTATAATTTATTACATCTATATAAGTATATAATATGGCGTTTTCAAAGCTCCACTACTTTCAACAACTTTCAAATTTTTTCAGATGTTTGACGTTTTTACGCTAACGCTACCACTCTACGCCATGTAACTAGCAACTCTCTGTTTTGTTTTTTTGCCATGGCAGTCTGGTGGCCCCGACTATGATGTTCCATTGGGAAGACGAGATGGACTCAGCTTCGCCACCAGAAACGCCACCCTAGCCAACCTTCCAGGACCAAGAAGCAACACCACCGCCCTCCTCACTTCCCTCGCCACCAAGAACCTCGACGCCACCGACGTCGTCGCCCTCTCAGGCGGCCACACCATCGGAATCAGCCACTGCAATTCCTTCACCGAACGACTCTACCCAACCCAAGACCCAACCATGGACCAGACCTTTGCCAACAACCTCAAAATCGTTTGCCCCACCACAAACTCCACCAACACCACCGTGTTGGACCTCCGATCGCCGGACAAATTCGATAACAAGTACTACGTTGATTTAATGAACCGTCAGGGACTGTTCACTTCTGATCAAGATTTGTACACTGATAACAGGACTAGGGGTATTGTCACGAGCTTTGCTGTTAATGAGAGTTTGTTTTTTGAGGAGTTTGTGAATTCGATGATAAAGATGGGGCAGTTGAGTGTGTTGACGGGCACACAAGGTGAAATTCGTGCCAATTGTTCCGTCAGGAACCCGGAGAACAACTATGTGTGGTCTGTGGCGGCGGAGGCAGAGGAGGAGGACGAGCAGGGGGGCTGGTCGAAGTTTTAAGCTGGAGGGATGCTGTTTTTTGTGTACTAGTTTATGTATTGGGAAAATTATACTTTGAACCCCTAAATTATGTCCTCAATTTTACTTTGCCCTATGCATTATTATATTTATCACGTTGTTTCTTTAACTAATTGAATTAATTTCCCACAGCCTCAAAAAAAAAATGCGATCACTATTTTTCAAAAACAAAACGTACGCGGTCAGGATATAGTGAAATGGAATCACTTAGTTTAGGACATAGAGTAGCTCACATTTGCTCGACTACCTACAATTGAAGGATATAAATATGTGACTTGATAGTCTCACATAACATTATAGTAAAAAGTGTTGTACTCGAATTTTTTTTTTTCCATAATCATAAAAATTACATGTGATTGACTCAAAATTTAATCCCGTAAATGTGTATGTTGAAGTATTTTTTTTTCCGTTGATTTAACACCCACTACTACCACTTTGGCACACAAAAAAGTAATAGGAGATGCAATTCTTGGCATTTTGACTTTTAATTGTCTGTAGAAATTCTAGTTAAGCTTTCAGGCCACTGGAGATCTGTCAATTATCTTGAGCTATCTAAGAATGACTATGAGTATGACACCTAGATTCAAGAAAGACAGGTTGAATTAGGCTGATAAATATCCTTTAATAGGCTCAGAACAAGGAGCCAGGGCTAGGGTAGTTGAGTTAGAATCAAGCTCCTAGGGGGTTGGATTCAAGTTCGACCGAGATGAAAGTGAGCAAATTAACTGAAAAATGAGTGGGTGGCTACCGATAACAAATTAACGTACGTTTGATAACGTTTTTGTTTTTACGTTTTTTTTATAAAAAAAATAAAACTAATTTTTGTTTTTTTTTGTCATAAAAATTAAAAATATAAAACATGTTTAATAGTCATTTATATTTAAAAAATTATATAAAAAAAATTTGTTTAGTATTATACCAAAAATTTACCATCCAACACCATCACGAACCACCAAACACCCACCACCACCACCGAAACCCACCTCCACAACCCCTTTGGAAAACCCAACAACCCCTGAAATTCACCACCCCCAACACCATCCACATTCTCGAAACCCACTCCCACTCCCACCCCCTGAAACCCACCACCACCCAACCCCACCCTCATCCCCGAAACTCACCACCACCCCCGAAACCCACCCTCATCCCTGAAACCCACCACCACCACTACCGAAACCCACCACCACCCCCCCCCCCCCCCCCCAAAATCAATCACCACCCCTCAAAATAGAGAAGGTTGATAGAGGAAGAGAGAGGGGGGACGAGATCTAAAAAAGAAAAAAGAAGTGAAGGGGTTTTTTATATACTCAAGCAAGAAAATCTATTTTTTGTTGTTAAGGAGGATCGAAACAAAGATTTCATTAAATCTCCTTTTGAACCGCGCGTTTGTTTGTTAGTTTGTTTTTTTTTTGTTTTTTTGTGGATGTTTTCAAAAACCGTTTGGATGTTTCTATATTTTAGCCTTGTTTTCAAAACGGAGCAATTAAAAAAAAAATGAAAACATTCACCAAACGCTTTTTTATTTTTATTTTTGCCATAAAATAAAAACAAAAACAAAAACACGAGGTTACCAAACGGCACCTTACACTTTGATTTCTTCGAAGTCAGACCTCGATCTTTCTTTGCACTTGAAAAATCGAGTTTCTCAAGTTGTCCCTTAAACTATTCAAATTGATTTTATATTGTCCCCAAACAAATTTTGATCTCTTTTGGGTCTGAAAAATGTCCACATGCGAACTAGAATACATGTTTCCAATGTCTACAAGCGAGGCAACATGAACTTATTGTTTGTTTCCTCTCTTGGCAAGTTGTTAAAATAAGTACTTGTTTAATTTTGACAGTTAAGTTTGTTTGACTACTGAATGCCAGAAAATTCAAATTCACCCCCATAGTTCTTATTTTACAGCTTGGTTAATCGTCGAAGTCTTCGAAGATACCAACTGCTCGAAGATATCAACCTAGTTAGTCGTCAGCTGCTCGAAGATACCAACTGCTTGTTGAGTCGCTGTCAAGTAAAAGAGAGATAGAGAGAGAGGAGGAGGAGGAGGAGGAGTAAGAGCTTCAGTTGCAGACTTGGAGGCGCGACGTTGAAGCCTGAAGGCAAAGGGTATAGAGGAAACGGGAGACTGAATGAGGATTAGGGTTTGGAATTAGGGAATATGAAAAGAAAACTTATATATTTTTTATGGTTGTCATTAAAAAAAAATCTGGCTAATTTTTTTTAAATAATTTTTAATTTATTATTATATTAATTTTACTAAAACGGGTGATAAACGGGTTGACAGGTCTTATCCAAACACGATCCGTTTATTAAACAGGTCTAACAGGTCAACCCGTTTATCACCCGAACTCGTTAAGGTCTCATCCAAACCCGCTTAATTCGTGTCGATTAATCGTTTCGTGTTAGACAATTTTTTTTTTTTGGGGAGGGAGAAGGGGAAAAGGGAGGGGGGCTTGAACCTTTGACCTCAAGAAGACAAAACCTTTACAAAACAAAGAGTACCATTTGACCAAAGACCTGTTGATTCGTGTTGGACAATTAACAGGCCTAATGATGACAACATGTAGAATATACTTATGATGTAATTATACATTAATGTACCAGCAGTTTTAGCTGGTCAAGTGTTAAAAGCCAGTTGATAGAAAAAAATTACTTGGATTTGACCATTTGGAGATCAAGCCCTCAAACAAGACTAATCACTTTACTAGTTTAATTAGACTATACCCATCTATATATAGATATTCCTGTTCCCCCCTCCCCCCCCCCCCCCAAAAAAAAAAATATTGGAGCGACGAAATGATTAAAAATTTTTCTACTCTTAGTCAGTCTACTTGAAAATTTCTCTAACACTTCCATTTGTCTACTTTGAAAAATTGAAACTTTTTTAGAGGAATGTGATATAAATATTTATTTGAGGTTAGCGGTTAGCCTAATGGCTACCACCGCACTCTTAAAATTTAAAATTACGGGTTCGCATCTCATTATTCCCTTTTCTTAAAATAATGTTTGACAAAAAAAAAAAGAAAAAAAAGATATAAATATTTATCTTGTACTAGAGGAAAGTGTTAGAATGCCTCTGTGGACTCACTTTTTTACTTGGATGGAATCTGATTCTGCAATGTGACTTTGGGAAAAGTAAAAGTGACGTAAGCTTTTTCTTCACTAAAAGCTCAGCCCATAGTTTTTCTGCAGAAGAAAAAAAAAGATATAAATATTTATCTTGTACTAGAGGAAAGTGTTAGAATGCCTTTGTGGACTCACTTTTTTACTTGGATGGAATCTGATTGTGCAATGTGACTTTGGGAAAAGCAGAAGTGACATAAGCTTTTTCTTAGCCCATAGTTTTTCTGCAGAAGAATGTTAGGTGCATCAAAATTTGTACTAAATTATTTATAATTATTAGATCAAGGAGTCTTATTATTGATTCAACGATTGTAATTGACTTAATATAAGTTTTTGATGATGCATAAATCGGTTTTGTGCAAGATCAACAATCAAATATACGTAATGGTGCAATTAATGAGCAGTAAATAGGAGATTAATGGCAAAATAGTAAATAACAACAAACACGCAGATTTATAGTGGTTCGGTCCGGGTGACCTACTCCACTCTCGGGAACGGCAACGGTGGCCGGAGATCTTTATTGACGAATAAAAGTCATTGGGAGAGTATTTTCCGGGAGAGTTACAATGTTTTGAGAGAGAGGAGCAATGTGTGTAGAAGAGTGTATTGTGTGTAGAGATCTCAAGGTGTAGAGATGTTAAGGTTGTTGGACATGTCCTCTATGTGAAGAAAACTTACATTATATAGGTATGGTGAGGCGGTGAGGTGAGGCGGTCACCACTACTTTGGTTAGTACAATTAAGGTAGGACTCTACCACTTTGGTAAGTACAATGATGGTGGGATTAGACCTTCGTGCATATCCCGATATTTTCTCACATGTGTTCTTATTCCTTTGGGTTTTCTGTATCCTGAGCTGGGTTTGAGTGGCAAGGTGAGGAGAGATACCACTGAGGCGGTGCTGAAGAAGGGAGGTAGGAGGACGAAGGAGAGCAAGGGTCCCCTTGGGGTGGCCTCCTTGGGCGCTGGTGTCTTGGTCCCCCTTTGGGTCTGGGTCGCTTTTTATTGACTTGGGCCTTCTTGACTTGTTGGGCCTAGCCCAATTAATTTTGGGCTCATCAATTTTACTGTACAAATTTAATACACATAAATTATCTTTTTTGGTATGGTATGTGTATGGTTTATTTTAAAGAAAAAGCCGCACGCTCTCTTTCTTCCAAACGTAACAAAACACTTAATGTCATCATTCTTGTAGTACTACCATTGTTGGATATTTAGGTGTGGTATGTTTTCAAAGTGGCATGCACAAAATGAGTACCACCACCAATTTGTAACGTGTGCATGGCTTCTCAGATGTTCAGATCCCTCTTATTGTTTATTTCTTGAGATTAGATAGATTTTTAAGTTTTGTCAATGTCACATAAAACACTCTCTGACATTTAAAAATGGACACACTCCAGGCTCCTACTGTAGAAGCCTATATATAGTTTGAAAAATAAAATATGGATCCCATCCTGAGGAGTTATATAATTTGAAAAATAACATGGGTACGGAATAGGAATTTAGACTTTGTTTGGTTTGTATCTCATAAAATATTTTTTTATTTTTTTATTTGAAACAAATTCTGGGAAAAAGTTGTTTGATTTGCTTTTTTTGTTTATATTTTTTAAATACAAAAAATTGTTAAATTTTTAGAAAATAAGTTAAGACTGTTTTGTGTGTTTTTTAAAATAACATTTTCGGAATTTAGAAACACCACCACCACACTTCCACCACTACCACCGCTACCACCACACATTTTTATTTTCATATTTTCTGAGGTACTGTCCAAACAAGTTTTACTATTTTCTATTCCGTAAAACTGTTTTTAGATCATATAACCATACAAGTTCTGGGATATAAAAAACATCAAAACACACTTTTCTAAAACTCTTTCCAAAAATAATTTTAAGATACTATTTTTTGAGAAGCAAATTAAACAAGGCCTTAGTTTACAAGTGACTTAACAATTTTTGAAAAACTGTAGGGACAAGTCCATATTATTTGAGAGTATTCATAGCTCACATCGCTATAAGATATCGGCAAAAAAATTCTAAACTTTTTGGTGGACGATCATCCTCGACCACATCCCTATATCCATCGATCACTACGCAAATGCACACGTTTTAAGGCAGCAGTCTGATACAAATGAATACAATTTTAATTCATCTTCACCAAATAGGCGAGAAGGCCATGAATACAATTACAACTCTGCGCAAGAGCATGTATGTGAGTTGTGACCTTCTCCATTTATACATGCCTACCTAAACATAAATCATGGATTCATAACTACATGCTTATAGTTTGCCTTAGGCCGTGAAACCCTTAAAGATGATCAGAATTAGCATTAATATTCATTATTTTTACGGTTGGGACCCATATAAGACGATGTAATAAAGGGAGTGGAATCTCATTCAATACAATTTTTCTTCAATTCCCTTCTTGGCACATCATCTATCATCCATTTAATGGTGAATGATGTGTCAAGGAAGGAATTGAAAAAAACATATATTAGAGGGAATCTGAATTCAATAGTAATGCTCTGTTTGGTATGATGAAAAAATGAAAGGATGAAAAGTTTGAAGGATGGAAAGTTAGAGGGATAAATAAAACATTATGTTTGGTAAGGAAGGATGGAAAAGTGGATGTGTTAACTTTCTTTCCAACTCACCAAAATCAATCCCTCCAAAATCGGAAGGAAAGTGGATGGAAAGATATTTATTTGTGTTGAGATGTATCTTATTTGTCTATACATCTTTTAATATATACATATATTATGTATACATTAATTTCATATAAGATATATATATTAATAAATATATATATATATTTAAAAATTTAAATTAAAAAAAATATTTTTTCCATCTTAACTAAGGGTGAAAATTTTCGACTTAACACGATGACACAAACTCGACACGAATTTTATGATACGAGCTTGATTTTAACTCAACACGAACTTGAAAATGACTTGATACGCGAATAAGAAATATAAAAAGCTCATATTAAGTTCAATCAGTCAAACTCAAAATTGACACCATCAACTAGGGCTGTCAAAATCCAACACGACACGATTAACCGACACGAATTAAACGGGTTTGGGTGAGATCTTAACGGGTTTGGGTGATAAACGGGTTGACACGCCAAACACGTTTAATAAACGGGTCGTGTTTGGGTAAGACCTGTCAAACCATTTATCACACGTTTGAATCTGATGAAGACTTTATGGATTCCCAGGGATATACCCCTCTTAACTGTGATATTGAAATTGCCGTTTAAATAAAATTAATATAATAATAAATTAATAATTATTTTAAAAAATTAGCAAGAAAAAAAGAAGTAAATAAATCAATACAAAAAAAAAAGTAAAATAGTAGTTCAAAGACAAAGGAGGGGAGATGAGAAGCACTTCAAAGACAAAGACAAACTAATGCCTTTTGTTTTGTCCCACATTGGAAAATGAGAGGAGATGGGGATGGTTGAGTTGCCTATAAAAGGGCAATGACCTCTTTCATTTTTTTTTAAGCCTTCAAGTCTGATTTTTATGAGATTTTGCTAAAAATTCCTCTTTTTTGAGATAAGTACAATTGACAATAAAAAAAAAGTGAAGTATTAAAATTTGTTGATATAATTTTTTTAAAATTAAACGGGTTAAACGAGTCGTGTCGTGCTACCCGTTTATTAAACGGGTCGTGTTCGTGTTGAGATTTGTCACCCGTTTATTAAACGTGTCGTGTACGGGTTGATATGTTTTTCACTCGTCACCCGTTTAACCCGACACATAACCGTTTAACTCGACACGTTTGACACCCCTACCATCAACCCGTTTATTTAAAAATAAACACTTTCTCTATTTTTTTGTTTGTATGGTAACACGAAACTAACATGTTTAACTAGTATTATAGAGATAAAATGTTAATTATTTGTTACTATTTATTAAGCACTAACATAATTATCATATAAAAAAAATATTTTTACTTATTATTATTATATTTATTTAAATTAATTTTTTGTTTGTAAAAAAAATATTAATATGGATTCAATTAAGTGAAAATAGAATATTAACGTTAAATTTTTTATTCAAAGTTTATGTGGATCAACACGAATACGGACACGAACACGACACGAAACGAAAATAAACAGGTCAACTCGCAATTCAATACGACACAATTAGTTAAATGAGTTGAGTTAGGTTTGACTAATGTTCGACACAAACCCGTAATGACTCAATACGAATCTGACACGATACGACTCGATTGTCACCCCTAATCTTAGCCAACATAAAAAAAAAAAAAAAAATTAGTCTTTTTTATTTTCCATCCATCCAACTAATCAAACACAAAGGAAGGAAAGTGTATCATTCATACTTTGAACTTTCCTTCCTTGAAGAATAGAAAGTATATGTCTCATACTTTTCATTCTTTTTATTTCATCATTCATACCAAACAGAGTATAAAACATCTTATCAAATTACACATAAGAATAGGGTCATAGTTATTGTCATTTGGCTCGCAAATTATTTTAAGGGTTAATTATTTTTTACTTCCTTGTAATTTCGATTAAAAGTACTTTATTTATTTGAGGTTTAAAATTATGTACATTATTCATTTTTAATGCTCCGTTTGGTAGAAATGATGGAAAGTAGGAAGGATGAAAAGTATGAGGGATACACTTTCTATCCTTCAAGGAAGGAAAGAAAGAATGATACACTTTCATTCTTTTGTGTTTGGTTGGATGGATGGAAAATAAAAAAGACTAAATTTTTTTTTTGTGCTGGCTAAAATTAGGGGTGACAATCGACTCGTGTCGTGTCAAATTCGTGTTGAGTCATTATGAGTTTATGTCGAACATTAGTCAAATCTAACTCAACTCATTTAATTAATTGTGTCGTGTCGTGTCGTGTCGAGTTGCGAATTGACCTGTTTATTTATTTTTTATTTTTATTTTTATTTTTATTTTAAAAAATATATATATAAATACATATTTTATCATTGTATTTTTATACGAAATTAATGTATATATAACATATGTATATATTAAAAGATATATAGATAAATATGATACATCTCAGCACAAATAATTAATTTTCCATCCACTTTCCTTCCGATCTTGGAGGGATTGATTTTTGGTGAGTTGGAAGAAAAGTTAATCCATCCACTTTTTCATCCTTCCTACTTTCCTTCCTTACCAAACATGATGTTTTATCTATCCCTCTCACTTTTCATCCTTCCAACTTTTCATCTTTCTATTTTTTCATCATACCAAACGGAGCATAAGTATTCGAATCATTTCAGCCGCCTCCAATTATTGGTTTACCTAAATCTTCTCTTATCTTACAAATTTCCCAAGACTTTCTCATCACCTTTTCATTTTTTTACGAGGTCATTAGTCTTGTGTGAATTTATTATTCCACAATTATCTCATTCGATTGTGATCCTTCAGGACCCTGGTTGTGAAATATAAAGAGAAAGGATGATGGAGATATGACCATCGCGTGGTCACCATGAAATTCTGAGGCTCTAAAAGTAAAACATACACTGCACAAGTAGATATGTACAGTGTACTATTAAGATTCTCTTTCTCTTGGCTGAAATTTTACATTCCCCCACCCCCCCCCCCCCCCCAATATTTGACTTTTGTCCAATTTTTCATGTCAAAAATAAAATTCTACCCAGCTGAGAAGAGAAGTCCTTCTTTTTTTTTTTTTTTAATTTTGAAAAAAGTCAAGAAAAATCATAATCGGAGTAATGTGAAACTCAAACCAATAGTTTAAGGTAAAATATAGGAAAATTGATAATATAAGGGGCAATGTGAAATGAGAGGCATAGTTCAAGGGGTGTAAGTGTATAATTTGGTCCTCTATAAATTTGCCTCAAGTGATGTTGCGTTGAACAACCCAAAAGATATCAACCATGGCTTTAACTTGTGCTTCTTCGGCCTTTCTTCTTTTTATCATCTCTCCAATTTTACTTTGTGGCTATTTTCTTGTCACAGAAGCTCAAAGCTCTCAACCAATAGTGGAGGGACTGTCATGGACTTTCTACGAATCTAGCTGCCCTAAACTGGAATCCACCATTAGAACACAGCTGGAGAAGGTTTTCAAAGAAGACATTGGCCAAGCTGCTGGCTTGCTTCGCCTACACTTCCATGACTGCTTTGTCCAGGTATATGTGTGTGTGTGTGTGTGTGTGTGTGTGTGTGTGTGTGATATATATATATAAGTGTTGTCAAGTGCTTCATTTATGCCAAAATGCCGATATTTGCAAGCTTCAAAAGGTTCAATCTATTTCCAAACTAAAAGGACTGAAAAACACCTATTCACCCTGCAAGAGGCACACCAGCACTTCAAAAACTCTAGTGCTCAGAATAAACTGATAATGATCAGAAACTAGGGAAGAGTATTTGTTTTTTAGAAGGTATTGTTTCAACCACGCACCTGTTTTTTTTTTTTTTGCGGTAGCGTTGTTATAATAAATTTATTATCATAAATATTATTTGAGATGTGTCGTTACGGTCATAAAATTTTTTTAAGGCTTCACTTATTATGACAAGCAATACTGTCACAACCCCTCGCCACAATATGTGGAGTCTCAAAAAAATTTTATGGTGACAACAACATGTCTCAAATAGTAACAGCCACAATTTTTTTTTCTTAAAAACACTTTTTTTTTTTTGACGCGGACATAGCTGCTGCAAAAAATTGGTAAGACTAATTGTTCTTGTAGTGAGTCTCTAAGGAATAGTTTTACACCACTGCCCACTTGCTAGCAGATGCAAATGGCTTGCCAAGTGACAACCAGCCTTGCTTGCTTTAATGCATTATTTATTTGTAACTAATTATACGGTGTTTTACAGGGATGTGATGGTTCGGTGCTTCTTGATGGATCAGCCAGTGGGCCAAGTGAGAAGGATGCACCTCCAAACCTGACTCTGAGGGCTGAGGCGTTCAAGATCATCGACGACCTCCGTCGGCGAGTGCAGAAGCAGTGCGGTCAGGTTGTCTCCTGTGCTGATATCACAGCTCTCGCTGCCCGTGATGCCGTTTACCTGGTGAGTATATAAAATGTTGAAATATATAAATATTTATGTCATAATTTTTTTAACCTTATAAAATTTAGTTCATGATGTTTTTTTTTTAATCTGAAGCTCATGACACGAGACTGATCAGTCATAAAGATCTAATCAGAAATCTAATTTAATACAATTATTTAATTATATGTGAATTTTAATATTAGATCAAACCCACTTGTCATTTAATGACGACATTGAATTAAGTTTTTTAAGTTCCGAAATGGGAAGTTTGAGTCCTGGAGTTTCTATTAAAGTTCGGTGATCGGCTGCTATACTAATCTAGTTAGGTCTAGTTCCGAGAGGTGTTTCAGGCACGGTCAAGAATCTTATGATTCCACCGGTGAGGGCCTAACGGAGTGATCGCTCAACATTCTTTTTATCCTACCCTTTTTTTAAGTATCGAAAAAAAAAAAAAAACAGAAGCTACTTATGACACATAAATTTACCCATGGATGAAGGCAGCTCTGCATATGTAGGTGATGGTACCGTTCTATCTTCTGTGTGGTCAGGTGTAATAAATTTTCTGGTTGGTCGTTGGCGTGACGAATTAATGACCAGTGAACCACACGGTTGAGGTCACGCGAAGAAAAAATTGATAAGAGAATATCATATTCTCTATCATTTCATTATTAATCATAAAGTTACATCAAACGGTTGTAAATTCAATTTTAAAATATGTAACATAACTTCAAAAAATAATTACTTTTAGTAAGGTGATCCACTAATTTTTTTTTTATTTTTTTTTCTACTTGTGGTATGTGGGTGTGGAACTGTGATGGGCAATGAAGTTGATCAACTTCCCTTGCACCAACTACACTGAACACACTCATGAGTCCATGATTCACATCGTTTAAGAGCAATTTTACGAGGATTAGAGAGCTTGCCGTAGATTTTTCGAGAAACACTGAGCGATTAGTTTGGTTGAGCGTAAGAACTTGAATTTTTTCGTTTAATTTTTGAGTTTGAATATTCACATTTATAATAATTCAGTGAAACTAAACTTATTTTTCAAAGTCCAGAGAGCGCTGTGACAATTTTGTTTCGGCCCGATATATGAGAGATAATACTACCTCACTTACATGTTGGATGACCTATATATATAAATATAAATAAATTAAGGGAAATTTGGAGGCCGGTCCCCCTATATGGACTTGTTTGGACTTAAGTCCGTCAAGGAAACTTATTTGTTATGAAGTCCGTTTTTTTTCAATTTTACCATACTATCCCTTCCCTTTAGAAGTGAAATAAAACTAAAAATTAAAAACTCCTAAATCTTAGGAGTTTGACTAACATTAAAATTTTTTCTCTCTCATATCTATCTATATCCATATATAGGTTAAGAGTTTGACTAACATTAAAATTTTGCCTCTCTCTTATCTATCTATATCCATATATAGGTTAGGTATATATATAGTAACATTAAAAATAAAAAATAGTAACATTCAAATGCAAAAAAAGTTATGATTTGGATACAAAAAATAATACATTTAAACACAAAAAAATAGTAACATTTAAACATAAAAAAAAATTGAAACATTCAATATTAATATTTTTAAAAAATAACAACAGTAACATGTTCAACAAAAATTGTAACATACTTAACAATAATTATTTCTCTCAAATTCAAACGCAAAAAATAGTACCATTCAAACACAAAAAATAGTAATATTCAAAAATAAAACAAATAGTAACATTGAATATTAATATTTAGTAAAATAATAGTAGTAACATGCTCAACAAAAACAGTAACATGTTCAAAATAATAGGAACATGAACAGTAACATACTCAACAAAAGTAGTAACATGAACAGTAACATAATAAAAAAAATAGTAACATGAATTTGATATATATATAGAGAGAGAGAGGGAGAGAGGGAGAGTTTTGAATTTGATATATATATATAGAGAGAGAAAGAGAGAGAGAGCTTTGAATTTGAATTTTAAATTTATGATGGAGATTTTATATATATATATATATATAGAGAGAGAGAGAGAGAGAGTTTTGAATTTGATATATATATTTATTTATTTATAGAGAGAGAGAGATATTTGAATTTGAATTTTAAATTTATGATGGAAATTTTATTGGCATATTTTAATTGACCTTGAATTAAGGGATAACAATTTCCAAAATAGGAAATTAATTTAACTTCCTTTCATGGAAGGGTATTTTTGAGATAAAATAAAAAAGTGGACTTAAGTCATTACATATAATTTTAAACATGGACTTAGCCTCTTATAAGTTTCTTTGCCGGACTCATCTCCAAACAAGTACATGTAGGGGGACTCACTTCCAATTTTCACATAAATTTATCAAGAAGTCTACTGTAACATATTTAGGACTATGGGCCCTAAACAAGCCTTTTATTTCATAATGGTAAGAATGATGAAAAGTATGAGGGATCAAAAATATGAGATATACACTTTCTATCTTTTAAGGAAGAAAACTAGGAATGATATATTTTTCTTCCTTTGTGTTTGGTTGAATAGATAAAAAATAAAAATAATTAAATTTTTTTTTTTGTGCTTGATAAAATGGAAAAAATATTTTATTTATTTTATTTTTAAAAAAATATATAAATACATATTTTATCATTGTATTTATATATAAAATTAATGTATACATAATATATGTATATATCAAAGGATATATAGACAAATATGATACATTTCAACATAAATAATTAATTTTTCATCCACTTTCTTTCCAATTTTGAAGGGATTGATTTTGGTGAATTAGAAAAAAAGCTCATCTATCCACTTTTTCATCCATCTTATTTTTCATCCTTTCCTCCAACTTTTATTCCTTCCAATTTTTCATTTTTCCACCGTACGAAGCGGAGTATAGACTTTAAAGTCTTTTATGTTGTCTTTCTCATATATAATCTATAATATAAAACAAGACAAGCTTCAATAAGTTTATCTGTCAGTCTCAAATAAACTCATATAACGGCCACCAACATCCCTCTTAAAACCATTCATATTACAGCCTTCAGAAACGAGTTACCCATAATTTCTTACAAAATACAACATAATTGTGAGATGTCCTTCCTATGGACATCCAAAGGTATGATTTTGCTTATGAATTGTAGAATCAGTTATATCTAATGGTTTTCTATTGTTGATTGGAGTGAACCGGCACGTGATATTGAAACTTATAGGTGGTGTTTGGATCACCAAGGAAGGATTGGATTGAATTGGATTTGAATCCGAACCCAATCCAACCCAATGCAAAGTGGTCCGGATTGGAGGATTACATAGATCGGATTCGAATCCTATCCCATCTTTGGATATGTTTCATTTGCAATGTGGGCCCCATTCACATGTGAAGATAAAACATACTAAAATGACTATTGCATCATTGTGTTAAAAAAGGTTATTCAATCATATACCATGTTTGGAATGAAATGAAAAAAAAATCTAATCAATTAGTATTGTCCTATTTAGGAAAAAAAAAAATATGAATCAATAAATAACACATTTTTATAAAATATTGCAATAAATATTTTGTTCATTTATTTAATTTAATTTGTACAATACACTTTTAATTAAAAAAATCACATGCATCATGCAAAAATAAAATAATAATTTTTAACAGAAAAACAATACACAAATCGATACAACTCATGCCTAAGTCGTTATTTGTTTCTTTCCATAAAATCCGAAGTTGTGTGTTTAAAAATAAAACTTAATTAATTTTTTAATAAAACTTAACAATTTTGATTTTTTAATGAGACACAAACCCTTTCATTCAAAATTGACTTAGACCGAAAATTTTTACACACTTACTCTCAAATCATGTGCTTGCAGTTACATTATGTCAATTGAGAGAGAATTTCTAACGGTAGCAATTAAGTTCAAAAGTATAAGATGGTTATGTGTTAATTTCTGAACATAGGGGTAAGGTGCAAAAAAACCGAACTACCGGGGTATAAACTGGATTTTAATTTAGTTAAAGTGCTCAAATGCTCCAGAAGCAATTAAGTTAGATGTTTCGCCTTCTCCAAAAGCTTCGGCTTCTCCAGATGATTCAGATAGAAAGAGTGAGACAGAGAGAGAGAGAACATATGATGGGGTCTTCGAAGGAGCAGATCAACAAATGGAAGTTGCAGATCTGCTACTGCCTGGGCTCAACACGCAGATTTGCTCAACAGATCTGGTGTTTTGGAGAGTTCCAAAAACCACCGATGGAAAAAATGGAGATGGGTTACAGCCGATGGAAAAAATGGAGATGGGTTACAGCCGGTGGAGGGTATTTTAGAATTTTCAAATCTAATCCTGCCTCACAAATCTGAATCCCACACAGCAGAAGGGATTGTTCAATGGCCTGCAGAGGGGATTCTCAGCTGCAAAAGCTACGGCCCGAGGAATTCAAAACCAAGGTTAATCCCATGCCAAAAAATTACCCAAACTTGGGATAAGTGGACCCATTCACAATTTTAATCCAATCCTCTCTATAATCCCCCCAATCCTTTGATCCAAACACCACCATAACAAATTTAACAATAACAGCACATTAAATCTCTAAATTAGATTTCAAGTAACGTTCATTTTGTAAGCTAAGAAATTTTCACCTTTAGAACCTAAAAAAATAAAAATAAATAAACTTCTTCAAGGGGACCAAATCAAATTAAAATCATGTAAAACGCATTTTAATCGATTGTGTGGTTGGCGAATCATTGTGCATACTCTATTATTTGTTGTAAAAAGAAATTTAAAATTTTAATAATATTTGATGGTGTTATCTACCGAAAATGAACTAAGGGTGTGGGTGTGCATGAAATTATATGTGGTGTCTGAGCTACAAGGCTCGTGCCAGACGATACTGGTAGATGCTTAGGGGAATTGAGGAAAGGGAGATAACACAACTGAATTATAGTGGTTCACCGGCCTGAGAGCTCAGTTAGTCCACTCTACAATGGAGGCTCTTGCTCCTATTTTCTTATTGACTATGTTGGATGTGTTACAGCGTAGTGAGGAGAGAATCAGGGTTCCTCGTGGCTCTATTGCCTCTCTCCTCTCAATGGAGGCTTGCCCTGCTTTTATAGCCTCATGCTTACCTCTAACTCGATTTTACTTCATATAATGAAGGGATCTTCCCCCCTCTCTTTCTCCAATCCCGGAGTTACCTAAACTCCATATGGCTGGCTTTAACGGTCTATATCCCGAGATCTTTGCCTTCTACCGTGGGATCCTCCTTAATATTTGGAGAGGATCTTGGTTGATTAAGGGTTTATGCCTTGATTCCAGCTTGATTTCTACTTCGGAGGTGTCCACTATCATCTTGTTGTCTCCTCACCTCTTCCTCTATTATCTTGCTTGGGGGAGCTCCAATACTGGCTGGACGAGCTCTGACTATGGCTTGGATGAGCTCTGCTTGTCTTAACCGACCTCCCGAGCTGGGCTCATTTTCTGAGCTTGTGCTCAGGGTTTATTTTAGGTATCATCAATATTAATTAGACTTAATTTGTTGAATTAATTCATCATAATCATTGAATTGATATCAAGGCCTAATAAATATTAAAGCTTACTGTTAATTCAACAGTTATAAGTGATTATGTCAATAAATTACACTAATAATAAATTAAGTTTATATACAGGACTACAATGATTATTATTTAACCAAAACTCCATAAAAAACCTCTAGTATCTATTACATGAAATACTTATAATCAACATTTTTTTACTGATAAATGATCATGACACATTTGGTCTGTCACACTAACAATCTTAGTCACATAACCTTTTTAAACTTTTAACATGCGCATGAATACGCATTCTGATAGCGAATCTTCGTGAATTCACACTCTTATTTTATAAAATTTGCGAATTTAATTTTTCAAATCGCGAATTCAACTAATTTGTGCACTTATTTGTTTATATGCTTACTTCTTATTAATCAAATTTTTATTTGAAATTATTGACTCAGACCTAAATATACAAATCAAACTATAATTGTGACTTTATAATCAACATGTATTTAAAAATTAAATATTTTATCTCCTAGATGTACATAAAATTTTAATTTTTTATATTCTATTTATATTAAACTTTTATAAGTGAACTACTTATTACCTGTGTCTAATGACACATAGTAATAAAAAAAATAGTCAATAATAAACATATTTATATTCATATCCAAAATTAAATCTCAAATATAAAAGAGAGAGAACGGAATTTAAGCTCCAGTTGTAGTGGGGTGAGCGGTGGTAGTGGTGGTGGACAACAACGGTGGTGGTGGGTGATAGTGATGGTTATGATGGGTGGCAACGACTATGGTGGTGGTGGCAGTCGTGGGTGGCAACGATGATGATGGTGGTGGGTTTTGAGTGACAATAGTGGTAGTGACAGTCATGGGTGACGGCGGTGGTGGTGGTGGTGGTGGTTGACAATAGTGGTGGTCAAGGGTGGAGGCAGCCCTGTTCAGGGTGGGCAAGTGCCCCCCCTCAAATTTTTTTTTATTTTTTATTACTTAAGTATGTATATTGTATATTTGTATAATATATTATTTGTGCCCACCCAAAATCAAAGACAAAAATATTAATGTACACTTATATCAAATGAATAATTTTAATTATGTCTTCCCTATTTTTTTGGCACATCAATTAGTGTATATTTATATCAAATGAATATGAATTTTTTGATACATTTTTTGCTAGTTATGTACGTATCTAGATAAATTTTGAATATACTAGAATTATTTTATATTTTCTAAGACTAGAAAAAAATGATATACATATATTCACTAGTTTACTTCTGATTTTGACATTTTTTTTGCCCTAATTATGGTAATAATTATAGAGTGCATATTAAACTATATAACCGATTAAAAGATTTATAAATACCAAAGTAATAACTTGATTATGCATCTAAAGAATAATAAATTTGTTATGCAACGTTTTAAAAGTACAAAAATTCACCGAAATCAATTCTAAATGATTTTAATTAGTTAATATTTTGTAAAAAAAAATATTATCGTTGGTGATGGAGCGACGACAGTGGTGAGGGGCTATGATGGTGGTGATAGGCGACAACGGGTGCTTCTAGGCTACAGTATGATAGGTGATGACGAATGACGATGGTGATGATGGTGGTAGTTGTGATGGGGGTGGGTGATAGTGGGTGAAGGAAGTGGTGAGTGATGACGGGTGGAGGTGGGTGACAGTGGGTGGTAGAAGTGGTGGGCGATGACGGGTGGGGGTGATAGGTGTGGTGGTGGGTGGGTGGGTGATAGTGGTTGACGATAATGGTGGGCGATGACGGGTGATGGTAGTGGGTGGTGGTGGGTGCTGACGGTGGGCGACTGTGATAGTGGGATAATGATGATAATGATAATAAATATAAGAATGAGATGACGATGGTGGTAAGTGATGGCGGTTAACAACGAGGTGGGTGGCAGCTGTGGTGGTGATGGTGTGGGTGGCGGCTGTGGTGGTGGTGGGGTGGCGGCAACAGTTATAGTGGTAGTGGTAATGGTCGTGGGGGTGGGGGTGGTGGTGGTGGTAGGGGTAATGGTGGAATAGTGGTGGATGTGCTTGTGGTGATGATTATGGGGGTGGTGATGGTGATGGTGAAGCAATGGGGTGGCGGCAGTGGTGGTGGTGGGGCGATGAAGGTGGTGATTGTAATGGTGATGATGGGGGCGATGGTGGTTGTGGTAGTGGTGATGGTGGGGCGGCGGGACAAAGATGGTGGTCGTGGTAGTGGTGGAGCGACGACAATGGTGATAGTGGTGGGATAGTTGTGGTGGTGGTAGTGGTGATGCTGGTGGGGGTGGTGGTGGTAGAGGTGTTGGTTGGACGATTCCAAACACTAATTTTTTTTTTAAGTATTTATTAAAAGTTATAAGTATTAAAAATATTTTTAAAAAGTCATTCAAACACATCCTTAGAGGCCTATTTTTCTTATTAAATTTAAAGTGTTAATATTAGCCGTCCAATTAACTTTAAAGTAAAATTTAAAAAAGATCTCAACTGTAAATAATAAAAATTATTTTATTTATTTTTTAAAATTTAAGTTATATTGTAATTTATTATATAGATATGTTTTTATATGTATACAATATCGCGTTTTCATAGCTCTCCAACTTTCAAATTTTTTGAGATGTTTGACGTTTTTACGCTGACGCTACCACACTATGCCATGTAACTAACAACTCTCTGTTTTGTTTCTTTGCCATGGCAGTCACGTGGCCCCGACTATGATGTTCCATTGGGAAGACGAGATGGACTCAGCTTCGCCACCAGAAACGCCACCCTAGCCAACCTTCCACCACCAACAAGCAACACCACCGCCCTCCTCACTTCCCTCGCCACCAAGAACCTCGACGCCACCGACGTCGTCGCCCTCTCAGGCGGCCACACCATCGGAATCAGCCACTGCACTTCCTTCACCGGCCGACTCTACCCAACCCAAGACCCAACCATGGACAAGACCTTTGCCAACAACCTCAAAATCGTTTGCCCCACCAGAAACTCCACCAACACCACCGTGCTGGACCTCCGATCGCCGGACAAATTCGATAACAAGTACTACGTTGATTTAATGAACCGTCAGGGACTGTTCACGTCTGATCAAGATTTGTACACTGATAAGAGGACTAGGGGTATTGTCACGAGCTTTGCTGTTAATGAGAGTTTGTTTTTTGAGAAGTTTGTGAATTCGATGATAAAGATGGGGCAGTTGAGTGTGTTGACGGGCACACAAGGTGAAATTCGTGCCAATTGTTCCGTCAGGAACTCGGAGAACAACTATGTGTGGTCTGTGGCGGCGGAAGCAGAGGAGGAGGACGAGCAGGGGGGCTGGTCGGAGTTTTAAGCTGGAGGGATGCTGTTTTTTGTGTACTAGTTTATGTATTGGGAAAATTATACTTTGAACCCCTAAATTATGTCCTCAATTTTACTTTGCCCTATGCATTATTATATTTATCACGTTGTTTCTTTAACTAATTGAATTAATTTCACACAGCCTCAGAAAAAAATGCGACCACTATTTTTCAAAAACAAAACGTACACGGTCAGGATATAGTGAAATGGAATCACTTAGTTTAGGACATAGAGTAGCTCACATTTGCTCGACTACATACAATTGAAGGATATAAATATGTGACTCGATAGTCTCACATAACATTATAGTAAAAAGTGTTGTACTCGACTTTTTTTTTTCCATAATCATAAAAATTACATGTGGTTGACTCAAAATTTAATCCCGTAAATGGGTATGTTGAAGTATTTTTTTTCCCGTTGATTTAACACCCACTACTACCACTTTGACACACAAAAAAGTAATAGGAGAGTGCAATTCTTGGCATTTTGACTTTTAATTGTCTGTAGATATTCTAGTTAAGCTTTCAGTTGCTTCATGTTCTATATTCTTCAGGCCACTGGAGATCTGTCAATTATCTTGAGCCATCTAAGAATGACTGTGAGTATGACACCTAGATTCAAGAAAGACAGGTTGAATTAGGCTGATAAATATCCTTTAATAGGCTCAGAACCAGGAGCCAGGGCTAGGGTAGTTGAGTTAGAATCAAGCTCCTAGGGGGTTGGATTCAAGTTCGACCGAGATGAAAATGAGCAAATTAACTGAAAAATGTTTGATAAAAAAAACTGAAAAATGAGTGGGTGGCTACTAATGACAAATTAAGGTGACGTTTTCGTTTTTACGTTTTTTTTTATTAAAAAAAATAAAACTATTTTTTTTTGTCATAAAAATTAAAAATATAAAACATGTTTAATAGTCATTTATATTTAAAAAATTATAAAAATAAAAATAAAAATATATGTTTCATATTATACCAAAAATTCACCATCCAACACCACCACGAACCACCAAACACCCACCTCCACCGAAATCCACCCCTACAACCCCTTTGCAAAACCCTACAACCCCTGAAATTCATCACCCCAAACACCATCCCCATCCTCGAAACCCACTTCCACTCACACCTCCTGAAACCCACCACCACCCAACCCCACCCTCATCCCCGAAACCCACCACCACCGCCTAACCCCACCACCACCCCCCAAAATAGAGAAGGTTGACAGAGGAAGAGAGAGGGGGGAGGAGATCTAAAAAAGAAAAAAGAAGTGAAGGGGGCTTTTTATATACTCAAGCAAGAAAATCTATTTTTTGTTGTTAAGGAGGATCGAAACCAAGATCTCATTAAATCTCCTTTTGAACCTCGCATTTGTTTTTTTTTTTTTGTGTGGATGTTTTCAAAAACATCTTTTTGGATTTTTCTATATTTTAGTCTTATTTTCAAAACGGAGCAGTTAAAAAAAAGGAAAAACATTCACCAAACGCTTTTTTGTTTTTATTTTTACCATAAAATAAAAACAAAAACAAAAACACGAGGTTACCAAACGGCACCTTACACTTTGATTTCTTCGAAGTCTGACCTCGATCTTTCTTTGCACTTGAAAAATCGAGTTTCTCAAGTTGTCCCTTAAACTATTCAAATTGATTTTATATTGTCCCCAAACAAATTTTGATCTCTTATGGGTCTGAAAAATGTCCACATGCGAACTAGAATACATGTTTCCAATGTCTACAAGCGGGGCAACATGAACTTATTGTTTGTTTCCTCTCTTGGCAAGTTGTTAAAATAAATACTTGTTTAATTTTGACAGTTAAGTTTGTTTGACTACTGAATGCCAGAAAATTCAAATTCACCCCCCATAGTTCTTTTGCCTTTAGTTTTCTAGATTAAGCAACAAGAGAAACTATCATTGACGTTGAATATATGTGATGATACCTGAAAAGAGCCCAAGCCTCAGCTCGGGAAGTGAGCTCAGCATGGGAGGTTAGGAAAGACTAGCAGAGCTCATCCAGCTGCAGTCAGAGCTCCCCACAGGAGAAACGAAATAGGGAATGACAAGGGGACAGCAAGACAACAGCAAATACCTCCAGAGCAATAGCCAAGCTGGATTCAAGGCATGAGATTCGTAGCCGACTAAGATCCTCTCAGAAGATTGAGAAGGATCCCACTATAGGAGACAAAGATTTCGGGATAGAGTCCATTGGTCCAACCAAAAGAAGTTTAGGTAACCCCGGAACGGAGGAGAGTAGAGGGGAGAAAATCCCTCCATTATAGGAAGTAAAATCGGATTAGAGGTGAGCAAGAGGCTATAAGAGGGGAGCCACGAAGAACCCTAAGGCCTCTCGGACTACATTGTAACAGATTCAATACCATCAATAAGAAGATAGGAGCTATAGGCTCCATTCCAGAGTGGACTAGCCGAGCTCAGGCCGGTGAACCACTATAATTCTGTTGTGCTATCTTCCCATCCTCAATTCCCCTAAACATCAACCAGCATTGCTTGACACGAGCCTCGTAGCTCAGACAACACTCTTAACTCCGCGCATATCTGACCTCCAGTTCATTCTCGGTAGATTTACACCATCAATATGGAAGGATTCAAGCATCTTGTAACAAGTCAGACTTTTGTGTGTCGTGGTACATTGCATTCCATTCCTATTTGCAACTGATTCGACATGAAATGGTCCCAGACTATAATAAGCCCCAATCCATTAAAACAAAAAAAAAATATGGATTCTTCACCACCCCACTGCCACAGCTCAACTATAACAATCATCACCACCACTTCCACTACTATTGGCGCTACCACCACCACCACAACATCAGCACACTGGCCTTGACTTCCACGTCTACCATTGGCGATACTTTAGAGATAAAATTGATACAATAAAGATTCAAGTGACAAAAAATACGTACTTTAAAGATCAAAAATGTTATTAACCCTATATTTTTGTATGCCCTTCAATAACATTTTAATAACCAAATAAACAATAAATTCAATATTTTGCCATACACACCACCAATCTTTTTTGCAGTTTCTCTGCTTTAAAAGAACAATATTTCGCTAACACTTATAGTTGATCGAACTTCTTAAAAACCCATTTAGGAAAAGCTTAACATATACCAGAAGAATAATGATGATCTCTAGCTAGCTTAAGATACTATATCTGACTTGAAAAACTAATTAATTTTCTCATCATAAAAGCAACCATTAATTATGAATAGGTGTTTTCTTCCGAACGGGCGTGTAGTCCACTGTGATGGAATCTTCTTCTACAGTGCTACCATCTTCTTTAGCTGTCCAAAGATTTCCCTCACCGGAATGAGAAGCACCGGCTTCTTCATGGTTGTATGTACTTGCACTCTGTGCTGCTACAGAACCATAACCTCATCAGAAACTGGCGGTAAAATTTTCAGTTTTCTAAGCTCACAAAAATAAATAATTGGTCGTACAAAGTAAGTATATGTGAATCAAGCCGATCTTGTCGAGGATGCTCAGATTTGGCAGTAATATAAATGATCAAGCACAGCTACCGAGCTTTGACTTTTGCTTAGTTCAGGTAAACAGAAGTTTGCAAGTATTCAAGTCAAACTCGATCCAAAACCGAGCTCGATTACTCATTCATAGACAACATTCTATTAGAGTCAATCCAAACCCACTAGAGCTCTTCCGCACATTGTTTGGATTTCGTTCGAATATAAACAAGCATAAAAATTCATGCAAATTTTGACTTATTTTGCAGTTTGCACAAGATTAAAATAGCCAAAATCAAGTCGACCTTAAATTGATCAATTCATTTAATAGAGAACTAATAAAAGGTGAGGCCTAGTGTATAAGATTCTCGTACGATTAAGCGGGGTAGAGAGGCAAGTGTTAGGCAATGGGCAAGCTTACCTTCTTTTTTATAGAAGCTGATTCTTGGTTCAAAGTTGATTTTGATAAAGAAAAAATACTGAAATAATATAAGAATAGAATATACCTCCCATCACCACTGACATGAAGCAGAGCAATAAAATAACGAACAGAAGGGCAGCCTTGCATGTTGCAAAAGACTTCATGTGTTCGGATAAAGGCTTTTAGGAACTCTGGAAGACAACAGTGAGAAAGAACAGTATCTGCGGTTTGACTACTGATATCTCTGGACATGTGGTGTTATATTGACCTCGAACTGGTATTTTTTTGTGAACTTTTCATGTTTTATACGACTATAGCAGGAACCTTAAACACTGCTATGATAATTTTTTTGTAAAGAATTATCTTTCCAACCACAATTTTTTAACTTATAGTTGCAACAAATTCTCAAAGGCACACTATTATATTATGTTTTAACCATTTGTATCGATTAAACCTAGTTTTATGTAGCTAGAGAAACTCGAACGTTATGAGGTACAAATTTATGCTTCGTCGCTTATTCACCACTAAACCAACTCATGAGGAATAAGGTTACCACAATTTGACTTCAAAACAATCCAAAAACATGAAGATTGCCACAACACGACTTAAAAATGAACATTAATAGACTCAACGGAGTGAAATACTATAATATTGGATTGTCAATTAACCGTCATCGGAAAAAAAAAACGTTACAGCATGTGGAATAGTTGTCTCATCTAACTTAGTTATTCATAGTAAACATCTGATTAAGTTATGGATTATAGATTATCATATTGTATGGTATCTGTTAATTAGTTGAAGGACTATTTGACAAAAGCTATGCACAATCAGATTATTGACATATATGGTTGTGACTGGCTAATGAGATGCCACGATAACGTGCAACAAAAGCTTGTAGGAACTTACATATATGTATGTGTGTTTATATAATATATTAAATATTTTGAGAAAGAGAGAGAAAAAAGGTTGATAGTATCATTTTTGCATGGTGAGGAGCTCATCAAGTTGAGTTACCTTGCATGATTGAATGACCAAACTGGTGGTGCAGGTTATGAGTTTGTTATGGGCTGGAGGAACACGATGAGACAGATGTGTGTGCCCGGTGGCCCTCAACCTGTACTAGAGATGTTAATGGTGGGGGTTCAGTTCCACAGTGTCTAGTTTGGATTTTTTTTTGTTGCTGACAAACCTAATAATTTTAGACAGGACTTGAAAATCCAATATATGATCGTATGATCGATTTAAAAATATTTGTGAGTTTTAATTTAATTTTAATTAACGAATTTAAATGATAAACCAGTAGTAAACTTATTAGACCGACATGAACTTGGTTAAACTCTACTTATATACGGTTTATATATGTTTGACGTATTTTTGGATGACAGATGTGCCAAAGTTCAATTGGACTTAGAATCTAAACACATACGATCTTACATACTCGAACCGGTGTGAGTTTCTAAAAATCATGATTGTTCAAGTAATTATAGGAGGAAGTAAAGTTACCTCTGAGTTCTTTTCTATACTTTTGGTTTCAAGGATTTTAAATAATTTTTTAACTAATAACGTAATTAACTGAAACGTCAAAAAAATCACTGGAATGCAAAGCAGCAAATGCACTAAATTCAAAAAATGAAACAAGTATTGTACTTAGCATTGAATGAAAGTAGTAAAATATCACCGGAGTGATAGGTTACAAAAAAAATAAAGTCACTCGAGAGCAAGAATAAGTAAGTATAAGGTAAGCTGGCTCTGTGTAAAGTTTGTTGTGTTTGACTGTTGATCCTTTCTCTGTGACCTGACATCTGTTATTTATAGGGATGATCATCAACTGTCGAAGTCATCTTTTTCGATCATTACTATAATCGTGGTCTTTTTTCCTCGGGATGTGTAGACGTGCGCTGAATCTTCTCCAACTGACAGTTCATGATGTCACATCTCTTCTCTTCTCATGATTCTTAGAGTCTTACTTTCTTAATCATTCTATCAATCATAGACTCTCAGAGACTCTTGTATAATCGTTGAATCTCTTCCATGTGTAATCCCTAATTTTACTATTTTTGGGTATAAACAATATGATACATGAACTTGACAAAACACAAATCAAACTACACACGATATTATTTATAATGAGATGAATCTGATATATGATCTATTTAATAACCCTAACGATGAAGCCAAGTCGAGGCCACTAATAGTATATTATATATAGGATTTGGCCCCCCCACACGTGTTAGTTTCTTTTTCCTTCTCCAATTTCCCCCCATCCCCACACCCACCCCCACCCCAAACGCAGGGGCGGGGGGCCAATTTTTGGCTCCTGCTGTGAGTTGGATAAGCCAGATCCACATCAGAATGTCATGTTAGATGAACTAAGTCCGTCTCCTTTCACAAAAATAAGTGAATAAGAAATGCTTATAATATGGAAGACAAGTGTAAGACATGATGCGTTATCTTCGCATAATGGGTCCATTTTGATCCTTGAAAAAGCTATTGAACTAAGCCCAACTTACCATCCAAGTTAGTGAAAGGTCAGCCGACGGAAAAACCACGTAGAGCGACTAGTTTACTTCCTCTTTGTTTCACCATGGGGCGTTAACTCGTAGGTGTGTTAGACGAAGTAACAGATGTCTTAAAGAATAATCTCACGATTTAATGGCAACTCCCACTTTAGGGTCAGTCTATTGTGATTTCTTTTGACTTTCCTTTTGCAAGGGTAAAGACGCATCAACCCGATAATTTTCTCGATATTCTAAAATAATGGTGATAAGATTCAAACACTAACATGGATAAGTGCATCTTTACCATGAGACTTAAGGCAACCGTCATGGACCCAAAATCTGTTCTGCTCAATTATGGATTGGGTTTTTTCTTCTCATCACATACTCAAAAAGCAAATTATAATTTGGCAACGTTGATACTCCAAAACTAGTTAAAAACCCTTTTTTTTTTCCCTCATAAAACGTGCCAAAAAATCTTCCTCCTCTGAAGTCAAATGGATTTTTGAATCAGTGACTCTGACATCTGGAAAGAAAGGTGATGACACAAGGACTGGTATAATCACAGGTCACATTAGAGACCTACCATTGTTGTTGGCATTGGCAATGACCCACCAATTTGTACCATCCAATCCAACAAATTACTGGCCAATCTAAGATGGAGTTCATGCTACCAAGATCGTACACATTATTGTCTACCACATGTATAATTCTAAATTTATAAATTTAAAAATTATCATAAGAGTAGCTATCACCAATATAAGTCATAAGGACAATGTTATGAGCACCTATACCTGATGAGCCCAAAATCAACTGGATCAGGCCTAATAAATTAAGAGGGCCCAAGTCAGCTGAAGGACGGCCCAGACCCACTTTGTCAGTCCGACCCAATTCAAGATTCAAGGAGCCCGGAGAGATGGGAGCACGTGGGAGAAACTATCGGGATACGCACTCAAGGAAATACAATCCTACTTTAATTGTACTTATCAAAAGAGTAGTCCTCACGTCATCGCCTCACCACCTCACCAAACCTATATAATGTAAGCCCTCTCCACATAGAGGGGATCACCTTTTTTAGACATCTACACCTTGAGACCTCTACACACACTACTGTTGTCCGTGTGGTATTTCAAATATAGTAAAATCACTTATTGTAGCTTCTGATATTAAACATGTAATGTATAACAAAACAATAACAATCAAATGCGAAACAGTTACACAGAATATAGTTTTAACGAAACAGTTACAGTAAAGAGTTACACCAGTTTTAATGAAACAGAAACAGTTACATGAAAGAGTTCCACGTAACTATTTGTATAACCAATATAAAAACTAACCCGATTGCAGAACATGAACTGTTATTGAACTTTAAGTAGATCAAGGCTAGTGTTTGACACTATGTCCTTAAGACAGATTTCGCCCCCACACACGGTGCTTATGGAATATCGAGCGCCTGCCTCCCAGGATACAATGATTTTTAACACAGATAGAAGTAGCACTTCAATCTATCTGTCCAGCGAACCAAACTTGTGTTGTGTACTCTCCAAATGCACTGCTTAATGCCAAAAATCAGACTGTCTTAATGTAATGTACAGTCTGCCTAAAATTCACTAATGAATGACCGAATGAATTAAGTGAAGTATGAATGGTAATGATCCTGGGTAATTATTGACTCTCTTGGTGACTTTTCAAACAGTCACCACACTAAAAGACGCAACCTATGAAGACAACTACAACAGCCAGTAGACACCTTGAATAACTGTTCACCATGAACAGACACAATCCAATTTCGGAATAAATCCGAACCATTGCGATCCACGGATACCCAAAATTAATTTCGGGTTACCCATTTATTTAAATGAATTTTCTCCAAAAAGATAGGGCTTGGTCTAAACCACACCCGTACCCGAGCTCGGCCCGGCCGGGTCGGGTCGTGGTGAGGCGGGCGTGTGTGGTCGAACCGAAGGCATGTAGGTGCTCGCTCCGCTCATAAAACTGTGGTACCCCTTGGGGCCCAACTCATGGAGCAAACTTGGCCTATATATGCCCATGTTGGATCTCTTCGTCAACCAATGTGGGATTGGTGTCAAATCCCACATTACACTTTCCTTTATTTTCTCATTTCAAGAGAGTCACTTTGGAGCCTATTTTCTCATTCATTTCTTACTCGATTTGAGCAAATGAATATACTACATTATTCTCCTCATGGAGTAGAATACGAACCCACGAAATTTTATTCAAAATAATAATTGGATCCCACTTTAATTTAGGCTCAAAGTCGACCAAAATTCAGTTTTTACTCTTAAAAAATCTGATTTGGTCCAACAACTACACCTAGAGCTTTGCCTCTTTACACCAAGTTTCTCTCCCCTTGCTACTATAATTCTCGCGGTTACTTTATTCATCAATAAAGACCTCCGGCCACCGCTGCCGTTTCCCAAGACTAGAGTAGGTCATCCGGACCGAACCACTATATATCTTTGTGTTTACTCCATATTTACTGTTTTGTCATTAATCTGTCATTATTATTTATTAATTACAACCGTTTATATACTTGACTGTTGATCTTACACGAAGACCAATTTGTGCATCTTCAATACTTTTTTTAGGATGACGTTATTCTCATGTTACAAATTTTTATCTCAATTCTCATTAAATCTTTAATTATCAAATTATTAAGTCCACCTAACCTATTTTCACCTGATCATTAATAACTTAACTTATCCTATTCTATATTCATCCAATTAGTGATTTAAGTTTATTCTAATATGCACCCACTTCTTTATTATCCACCCTATTAGTGACTTAATTCATCACCTCTTAACTCGAAAATAAATATTCAAAACACAGCTGAAAATAATGGTATATTTATTTTTTTTTAAAAAACCATTAAATAGTGAATGAAAAATTATTGAAATATGTATGACTTTTGGGAACAATTGAAAAGGTTGTTAAAATCTTTGACTTTTGGGAGCAATTGAAAAGGTGTGATGTGAATATGACATAAAAGGTTACTAATTTAAAATTGGTAACTTTTGGTTAAAGACACTAATCCAAATAATTACATATTTTCTTAAAGTCACCATTAACACATTTTGGTTAAAAAACTTCATTACAAATAGTCACAATTTTTCATAAAGTCACAATTGATATCTCTGTGACTAAAAAACACTATTTCAAATAATTGTACTTTTCATAAAATTACCATTGATACCCTTTAAACTAAAATGTATAATTACATATGGTCACAACTTTTCATAAAGTTATCATTGATATCTCTTGGACTAAATGACACCATTTCAAATGATTATACATTTTCATAAAATCACCATTGATACTCTTTGGATTAAAAGATACCATTATATATGGTTACACCCTTTTATGAAAAGACACTAGTGAGTCTATAAATAGGTGTTGATAAAAAATAAAAATAAAAGTCTATAAATAGGTGATTTCTTGCACTCCCAAAACATACCATTGAATAATTCAAGAATTGTTCTCTCATTCTAATTCTCTTAATTATCCAAAATACTGAATTAAGTATTCAATCTTTCTTCTTTTTCTCTCTCTGTATATTGCTGCATTATTATTTCAAGTTCGGTTCAAGTATAAACACAGAATTGTGTTCGTTGGAGTCTTGGAAATTGAAGTGTTGCATCTTCAAGAACGAAATCCGTTCTATCTTGGGAGACAATTGCTTATCAATCTTAAGCACCGAGAGAAAGCAATGTCTTAAGAAAACTATAATTACACAGGGCTCAAATTATTATTTTTATTATTGAATTTCTGATTTTCTGGATTTGACTATTCGTGCTGTTCTGCGTCAATGTAAGTGCACTAGTTTTGATTTCTATACATTCTGTTTAAATTAGTGCATAAGTTAGATTTTATACAGTTTAATATAATCTAATTATATACACATTTTCTATAACAAACACAACATTGTCAATACCACAACACCACCCCCATGCAATCACCATAACCCCAACACTTCCACCATCACCATTGGCTCACCGCCACCACCACAGTTGTCACAATCACAGTCTTACCACTACCATCACTTCCACAGTTGCAACCACTACACCGCCACCACTTCCATTGTCGCCACTACATTCTAATCTTGTATTTTTTTTATTATTTTATTTGATGTGGATCTAATAGAAAAATAACGTATTAAACCAAACAATAAAAAATAAGGATTACAACCACTAACTCAATGATTTAATATGGATGTTAGATTGGATTGATATTGCATGTTTTCCGACAAGAAAATTCAGTTGGTTTAAAACGAATAGCACTCTTTGATTATTATTTTTGTAGTGGCAGCAGTGGTGGTTGTGGTGGGTTGACCGTGTTCATAATGGTAATAAAGATTAGATGAACTTAATTATTAATAGGATTCTGATCAAAAAAAAAATTATTAATAGGATGATTATATAGTGGGATGATTTCAGTTATTAATGGCGAGGTTATAGAATAAGGTGAGTTTAGTAGTTTAATATTAGGGGATTTAATGGGGGTGTGAATAGGTAATTATGGGGTGGGAATGGTAATAGGCTAATAGCCTCCACCCTTTTTCTTAAGCCATTTGAAGAAGTGCACGTGTCAAAGAGCTGGGGCGCGGGCCAGAATATGGATCTCTGGGGTGGACCATGGCAAAACCGTAACCCAAATAGCATTAGGTCAAATTTTTAGTTTCAAATAGCATTACTTTTTTCGATATGGTTATGGTGAGTTGAAATTCCATTGGATATATCTGGCAAGAATTCAAGCTATTTTCCCCTTTTTTCAGTTTTACAAAATAAAAAAAGTTCAAATTGAGACAGCTCAAATGGCCAACGGGCAAACATCCACCCTACAGGCTTTAGTTGAAACCCACCCAAAAAAACAATAGATAAAAGAACAAGAAGATGAAGAATATACTTGAAATTCTAGACTTAAATTATACAAATGTAATGCAACAATAGGAAAAAAAAAACAAGAATTTAACTGGAGACTAATTAATCAATATCATCCAATCAATATTTAATAACTCGTAATTCACAATAATAATTAGGGACAATGTTTGGGGAACTTGACATTCGATAAATTCAAATATCTATAGACATTTGTTTCTACTGTATAAATGGTCTAAATCAAGAAGTTGAAGGTGGAAGAGACATGGACCAAACAGCTCGGAAATAAGGAAACAAGCCCATGTCATTACGATTTGGATCGTCATTGCCATGGCAGTAAACTAACTCCAATTTTCCAGTTTCCACATTGTAGCATAGGATCTTATGTTTGAACTTGAGATAGAGAATTGTCGAATCTTGAGGATGGAAAGCTACCATATGAGGAAATTTATTGAAGTAGCACCTATCATGATTGATTTCGGAGAAACGAACCATCATTGGATACTCAATTGAAATACTTTGGTAATTCACAGTATGCCTTGGCACCCATTCATCTCTTCCTATTTTACTTGAAATATTGTAACTAGACAACTTCTCTCTCAGAACCCAGATTTCAAATCCATTAGTATCTCCCGTTGCGTATACTAGCAACCCATCCGACGACTCTCCAAAAGTTGTTGTCATCTCCTTGAAAGGGTCGCCGGGACGTTGGAGCAACCATAGTTGGTTTTCTGACAGGTTAGGGTTGTAAGCAGCAATATCATATTCGTTATGATCAATATCAAGCCACAAGAAGACCCCTTTGATGACAGTGCAAATTTGGCCAGGCTTCATTATAAAGTTGGTTGCAATTGGGAATACCAACTGTTTCCAATTGCTAGTTTCCCAGCTAAAAATATCAATGAACATTGTGGTTTCTGTTAGTACATCATGGGATCTGGTTGTTGCCTGAATAACTTTGAATCGCACCAACCCATTGTCATCTGCTTCTTCACAAGAGAATCCGAGAGTTGGCATTGGGTATCGTCGTGTCTTCACTTTAGGAAGACAGAACAACTGATTTGTCAAAGGATTATAGACGACGTATCTTCCAGGATTCCAACCGCAAAGAATGAAACCATTCGAAACACCACCGACCAAGTATCCAACATCCTTAAGAAAACTAAGAGAATTTATATCCTCTCCTTCTTCACAAATTGGCAAGAATGACAGTGGTGGCATATCTTTATAGTAAATCTTGTCTCCTCTTACCACTTTGAGGCTTTCGAAAAACCCTAAAGGAGAATATTTTACGCGAGACAAATAACAAGAACGAAAATACGGTGTTGAGATCAATTCGTTCCACTTCGTTAACACGCACTTGAATCTGACGATAGATTTTATAGGTAGTCGAAGAAATATCTCATGCAGAATATCATCACAGTTAATCGGATTCATCCTGAAAAAAACATAGCCGCCAAAAGCATCAGATACCATGAAAGATTAAGAACAGACCAAAAAAAGATGATTAAGAACAGACCTGATGTTGATGAAACAGCAATATTAAACCAATGACGAGTGGTATATGAACTAACCCTTGGTATATATAAGTGCCCAGAGATTGATAGAGAGAGAGGGGTAACAAACACTCGAATATACAAAAAGAGATTAACCAAATCTAATCCGAAGACAGTTTGGAAGTTTAATTGCTTGATGTACAAGTAACTAATCAGAGAGTGAGAGAAATATCCAAGTATGGCGCAAACCTAGTCCTGTACTAAGTAGGAAGTCCCATAAGACAGCGGAGTCCTATTAGGTTCACAACTGGTTATCCTATCCAGTATCCAGCACTTACTGATGATATTTCTATCTTGTTTTTTTTTGGGAACTCTGTGGGTGGGCGGTTGTTCTATATCATAAGTGAATTATTCAAAAATTATAATAATTTACTATATATCTATTGTATTAGGTATCTAGTTAGGGTATTAAAAATTAATTTTTCAACACGGTACTTTTATTTTTCATTCAATAAAATCGTGACACATGTAACATTTTTTTTATTTGACTATTTTATATAATTTTATTATTTTTGTAATCAATTTGCCACAAATTAAAATCCACGACCCAAAATTATTTTCGGTATAGTACCCCTATTTTTTTCGTAAGTGCCATAGACTGATGCTTGTAATAGTGGTCTGTCCACGTATATACAAAAAAAAAAAAAAACTTTATTGTATTTGTGTCCCCAACTTTTCAATCTTTGTCAAACCTTTGTATTGTTGTTCTATTAGAATTGCATCACCCCTTTTATATAAAACTTCACCCACTGTATATTGAAAGCTCAATAATAGGAGTTTGTCCCCCTAAAAGATTTTAATAGATTAATTAGTTTGTTTAAAACTTAAAATAATCTCAGATTGCACCTTAATTCAACTCAATTAAAAAAGTAATCAAACATGAAAAATATATTCTTTAATAAACTATGAAAATAATCTCAGATTGAGCTTTTAATTGAGTTGATTAGAAAGTTAATAAACTATGAAAAATACGATGAAAAATAAACTATGTTTAAATATTAATTGGAAATAAAAAAAAAAGTAAGAAAGATTTTAAAACCATGTTAATCTTCGGCTTTTGTGGACAGAAAGTCAAAAATATTTTTAGGATAATTTGTCTCGCAACAACAACCAAGGATTCAAGGCTGTTGGTCTTGCGACTTAAACCTGCCCCATAAGGTTTTAATTCAAGATTGCTTTTTAAAATTTGAAAATGGCGTTTCATCCACTCAGTTTTTAATTTAAGAAAAAACATATTCTTTTTGTATTATTATCGATGAGTTTGGGTTAGAATGATAAGGAATCATATAATAAACACGATGGAATTAAAAAAAATAAAATTGATTTCTCATTCTAATATCTATTTATGTTTAATACAAACTAAAAAATATTAGATCTGTGGAGAAGATTAAGGGTTACCTCTTGGAGCGTGTTGTTAACGATCTTTAAGTTTTCTCAAAATCTGAATTTGATCTTTACTCCAAACTTCACAATTATTTGGCCTCTATCGACATCCACACGAATTGACAAACTTAATGGATCTACCTACCTTTAGTAGGGAGAGAGATAGAGATAGAGATAGAGAGAGATGAGATGGATATTCTTGTGCTAGCAAGATAGTGTTATTCTCTCCGCTTATCTCATCTAAAAGGGTTTTTATAGAGTTTTGAAGACTCCAATCCTAATTTGAATTTAGTTCATAATTACATATAATCTCATTATTAACTATTAATTACAATAAAGTCTCTAATTAACTCTAAATTAGTTTTATCTCTCGTATCCTTTAGTTTTTAATCAATTTTATTGTGTCTGATCTTATAATTTTTTTTTTTTTGTCATAAATCTTATAGATTCAAGCATACTCAATTGTAGGCATTTGATACTAACTAAGTGTCACATCAAATTAGAACTCTTTTTAATTTAACTCGAATTAGTACTCCTCTGACTCTGATTCTTCTTTTACGAAGAAAAATTAATATATTTATATTAATTTCATTATTCGAGCTTTATTATGAATCTTGTATTAAACTTTAATTTCATTTCATAATAAAGTTGTACAGTTATGAATCTTGTTTTAAACAAAATTTTTTAATCAAAAAAATTTGTTAATAAATAAAAAACATACTTTATTATGTATAAATATGTTTACATTTGTGCATATATACTATTGTACATGCTATTAAATTTAAAAGAAGAAAATAACTCAGACGAGAATTTGTGCAATGAGAAAGAAAAAAAAAACGTGGACAATATAAAAAAGAAAATGAAAAAAAAACCGACGTTTTAAAAATTACTTGAAAAATAAAGAAACTAATTAGAAAGTTCTAAAACAACAGTTACGAAATGGATTATTATTGCTCAAAGATTTTCCAATATCCAAAGCTTCCACTAAATGCCGAAACCGAACAATTGCAAGAGATTTTTATTTTGCTTGTAAAAAAGGGAGAAACTCTTCTAGACGTGATCATGAGAATCCCCACTGTAGAATGTGCAGTTTGAACCATAATTACTAACCGAAAGGGTAACTCCTCACCACAGCACCACCTCGATTTGAGTCATAACTACTAACCTGAAAAGGTAACCCATCACCACAGCACCATCAAAATCAAGTAACAAACCGTGGTACTCCCGTGAATCGAACATTACTTGATAACCACATGAGAATCAAAGACAATCCTAATCGGATACGGCTTACCACTACACTACCAGGGGTGGTACAATTGCAAGAGATTAGCATCACTGCATAGTCGCCAATTAACAAAATATGCATGCAAGAGATTAGCATCATTGGATCAGTAGCTCAAGGGTATAACTGCATTGCAAAAGCAAGCTTTTGTATTTTGAAAAACTGAACAGAGTGTTAGTATAGATCATATTCCAATCTAGTGATTTGGGTGAAATATAATCAAACAAATTACTCAAGGAAGTTACACCAAACATTGGGTATGATTACAACAATTACAGAGAAAATGAGCACTGATGACCTTGAACACCCAGCAAAAGTCCTCATTCCAGATCCACTATCCCAAAATTGGAGAGGAGGATCTTAACTTGATCAACAAAGTCTGAGCCTGTTGCGTACTCCGTTAACAGTCCGACAGCGAAACCGAACATTGCCCATCTGCACCACAACCAATAGTCCCAATACAGAAACAGGGAAAAATCCCAGATGAACATAGCCAAAAACAAAATATAAAAATAAAGTAGAGGAGAATCTGCGTTAATCACAGAATTCATGTAGATAACACATGCAATCGTTACAGACATTAGGGTAGAAGTAAAACGACATAAACACCAAATCTTTTTCAACACTACCAAGCACACATAATAAATACAGAATAATAGCATCAATTCAAACATTCCTGCTTGAAACAAGGGGATTCTGAGTGACTATTTACTCCTTTTGTTTTCCATACTTTTTCTTCTTTGGATTGTTGAGGAGGGGTGGGGGATTGGAAAAGGTAAAGTCTGAATAAAACACAATTTGTCAATACAAATGAATTCAAAAGACTTGCGATCAAATTGTACAATCCTTTGACAGTGTCAAAGAAAGACAATCATTCTAGCAATGCTTATCAATTGAACAAAGGACCAAATCAGTTTTTGGCTACTACAGAAAACATAAAATTTATGGCTCCTAATAATACCTATTTTGGAACATATTCAAGTTTCCATAATACATTGGCTTTGGCCAAGAAGTACTCAAAATCATATGATTTCTTAATATCATGTGAAAGTAGTAAAATTCAGTTGCTCAAAATCCTTAATCTCCCAAACAAAGGTGGCCAGTATCTGGTGCACTCGAGCTGCCACGCATGAGGTTGCAAGGTTTGAATATGAAGGTGCAATAATAACACAGTATTCAAGTGTCACCCCTCTTCGCATCCTTGATTAACAGGTACCAAGCTGGACTAAAAATGCTTTTTGGCGTGTTGAGGTTGGAGATTGGGTTCTTTGCTTTTTGTATTGCATCAAGAATGCTTTACGGTTCATTTTAGAAATCCATTTCAGGGTGGGTTTAACAGGATTTTATGAAAGAGTAGTAGCTATCTTTATACAAGTTGCAAAGTTAAATTTTGTGGTTCTTGATATCTTTGACTAAGGTGAACAAACACTCAGACCCAATCAACCAAGCCAGATAGCCTGCGTCCATCCCTGCAGCTTCTAATACTACTACTAGTCTACTACCAATTGTCATCTGCAACTATACTATAATGCACCATCCTCAATATCTCCATCTTTACAGGACATATCAGCCACCATAATCTCTCTCCTTCACGTATTTATATAAAAAGAGGTCGCATCTAACAAACAATGAACCCCCGCCTATAACAAATCTGATAGAGCTAAAAGGGTAAGTAGCTTTACCCCCTTTTGGAAAGGATTAACTGACAGACCCACTTTCATACAAATCCGTAAATTTATCACAAAAAGGCCATAAATTATCCTTAGAAATGAATAATAAAAAAAATCATTCTTGTACTGTTCATCGCTAAGGACCACTGGAAACACAAATCTTCACTCAATTGTTCATGAAAAAAACCAAATTAAGAAGTACTGAAGACATATGATTCACTGCACAGTTCTCTTTTCTTTTCCATAATTTCTTAGCTACCAAAGTGTACATAACATTACAAAATTGGTATTTATCTAATCCAGTCAGCGTTGATAAAAAGATTTGATTACTTAGTAAGTAAAATTCTTGCCCACTTCTCTCATAGTCAATTCATCAATTTCAAACCATAAATTCAGAGACCTTCCTAGACCCAACATCAATTTAAACATAATCAAGAAAGGACTAGTAGTTACTACATCTTTTACCTGCCATTGCCAATTTCATTATTGCTAATGAAACCAAAGAAAGGACCCTGATTAGCTTCCTCAAGCTTCTTCTGCTTGAAGTACTCTTGAAGCTCCTTAGCCTTCTGTCTCTGAAACTCAAACGTTATTACATTCTTGTCCTCCACCATCAGCACCGGATTTGGCTTCTGGGGGGCAGATGGCGGCGAAGAAGACGACGGCGGTGAAGGTGGGACAGGTTTTGGTGGTGCTGGAGCCACTGGTCTTCTCAAAGGACCCTCAGTTTGTGAGCTCCTTATGGTAAGTATTGTCCTAAAGGTGGTGGATGATGAAGAAGAAAAAAAGGAAGTAGGTGAAGGAGATGATGGGTTTGGGAGTCTGATGCATTGGAATGAAGATGATGATGCCACCGACATTGTTATCTGTCTACTTTCTCCAGTTTATCTATCTAGTTTCTCATTCTTTTCCTTGGATTTTGTTTGGTTTTTGGAGGGGGAGGAAATGAAGTGGATGGTTGGTGTCATTGTGTTATCAGAATCAGAGATGACAGTTGGGAACTTTTTGTGTGGATGATATGTGGCCAAGTTTCCATGGGAAAATGGCTCACTAACTTATATGTGGTCGGTCTTCTTTAAGAAATATTGTAGTGAATAGTAGTAATGTGAAATTAGGGAAATGCCATATATATCAAAAATTTTACCAAAAAATATTTTTATCAAATGAGATGACAATTTCAGATCACTCTTAGACCCATCAAATACTGATCAAAATAATTAACCGAAGCTATAATTATTAATGATTAATCACAATATTTTATAATTGATTACAAGTCATTAGTAACCTCAATCATTTATAATTTTACGTAATTTAACGTTTAAAAATTATACTTTTTTATAATCAATTACAAATTTTTTTTTATCAATCCTGACTTGAATTGTAGCTTATTTTTAAAAATTTATAAGGACTTTTCGTACTTTATACCCCGAATGATTTCAAAATTTTTATATTATACCTTTAAAAATTAAATTTTATACATTATATTCTCAATATATCAATATGTTACAATGTAATCCTTCTATTAGCTTCTTATTTTTTTCATCAAAAGTCAACTCATTAACACTAACGGAAAAATTAACAGAAAAGTCATATTATAATACATTTAATATATTAAGGGTACAATATAAAAAATTTAATATTTAAGGGTAAAATGTCAAAAATTTAATATTTGAAAGTAAAAAACAAAAATTTTAAAAAAATTTAAGTGCAAAGTACAATTCACCTAATTTATTTTATAATATGATATGATCTTAAACCGTTATAAATTCCAGTGCTATAAAAGCTGACACTTCTTATTTTCTATAATTTAAAAATACAGATCTTTACTCACTCGGGAATGTTTTCAGATAAGAAGACTTCAGTAATGATGTGGACCACTGTGTTAAAAGGCCAATATAATTGGCTCCAGAAGCTAGAGGCTCATGTCCAGTCAGTACATGTCCTCCTCAAAAACTTCATCCCAAAACGCATATCAGCAAAATACATGGCGATGGCATCAAGATTAAACCCTTCAAAGATCCTTGTGACCAAAGTGGCCTCACTAAACGGCCGCTAAGAATGGCACAAATATTCGTACCAAAAAGTGCAAACAATACTACTAATAAAACAGAGCCTCAAATACCATATATGATAAATGTGAATCAAAACAATACCAGGAGAAGCCAAGATTCATGACACTAATTTAACCCAAAATGAACAAAATAATAAAGCTGACACATTAATTTCATCAAACAATGAACAATAAGTCACCTTTAAGAACATGAATATCAAAGGGAAACAAGAAAAAGCCCAGAGCAACAAAATTGCAATCCCAAGCCATGGAATATGGACACAACCAACCCGTCTGATGCATCCTTGTGATCCCAGTATTTCATGCGGACTCAAATTTCAAATTGTTAAATCCAGTCTTTAGCCGATCAAGGGAAAGATGATGTGTGCGTGTCAAAGTAATCAATCAATCACGGAATACCTCATTCACGGTCTTCTGAACTTTTAACAAAAATCGAGCCGCCATTATGTTCCACCAAAGACTCAAAACTACATTATCCTGCATGCACAAGCCCTTTTACTCCCATCGTCAAATTCGTCATCTGATCCACCATCGTCACTGCAATAGAAAGGGGTGCATAATTAAAATACTAGACACGATCATATCCAGACCCCAAATAAGACACAAATTTTGATGGAAAAAAAATCACATTAGAAAATTATCAGTAAAATATTCAATGGAAAAACGTCACCTATCAGTTGCTCATATTACTATTCCCAAGAAACTACAAATGAGCACAAATCAGCTGTGAAACCATCTCAAAAGGTCATATGGCACAGTGTGTTTAAATTTGCAATGCCCTTCAAATACGTTGCATCAAGGAAAAGAACAGTCATTAACCAGAATATCTCAAGCTACATATATGGGACAAACACCAAACCACTCTGCCACAGCATCAACAATGAATCAATGTTGATCATCACAGGAAACAGGGCAGCATATATAACTTGAAGGCTTAGATTAGAGAGGACGCATCACAATCAAAAGCTGAGTAAATATCCAAAGGAATTTATTGCCAACAAGCACTGCAACTTGCATATGCTGAGTTATACTGCTGGAAATTAATTGTTTCTATTAGTTTTACGATTCACAAGAGAAGGAGAAATCTATTGCATAAGGTTCCATTCTCTTTGTTAACCTCTTTCCCATGCAGAATATCTCATTCATATCATAATGAAACCCTCTCCAGGCTGATGGTGCCCACAGAATTTGTCCTAATTCCATCTCAAATCCCACAACCCACAACCCACTGCAGAAATTAAGTCTCTTAACTTAGAATCTTTTGCTCAAACTATTGAAGCATGTGGTTTGCATTGGAGCTCAACATTTATTCTTTGGAGAATCCAAATTAGAAGTCTATTTTTAGAAGATTAGGAAAAAAGGAATATTTTTGGGAAAAAAAAAACTGAAATTGGACAAGCGGACTTCAGAAATCCATAGGAGGGCCATGGCTTCACAGTCCTTATGTGAAGGTATTGACCCTAATGGCCAATATGCAAGTGAATCATAGTCCATTGCTCCTGCAACCAGTAACTGAATTAGAACCCTCCAATCATTTTACATAACAGTGCTATCTAATGGTCGAGAACTATTTTACAGCCTCGTAGAAAAAATAATGTGGTATAAAATATATGACCCAACTTGTTACAGTGAGGAGGGAGAGAGAGAGAGAGAGAATCAATCCATTAAAAATTCAAAAAGTTGTGTTGGCTGTACAGATCAAAAAAAAGTTATATAAAATCTTTGGCAAAACCAATTCACTACAGCAGTTCATGACAGTAAAAAGGAAGGAGAAGAATCCATCAGGAACTAAACCTAACACGCTTCTGTAAAAAGGAGACGGAATGCTTATTCATTTCTAAAACTTATGTTTACTAGTCAATAGTCTATGCAGAAAGAGGCATATAAATTGGCAGAGAAAAACATGACCAACCAAACTTATTCATTACAGAAGGCACCACACCTCTACAAATAATGATATGAGGACAATAAGTTGGCCAGAAACAATTTCTATTTTATGCAAAGCATGCGTTAAAAAAAAAAAAAGTAAGGCACTTTAGGAATTTCGCCAGGCACACATTGGATATTTAAATAACCAAGTTTTGGGTTGACTTCTATCTTACTTAACATTAGGCTTAAGTTATATACTGCTAATAGAATTCAGGAGTTGCAATGATTTATATGTGCCTGCTGACTACTCCCTACGACCCTACAATTCCTCCCAAAACTTCTCTTCAACAAAATTCAAATCTAGCTAGCCAACAGCCTTTAAAAATTATTCAAGGGAGCTGTCCAAGGCACCGAAAGCAGTCACCTAAACCTTTCTCTTCCATTGCCATCTAAACCCATAATTGACTTTAATCCATTCCTTAATCTTTGGCCTTCAGTTAATTCCAAAAACTCAAAGCACTTGTTGGACCTTCTAGCATGCTTTCCTAAATTTCCTTACAACTTTCCACTTTTAGAACCGAGCAAATTCTCACCCATTTTTCCATTCCATTTATTAAGCTTACAATCATTCCTCTATACATTGTAAACCCTAAACCTGAAGCTTTCTACAAATCTACTTTAGATGCATTATTTTAAGTTTCCAAAAGTTGTCCCAAGTCCTAACACGAGTCCCAATCCCTTTAGTTTTGAGGGGGCATGAGAGAGTCGATGAATACACCTTACAATTGAGATTGTGGGCCAAAGAAGATATGTTATCTACCTCCCACGAAAGAAAATAAATTAGGTTTTAGCCAAATTAACCCTTAATCCTGAAGCTGCTTTCCTGAGTGGCCTGACACAACACAAAGTAACGAACACATTCAAAATATTGTCCAAGTCATCTTCCTAAACATTACTATCTAGCTGTAAGAACGTACGAGATGTCTCCGACAAAATAGTGGCAATGTCTAAGACGAAATCTAGATATGAAGTTCTCATACCTGGGCTCAAATTCCCGGATCTCAGTAAGCTCTCCCCCAGATGCATCTGTCCACTGCACTTTCCTCGTTCCCATATGACCAGGGACATTGTTACCCTTTTCAAATAATGCCTCACATTCATTACCAGAAGCACCGGAAACTGGAATGATATTGGTTGGCTTCTTCAAGTTACTCTTAAGAGCAATCTTTTTTGTGCTATCGTCATTGTCAACAAGATCGGCGGAATGGATATGGTCCTTGCCCTTCTCAGAAACAGGAAACCCAGGCAAGGCACTCTGCTGTTGGGTAGGTCCCACTTTAAGAGTAGATTGGCTCTCAAGTCTTGCGGCAGGGCGACCAAAGCAAACAAAGGAGGCGCAACCACGGACAAGCCGGTCCTTCCCAGAAGCCAGCTGGAGATCAGGATCGGATTCTTGGTCCACCAACTGGTATTGATTCCACGGAGATACTTTCATGGGTTTCTCTTCGTTCTTCTGACCCAAGAGAAGAAGGGTCAGGCCCTTGCTATATCCCGAAGCTGAAGAAGAGAAGAACCCTCCTCCTTCCACTGCCAATAGCATCAGTTCTGCTCATCTGGACACCATAAACACTTTCTGTACAGTTTTCTTTATCTTCAGACAACCTAAACAACCTGCCCCTTACCACCCATAAGAGTCAGTCAGATAAGGCCTTCGAACCATAACCAAAACTAAAACAAAACTAAACTAAACTAAAGGAACAAAGTATTGGCTTGGTTGTCAGAAGCCCAAATTCCAATTCTAGCAAATGCTATTGATCGCACAACATTTAAGGAAGAAGAGAAAATGTTTCAAATAGCTTTCTTCTACAGCATTGTTGGGACTTTTCCAATTCTTTCTAAGATAAGTGCACCAGGCGATAATTTTACTGTACATTAGCTTGCACCAACTCCTTGAATTGCTCAAAAAGTGCCGATAAAAGAAAAAAGAGCTTCCAAAATGAAAGCTCCAAATCTTGATTGAAAACGTGTTTTTTTTCAAACAAAAGAAATGAACAACAGGCTTTCTTACAGAGGGAGAAACCGAGCCATTACCAAGCAAATCAAAACATCATGCTCACACAATTTTGACACACACACACATGTGAACTTCATAAAACCTTACTTTCCATTACTCCACCACTTAATTAACCGATATTAGAATCACGCTCACTTAATTGTGAGACCACAAGGCAAAATCTACACAGCGCGACAAAGATATTTAGAGAGAGAGACTCACAGATCTGATAGAGAGATCTCCGACGACTCACTCTTCCCCGACACCTCACCGGACCGGCAATTCCATCTTCGATCGCCTCAAAAAGCTTCAAGACACAGAAAAATGTCGATTACAGGAAGGCCTCTAATATAAATATCGGCGAGAAATCGCAGAGTGAAAAGATCGGAAATAATTTTCTACAAAATGCGAAAGAAAAACGATGAATTATTATATATGAAGAGAGGGACAGGGATTGTGACTCAGTGGCGCATGATAGTGATGGGCCCCGTTTTAATTTTTGTAATGCTTTTATTTTATTTTTGAAAAATTATACTTTGACCTCGTCAACTATAACCCTTTTTCATATTTTTTCCTAAATTATCATATTTCCCACTTTACACCTTTAACTATGTGATTTATTTCACATCGCTCCAATTATTAACATTCGTTACCAATTTGACTGAAAATTACTTCATTTTATCCCTAAAATTATGTAAATTTTTTCACTTTTCCTAGACATGTTAGCAATTTTAGTCTAAAAAATAACTGAAACTTGCATCTATGACAATCTATAATATAAAATATGGCAGGTTTCAATAAATCTATCCAACAGTCTCAAATAGACTCATCCAACGGCCATCAATATCCCTCTCAAAACCATTCACGTTAAATTCCTCCTCCCTCCCCTAAATTCATCACTTCTCATTTACATTGTTGCACCGTACCTTCAAATACAAATTACCTCTAATGTAAAACAATTCAAGTAGTTGAAGAGATAATGTGATAATCTCGATAGTTTAGGGAGTAAAATAAAATAGATTTCATAGTTAAAAATATCAAAATATAATTTATCATATATTTTTTTCTTTCTCTCCCTTTTTTTGGGGTGTATTTTTTTTTTTTTTTTTTTGTAAGCTCCTCCCTCACTCTCGTCACTTTTAATAGCTTTTGGGAAAGCTTGCCTTTGTTTGTTTGTTTACATATGGGTACGGCTACTTTAACTTTTATTATCTTTTACTTTAATAATTTGTATTAGAATAATATTTGTTTATTCACATGGATCTCAATATCAAATTTTTTATTAGGAGTGATATATGATGCAATACTTGAAACGTCGTTGACTTGTGCCCTGCCATCCTAACCGTACACGTGGAATTATGTCATCGCGTGGAACATTGGATTGAGATTGGGATTGGGATTGGGATTGGGACAAAAGTCATGCCAATGGCAAGGACAATGAGGGGTGAACAAAGAACTGGCCTTGACCTTAAAAATTGATCTTAATTAACGTTGTTAATGGCCTTTCTTGTCAGCTCGTGTAATATTAAAATTGGATTAGTATTTTTTCAACGTATTTTTGTAATAAAACTACTAATAACTTTGTGACGGAAGACACTCTGTGATTATAAAAATAAAATATTGATTGTGTAATAATTTATATTTGAAATAATAATTTTATTTTTCTAATTACATAATTTAAAATTAAAATAAACATGTCAAAAATAAGAGAGTAATAGGAGATAGAAAAAAAAAAGATGTAAGTATGAATTAATGACGTTGAGTGTGTAAGTTGAGTTTGTTTGTCATTAGTGTTTTGTTTAGTAGCAAGGATGAAAAGTAGGAGGTATGAAAAGTAGGAGGAATGCATTTTTTATCCTTCAAAAAAGGAAATTATGAATAACACACTTTCATTCCTTTGTATTTGATAGGATAGATGGAAAATAAAAATGATTTTTTTTTTTTTTTTATGCTTAGTAAGATGGAAAAAAATATTTTTTCTTTTTTATTTTTAAAATTAAAATTTTTAATTAAAATTTTTTTTAAAAATATATATAAATACATATTTTATTATTGTATTTATATATGAAATTAATGTATACATAATTAATGTATATATCAAAAGATATATTTATATAATAAAGTAGCTTACAATTCAAATCTCAAAAAATAAATAAAATGACTTTTGTTATTCGCGGTTAAGATCACTTTAAAGTTAATCTAACGGCTAATATTAACACCCTAAATTTAATAGGAAAAATAGGTCACTAAGGGTGTGTTTGGAGTGACTTTTTAAAAGTACTTCAAGAAATTATTTCTCATAAATACTTTAAAAAAAAAATAGTGTTTGAAACCACCCCACCACTACCTCTACCACCACCACCACTGTTATTGTCGTCGCCGTCGCCACAACCACCACCATCGTCGTCGTCGCACCCACCACCACCGCCGCCCCCACCGCCATCACCACCACCATCACCGTCGCCGCTGCCACCACCACCACCACCATGGTCATTGTCACTCACCACAACCATCACCGTCTCCTACCACCACCACTTCCGCCCACCACCTCTCATCCTCACTACAAACTGATGCTTAAATTCTTTTATCTCTTCTTTATGTTTGTGATTTAATTTTGAATATGAATACAAATATGTTTATTATTTACCGTTTTTTATTATTTTGTGCCTTCAGGCACAGACAATAACTAGTACATCTATATAATAAAATAATTTACAATTCAAATTTTAAAAGATAAACAAAATGACTTTTGATTTTCGCTGTTCAGATCGCTTTAAAGTTAATCTAATGGCTAATATTAATACCCTAAATTTAATAGGAAAAATAAACCTCTTAGGGTGTGTTTGGAGTGACTTTTTAAAAATACTTATAGAAATTATTTTTCATAAGTACTTTAAAAAAAAAAAATAGTGTTTGAAACCGTCCCACCACTACCTCTACCACCACCACCATTGCCGCCACCACCACCATCACCCCTACCACCACCGCCATCACCCTCACCACCACCACCACCGTCGACACCACCACCACTGTCGTCACCACCACCACTGTCGTCACCACCACCACTGTCGCCACCGCCATCACCGCCGCCACTACCACCAATGTCGTCGCCGCCACCAATGCCATCGCTGTCGCCACCACCACCACCGCTGTCGCCGCCATCACCACCACCAATGCAATAACTAGTAAATAAATAAGATACATTTAAACACAAATAATTAACTTTTCATCCACTTTATTCTAATTTTGGAGGGATTGATTTTGGTGAGTTGGAAAGAAAACTCAGTCATCAACTTTTTCATCCTTCATATTTTCCTTCCTTACCAAACATGATGTTTTATCTATCCCTCTAACTTTCTATATTTCCAACTTTTCATCATTCCATTTTTCCATCGTACTAAACGGAGCATAGAGAATGATGAGGATAGGTTTTTTGGGCCTGGGCTGCCATTACGACCGGGCCCAAAGACCTCTAAACTGAGTAAGAGCTCTGAAGCCCAAAAGGGAGTGGCCCCAATCGGCCCAAGTTCGATCCTTAGCCCACGGCCCAAGTTGGAGCCTGTTGCACCACGCGCTCCAAGGACAAGGAAAATCGGCTCTGATTTCTCAGAGTTACTCCCTGCAAAAACAGAGAGATGGTGCCGAACGAACTCAGGCAATCGTGGGCACAGAGTCACCGACGGTTAGAGTGGCTCGCAGAAAAAGGACGAACGGTCCCCACAAGATCAAGAAAAGGAAGAATAGGGGCAGAAAACCCTAGGAATAGACGCCATATAAATAGAACAGTAAGAGGAGGGAAAGGGGAATCGAATTCCTGAGTCTTCTCTCTCGCCCTCTAGCTGGTGTTTTCGCCAAGAACCCTAGAATAGTCTCAACAGAGAGCATCGTTTATGGCCCTGAGCCAATATTTTCCCTGTAATCAGTTGAAATCAATATACTCAACCCAGGAGCAAGAGCCTCCATTACAGTGGACGTAGCCCAAGTCATCCGGCTAGGGTGAACCACTTATATTTGTTTGTTTGTCATTGCCTAACCTCAACTTCCTTAAAACCCATTTCATAAAACCCAAGAAGGGCCAAATCAACCCGGGCCTGGGGGATTCTTTCCGAGGACCCATCAGAGAAATTTTTTTTTTTTAAGCGAAAAAAAAAATTGGGATGAATTTTATATCATTACATCAAAATAGATGAAAATTTTAATTAATCTTACCGCTGTTATATTTTATAACTTGTGTGATTCAAGTTGCTACCCGCCATATTCTATAGATTAATAATAACTGTATGTCTGAAAATATTTTGTAATATCAAAAATCGAACACTGATCGTATAACATTTACAATTTATTTTTCTTATTTTTTTTTCTCTTTAATCATGCAATTTAAAACTAAATGAATAAAAATAAAATAAGAAAAAGGTAGGGGAGATAGAAGAGAGGTATAAGTGTTAATTGATTGGGTTTTTTTTATCATTGGGGTTGTACAATAAAAATAATATTTTTGAGTGTGAAAAACAAACTGGGATAAATTTTGTACTATTAGATTAAAAGTAGATAAATATTAGATCAATCTTAATCGTTGTTGTACTTTTATAAGTTAAGATTTCAACTTTCTAATTTTAATATTAGATTGATGTTTATCACAAGTAGAATTTATTTAAATGAATATAAATTCATTTACACTCCTCAAAGTTTTAACCTCTCTTTTTTTTCTCAATATGCAACGTATTACCTCGTATATGAATGGATTTAAAGAGGAAATTTTGTTCCTATGAGATTTAAAGAATTTCTAAAAATTCCATAATATTTATAAAATAATTTCCATAATAAAAAATTATTATTTTATATAATGTGATCAATTTTTTGAACACTTAAATCGTATATTTTATCGTACCTTAAACACGAGTTATGAGTAGTCCGTATATATATTTGTCAGAAGACCAAGTCTTCCGAAAACTAAAAGCTAGTCTTTATTATGTCCAGTGAAGAGTTTGCCTATGACTTTAGCCCTCTAGAAGAGGTTGGCATGTAAAATCAACTAAATAAAGCCATTTTATGGGTAAAAGTCAGAAGTGGGAAGTACACTTTTAATCTAAAGAAAATTTGGTTGAAGATATTGTGATGTTTTTTTTAAACATGGGTTTTGTCTTTCGGCTTTAGGGGTAGCATTTGAGAGGTAGATAGGGGGCCGAGAACATGCAATCAACTCTAAATAATTGACCCTACAAGATTCCACCCTTTAGAAACCCCTCTCAACTAAGGAAAAGACTATCCTATTAACAATTATGATTTTTTATAATTAAATTATAATTTTTTTAAAGTGTAAGTTATAACTTGTAAAGACATAATCGATCCTAAAATACTACGATCGATGAAAATTATAACTTTTAAAGGTTGAGTTACAAATTTTAAAGGTCAAATTATAACTCGTAATAAAAAAATTACAATTGATGAAAAGAAGTCTACAATCGATCATAAATTTTCCTCAATCAATTATAATTAACTTTACTACTTTTAAAGGTATAATATTTTCATTAATAATAATAATTTTCAATACGGTATCCGTATATTTTCCCCTATTAAATTTTAATCTAAAGGTATGGTACCCACTATTAAAATTTTTATTCATCTAGAGTTGATTGATGGTGATTCATGAAAAGAAGCATTGAAAGCAAAAGGCAGGGAAGAAAAAACTTGGACCCTTTTACTTGATAGTCATGGCACTAGCAACCACTCTTGAAAAGTGAAAACTCTTTGTTTAGGACGTTAGGATTTTGTTTAGGCCACCCAAGGGGTAGGGGTGCAACCCAAATAATAAAATCTCGAATGTGGATTTATTTTATAATTTTTTTCAATTACTAATGATGTCATTCTCACTAAAATCAATGATTATAAATTGATATAGATATTGTACTTTGTGATACCATAGCCTTATTCTAGTCATACAAGAGAGTCAAAAACACCAACACTAGCTAGGGGTAGGGTGAGCCGGTGGGGTTCTTAATTGAACATGATTCCGTGTGAAATCAAATTCAATTTTTTAATAAAAATATTTAAAAGTTATTATCATACGACTTAATAATCAATGAGTGAAGTCCAAAATTATCAAATATTTATTAGTGAATAGAGGAGAGAAATAGGTGTGGTGTGGCATCCATGAAAACATGTACTAAGGCAGACTCTCACAAAAAAATAAAAATCAATTGAAGGTAAATTGTAAGCACTTTCACTTTCAAATTAAGATGATAGAATCAAAATTCATAAATATGAAGAATAAGGTCAATTGCATAAAGTCTTAATACAATAAAAAAAAAGACTAAACAATTGAGTAAAAAAGTGATATGGTGGACATAAGTAAAATATATTTACATAATACTCAAAATATATGAAAATATACATATATATAATAATTTGCAAAAAAAAAAAAATTGAGTGTATGGCTCCGCCATTGAGGTTATTTGACAAAATATTAGAGCTATTTTATAAATAATAATTTATTCAAACCGATTCAATTTTACTTGAGTAATCACAGACTACCTAGAGTAAGCTTGTTTTCAAAACGAGCTTAGAATTTAATTAGATTCAATTCATTTATAATTTAATCAAACTTGAATGAATCAGAAATCAAGTCAATTTCGAACGATATTCAAACTAGTTGGATCATTTATAAGAGTCGCAAGGAATATGAGCTTTTCCCAAAAATCAGCCTCCCCCAAATTTTTATTCTCAAACTCGGCATATTTTAAACTTATTTTCAAAATCCATTCTGATTCAAGGAATATAATCCAGGTACATCCAATCAGAAGGACCAAGAGATGAAAGACTCGTACCTTTTCGATAAAAAAATAAAAGAGGTTATCTTTCTTCTCAGGAGGTAACCCAGATGAACTGTAAATTCAGATGTCTTGAATTCGAATTTTGATAATTTTTTTGGGGTCGAAAGATTTATTTTTCATGAATACCCTAATCTCAACGAGGATGACCTGATTTTGACCGGACTGAAGAAACGATTAGTCAAAATAGATATAAGTTGATCTACACATTCCTAATCGTTGAAAAAAAAGAAAAAAAAAAAAAACATAAAGAGGCAATCAAACCCTTCGTTGCCTATGATTGTAGATAACTTGTACACTGTGGAAGAGTGTAGAGCCTTTTTACGTGAAGTCAAGAATTACTACTGTTAGCCAAAGAGTGCACCCAAAAGAAATTACTGTTTGGCATTGCTGCACCAACTTGCAGTAGGTACGATTTGGCCATCAGAAGTAGCTTGTAGTTTCCAAAGAAGCCATTAATGTGCTTCTCTCCTCTCAAAGCGACCCAAATCTGGAAACAAAGTGATCCATGTTAAATACTAATCTATGCTAATTTTGAAATAAAATTATCAACGGTATTTTTAAATTTACTTATCAAAATTATGATATTTTTTAAAAAGTAAAGTCAACAATCCCGTTTTTAATCTTTAGTTGGATAAGACTATTCAATCTTTTAGTTTGATGTAAAAAGAGGGTGTTAAAGCCCAATGAATTAACTATTAAAAGAGGAGTTATTAATCCCGTTTTTTAACAGGAGCGGAGTCAACAACCCTACTTTTAAAAAAATACCATAATTTGGTAAATAAATTTAAAAATATCATAATTTTGTTTCAAAATTACCGTAATTAATAATTAAATCAAACAGTTTAGATGTTATAAAGACTTAATTTGGGGACCTAATTATAGATTTAATTCAATGTAGTTATTGAATTAGTTGTGAATTCTAATGCTAAATAGAGTTCACCGTAAATCTAACAATTATAATTAATTAAGTTATCAAATTAAATTCAAATAATATTTTTCCTCATTCATTGCAACTTTTTCACCCCCATATCCTCCGTGGAAATACAAGTGTACACTTGAAAATCCAGAAATAACCCATGTTAAAAACTAATTTTTTTTGGCGTAAATCAAAATTTATTTTCAGTCAGCTGAGGTCTGGGGGGATATTTTCAATCTCATTGCATTTTTTAAACGTTGAATAGTAAGTTTAATTTCATCAAGTTGTCGTAGCTGTGGACCATCGCTCGGTGGTAAACGACACTATTGTATTGAAAGTAGTTTTCCAGAAAATTTAGTGCTATATTGGTCCCCGTGGGAGGGTGAACTTATTGTCCATCAGTATAGGGGTGTTAATTGACATGATCTACTCGAGCTCGGTTCAAATAAAACTCTGTTGGAGTTCGACTTGCGTTCTAAACGAGTTGAGGTTGAACCATTCTTTAGGCTCGTTTAGAAAAAAACGAGATTAAAATATTCGGCTCAAGTTCGCAAAGATCAGCTCGTTTATATGTAAAATAGCCGAGCTGCTCGGATTTGGCTCGGGCTTGGGCTCAACTCAAGTTCTAAACGAATCAAGTTTGAACAATTTTTTAGACTCGTTTAAAAAAATAAGCTCGTCGAGCTCAAACTGATAAAGTTCGGCTCGATTAAAACCTCTATCCATCAGTTTGGACTTGGGAGTCAATCATTTCAGTTTTTTTAGTGCATGTAACATTAGAGTCTCACTACGATATCAAAAAATATTTTTTGGTATTGTATTTTTATTTTTTAATAAATAAAATATGTCATGTATAGTTTTCTTATTTTTTACTATTTATTATTTTTAATAAATAATTACAAATTACTTTATTTAAAATTAATCACTGAAATTGATGAAGGTACGATCCTAAATTATCCACTTCGGTACCTTATTGTTACCCTTGACATTATTGCATACAAAGGTAGATGAAGAGGTAAAGGATAAGCAAAAAAACAAAGCTAAGATGATTGAATATCATGGTCTCATTGAGATGTCAACATTAATCCTCTATAGATCAGTGTGTAGTCTTCAATCAAATAGATTGCATGTTTCTTGCATGCATAGCTCCAACTCTGAATGTGGACTAGGAGGGTCAGTACAATGATTTGACACCTCCACCTCTTTAACTTTCTGGTAGGAGCAAATGTATTTTCTTTTCATAGTAAGATTGAGTGCATAGATTGTACTTGATTAAGGTGCAGAGGAAAAAAATTTGGTACCATATAATTAATATTTTTATAATTATTGTGGGTTATTTTATAATTAAAAAAATTATTATTTTTGTGAGAAATTTATTATATTTTTGGCTAGTAACTATTTTTGTCATTTTTTTTAATATAAAAAATATTATCATTTTTGTGGATAATTTATCATATTTATGGGTGTTTTTACCACTTTTTTCGATAGCATAACAATGATAAAAAGACTCACAAATATAATAAAAATACCTACAAATGTGATAAAAGTCGGTATAGTACTAAAAAAAATTTGTTTGGTACCGTAGACAATTGTCAAATTCTTTAAGATCATTTCTGAAGAATTAGAGAGAGATGTTAGTCAAATTCTAAAAATTTATAATTTAAACATGTCAAAGTTATAAATCAATGGAGTCCGTTAAGATCAATTCACAAGTTTTTGAAATGAATCTAACAAATTTTGGACTCTATAGAGTCATAATTCTAACATCTTTAAGTCGTGATTGACTTAATTATAATACTTTTGATGTTTTCGATATAATAGGTAACTTGTTACTATATAATACTCCATTATAATACTGGCCAATCTATCTATCTTTGCTTAGTAAAGAACATTTATATTGATTCTATTAGGAAGAAGTGGCGAACAATATGCTTATGACTTCAACATCCTTACAAAGTTTCTTGGACATTTCTTGGGCCACTTCATCTTTTCTCTCTCCTTAATACCAAAACTTTATGTACATCATTCATGAAATCATCTTTGAGATCATGAGCTGCCATTAACCAAGCTAGCTTTCCTAATGGTTGTAGTGCAGTTGATGTCGGCATCATGTTTTCTCGTACAATAAGTTTATTTCACTCATCTTATCAAGAATTTGAGCCAAGGTACGAAATCACGCTTTCTCTAAAATTTAAGTGTTCTTCACATTTACAACTCAAGTATTACCCATAATTAAATTTTTGAACTCGAGTTTCATTCGGGTCGAATAGAAACAAAATATAAGTTAAATTGTTGAGTGAATGATTAAATGGTCAAAAAGGTATAATTCAGTTTTTTTTTTTTTTAATTTTATTATTGTACATTTCTTTTGATCAAATTGAATTTTTTAAAACCAACTTGTTATGATTCTGGAGATAGAGTTTTTGTGGGGTCATGTAAGCTGCAAATTCCATAACCATAAAAAAAAGCCAAAAAAAAAACAAAAGGTCCAATAATTTTACATGACAACCTTTGGATTGAAAACATCAATTATTTGCCAAGTCCCATAAAGGGCAAGCAAGGTGCATGGGATTCCATGATGTAGAAATTGAACGTGACAATATTTGTAGGTATGTGAGATGCATTTTCATTTCACTTAAAGCCTATATACATAGAGTGACTAGTGCATCTGGCCTTGAAAGGGTTAGGACCCCATTTTTCTTGTCTGATATTTAGCTTGTAAAACTGCACCGACCGCGTAAGATTTTTGGTCTACCTTAACTAAGATTTTTGGTTCGAGATTTGGGAATGCAGTTGCGTTAAATACTCGGTAGAGAGAGTTTTGCTACTGCGTTAAATACTCGATAGAGAGAGCTTTGTCGCCCTTGTAATTCTGCCCCGGTTCGAATCCGGATTAATTAAAGCTCATTGTGGCTACTGGACACCGGATGATTTACCCAAAAAAAAAACTGCACCGACATGCCCCTGTTATTATGTAAGCAAGAGGCTCACTCTGATGAATAATTAGGATTGTTCTTGTACTTTATGGGGGTACTACCAAAAAAGGCCTAACACATAAATAAATCACGCCCAACATGACCCTGTCATGTAGGGGTGACTTAAGATTATTTGATGTCTAAAGCGGCAATTAAAAATAAGGTTTTTTATTTAAAATATATTCTTCTTGTTTTTTATGTTTAATAAATTTTGCTGTCATATTTTTTTATATTAATAGTATCACTAATTCTCTAATATTGTTTGTGATAGCCAATCTGAAAGAAGATTTTATCAATTTTAATTTTTTAAAAATTCTTTTAATTTTAAATAATGATGGTCTACTGATTTTAATTTTTTAAGTTTAACAAAAAATTAAAAAATTTAGTATATTTTTCATGATACAAATCAAAAACAATTCGTAACATGAGATTTTTAAGATTTATATTTTGGGTAGAGAGAGAGAGAGAATGGTTAAAAATGAGTGGTGTGTTTTGGTTGACCAGTTGAACTTTTTTCTAATCCTTAGCTTTTGCTTTCTTTTTTTTTGACAATTTATTTTGGTGTATTTTTAATATTATGGGCCGGGTTCATGATCCCAAACTACTCAAATTTATTTTTGATTGGGTTTAAATTTCATAGACTGTTTTTAGGGTCTAAAATCTTATAGATCTAAATTTTTTTAATTTGGACTAACCATGTATTTTGAAATTTTAGGGCTTTCTCAAAACATAGGCTTAAAAGCCCAAACTTTGTTGGCCTTGTCGTTGGGCCGGCCCTGCTGTCATGTAGGCAACAGGCACATTCAGCCTTTTAAATTGAACAGATTTTTACCTTAACAAAGTTGATTTGGCTTTACTTTTTTGTTTTTTTTTTTTGGTTACAAGTTTAGGTTTGTGTCGACTATTCTCTCAAGGTCAGTGATTATCACCATGACTTGAACTAGATTAGAGCATGTCCCTGAGAAATAAGAATGGCTAGCCTTTAGGATATGTGAGAAAGAGTTAAACCTGAGATCTCTAAATTACCGAAAGTCAAACTCAACCTCCGAATCACCCCAAAAGTTGGTTGTACTTTAGTTTTGATTTAAGATTGCTAACATGTTCTTTCATTAGTCAAGATGCTCCTTGCAGATATTGGCTTATTTGCTCTAGGCCATGTTCTGAAATTAAAAATTATTCTCAGCTGAACAGAAAAAAAAAATGTTTTTTTTTTTTTTTTTCTAACATAAAAATTTATTGCTTATATAGATGTATCATATCATTCACTAATGTTGGAAATTAAATTCCTAAATTTATATTTCCGCTAATAGGGTTGTGATACAAACCAAAAAAATATACCATATTGATAAGAAATAAATCTAAAATGATTTTGAGTAACCTATAAAAATATAATATATGTGCATACAGGAAGAGTAAGCATATAGAGGTACCTAGGGATAAGGGTTCACTCTCATAACCCCAGTATAGAAATAATAGCTTGAATAATGAGGTGTATTGGTCCATAGGGATACCGCGAATGTTTGTGATTTACAAGTAAATTCTTATATTTATTCAAATAATTTATTGATTATACCATTGATGTTTTTATATTATCACTGCTACATATTACAATTGAGATCACTCCTGAGCTTATTTTCAATTGAGTTCGAAAGTTGGATCAATAATAATTGTTGTGTGGAATTTAATAGATATCTCCGATGATTTAGTATTTCAAATTCCTATTTCAAACTAACCAATTTATGTTCTCTTGAACAAACAACTTTTTCAAACAACCTCAAAACAATTTTATTTTATTTTTACTTGTGCTCTAGTCTTTCCCAATTCCTTGTGGTACGATATCAAACTACCAAATTTTATTACTTCGTGACAACTTATACTTGAGTTTTGCACGTTTTAAATTAGACTCTTGTGACTTGTGATCATCATCATGAACTTTATTTTTTCCTACTAAACTTGACTTGCATTTTCTCACTTCTTGTAAAATATTATCCATGTTACTTTCTGCAATCTCAACTGTGGCATTATCATCGGCACTCAAATTCATAACACTAAATGCTTTGCACATCAACTTTTAGATGAATTCTCACTGCTATCTGATACACTACCATGCGTACAAAGTTCAACCCCTTGTTTTGTTCTTTTGGTCCATCTTTTCAAGATATACTGTATTGGAATTTTATTCATACTATTCAAATTAAATACCCAACCAAGAAAAAATGTCCCTAAAACCAGGCTCACGAGAGAAGGAATATTTGTAGTAACCTTTTTTGAGATATGTGACTTGTATTAAGAAACACCCTTGCAATGACATTTGTCATTACATGATCTTGGTTAGTAAAAATAGTCTTCGGCGCCTTATGGTCCATTGACTCTAAAAAAGCATCAAACAACCAAAGAAATGAAGAAGTCTCATTACATAAAAACACACAACCAAATAACATATTTTTTTAAGGGTAAACCACATAAATGGCCCCTGAACTTTTCTATTTTTTTTAAATTACACCCTGAACTTTAAATTTTTTGATTTTACCCCTTGAACTATTTAAATCATTTTAATTAACACCTTCTGTTAGATTTCACCATTAAATATGGATAAAACTCAAACGGCAAATGCAGATGGCATATATTGAAGGTCATTTTCGGCATTTCGCCTATTGTGTAAGTTTTAGGCGCCAAAATTTCCTGCCCCTTGATGCTCTGTTCCTAGACTAAATGCTCTCAAAAACCGACGGAAAAACGATAGTCCCCTTGGGAACTCTGTAATTTTCCATCAATTGGAAGTCTTCTCCGGCAATATGTGGCACCAAAGTTGCTGGAGCTCGGAACCTCACCACCTCCTTCGCCACTGCTTCTGTGAACCACCTTTCTCTGAGCTTTTCGGCAGTGATGGGTGTGTCAGACTCCAGTAGGGATGTCAGTGGACCGAAGTGGGGGCGGGGGGTGTAGTCTCCATCCCCGTACCCGCTTAAAAAAACTTCGTCCATCCCCGGTCCACCCCCGTTAGCGGGTATAGTTTTCATCCCCATCCCCGTCCCCGCTTCCCCCGTACCCGCCCAAGCCCTTTCGACTATGGGGTTGAACTTTGTATACTAGTAAGTACAACTTCATGTTTTAAATTGTTATATAAGAGGACAAGTAGGGGGTTAAATTGTAATACTCCAAGGAAGCCAGAAAATAAAAGGCAGTTTGTTACTCAGGAGAAGGAAAATGAAACCATGAGACAGAAACATCAAGACATAACAAAAAGGAATACTTGAGGCAATGTTTATCATTCAGTTGTAAAATTCCATGAACAAAAATACTTCAACTTTTTCAAGACCATCCAGTTGTAAAATTCCAAGAAAAAGTCTGAAATATGTTACCAAAAGTGCGAATTTCCTGAAGCCATCAATATTTATTTACTCCAAATAAATCATCAATTCTTTCCAAATTGACAATCTATTGATGAACTGAAATCCTCAAGCACAACCGGAAAAAAAAATGATATGTACACCATAATGATTAAGAAGTGACAAACTAAACATATAAAAATTAATGTATTAATGTATCAGATTAATGTATCGTGTTTTGAATTGTCATAATTTTCGTCATACGCCCAATACATAAGAACTGACAGATGAAAGGCACATGTAAACAAAATTTGCAAAAAAAAAAAAAAAAAAAAAAGAGAACACAAGAAAGAGGCTTCAAAGCAGACAAATGCAAAGAGAGAGTTGAAGTCTGAAGATTACCCACTTGAAATTTGATAAGGAGTCACAAAAGTAAGAACTGAACCTTGAGGAGATTGATTATCTTTGCGATCGATGTTCATTTCTCACTCGGCTTTGTAACCCTCTCCACCTAAGAACTTCGAATTTGCTCCTCGTCTGGTCGTACCGAACAAACAAGCCTCCTCTTCTCTGCCAAGCTATTTTCCAGTTGGGCTAGGCGAATATAGGATCGGGTCACAGAGAGAGATGGAGGCGGTCGGCTGTGAGGAGCTGTTGAGTGCAGCGATGGGTGTGGGTGTCTGTTTCTGTGTTTCACTGTGTGTGTGTGTGTGTGTGTGAGAGAGAGAGAGAGAGAGAGAGAGAGATATGGAGGCGACGGTTGAAGGCTAATAGAAGAAGAGATGAATAAATTAGGGCTTTAAAGTTTAAACTGAACTGGGAGTATTTATATATATAATATATATATATATATATTTTTTTTTAAACGGGTATAACGGGTACGGGGCGGGGGTAAGGGTAAGTCTATCCCCGCCTCCATCCCCGCACGGATTTATACGGGTATCCCCGTATACGTCCACCGTCCAATACGTATAGTCCATCCCCGGTCCAAACGGGGCGGGTTTGGACGAATACCCGTTTTTCCCCGGTCCACTGCCATCCCTAGACTCCAGCGACCAGACACCGGTCACCTCTTCACGCACTCTCGCTAAGACCTCTGGATGTGAATCCAAAAAGGTCACTGCCCAGAGGAGAGAGGAAGTGGAAGCGTCCTGGGCAGCGAAGAGAAAATTAAACAAATGGCCGCCCATTTCTTCACTGCCGGAGTGAAGTGGGTCTCCATCGCCGGCGTGTTTGGCAGCTCCAATTTCTCTGATGTTCTCTTGCATCCAAAAATCTATCAAACAGGTTGGGTCATAACCTTCATTCATTCTTGTTTTGCTTTCCTCTGAGCATTTTGCTAGTGTTTGAACAAGCCTTTTCACAGCGAGCCTGGCATTTCTGAAAGCAAATCCAGGCAAATCAATTTGGAGTTTCATTAATCCAACGTTGAAAAAATTGTAATCTTCATTGAATTTTTGTCTCGATTCTTTGCTTAAATAAGGACCAACCATCACTGTTTGAGAGGTTTCTAGATTCATATCTCTACAGAGCATTTAGTATAGGAACAGAGCATCAAGGAGGGAATTTTGGCGCCTAAAAATTACACAATAGGTGAAATGTCGAAAATGACCTTCAATATATGCCATCTGCAGTTGCCGTTTGAGTTTTATCCATATTTAACGGTGAAATCTAACAGAAGGTGTTAATTAAAATGATTTAAATAGTTCAAGGGGTAAAATCAAAAAATTTAAAGTTCAGGGTGCAATTTAAAAAAAAATAGAAAAGTTTAGGGGCCATTTATGTGGTTTACCCTTTTTTCAATGATAGTTTACTCCCACAAATTGAGCACAAATCATGTTATATATGTTTGTACGATAAGTGACATCAAAGATAACAACATTTCCAAAAACCTCAGTCTAATTTTGATATTCCATCTCTTCAAAAAAAAAAAAATTAGTCATTCAATTTTCCTCATCAACTTGCATAGTATAAAAAAACATTGGATTCTCTGCTTGTTTGTGCTTGAAATAATTAATCAGACTCTGACCATCACCGACTGATTTTTTTTTTAACCTTTTAGTCTACATAAAGTTATGACAATCACTATGAGTAAATCCAACATTGTGATATCCACTAACTTCATTTACTAGATAAGAAAATATTTGTCGCTCGTATACCAATATCAACAATTGATTTAATAACAACTTTGCTAGTATTTTCCGAGCAGACCTCATTAAGTGTCATTGTTCAGATTCAACAAAAGGGCATTGTCAAATTTCATACACCATTTTTCACTGTAAAAATAACACTAGTCTGACAACTACATCTCGTATCTAATCTATAGGTTTTTTCTCTTTACTTGTGTCTATAAATTCTCTAAAGCCCTCTTTTGAACACAAAAAATGTGTCTCCTAACTTCACTCGTATTTCTTGAAAAACTTTGTCCCTTTCGAATGCTAAAACCTTTCTTATATGCATATGTATTTTACATGTTAAACTCTTCATCTTTATTATATGCTAGCATACCAACTTTGAACTCACAATCATTATTCTTACCGACTAAAAATTGATCAGGGGCATTAATATGAAAGCAGTCACCTCTAACTTCTTTATCGACATCATCACAGATTTCTATAGTCTAAATTTACATAAACACAATAAAAAATACATACAGGTGAAGCTAAATTAAATATACTAAATTAACTTGAATCTAAAAAAAAGAAAATATATCAGTTTGTGCAATTTGTTTGCCTCGATTTAATGTCATTGTTCAATTTTTTTTTTCCACATTAACTCTACATCCCATGAAATTCTACACATGAGAAATATTTTGCAAAAAGTAATACCCAGACTAATGGTTGGTAACTCGATTTAGTGGAAAGATATCGAAACATCTCAAAACATTTTAAAACACATGGAAGCATTGAAATTTTTGATCATATGGATTCGTTCGTTTCTATCTCCTTCGAATGCAACAAGAGTACTAAACAATATTGATCATATGTGTCTGCTAACTTCACTCGTATGTGCTCAATCATATGAGAAATATTTTGCAAAAAGTAATACCCAGACTAATGGTTGGTAACTCGATTTAGTGAAAAGATATCGAAACACCTCAAAACATTTTAAAACACATGAAAGCATTGAAATTTTGATCATATGTGTCTGCTAACTTCACTCGTATGTGTTTTAAAATTTTATGTCCCTTTCGAATGCTAAAACCTTTCTTGTATGCATATGTATTTTACAGAAAATACATAAAATGTTTTAAAATTTCAATGTTTCCATGTGTTTTAAAATGTTTTGAGATGTTTCGATATCTTTCTACTAATGTTTCGGATTGTTTTGACATATTTCAAGATATTTTGATATATTTTGATTAATATTTTAAAATATTATGAAAATAATTTTTCTATTTTTTTTTTTCCAGAATTTTCATACATGGAAGAAAAACCTCTCCGTTGCTTTTAGCGTTAAAAAACCAACTTCTAAGGGGTTAGTGGAAGAGAAATAACAACCCATGTAAAGTGGTTATTTCCTAACAGATGGAAACTCCTAATCCATAGGGAGTCTTTCACCATTTTACATTCAAACAACCAACTATCTTACCCGAGTTGTATCCCATCTATGGGCGCTCGAATTCTAATCCAAAACCTGAATGCCAACAACACCAATCTCAACAATATGGCCCAAGTTGAAGCCTCTGTAATGACAAAGTGAAAGCACAAAAATGGGATAAGGAGCAGAGGACATAGGTATAACTTCACTTATTCTGTGATACACAAGCCAATCTTTGGTCTTATAACAAATCACCTATGAGAACAGACAGATCGCAGTCCCAAGACAACTTGGTGCAAACTTCACTAGTTACTAGTGCAACTAGAATTTCATATTGAGAACCTTACCTAATGGCTGATAATGTTTAGGAGCCTGCTCATCACTCAAACTATAGCTTTGTCTGGAAATCGATTCCTCGCGAAGTGCTGTTATAGCTGCCCTTCTCCTTTCTTTTTGCTCTCTCCACCGTCTTATATGTCCCTCAAGTGCTGCTTTAGCCTTCTCGGCTGCCTCAGCCCTGCTTGCAGCCTGTTCTGCTCGTGTTCTGAACTCTCCAATTTTCACTGTCGCGATATCCAGCTCCCTCTTCAAAATTTCTAACTCATACCTATTTTCAGGTACCAGCTCTTGAACATGATCTGCCTTCTCAGCCTTATTAATCAAGGTCACATATTCCTCCATTAAAATTGTGATAACAGCATCGGTGTCATTTTCTATCTCTTCAGCTACTGTCTTTGATTGATCATTTCGTGTAATTTCTTCATCATGAGAAGAATTTTCACATTGGGGTTCGCTGAGGACAGAGTTCTCAGTTTCTTCAACCTCCTTACCTGATTCTTCTTGTAACCTTCGAGTCTCTTTTTTAGCTGCTTCTGCTTCTAATGCTAATTGCTGGACTGCACGATATAGGCCAGACTTTTCGCCCATTGCTCTTGCTTCAGCTGCCTCAGCGGCAGCAATTTTTGACCTCCCTTTATGAAGTTCAGCTTTCAGCAATGCTATCTCAACTTGTGCTTCAGTTGCTTTCTGTCTGGTCTCATCCATCTCGATTTTAATCTTCTCTAACTCCCCTATATCACAATTCAATCCCCTCACCTCTTCCTTAGCTTTACTATGTCCTAACTTTAATTGATTCAGCTCCGTTTCTAGTAAACTGATATAAACTGCCCGATCCGAGTTCATTCTTTCCTGTAATTCCATGTTCAATTTTAGTAGGTTTAATTCTTTGATGGCATCGGTGGCAGCTTTTTGGGATGAAACTTGTAGCTCATTCAGTTGTTTAAGTTCCAACTGCAGAGAATCAATGAACATAGACTTTGCCAGTAGTTGATTCCCCAAATTCTGCCTCATGTCAAGCTGTTTTCTCATGCATCCTAGCTGTTCCTGTGCTTTGACTATGTCAGTTGTCGCTAATTCTAACTCGGCCTCTTTTTCAGATAAAATTGCACATTTTTCTTTCTCTGCCTCAATAGTAGCAAGATTTGAGTGAAGAATAGTCTCATTAAGCTCCGATACATGCCTCAGAAGCCCTTCTGTCTTCACCTTCTCCATGTCTAAAGCAGTTTCCGCCATTTCTGCTCGTGTCATGGCCTCAACGTTTGCTTGTCCAGCTGCAGCAAGTTCTGTTTCCATGCTAAGTAGTTCCCCTTGTGTAGCATTTAACTCCCTTATAACCTGCGAAAGCCGCTCTCTGACCTTTTCAGTATCCCCCAGTTGATCAGCCATCTCCTTCATTTTGGATTCTAGTTCTTCCTCGCGCACCCTACCTTCTCTACATTCGTTGATGGCTATATATTTCTCAAACTCGTACTTCTTTAGTAAGCTTGAAAGTTCAGCGGCTGTTTTTTGATAGTGGTCTAGCCTTTGATGGGCTTGTTTATAGGCAGAGTCCTTTGCCTCCAATTGACTCTTGACATTGGCCAAGTCCTTTAGTAAGCCTTCAAGCTCTTTCACCTTCTCCAATTCCTGTTGAGCGAAAGAAATAACAGAAAATTAGGCAGGAAAAGTACCCAAATAAAAAGTTCAATTCCCTTGTCTGGGGTTACTGATGATAGTCCCTGATGAGGTAACGTTCCAATTTTATCAGATGTCCTAAAAGGATCATTGGGCTAGAATGCACAAAGTCATTCACCACAAAAAGAAAAGGAATCAACCATGTAGTATATCCACAAGCTGTTTCATATGGAATCAAATATGGAACTATTTTCAGCCTTGCAAAATGGTAACTTATTATGGAATTTCTACATAAAAATTCCATAAATTTTCCCAATGATACACATGTATAAGATTTAAATTTCAGCAGGGAACAATTTTAAACGAATTGAACTCACCTAAACAACGAATTCGTTAGTCACAAGCTTTATCTTCGTAGATTAAATCCGAAATTTAACATTGGATTTCTAATCAGGGAAATAGAATTGAATAAATCGAAATGTACTTGTGTTTGCAATGCATTTCCAACTTACATCACTGCTACAGGATCGGATTTTTCTCTGATCATTTTTCTCATCAAACAAGGTGATTGCAGCTTGAACTGATTCAATTGATTTCGTATCAATCTCCCCCATATTCTCTCTTCTTTTTTGGTCAGTCATATTTTCCCTTCAAGAACTCCAAATATGGCCCCAGAAAATCGGTTACCCTTGACGAATCCCAAGAAGCAATCTCCAATCTGTGCAAAATGATGTTCCTTAGGTTTTCAGTAAGGCTGGGAAATGTAAAACAAAAAATATCTATATAATAAAGTAGCTTACAATTCAAATCTCAAAAGATAAACAAAATGATTTTTGCTATTCGCGGTTGAGATCACTTTAAATTTTACTTTAAAGTTAATCTAACGGCTAATATTAACACCCTAAATTTAATAGGAAAAATAGGCCCCTAAGGATATGTTTGGAGTGACTTTTTAAAAGTACTATTAGAAATTATTTCTCATAAATACTTTAAAAAAAAACATAGTGTTTGAAACCGCCTCACCACTACCTCTACCACCCCCACCCCCACCACCACCACTACTACCACCACTGTCACCACCGCCACCATTGCCACCACCACCACTGCCGCTGCCATCGCCATCACCGTCGTCGCCGCCACCACCACCACCACTGTCGTCGCCGCCACCACCGTCACCGCCACCCCCACACCACCACCGCCGTCGCCGCAACCACCACCATTGTCGCCATCGCCGCCACCACCACCACTGCCGCCATCGCTGCCATCACCACCACCATCGCCGTCATCGTCATCGTCATCGCCACCACAACCACCACCACCATCGCCGCCACTACCACCACCATCACCGCCGCCGCTGCCACCACCACCATTGCTGCCGCAGCCACCGTCGTCGCCACCCCCCACCGCCGTCGCCGCCGTTGCCACCACCACCACTGCCACCGCCGCCACCACCACCGTCGCCGCCGCCCTCACCGCCGTTGCCACCACAACTACCACCACGGTCATTGTCACCCACCACAATCATCACCGTCTCCTACCACCACCACCTCTCACCCCCACTACAATCGATGCTTAAATTTATTTATCTCTCCTCTATGTTTGTGATTTGATTTTGGATATGAATATAAATATTTTTATTGTTTATCATTTTTTATTATTCTGTGCCTTCAGGCACAGGCAATAACTAGTCTATATAATAAAGTAGCTTACAATTCAAATCTCAAAAGATAAACAAAATGACTTTTGCTATTCGCGGTTGAGATCACTTTAAATTTTATTTTAAAGTTAATCTAACGGCTAATATTAACACCCTAAATTTAATAGGAAAAATAGGCCCCTAAGGATGTGTTTGGAGTGACTTTTTAAAAGTACTACTATAAATTATTTCTCATAAATACTTTAAAAAAAAAATAGTGTTTGAAACCGCCCCACCACTATCTTCACCATCGTCGTCGCCGCCGCTCCCATCACCGCCATTGCAGTCGCCGCCGTCGCTACCACTGCCACCACAACCACCACCATTATCGTCGTCGCCACCACCACCGTCGTCCCCCCACCACTGTTACCACCGCCACCACCACTGTTGCCGCCACCCCCACCACCACCACCATCACCATTCTCACCCACGACTGCTACCATCACCACGGTCATCGCCTTACCCACCACAACCATCATCGTCTCCCACCATCACCATTGTCGCCCACCACTGCTCACCCCCACTATAAATCGATGCTTAAATTTCTTTATCTCTCCTTTATATTTGTAATTTGATTTTGAGTGTGAATACAAATATGTTGATTTTTTTTTATTACTTCGTGCCTTCAGGCACGGGAAATAACTAGTATATATATATTACAAGACAAATATGAATGTTAGTAGCTTCACTGGTTTGTGGTAGCTTGGAGTTGGAGTTCATACTAAATTAAAGGAAATTTTCATTAACAAGATGCAGGCATTAAAAAGTACTTTTAGCCAATCATGATGCAACATTACTTAGAGGGCACATCTGAATGTCTTATCATCTCTGCCTACTAAGTATTTATGTTTCAACACGCTCTCTCACATGCTAAATTATCAACATGGCCGGAAGATTCAAACACAAGGTCTCATTCTCTATACTATGTTAACAATCATATGCTTTAGAGCTTAAAATTAAATGTTTATATTTCAACACTGCCAAATTTCGTCAAATTTCTAACATGGATATGAAAAAAGAGAAATGTTATGCTGTTCAAATCAAAACTCAAATCTTGTATTTCAAATGTATGTGCACCATCCATTGAATGGAAGAAAATAATTTTTTGGGACTCACAAAGTGATATGTGTGGTGCACAATTGGGTTTGACTTGGGCAATATAGCAGTGCGCCTGAAAAAAATCATAAATCAGTCCATTGCGGAACATCTTACTCATCAAAGGAAAACAAAATGTAAGCTGGTGGGTGGGTTCATAAAGCCCCACACTAAGTTGATAACTATGGCCGCGATGATGGCGGATTCATACATTCAAATGCTACATGACTCAAAAAATAATGAATTCCGGACCACCATACCTGTAAAAGTTTACCCTTCCCGCATAAGGTAACAAAATTTACAGCTTAGAGGAGGGAGAGAAAGAGAGAGATAGAGTACCTGAAATAACTGGAAACAAAATTTCCTTGAAATCTGTAGAATGAAGGGGGAGAAAATAAGGTTATACATAGGAGGAGTTGCAGTGAAGAGTCCAAAGAAAATATGGGTCATTGGATTTATCAATTGGGTCTCAAGGGCATTGTGGTGCTGGTATTGGATTTGGAGGAATCGAGGTGCCAAATTTTGGTTTTCAGTAGAAGAGTCGAGCCAGAGTTTTAGAAAATGGCAAACAACCTCGTAGAGATCGTCCAGTAACCTTAGTTCTATGCATGCGTCTTCTAGTGTTTATCTTTTTCATTTACTTATTGAGATGCTTACCAACACTTTTGACAAAGATTTACCTCTCAATTTTCTTAGTTTAAGCAAGAACAGCTATGAAGGACGAAAGAGTTCGGTCATTTGTTATTGTAAACTATAAGTTGGGCACAAGTCACGACCATTGAGAAGTCAATATGTCCGGCTGGCCCAATTCCAATGGGCCTCAAACGGGTCATAATTATGTCTCTCACCTTGAACTGTCCATTGATACGGTATAAGTTTGACAGTAATAACTATTTGAATTCAATAAAAATCAAACTAAAGACTAATTTGAATTAGCCACTCTTGCTTGGATTGTCCACTGCACATGATGAAGCTGCCTATGCAGGAATTGGGTGGAGTTTTTCATGGTAGCTACCCTTTCCTTTTCATAAGAGTTCAGAAAAAGAGAAAAAAAAAAGCACCAAGAGTACTAAACAATTAACTTCTGTGATTACTTATCCCAAAAAAAAAAAAATATATATATATATATACTAACTTTTGTGATTCACCAACCCCTTGGGCCTTGGCCTTGACTCTTCGAGTCATTGTTGGTTCTGATTTTTTGAATTGTAATCATAACTTGCTAAAAAACATGGAGTTGGCTTCGGTACCGAAAAGGCAAAAATGGGTACGATACCGAAAAATGAAATCAACTGACCGCTCGCCACCTGTCCACACCAAAACTCATAAAAACTTATAACCGGTTTCACCGGTTTCGGTATATACTTCATGAAATAAAAATATAAATAAAAATTTACAAGTTATTGAATGAACATGAACCCCAATACACTTTAAAGAATTAAAACATGAACCCCTATACACTTTAAAATTAAGTGATAATAAAAAATAAAATGATAATTATTTATTATATTTAAACATGAAATAAAAATATAACAAAAAATTAAAATAGTTGGGGTTATTGAGTGAAATTAAATTAACATTATAGATTAAGTTAAAAATAATAGAAATTAAGTTGACCACTAAATAAATTAGAACAAAGTTATCATATTTGGGTATACTTTTTGCGTTAAATTAAAATAGGTAAAAAAATTTGGGATAATATGAAACTAATTACATAGTTGAGGGTGTAATATAAAAAATATGAGGGAAAATTTGAAAAAGAGTGATAATTTAGGGTTATAAGTGTAATTTAATGTTAACAAAAGCAACTTGATCGCTGGAAACCCTCTTGATCGCTACTGTGTGAAGCTCTTGATCGCTGATTGCAAACACTTGATCCCACTACTTTGATCCCACTTGATCTACCTTAAAATTAAGTGATAAGTGATAATAGAAATTAAAATGATAATTATTTATTATATTTAAACATGAAATAAAAATATAACAAAAAATTAAAATAGTTGGGGTGAAATTAAATTTTATGTATAAGTATAAAAATAATAGAAATTAAGTTCACCACTAAATAAATTATAACAAAGTTACTTTTTACTTTAAATTAAAAACAAGCGATTCAAGTTTGATTTCGATCGCTACATAACCCGATAGCCATCAAATTAAATAGATTTAGATGTTAATTTGATTAATTGATGGTTAATTGGACGAATTTGATTAATTGACGATTATTTAAGATGTTAATTTATTGAATTAAGTGTTAATTGGATGGATACGAATGTTAATGTAATTTGATGAGTTGAATGGTAGATGGAAGTTAATTTGATAAATTAAATATAAATTCATGAAATTGAATGTTAGTTTACAAAGTGAATTTTTAGTGGATGTTAATCGAATGAATTAAATGTTAATTGAATGATTATGGATATAAATTGAATGAATTTAATATTAATTAAGTTAAATTTTAATGTTAATTTGATGAATTGAATGTTTTAATGTAATATTAATTTGTTATGTTAATTAAATATATTAATTTTGATTCCTGCGATCGCTTGATCCCAATCTTGATTGCAAACTTTACTCTTGATTGCTACAGTGAAGCTTTTGATCTCAATCTTGATTGCAAACTTCACTCTTGATCGCTACGGTCTGAAACTCTTGATTGCAATCTTGATCGCTACTTGGTCCCTTGATCGCTACTTGATCCCAATCTTGATCGCAACCAAAAAGTGGTAATATTAACCAAAAAAGTGATAATCTTAACAAAAAAAGTGGTAATATTAACAAAAACTGTCATACTCTTACCAAAATAGTGTAATATTAATCATAACCAAAAAAGTAGTAATCTTAACCAAAAAAATGGTGCTCTTAACCAAAACAATGGTAATCTTAACCAAAAAAAGTTGTACTCTTAACCAAAATAGTGGTAATATTAACCAAAAAAAGTGGTAATCTTAACCAAAATAGTGGTAATCTTAACCAAAACAGTAGTAATCTTAACCAAAATAGTGGTACTCTTAACCAAAACAGTGGTAATATTAACCAAAATAGCGGTAATTTTAACCAAAAAAGTGATAATCTTAACCAAAAAAGTGGTACTCTTAACTAAATTAGTGGTAATATTATCCAAAACAGTAGTACTCTTAACCAAAAGAGTGATAATGTTAACCAAAACAGTGGTAATGTTAACCAAAAAAGTGGTACTCTTAACCAAAACATTGATAATATTAACCAAAAAATTGGTACTCTTAACCAAAATAGTGGTAATATTAACCAAAATAGTGGTAATTTTAACCAAAACAGTGGTAATCTTAACCAAAACAGTGGTAATATTAACCAAAAGAGTAATACTCTTAAACAAAACAGTGGTACTGTTAACCAAGACAGTGGTAATATTAACCAAAAGAGTGGTACTATTAACCAAAACAGTGGTACTGTTAATCAAAACAGTGATAATGATAACCAAAAAAGTGGTACTCTTAACCAAAACAGTGGTAATGTTAACCAAAAAAGTGTAATGTTTACCAAAAAAGTGGTAATATTAACCAAAAAAGTTGTACACTTAACCAAAAAAGTTGTAATTTTAACAAAAAAAGTGGTACTCTTAATCGAATTAGTGGTAATTTTAACCAAAAAAGTGGTACTCTTAACCAAAAAAGTTGTAATCTTAACAAAAAAAAGTGGTACTCTTAACCAAAAAAGGTGTAATCTTAACCAAAAAAGTTGTAATATTAACAAAAAAAGTGGTAATCTTAACTTAAACAATGGTACTCTTAACCAAAAAAGTGGTAATTTTAACCAAAAAAATGATACTCTTAACTAAAACAGTGGTAATGTTAACCAAAAAAGTGGTACTCTTAACCAGAACAGTGGTAATGTTAACAAAAAAAGTGGTGCTTTTAATCGAAACAGTTGTAATTTTAACCAAAAAAGTGGTATCGTTAACCAAAAAAGTTGTAATCTTAACAAAAAAAGTGGTACCCTTAATAAAAAAAGTTGTAATTTTAACCAAAAAAGTTGTAATCTTAACAAAAAAAGTTGTAATCTTAACCAAAAAAATGGTAATCTTAACGAAACAATGATACTCTTCACCAAAAAAGTGGTAATATTAACCAAAAAAGTTGTAATCTTAACCAAAAAAGTTATAATCTTAATCGAAACAGTGGTAATTTTAACCAAAAAAAGTGGTACCCTTAACCAAAAAAGTTGTAATGTTAACAAAAAAAAGTGGTAATGTTAACTAAAAAAGTGGTACTCTTAACAAAAAAAATGGTAATCTTAACAAAAAAGTGATGATGTTAACTAAAAAAGTGTATTTATGTTTTGTAAATATAAGCTTACTATAATCTCAACATTTTAATAAATGATGATGATTTAAAATCTCATGAAGGGTTCATAGGATAAAAATAATTTTGCAACTCCATCTTCTTCTTTATCCTTCTTCTTTGTCGTGTGAGTTTTTTTTTATGAATTTACTATAATCTCAATTTTAGTTTTAATAAATGATGATGATGATTTTATAATCTCTGAGGGATAAAAATTACATGTCGATTTGATGAAATTACATGTTAATTTGATGAAATTGAATGTTAATTTGAAGAAATTGAATGTCAATTTAATCAATTGAATGTTAATTTGAAAAAATTGAATGTCAATTTGATAAATCGAATGTTAATTTAATGAAATTAAAAGTCGATTTGATGAAATTACATGTTAATTTGATAAAATTGAATATCCATTTCATAAATTGAATGTTAATTTGATGAAATTGAATGTCAATTCGATAAATCGAATGTTAATTTAATGAAATTGAAATTCGATTTGATGAAATTACATGTTAATTTGATGAAATTGAATGTCAATTTGATAAATTGAATGTTAATTTGATGAAATTTAATGTCAATTTGGTAAATCGAATGTTAATTTAATGAAATTGAAAGTCGATTTGATGAAATTACATGTTAATTTGATGAAATTGAATGTCAATTTCACAAATTGAATGTTAATTTGATGAAATTGAATGTCAATTTTATAAATCGAATGTTAATTTAATGAAATTGAATGTCGATTTGATGAAATTACATGTTAATTTGATGAAATTGAATGTCAATTTAAGAAATTGAATGTTAATTTGATGAAATTGAATGTCAATTTGATAAATCGAATGTTAATTTCATTAAATTGAAAGTCGATTTAATGAAATTACATGTTAATTTGATGAAATTGAATATTCATTTGATAAATTGAATGTTAATTCGATGAAATTGAATGTTATTTTGATAAAACGAATGTTAATTTAATGAAATTGAAAGTCGATTTGATGAAATTACATGTTAATTTGATGAAATTGAATGTCCATTTAATAAATTGAATGTTAATTTGATGAAATTGAATGTCAATTTGATAAATCGAATGTTAATTTAATTAAATTGAAAGTCGATTTAATGAAATTACATGTTAATTTGATGAAATTGAATATTCATTTGATAAATTGAATGTTAATTTGATGAAATTGAATGTCAATTGGGTAAATCGAATGTTAATTTAATGAAATTGAAAGTCGATTTGATGAAATTACATGTTAATTTGATGAAATTGAATGTCAATTTAATAAATTGAAGGTTAATTTGATAAAATTGAATGTCAATTCGATAAAATCGAATGTTAATTTAATGAAATTGAAAGTCGATTTAATGAAATTACATGTTAATTTGTTGAAATTGAATGTCAATTTGATAAATTGAATGTTAATTCGATGAAATTGAATGTTATTTTGATAAACCGACTGTTAATTTAATGAAATTGAAAGTCGATTTGATGAAATTACATGTTAATTTGATGAAATTGAATGTCAATTTAACAAATTGAATGTTAATTTAAGAAATTGAATGTCAATTTGATAAATCGAATGTTAATTTAATGAAATTGAAAGTCGATTTGATGAAATTACATGTTAATTTGATGAAATTGAATGTTAATTTCATGAAATTGAATGTCAATTTAAGAAATTGAATGTTAATATGATGGAATTGAATGTCAATTCGATGAATCGAATGTTAATTTAACGAAATTGAAAGTCGATTTGATGAAATTACATTTTAATTTGATGAAATTGAATATTCATTTGATAAATTGAATGTTAATTCGATGAAATTGAATGTTATTTTGATAAACCGAATGTTAATTTAATGAAATTGAAAGTCGATTTGATGAAATTACATGTTAATTTGATGAAATTGAATGTCCATTTAATAAATTGAATGTTAATTTGATGAAATTGAATGTCAATTTGATAAATCGAATGTTAATTTAATAAAATTGAAAGTCGATTTGATGAAATTACATGTTAATTTGATGAAATTGAATGTCAATTTAAAGAATTGAATGTTAATTTGATGAAATTGAATGTCAATTCGATAAATCGAATGTTAATTTAATGAAATTGAACGTCGATTTGATGAAATTACATGTTAATTTTATGAAATTGAATGTTAATTTGATAAATTGAATGCTAATTTGATGAAATTGAATGTCAATTGGGTAAATCGAATGTTAATTTAATGAAATTGAAAATCGATTTGATGAAATTACATGTTAATTTGATGAAATTGAATGTCAATTTAATAAATTGAATGTTAATTTGATGAAATTGAATGTCAATTCGATAAAATCGAATGTTAATTTAATGAAATTGAAAGTCGATTTGATGAAATTACATGTTTATTTGTTGAAATTGAATGTCAATTTGATAAATTGAATGTCAATTTGACAAATCGAATGTTAATTTAATTAAATTGAAAGTCGATTTAAAGAAATTACATGTTAATTTGATGAAATTGAATATTCATTTGATAAATTGAATGTTAATTTGATGAAATTGAATGTCAATTTGATAAATCGAATGTTAATTTAATGAAATTGAAAGTCAATTTGATGAAATTACATTTTAATTTGATGAAATTGAATGTCAATTTGATAAATTGAATGTTAATTTGATGAAATTGAATGTCAATTTGATAAATCGAATGTTAATTTCATGAAATTGAAAGTCGATTTGATGAAATTACATGTTAATTTGATGAAATTGAATGTTAATTTGATGAAATTGAATGTCCATTTCATAAATTGATACATGTTAATTTGATGAAATTGAATGTCAATTTGATAAATCGAATGAAATTTAATGAAATTGAAAGTCGATTTGATGAAATTACATGTTAATTTGATGAAATTGAATGTCAATTTAAGAAATTGAATGTGAATTTGATGAAATTGAATGTCAATTTGATAAATCGAATGTTAATTTAATTAAATTGAAAGTCGATTTGATGATATTACATGTTAATTTGATGAAATTGAATATTCATTTGATAAATTGAATGTTAATTCGATGAAATTGAATGTTATTTTGATAAACCGACTGTTAATTTAATGAAATTGAAAGTCGATTTGATGAAATTACATGTTAATTTGATGAAATTGAATGTCAATTTAATAAATTGAATGTTAATTTGATGAAATTGAATGTCAATTTGATAAATCGAATGTTAATTTAATGAAATTGAAAGTCGATTTGATGAAATTACATGTTAATTTGATGAAATTGAATGTTAATTTGATTAAATTGAATGTCAATTTAAGAAATTGAATGTTAATATGATGGAATTGAATGTCAATTCGATGAATCGAATGTTAATTTAATGAAATTGAAAGTCGATTTGATGAAATTACATTTTAATTTGATGAAATTGAATATTCATTTGATAAATTGAATGTTAATTCGATGAAATTGAATGTTATTTTGATAAACCGAATGTTAATTTAATGAAATTTAAAGTCGATTTGATGAAATTACATGTTAATTTGATGAAATTGAATGTCCATTTAATAAATTGAATGTTAATTTGATGAAATTGAATGTCAATTTGATAAATCGAATGTTAATTTAATGAAATTGATAGTCGATTTGATGAAATTACATGTTAATTTGATAAAATTGAATGTCAATTTAAAGAATTGAATGTTAATTTGATGAAATTGAATGTCAATTCGATAAATCGAAGGTTAATTTAATGAAATTGAAAGTCGATTTGATGAAATTACATGTTAATTTGATGAAATTGAATGTTAATTTGATAAATTGAATGTTAATTTGATGAAATTGAATGTCAATTGGGTAAATCGAATGTTAATTTAATGAAATTGAAAATCGATTTGATGAAATTACATGTTAATTTGATGAAATTGAATGTCAATTTAATAAATTGAATGTTAATTTGATGAAATTGAATGTCAATTCGATAAAATCGAATGTTAATTTAATGAAATTGAAAGTCAATTTGATGAAATTACATGTTTATTTGTTGAAATTGAATGTCAATTTGATGAAATTGAATGTCAATTTGATAAATCGAATGTTAATTTAATGAAATTGAAAGTCGATTTGATGAAATTGAATGTCAATTTAACAAATTGAATGTTAATTTGATGAGTTTGAATGTCAATTTTATAAATCGAATGTTAATTTAATGAAATTGAAAGTCGATTGGATGAAATTACATGTGAATTTGATGAAATGGATTGTTAATTTGATGAAATTGAATGTCAATTTGATAAATCGATTGTTAATTTCATGAAATTGAAAGTCAATTTGATAAATCGAATGTTAATTTAATGGAATTGAAAGTCGATTTGATGAAATTACATGTTAATTTGATGAAATTGAATGTCAATTTGATAAATCGAATGTAAATTTAATTAAATTGAAAGTCGATTTGATGAAATTACATGTTAATTTGATGAAATTGAATGTCAATTTAAGAAATTGGATGTTAATTTGATGAAATTGAATGTCAATTTGATAAATCGAATGTTAATTTAATTAAATTGAAAGTCGATTTGATGATATTAGATGTTAATTTGATGAAATTGAATATTCTTTTGATAAATTGAATGTTAATTCGATGAAATTGAATGTTATTTTGATAAACCGACTGTTAATTTAATGAAATTGAAAGTCGATTTGATGAAATTACATGTTAATTTGATGAAATTGAATGTCAATTTAATAAATTGAATGTCAATTTGATAAATCGAATGTTAATTTAATGAAATTGAAAGTCGATTTAATGAAATTACATGTTAATTTGATGAAATTAAATGTTAATTTGATGAAATTGAATGTCAATTTAAGAAGTTGAATGTTAATATGATGGAATTGAATGTCAATTCTGTGAATCGAATGTTAATTTAATGAAATTGAAAGTCGATTTGATGAAATTACATGTTAATTTGATGAAATTGAATGTCAATTTGATAAATTGAATGTTAATTTGATGAAATTGAATGTGAATTAGATAAATCGAATGTTAATTTAATGAAATTGAAAGTCGATTTGATAAAATTACATGTTTATTTGATGAAATTGAATGTTAATTTGATGAAATTGAATGTCAATTCGATAAATCGAATGTTAATTTAATGAAATTGAAAGTCGATTTGATGAAATTAAATGTTAATTTGATGAAATTGAATGTCAATTTGATAAATTGAATGTTAATTTGATGAAATTGAATGTCAATTTGATAAATCGAATGTTAATTTAATGAAATTGAAAGTCGATTTGATGAAATTACATGTTTATTTGATGAAATTGAATGTTAATTTGATGAATTTGAATGTCAATTTTATAAATCGAATGTTAATTTAATTAAATTGAAAGTCGATTTGATGAAATTACTTGTTAATTTGATGAAATGGATTGTTAATTTGATGAAATTGAATGTCAATTTGATAAATCGATTGTTAATTTAATGAAATTGAAAGTCAATTTGATAAATCGAATGTTAATTTAATGAAATTGAAAGTCGATTTGATGAAATTACATGTTAATTTGATGAAATTGAATGTTAATTTGATGAAATTGAATGTCAATTTAATCAATTGAATGTTAATTTGATGAAATTGAATGTCAATTTGATAAATCAAATGTAAATTTAATGAAATTGAAAGTCGATTTGATGAAATTACATGTTACTGTGATGAAATTGAAAGTCCATTTCATAAATTGAATGTGAATTTGATGAAATTGAATGTCAATTTGGTAAATCGAATGTTAATTTAATGAAATTGAAAGTCGATTTGATGCAATTACATGTTAATTTGATGAAATTGAATGTCAATTTGATAAATTTGATTGTTAATTTGATAATTTGTATGTTAATTTGATGAAATTGAGTGTTAATTGAATTAAATTGAAAGTCTATTTGATTAATTTAATGTTAACTACTTGAATTTGAATGTTAATTTAGTGAATTAAATGCTTTTCAGAAAAAATTAAATGTTAATTAGATGAAATTAATTGTTAATTTGGTGTTAATTTGTTAAATTAAATTTTTGTTGGATGAAATTACATGGTGTTGGTTTGATAAATTACATGTTAATTTATTGAAATTGAATATCAATTTGATAAATCTGAATGTCAATTTGATAATTTCAATGATAATTTGACGAATTGAGTATTAATTGAATGAAATTGAAAGTTTATTTGATTAATTTAATGTTAAGTAGTTGAATTTGAATGTTAATTTAGTTAATTAAATGCTTATTAGAAAAAATTGGATGTTAATTAGATGATAATTAATTATTAATTTGGTGTTGATTTGATATATTAAATTTTAATTGATTAAAATTATATGTTAATTTGGAGTTGATTTGATGAAATTACATGTTAATTTGATGAAACTGAATGTCAATTTGATAAATCTGAATGTTAATTTGATAGTTTAAATGTTAATTTGATGAATTGAGTGTTAATTGAATGAAATTTAAAGCTTATTTGATTAATCGAATATCCCTTACCCCATGGCCAAGTTTTTTATTTTCCTTTCCTTTCATTGTCTTCAAACAATCTTTGCTACAATGGAGAAATAACATCATCAATGACATACAAATAAGATCAATAAAACTGGTTTAGTATTTAGATTATACAAATCTCTCACTAATAAAAAAACCATGAGCTTGTTGACCGATCAGATTCACTTGAGCTCTTTTTTCCCCTGAATATAAAATCCACCATCAACCATAAAAATAGTTTCATTTTTTTTGTGCTAAACAATAGGCTAGGATTAAACAAAACTTACATTATAAATATTCTGAGCTGAGATTACAACTTGAACGAGGAACCGAAGCAGAAGAGAAGAAATACGATGAACCGAAGCAGAAGAACGAGAAACAAAGCAGAAGAGAAGAAAGACGATGAATCGAAGCAGAACACAAGAAAGAGGGAGGGAAAAAAAAAGTGAACCTACTAAACTACTAAGCTTGTCCAAGAAGCAACAGGGATGAATTTAGGCGGGAATTGGGTAAGGATTGTGTCAAAATTTCATTCACCCATCTGTCGGTATATTATTGGCCTAATGCCAATTGTTTTTAAAAAAAATTGATTTGATAAATTGAATATTCATAAATTGAATATTGATAAATTTAGTTGGGGTTATTGAGTCAACATGAACATGAACCCTATACACTTTACAAATAAGTGATAATAAAAATTAAAATGATAATTATTTATTATATTTAAACATGAATTAAAAATAAAACAAAAAATTAAAATAGTTGGGGTTATTAAGTGACATTAAATTAACATTATAGATTAAGTTAAAAATAATAGAAATTAAGTTGACCACTAAATAAATTAGAACAAAGTTATCATATTTGGGTATACTTTTTGCGTTAAATTAAAATAGGTAAAAAAGTTTGGGATAATATGAAACTAATTACAGAGGGTGTAATATAAAAAATATGAGGAAAAATTTGAAAAAGAGTGATAATTTAGGGTTATAAGTGTAATTTAATGTTAACAAAAGCAACTTGATCGCTGGAAACCCTCTTGATCGCTACTGTGTGAACCTCTTGATTGCTGATTGCGAACACTTGATCCCACTACTTTGATCCCACTTTATCTACCTTAAAATTAAGTGATAAGTGATAATAGAAATTAAAATGATAATTATTTATTATATTTAAACATGAAATAAAAATATAACAAAAAATTAAAATAGTTGGGGTTATTGAGTGACATTAAATTAACATTAATCAAGTTAAAAATAATAGAAATTAAGTTGACCACTAAATAAATTAGAACAAAGTTATCATTTGGGTATACTTTGCATAAAATTAAAATAGGTAAAAAAGTTTGGGATAATATGAAACTAATTAAATAGTTGAGGGTGTAATATAAAAAATATGAGGAAAAATTTGAAAAAGAGTGATAATTTATAGTTATAAGTGTAATTTAATGTTAACAAAAGCAACTTGATCGTTGGAAACCCTCTTGATCGCTACTGTGTGAAGCTCTTGATCGCAGACACTTGATCCCACTACTTTGATCCCACTTGATCTACCTTAAAATTAAGTGATAAGTGGTAATAGAAATTAAAATGATAATTATTTATTATATTTAAACATGAAATAAAAATTTAAAAAAAATTTAAAATAGTTGGGGTTATTGAGTGACATTAAATTAACATTATAGATTAAGTTAAAAATAATAGAAATTAAGTTGACCACTAAATAAAATAGAATAAAGTTATCATATTTGGGTATACTTTTTGCGTTAAATTAAAATAGGTAAAAAAGTTTGGGATAATATGAAACTAATTAAATAGTTGAGGGTGTAAAATAAAAAATATGAGGAAAATTTTGAAAAAGAGTGATAATTTAGGGTTATAAGTGTAATTTAATGTTAACAAAAGCAACTTGATCGCTGGAAACACTCTTGATCGCTACTGTGTGAATCTCTTGATTGCAAACACTTGATCCCACCTTAAAATTAAGTGATAAGTGATAATAGAAATTAAAATGATAATTATTTATTATATTTAAACATGAAATAAAAATTTAACAAAAAATTAAAATAGTTGGGGTGAAATTAAATTTTATGTATAAGTATAAAAATAATAGAAATTAAGTTCACCACTAAATAAATTAGAACAAAGTTACTTTTTGCTTTAAATTAAAAACAAACGATTCAAGTTTGATTCCGATCGCTACATAACCCGATAGCCATCAAATTAAATAGATTTAGATGTTAATTTGATTAATTGATGGTTAATTGGACGAATTTGATTAATTGACGATTATTTAAGATGTTAATTTATTGAATTAAGTGTTAAATAGTTTATTGAAATAGTTTTAGATGTTAATTTGATGAGTTGAACAGTAGATGGAAGTTAATTTGATAAATTAAATATAAATTAATGAAATTGAATGTTAGTTTACAAAGTGAATTTTTATTGGATGTTATTCGAATGAATTAAATGTTAATTGAATGATTATTGATATAAATCGGATGAATTTAATATTAATTAAGTTGAATTTTAATATTAATTTGATGAATTGAATGTTTTAATGTAATATTAGTTTGTTATTTTATTTAAATATATTAATTTTGATTGCTGCGATAATCGCTTGATCCCAATTGCAATGATCGCTACATCGCTACGGTCTGAAGCTTTTATCGCAATCTTGATCGCAAACTTCACTCTTGATCGCAGTCTTGATCGCAAACTTGGTCTGAAGCTTTTATCGCAATCTTGATCGCAAACTTCACTCTTGATCGCAATCTTGATCGCAAACTTGGTCTGAAGTTTTTATCGCAATCTTGATCGCAAACTTCACTCTTGATCGCAATCTTGATCGCAAACTTGCACTTGATCGCTACTTGGTCCTTGATCGCTACTTCATCCCAATCTTGATCGCTACAAAAAAGTGGTAATATTAACTAAAAGAGTGGTAATCTTAAGCAAAAAAGTGGTAATATTAACCAAAACAGTCCTACTCTTAACCAAAATAGTGGTAATATTAACGACAGTGGTAATCTTCACCAAAACAGTGGTAATCATAACCAAAAAATAGTAATCTTAACAAAAAAAGTGGTGCTCTTAACCAAAACAATGGTAGTCTTAACCAAAACAGTGCTACTCTTAACCAAAATAGTGATAATATTAACTAAAAGACTGATAATCTTAACCAAAACAGTGATAATTTTAACCAAAAAAATGGTAATCTAAACCAAAGCAGTGATAATTTTAACTTAAACAGTATTACTCTTAACCAAAACAGTGGTAATGTTAACCAAAAGAGTGGTACTCTTAACCAAAACAGTGGTACTCTTAACCAAAATAGTAGTAATTTTAACTAAAAAAGTGATAATCTTAACTAAAAAAGTGATAATCTTAGCGGAAAAAGTGGTACTCTTAACTAAACTAGTGGTAATATTAACCAAAACAGTGGTAATGTTAACCAAAATAGTGGTAATGTTAACCAAACCAGTGCTACTCTTAACCAAAATAGTGATAATATTAACCAAACCAGTGGTAATGTTAACCAAAACAGTGGTAATCTTAACTAAAAAAGTTGTAATGTTGACAAAAAAAATGGTAATCTTAACTAAAACAGTGGTAATGCTAACAAAAAAAGTTGTGATCTTAATCGGTGGTGTGTTAACAAAAAAAGTTGTACACTTAACCAAAAAAGTTGTAATTTTAACCAAAAAAGTGGTACTCTTAATCGAATTAGTGGTAATTTTAACCAAAAAAATGGTACCCTTAACCAAAAAAGTTGTAATCTTATCAAAAAAAAGTGGTACTCTTAATCAAAAAAGGTGTAATCTTAACCAAAAAAGTTGTAATATTAACCAAAAAAGTGGTAATCTTAACTTAAATAATGGTACTCTTAACCAAAAAAATGGTACTATTAACTAAAACAGTGGTAATATTAACCAAAAAAGTTGTACACTTAACCAAAAAAGTTGTAATTTTAACCAAAAAAATGGTACTATTAATCGAATTAGTGGTAAATTTAACCAAAAAAGTGGTACCCTTAACCAAAAAAGTTATAATCTTAACAAAAAAAAGTGGTACTCTTAACCAAAAAGGGTGTAATCTTAACCAAAAAAGTGATAATCTTAACTTAAACAATGATACTCTTAACCAAAAAAGTGGTAATGTTAACCAAAAAAAATGGTACTCTTAACTAAAACAGTGGTAATGTTAACCAAAAAAGTGGTGCTCTTAATCGAAACAGTCGTAATTTTAACCAAAAAAGTGATAATCTTAACTTAAACAATGGTACTCTTAACCAAAAAAGTGGTATCGTTAACCAAAAAAGTTGTAATCTTAACAAAAAAAGTGGTACCCTTAACTAAAAAAGTTGTAATCTTAACAAAAAAAGTTGTAATATTAACAAAAAAAAGTTGTAATCTTAACCAAAAAAGTGGTAATCTTAACGAAACAATGATACTCTTCACCAAAAAAGTGGTAATATTAACCAAAAAAGTGGTACTCTTAATCGAAACAGTGGTAATTTTAACCAAAAAAGTGGTACCATTAACCAAAAAGTTGTAATCTTAAAAAAAAAAGTTGTATCATTTACCAAAAAAATTATAATCTCAATCGAAACAGTGGTAATTTTAACCAAAAAAAGTGGTACCCTTAACAAAAAAAGTTGTAATGTTAACCAAAAAAGTGGGACTCTTAACCAAAAAAGTGATAATGTTAACTAAAAAAGTGGTACTCTTAAACAAAAAAGTGGCAATGTTAACCAATAAAGTGGTACTCTTAACAGAAAAAATGGTAATCTTAACCAAAAAAATGATAATGTTAACCAAAAAAGTGTATTTATGTTTTGTAAATATAAGCTTACTATAATCTCAACATTTTAATAAATGATGATGATTTAAAATTTCATAAAGGGTTCATAGGATAAAAATAATTTTGCAACTCCATCTTCTTCTTTATCCTTCTTCTTTGTCGTGTGAGTTTTTTTTTTTATGAATTTACTATAATCTCAATCTTAGTTTTAATAAATGATGATGATGATTTTATAATCTCTTAGGGATAAAAACAATTCTGCAACTCCATGCTTTGATCTTTCTCATTCATCTCCATGTCTGAGTTTTTTTTTTATGAAAAGACTACCACTCTATCTTAGTTTTAATAAATGATGATTATTTATATTATTTAAACCTTAATAAAAATATAATAAAAAATTTACAATATTTAAGTTCACCACTATTTTAAGTGATAATAGAAATTAAAATTAGTTTTAAAAAATTATAATTATTTATCATATTTCAACTTGAAATAAAAATATAAGGTAAATTTTACAATATTTAGGGTAAGTGACATTAAATTTACGATTAAGTTAAAAATATTAGAGGTTAGGATTAGGTTATTAAGTTCAAGCTAAATTACAACTAAAGTTTAGCACAATTTTTTTTTGGCTATTACTATTGCCACAATTTTTTTGGTAAAATTGTCAGGGTTATATTTTGGGTTAAGTTAAAATTATTACATTTGTTTTTCACGCTAAATAAATTATAACAAAGTTAGGTAGGTGTTAAATTAAAATAGGTAAAAGAATTTGGGGTAATATGAAACTAATTACATAGTTGAGGGTGTAATGAGAAAAATATGAGAGAAAAATTGAAAAAATGTGATAATTTAAAGGTATAAGTGAATTTTATTGAACAAGCTAAAGCTCAGTGAGTAGCCGGTAACCGGTAAAAAGTTATAAGCTTGATCAACGGTGGAAGTTTTTCGTGAGTTGTGAACCGTTCATTTTTTTTTTCGGTACCATACCGAAAAGTAGATTTCGGTACTGTAGTCGGACCCAAAAAACATATCCAATTTCTTGCCATTGAAATTGATGGGAGGTGACATGTCAGACAAGCGACTCTTACGTCAGCATACAGGTGACATCATTCGGTGGAGAAATAATGATGATAAAAGGATAATAGAATTCCCTCTGGGGTGATGTCACTCGAGGTCAATGTGGCATCACTCGGGAGAGAAGTTGTAATAATAAAGGATAAAAGTCTCTTTGGAGGTGACTTCACTCGGCCATATGTGATGTCACTCGGGGAGCTATGTTCACCGAGAATGCATTGGGGATGTCTACTTAGGAATAAATGAGAAAAATGATTTACGAGAATCCATACTCAATTGTTAGCAAGCGTGGATCCATTACCCCAGGTACGATGACACACTACAATCAATCATGGGAAAGACCCTTGAAACTATGACAGCTAGTAATAAATGTTCCTCATGAGCATACGACAAATAATCAAATGCTCGAAGGAGAATGGGCACGAAGTATTTACTCCTCGGCGCGCCGAGTGGCCCAGGCATTTATTGTTGCAAGAGAAGTTCTCCAATATCATATCTTGCAATTAACGATCGACAGAAACTTGGACATCGAAGGATTAATGTCATTAATGTGCGCCTTGTGAACGTTCATAAAAGGATCACGGATCGAGGTCAAATGAAAATTTGGCTCGATGCCCAGTCACCTAACAAGGTCAACAAACACATCCATGTTGTCCCAGGAATTAACGAATCAGGAAGCCTCCCGCCAAGGGGAATCATACAAGATTTTCTTGATACAAAAGTTCACCTACTAAAAAAGTATAAATAGCACTCTTAGTCGAAAGAGAGAGGTACGCACAACACTTCCTCAACTCTAACAACAAACATTGTTTCACTCCCTCCTTAGAAACTGACTTAAGCATCAGAGGAGAATCGCCAGAGACATCTCCAGCCTCCCTTCTAACCCTTTTCTGTGATCTTCAAGTCTTTCGTCACTCTCATACTACAAGGCTACCCTCAACTAAAGTGCTACTGTCTCACCATTGTGTCAGAAATCACCTGCACAGAAACTAACACTTTGTACTAAGGCAGAGGACTTCCCAACCTGAAAATTGGCTTTTATGGTAGCCAAACTTTGCCTTGAGTGATTGGAGATTTCATTCATCACTTGAACTGTTATGTTTTGGGACTGTGATGGATTGATTGCTGCAGAATATTTTGGCTACTTTACACTAACCACAACATTACTAGTAGTCAACATCAGTAGTTTAGCCATTTCAAAGAAAGGTTCAAGATCAGCTTCCACACAAAGCATATGTGCAGAAATAAATTCACACACAGAGTAACTATCTCTTACGGACTAAGAATGTGGTAAGTAAGTCTTGGATAACTTGCAAGACAAGAAAACACCTAGGTGAACCGATGACTGGAAACGGCCAAAGGGACTCCAATGCTTAAGTCAAATCTCGAGTCAAAGAAAAGTATAAAGTGAATAGGCAAAGATTGAATGTCTTATCTAGTGCCCAAGGCCTTTATTTATAGTGGTAGGAAAATGTGTCTCAAAGGAATTTGAACTCTAAGTTGATTGACTTAATGTAGTCACCAGGTCTTAGTAGTGCAGGATAGAATTAGATTAGGACCTTTGATCCTCTGTCTTAATCATCAGTCCTTGGTTGCTCGGAGTAATATTTTATTTGTCCTCTAATTCCTTGGTGTCTCATCGCCAGCTCCCAAGTATTCAGAGTGGCATTAGATTAGTATTCTAAATCTTAGGTTATATCATAGCCAAGTAAGACTTGACTAGAGAAAATGAGAACGCATGTGTAGTAACTTTGGGTACCAAGTGTGGACGAGTGAAGACCTGCCCAAGCCACTTGCCGTCTGACAGTGGCCAGGCGAGCCTCTTGCCGACTGGCAGTAGCCAGCCTTGGAGCTTGCCGACTGGCAGAGGCAGGCCTAGCCTTTTGCAGACTGGCAGGCACTCACTTCATTATGCCTCACAGCATATTAGCAATTTCAACTAAGCTATGGTATATAGGAAAATTTTCTCCCAAGTTTAGATCCAATACCTGCCTCTTGTTAAGTTTTGCAAGGTTTGACTCACTGAAATCATATATTCAAAATCGTATAATAAAAGTTCCATTCACCATGTACAGAAATATACAAGGTTTAAGCATTTTGTCCAACTAGAAACCATGATAACTCAGACCATTGAACCAAGGAAAAAGAAAAATGGACTGGGCTGCAAAGCTAGCCACGCCTTCTCATGATTATGTTGTCACAAAAAAACATATATTCAATCTACATATCTGACCACCAAGCTAGGGTTTGGGCCTATAACAAACAAAGCATACTCGAGCCACTGAAGTCAAAAAACAGGGCTCTAAGTCTAGCCATGTCAATGCCTAGTCACACTGTACAACAATCATCATGGTTTGAAGGATTGCAATAACATCCTGAGGCTTTAAATCCGTAACAAGCACAGAAATAAGCAAACTTCTCCAGCCTTCCTGCGTCCTTGAAGCCAATTGTGTCCTATCCTTGTTGATTATATTCAAATACAAGAGGAAACATAATGGCTCAGCCCAAATGCAAAGTTAGTGTCAAATGGATATAGTACATCCTAATTCCTTAGCAGCAGTATCTAGAAATTCAATTGGCATTCTGGTTGCAAGTCGGCTATGAGCTTCCCATGTAAGACACTTTTCAATATTTGCTTGCCAGTCAATATTTCCTGCATTTAAGTACTGATAAGCAGGACCATGGATGCCATTTATGTCCAATTGTCTACCACTCGATTTTATTGAACCAGTGAGCAAAATAGCATGTAGAACTGATTTGCTAAGAGCACGAACATGAGCACTTGGATGAGAAATGCAACGAACAGTAGCTGGTAGGCGACACTGCATAAATTAGCCAGCTAAATCAGTGAAGGTTTTAAACTGACATTTGAAGTATTATGCCTACCCAACCACGAGACTCCCCCCAAGCCTGATGATGCATAAACTTCCCAGTGGAAGACACGAGAGTTCCATTAAACACAAAATACTCTTTTCTCTTCCCTCTTTATATTCCCTTGTCCTCAAATGGAAGCATGCATGTCACATGTCACATGTAATAGGATCATCTCTAGACTAGTGTTCATAGCATTTTGTGTTAATCATACATGCTGGATTACTTTGAACATGTCCAGTAGACTTGTTTATTTACCTTCAACAGATTTGAAAGACCATCTGCGACTACCAATCCAGATTCTCCCCACTCGAGCACTGGTTGAATTGCTCTAGCTGTTGCTTCCAGGAGCTGGGCATTTTTTTTTTTATGTTAGTACATCATTCTTTCAATGTTATAACCATGCACAAGCACTTAAAATTATTAAGCAGACAGAAACACACTTCCCGCTAAAGAAAATACTGAAAAAGTCTAGAGATATTACCTCCAGCTGTGGTAAAGTGCATGCTTCTCCATCAACCAACATCCCATCTGTCGCACGAAGGAGGAGATCTGACGCACTTGCTAAAATTACCAATGATTCTGGATTATCCTGATTCCTCATTAGCTCCACAATCAGCTTCACCACACGCTGGTTGATTCTCCACATCTTTTGACCAAGATCATCATCTTTAGCAATCCAAGGTCGCAATTCCCTCTCCGCCTGACAAACACATGAGGCAGGAAACTAACTAAACAGATGAATCCATCAAGCTAAAACAACTTAAAAATAAACTGGAATAAGAGACCGATAACAGGAAGCCTGCTGTGTGGCAAATTGCCAATGTAAGACAACATAAACAAGTCATATCAAAGGTAGTTTTGACTTTTCTATCCTTTTGGTGTCCACCTATCATAGATAGGTGACATTTAAGTCACTGGCCCAAAAAGAGAAGTTCACGAATTTTATTTCAGTAAATAGTTCAAGTGGAGCAAAGTCTGGACCTGAAGAACAACAGCTGTTGCAGCTTTTGTAGGTGATGCTGATACCACGTTGCATAATGCATCAACCACCTATACAGAAAAGGAGGGTCAACAAAACTCATTGTCTGGAAAAAGTCTCAAAACCTCACAAATGTACAAAATCAATGTATTGTAGCTAACATTAAATTGTTGATTATGACTATATATCACTTACATTAAAATGTGTGTGTGGGCGCCTGTGGGTATGATATGAAAGATAAGACTTGAGCAACAGAACCGAAAATTTTGTCACAAACTACTCGTCAACCAGTGAAAACATATACTTCCCCCTAGAACGTGTTCATATCAGTGGATGAAGTAGGATTCTACCTTGTATCACTTGCGTCAATAATGAGGTGAAAAATATGCCAAAGGGAGCAGGGTATGGGGTTGTTTAATCCTGGTACCTAAATATGTTGCCAAGTCGAGCTTTGACTTAGTCTAATTGATTCTTTTTTTGCTCTTTTCTCATTAATTTTTCCAGACTCAAGTTCCTACATAAATATAATGGAGTTCTGCATGCAGCCTATTCAGCACTCATTTTCAGATTTGAATCTAACAGTTCTAGGTTGACCAATGCAGATTACCCATCGCAAGACTACCATCACTCAAATACCACTTAAAGGGTAATGAAATGCCCAGCAACTATAACTTCTTCGTCATTTTATTTCTAGAACTTTTACACCCACCAGCCATAGGTTATTAGCATATCTCACTAGACATATTAGGTTATTAGGAACATAGGTATAGTATTCAGGTGAGCCCCATCACATCATGCCTCAAGGTATGAACACGTGATAGTACATGGGTGAAGCATATTCAATAGATTTACTAGACTTTTCATTTTTTTTTCCTTTCAAATGTTTAGAAACTTCCACAAGCTGCGATGGTTAGTATTTTATGACACTTATTCTATATATCCACGAGTGTAGTCGAGCAAAACTTAGTATCATCCAAGCTTATCTACTTAAATCAGTAAAACTTGAAACAAGTTTCTCACTGAGTAGCATGATTGGAATCCACTAATAGTAACACAAAATGAAGCAATTATGCCCGATTACCTGCCTCCATCCTTGCTGGCCAGAAGTGCTTTCTGCACTAACTTGTGTTTCAGGTGATGCAATCAACTTGTGCCAAAGCAACAAAACAACAGAAAAACACAATTCTTGTTTCTCAGCCAGAAGTGACTTTAGAAGAACTTTTGCACTGCAATTAAATCCTATATGCCTGTCCATTGTGAGGAAGTTGGCCAAATCTGAAGCATCTAATGGAAAACTTGCTATTCCTTTACCCGTGGCACTTCCAGTCCCCTGACAAGAATGGCAAGCTTTCTCACACTCAAGTAAAGCTTTTGGATTGGCCGAATCTTCACACTGCAGGGACGATGGCTGCCCTGATTCAAAGTTGCCATAGTTGGCACCTTTGTGTTGTTTTCTGATGTGAAGCGACGCAGGAGTGTCCTTCCAAGCTGGTGCACGGATAAGGTGTGCTTCTAATGGTTCCACCTTGTTGACAATAGATGCAACAACTTTTCTATGAACATCAATGAGATTGTACAGTGAAGAAGCTCTGGAATGAATTTCATTATCCCACTTGCACCGCATCAAGACAGTGAGAGCACGCATGCAAGCTTTTGACCGTCTGAACAGATCAGAAATATGAGCTGCAACCATAGCTGCAGCAACTATCTCATTGGAACTGTAACTCCATGAGCTGCCAACGGATGATGGCTTCAAAGAAAAAAGTGCTTCTAATATTGATAATATCCTGCGAGTATGGCAAACCGCAGAGTCTATACTATTTCGAAACTCACTGGGTGATTTGTTGTCTTTTGCAGGCTTGGCTGCATCATGTCTATCTATGGAATCTGACTGATTACTTGCTTTTGAAATCAAAGGGAAGAGCTGAAGTTCACAAGCAAGAGCACAAATTGCAGCAAGAACATAAGAATCAAAGGCCGCAATGGGTCCCTGTTTTTTCGTTTTTTTAGCTCCCATTTCTCTCTCATTTCCAGACAATGCTTGCATGTCTTCACTGGCTTCATCGGGAGGATAACTACCTTCACCTCTTGGTCTCTTGCTCCCAATGAGCTGTGCTTCATGACTGACACACACAGTTAACACAACAAAAAGTAGGCGAGAAGCAAGCTCTATAGAGGCACATGATTCCAAGAATAGTGAGTGGACCATCGTGCGAAGTTCGGCCACGGCAAGGTTTTTGGAGGCAGACCCAAATACATATCTTGTTTTTCTAACTTGTTCCCTGATGGACTCGGGTGGAAATGTTCTCTGAAGAATGGCTTCAACAGTAGCAACAAATATTCTCATGAGACAGGCTTCAGATGGACTTCCACGAGGAAGATACTCTAAAACTTTTAGGAGAGGTATGTACAGGTTCCATGACAAAATAGGAGGTTGCAAAGGGGTTGCAACTATGATTTCAGGGAGGTCAACAGCAGACGAACTTAAAGGAATCAAGCCATAAGCAGCTTCCCATATGGTACATATTCTGCATTCAACCTCAGGGCCATGTGCGCAAAGCATTGATGCAATCCCTTGGGCAGTAGCTTCTATTGTGGTTTCAGCCGCAGGCACTTCTCTCTGATCAATTGTATTTTACTGGTGGCAGTTAGCTTCACTAGCAATCATTTCTAGGTAGGAACTTCAAAACTAAATGTGTGATCAAAGAATATCTCCTTAAGCAATTTACTGAAAGAATAACAGTCAAATGATAACCGCAGGTGCCAAGTACCTGCTGTTTGTACCATGAAATGTAATGGCCAAAAGGTTCATGTTGAAGTCCGAATCCTTCAACTTGTCTTAGCGGGGGAAAAAGCAAAGCAGGCTGTGATAGTATGCGAAAGAGTAGAGCAGCTGCAGTATCTGCAGCAATGCCTGCTCTCATGGACATTGCAGTCCCAATTGCACGCAAAAAATGCAAATGCATCCAGTTCCGCGGAAGCTACACAAATGGACAAACTATCAGGAACTATACGTGGTAAATTTGAATTCATTCATTAAGCTGGTCAACACCCTCCTATAAGAAACTAAAAATTATGATCACTGATAATACAACTTTCAAATCCAGCTTTATTTATAAAAAAAACAGCAACCTTTTTTAGACTTTGAATTCCTCTGAAAATATCTATGTTGTATACCAGGATGTTTTGCTGTGCAATCAAATGTTTTTTGCTTGAGAATAAATTTCCACCACATTGCATGAGAATGCTACTTAAAGCTTATCCATATTATAATACCTCAAATAAGAAAATAAACTAACAGGCACTTCGGTTCATATTTATCATAACCTTGATTCTTTACTTCAAGTTATAGCCTGCACCAATAGACAGGACGCATAAACCATACCACACTGTTTAGAGTGTACTACCAACATGATACATATTTTTGACAGAATATTGCATGCATAACACATCATGTGTATAAGTAATAAAATCAAAATAGCATGATTTTGACGTACCAGCCAAGTTCTTGTAGGGTTTTCGAGGAAAACTAAGAACAAGAAAGACTTATATTGGACAAACTGGCCATGTGAACAAGGGCGAATGATTACCCCTATTGGTAAGGACCCTTTGATTGAAGTTGAAGGTAGTATAAGAGTAAAAAGTCAGTTGAAGCAATGGCCAAATATCCATATTTCAAATTTCTAAACTTTGTGTGTTCATTTGTTGAGGATGTAATGGTACTTCTATGCTCTCATGTGCTAATTATCCGTGGAATCCGGAGCCAACCCAGCTCAATAGCTGCCTCACTCATTTATCTAGCTCTTTTTCTTTTCTCTGTTGTCAAACGCCATATACCCTTAATATAACTGTATATTTTTTGGGTATGAAGATAGCCACACATCGTGTAGACCCCAGGCAAAATAACGCAGCACTTAAAACTCATCGATGTATATTTATCTCATATGAATAACAAGGAAACTGAAAAAAGGGGCAAAGATTAAAACTAGAAGAGTTCCATTTTTAGTGGTGATTGTTTATCAGAACTTTGGTGGACATGTTGCAAATAAGAACTTACTGGGTAAAAATAGGACAACTCATGGAAATCAGGATTCAAATAGTAAAAACAAAGATAAAATGAGCTGAATGGAACTGAAGCAACCGATGGTTAAGGTCAGATGAAACATCCGTTTACAAGATTCGATAGCTGCTAGAAAATTTATCAAATTCACATTTTAAATTTTTGCCTTTTGTTGGGGGTATGAGAAATTTACTAGGTACAAAAATATAGACAGGCTAGTGATTCTGTCCTAATTCTAATTAAAATGTTCCAAACTCTGATTATTGAGGAAAAACTAAACCTACCAAAGCCCTCATGTAACACCCATCAACAGAAATAAGCCTAACTGCTTATAAATGAGAACCCAGGGGCCACTAATCAAAAAAAGACTACATAGAATATGAACTTGCCAAAATACATATACTTTAAGCATAAAAAATAGGAATATTGTTAATACTTTCTGGTAGTGATAACTGATAACCCATTATCTGGGCCATTTTTGTTACACTAAAAAGGTTCTTAGTCCACCTGGGAACACACAACCCTTCCTTTGGGCTCCAAAACCTACAAAAATTTCGTATCTGTAGAAATGACAAGATAAAGCTAGCTATACTAAGATAAAAATTATGAATGACTCACATATATGCCACATGATCAGTTTCCCTGATTTATCTTAAGAGTGAGCTGGTATCTTCTGCATGGAAGATGACATATGTACCCTTATTCTCGACCTTTCCTCTCAGGTTATAGCATCTATGAGGACAAATATACACATTTATTGAGCAAGTTGCTTACAATATCATGAAGGAATGACACATAAACATTCTAAGTAACCACCCACGGTAGGTGTTCAGGTACTTACAATTTTCTTCCCGTGTTAGATGCTCATACTTGTCTTTCTCTCCATATTTTTCATTTAACTAAAGATATCTATAATTCATCATTCATCGTGGGCTTTGGTTTAGCTTCTCATGCTACTTTCGAGGTCATGACCTTTCTTTGTGACCAATTTATGAAATTAATCAGCCCTAAAGTATGTAAAGCTTTTGAGAGGCAATCTTTTGCACTAGTCTGAACCCCTTCAGGTCCCACTAAGTTTCTGAGATGGGGGCCAATCCCTCAGATATTTTTGCTAATCTTTTATACAACCAGCCAGCTCACCCTCTTCCTATCTCACTCGGTTACAATTACACACACGGGTGAACATGTATAGGACCACATACAGTATAGATTTAAAGTTGATCCCTGAGAAAGCAATATTAAGTCGGTTATGTTACACAGATATAACTTACCCTCATTCCAGATGCATATTCTTCTGCTGCTCTAAGGAGTTCCACTAGTTGTACAGCAGCATCAAGTGCATCCGGAGCCCATGATGGCGGTGCCTCTAGAAGTCCAAGAAGAAGTCTTTGGGTGGCACTTGGACTAGCAATTGCATAATAGCTAAGACAGAAAAAGGACAAAAGTTAGACTATTGCCAACAGAACACAACGAGAGGTCTGGAAACTTACCGATGAAATAGACGTGCATATGGCTCAAGAGCTGGTAGTCCTGCTACAAGATGCTCATCCATAGCTGTTATTGGAGGTGGAAGCAGAAGCGCAGGAACAGCAGCAGCTGTTAGGGTAGCAGTCTCATAGCGAGAAACTTCCTCGTCACAAACACTTAATATCACACCAGCGCCATTAGCAACAGCCCATCTTGGAGTTGATAGCATTAGCTGTGGATGCTTTCCAGAACCACGAGAAGAAGCTAAAATCCAAGATAAGTTGCTTCGAAGTTATCATCGTTTCAAATTGTAAAATATCTTTATTGCTTTGTACTAAAAATATGATCAATAGCATATATCTGAAGAAGGCAAAATGCACAGTAAACTATGCAAGCTGATACATATGACATTATATCGATAAAGGAAGTATCAAATATCGAAACTTGGCATTTTCTATCACTCGGTGCAGTATGATTTGATAGGACATTCTGATGATGTAATGTGGTGAAAGAAACTATTTCTATAGTGAAAACAATGGCCGATGCAACCATAAGGAACTTCAGCTTATGTATTCGTTGAACATTTGTGCTAAAAGAAATCACTCAACTCTCGTTAGAAACTATCGTGATATTTATCAACTAAAAGCACAGACGTGAGACCACATGCACAAATCATATTACATACTTCATAGCAGAAAATCTGATTACCAGTTGAAGGAGGCTTGAGTTCTCCAGCTGCATATTTTCCCATAACACCACCACACCTATTAATGCATGAAAAATTCAAGCACTTCAGGAAGAAGAAAGCGCAGAAGTGACAGCTAGTTAAGCAATCTAATTTACAAAATTACTCAAACATTCGGATGAGAATGCTGTAGAATTGAGCAAATATGTCAATCATAAATACAGTCAGCGCACGAGTAAAAGTTAAGCAGCATGCTGGGCTAGAGTAATTAACAAATGCTAAGACAAGGAATTAATTGCCAATAAATAATGCTAACATTCCTTAAGGTTTACATTTGTTCCAATGGCATGGTCAAACTTCAGATGCATGACTAAATGTCCAAAGATTGTGTGAAGTGAAAAGAAAAAACAAGAAGACGGGTGCAGGAAGAGCAGGTACATGTTGTCAGAGAGACCTTGATTATGTGACAGTGTATTATCAGAAACTGAAGTTTAAGGTCTAGTAATGAAGGGCATGTGTACTAATCATCATTTTTCTATGTCACTTGAAAATAAAGATATACCATTGGGATACTAATCAAACTAGTTAGTTATTTCCAACCCCAACCATGCAAGTTTTTAGACACATAAATGCAACAGCTAAGAAACAAATAAACAGTAGCCAAAAATAAACCTCCTAACAAAGAAAAAAAGATACACCATATTTGCATCAGTCTGCAATCATTTTCAAATGGCTATCCTTTCAAAACGTTAGGCTTCTCCAAGGCACCCTAATATGTAACCTGACAACTGCGTCCACATGTACAGTGAACTTCCAAACACCAACTCAGTCACACCAACTGTACTGTCAAGTGCTTCTACATAACATATGAAAAAATCCAGACAGACCCTGAAATGCATTTACATTTGCTAGGCACTTATCATCACTATCACTCTCCCTCAAGGATGAAAATTTTATTTCTAAACAGTCAAAACGTCCGAAACGTTACCATTTCCAAGGAGACCAAAACGAATGAGTAAATCTAAATTCCAATGTTTTGAAGTGTGTTGACATGCTTTCACCAATATTCCAGAATGTTTCAAGGTGTTTCAAAATGTTTTGGAATTTTTTGAAAATAGATTCTCAGATTTTTTATCTAATTCAATTCTGTGTTCGAACGTTTTCGAAACATTTCTGAAAATTTTCCATTTCCTAGGTGATTAAAACAATGCACAGAAATAAAATTTTGATCCTTGCTCTCCCTAATTATGTAATTTGGTTCAAAGAGATTCCACCACCAACTTCCCAAGTTCCTAATCCCCTGCAAATGATTTACTTGGGCCCTGTCACTGTCCTTGTACAGAACTGGGAAATCTGCAGTCTCTATGGACCAAAAAACAGAAGTTTGTAATCTCCTCGATCCACTTCTGGCCTTCCAACGTAGTGCCAGAACCTGCCTGCGACTTTGCAATAAGGCTCCTCTTATCCCCTTTAGCAGCTCTTTGGAAACATTCCATACGATATCTGATCCATCCCCTATTCTTTCCTCCTAGAGCTCACACCTTTCTCTTTCGAATCATTCTGTTAAATACATTTTTCCATAATAAAAGATTCGTTTACTGTTTTTAATTAAAACACCCTCTAACTAACTCATTTGACTCATAAACTACATATATTCCAAGACCACCTCCTACAAACAACACCGTTCCCAAACCATGTCAACAACCTGAAAGGTCTTAAATTAGTTTGGCATCAGAGCAAGTAGGGGAGTGCTTTTCCTACATATCAAACCCGCTTCTAAATCCTTATAACCTAGAATAAGTTTTTATCCAAATGGACTAATTTTACAAAACTATGCCTTCACCATAACCTGGCATCCCAGAAACTTATTCATTTACCTTTTAGATGCATTAGCTCTTCAAGAATGGTACTTTTCCACTCTTCCATACAACTAACACACCAATGGCGTCATATGTAGATTTTGGAACTTCAAAGTTCCACATTTACCTTTTAGATGCATTAGCTCTTCAAGAATGGTACTTTTCCACTCTTCCATACAACTAACACACTAATGGCGTCATATGTAGATTTTGGAACTTCAAAGTTCCACACAAGCAAATCAAGGTTTACGCTCAAATCTTAGCCACTAACAGACATAATCCTCTATCATCATCAATTTTAGATAGGAAAGATCCAAATATGTTTTTTTCCTACCCACCAAAATGACGTAATCAAGCCAGAATGGTTTGTGCAACTACTCGCACTCAGAAATATAAGCTTGTCATTTTAATCAGTCACATAAAGCTGCAAGATGGATGAATGCATAAGTGTATTAGGTTAGGAGTGGTTACTAACATACTACAATAAGCCATTTTTCTCTTTCCCACACGAAGAAACCATTGTTTCTTAAGAGTTTGCACCTTGTCGCTTCCAGTTATTGCAGACTTTTTAACAAATGTCATATAACTGATAGGCATCCACTGCTAAAGAATTCAAGGACGTGTCTTTTTTCTCCCTTACAATTGATTGGAAAGCAGCACGTAGCTAGATGAATACTTCATTAGACATATAGAGCTGCAAATTTTCGCTGTCTCCTAATATTGTAACCTTCTCTATAATAGGGTGAATTTCTTGTTCACTGTTATCTAATATATTTCATTATTAATGAAAGTTTTGTTTCTTATAAAAAAAAACTGGCTCGAAATTATCCCAGATTTAAAAACATTAATTGCGTCTCACAGAAGTTCTCAATGATAGGTAGTTTCTTCTAATGACAGTGATAACCCCAAGCCATTTAAACCTGAAGAGTTGGCATGCCCACTTACCAACGGAAGTAGTCACTTCTAATACCTAGAGGTGCAGCTAGCAATATATCAGCAATCCATGGGGATAATGGCCTCAGTGGTTTTCTTTCATGTTGTAGAGAAGCTGAAGATGATTCTCCATCTGCAGATTTACTTGTCGTTGCCTGACTGCCACTGCTGCTTCTATCTGCTTCACTATGCTGTTGCTCAACCTTGTAAATTGGGCGGTTGTAATGAGTTAAAATTCGTAAAATTTCCCCACATGCCAGAGCCCACTGCTCAGAATACTCGTTCTGTAAATGCAGAATGCATTATCAGTATCAAGTCTAGACTTACAAAGTGAATTGCTAGCTTTAATGAAAACAAAAGAAAAAAGGTTGAGAGATGTCAATAAATGGGGAAAATAAGTTCAGAAACCCAAAAAAGTGAAGCACCAAAAGCAGTTTAACAGAAAGAAAAATTTTACATACATTATGAGAAATGAATTCACAACCACCCCAAATTAATTCGTTCAAAAAGTCTCCTTACCTGATCGCTTGGACAAACCAAAGAAATGAAAGAAGCAAATGGAGGACTACTCCTATCATACTCCAGTGTCCCATCAATGATACATGAAATGATAGGAAGCATGACAGCATGCCCATGCTCTGGATGATGAAGGACAAACATTGCTGGAAATAGTTGTAAATACATAAGAAAAACTCAGTCTGCAGCCAGAAGTAAGAAAGGCAAGAAAATGTTTAGAAGTGACATGTTGGAGGGAAAATTCACATATATAACAAACGGGAGTGAAATGACAATACCCAAGACATCATCAAAGAGGCGGTTTTCCTTAGAAGGATAGCGGTTCCGGATCAGCTGTCAAAAGAATATATAGGAACAGTTTGCATCATCAGTCATAAGAACTGTAATCTCAACAGAAAATAAAATTCTCATAGATAACAAGAGTGGAGCTGATTTAGGCCAAAGCATAAATAAAATACCTCAGCTATCTCTTCAGGAAACTGTTCTGATGTAAACTGCCCAAAGTACTCAACATAGGCAGTAATTTGAGCCTACAAAAGAGAGGATAAAAAGAAAAGAAAAGAAAACCAACTTGAATCAATAAGAGATAATGAAAAGGTCGAAAACTTAAAATTAAAATTATATCAACAGCAAAAACTAAGATGATTTATAAAGATTTAAACTATCATGCAAGGTCAAGAACATAACTTTATCATCCAAAGACGTACATTTAGATTGTGATCAATATGTTGATCTTCAACCATGAGGAGCTTTAGAAACTGATGTATTTTCAAGCCAAGTATGACAAAACAGGAAATGTACCTTGCAATTTATTTAAATTAGTGTTAAGACAGACGGTTTCTGAATAGAGAGAGAGAGAGAGTTGGCTTTCTTATTTTGCAAGTACTTTGAAGTCTTCCTGAAGCAAACCGAATTCTAATATTTTCCCACTAATCATGGAAAATGCACCATACTTGTCCTATTGATGGAGGGGAATGTGGCCACATCTGAAGTGGTGGCATATTGATAACAAATAACTAGTTGAGCAGCCCTTGATCATCTTAATCTTTTAGAATAATTGATAGTTAGTATCCTATTATTTATTTCTATTTGCCCTAAACATTAAATTGTTCATATTAAACATTTTTGCATGTAGGGAAGTTTTTAGGGCTTGGACAAGAGCATACTATTCTCCATAAAACTATTTTGCGTAAAAGAACATTTCACGATTATGGAAGCATTCTTCTCTGTGTGAGGCCCTAATTGTTCCCAGGATCAACCTATCCACCTATTCATCTCTCTTATAATTCACCATATCAACAAGACGGGCTACCAACAACTTCCTCTAGCTTGGCATAAACTACTTAGTAAGGCCCCAAATGTGCCGCCGATCAAGGATCAAAATTTTGCTCTTTAGTATAAGAGTACTTCTTTATTTTTGTTTCATTAGAAAGAAATTTATCCAACACGAAACATTTCAGAAACGAAATAAAAACAAAAAATAAATAAATTTGAATTCGAAATAATGGGATCTCTTGGAAATATCCCGAAATATGAGAATTATGATTTGTAATAGCTGGTTCGTTTCAGCAGAAACCGAAACGTGTGGATCGTGCCATCAGAAACAAAACGAATCCTTGGCCCAGAATCACCATGACACTCTAAAAGCTAATGATGAGAAACCTAACAACTCTCTAGGCACCCTACAACTCAAATGATTGACACTCTAACTCACCTCCTTTCACATTAAGTACCAATCCAATCCCTTTATCTTACATTATCCCCCGAGAGACATGTTACTGCAATCAATGCAAGCAAGTGTACACTAGCAAATCATATCATGTAACATCAATTTGTCATCCGCTCCTATTGGAAACTCATTCAAGTCAGCTATTCACATTATCAATGATAAATACAGATTGTGCCCTAACAATACCAGTAATTCTCAATACATTTTGTCTTGAAGATTTTCCTAAATTCCCATGCAACGAAGTTTTTGGAACGTCTGTTTCCATGAAGTATTGTCACTGGTGCAGTGATATAAGTTTGGACCAACAACCGAGGTTGTGGGCTAGAATATAAGTGCAACCATTATGTGCTAAAAATGACAAGGGTTAGTTCGGTACCCAGTCCATCCCAGCCAGCACACCCAAGAACAAACCTGAGTAATGACCTATGTTTCCATGAACCAAGGTCCTTTTAAGAATACTACCGCTTATAACAAACAAGCTCTCATACAAAATGTAAAACTAAAAGTACACTACATCTCCCTTTCAACATCTATTACAAATTTACAACTCCAATTCATTGATGTTTTTTAAACCTATATCATTAGCCAGAACTATTGTGACAGACAAACATAACTACATATGTAATAAATTGTTTTCCAGGAGGAAAAGAGAAAAAATTGCAACTCAAGTACAGGTAAAGAAATAACAAATCAGAAATTCGAAGTATACGCTGACCGGACCTTGCGTTGCTGTGCATCTTGTGGTGGAGGCCAAAACAGTGACGAGAATTGAAGACCATCAATCCACCTTTCACATGAACCTGCCATGTGAATATTTCCCAGACGAACCTTCTTATCACCAAGAAGCTACAAACTTCGACTTCCACTACTACGAATCCAGGAACAAAACATTGTAACTCAACATATTAAAGCCTCGACAAGGGACCACAAAAGTTCTCCCAATGAATTAATTTCGGTGAGTGTCGAGTTTAACCACTGAATAACCAAAAACAGAATTGCTGCATCTCTCTTTCACAAATTTAACCAATTGAAAAATCATACAGATAATAATCCTGGTAAAGTCCTGCAAAGTCAATGACACCAAAATCATAAGGTTCAAATAGGATTTAATTAGAAGAGAGTAACAGAAATTCAGAGAAAATGGTGATTGCTTTGCAATCCACTTCATAAAACTTTAAAATGAATGCTTGGCCAAAATTCAAACTGGATTTTTTCAATGAATACCTTCTGGTTTGGTAGCATAAAATTGAAATTTTTTCATTAGCAATATGAACAATCCCAGAACTTAGAAAAAGATATATTAGACAGGTATAATTTTAATCCGGTGACTGATAAAAAGCAATAAAAAGAAAAAGAAAAAAAAAACCTCAGCTTTATTACTTTTTAAAATATCCATTTTTTTGAGATTCAAAAAAAAGTACAAACTAATAGGAGATATAGGAAAATGATCCTTTTTAAAAAAAAAAGGCTAGTTGCGCCAATGTTTCAAACATGATATATACATACCGATACTAAATTAGTAAACTCCTGTATCTAGATTTCTCAAGAATTTTTTTGATAAAATTTAAATCTGAGAGGATGATGAATTCAATAACTAAGATCTCTGTCTGCAGATAAACATAAACCGGGAAAAAAAAAAAAAGCCAATTCTTGTTTATAATAGAACAACTCAACTCGACAAAGCAAAAATTTATGAAAACATGCTAAGTTAAGGAGAGCTGTTTCTTTCTTAGCTCCCTAGACTACGGACACAAAGATTAAATCTTTCAATCCCTTGATCTTCCCTGGATTTTATCAGCAACCCAGAACACCCAACACCAGAAATACAACAGATATCACCCCCCCCCCCCCCAACACACACACACACAAACTGATACATACCTAGATACACACCTACCCCTGATCTTCCCTGGATTTTCTCAGCAACCCAGAACCCCCCCCCCCCCCCCCCCAACACACACACAAACTGATACATGCCTAGATACACACCCACATAATAATTCAAAAAAGAAAAAGAACCCTTTACCTCTTTTCACTTGTCTAACAACTCTATGATCTCAAGCTGTCCCAGAAAGATTGTCCAAAACACTTGTTCTGAGTTCCTCTTTCCTACTGTTTAGCGTAACTCGGAGATTAGGTGTGTGAGATTGTTAGATTTTTGGGTGGAGAGAGGCTAGAGAGAGAAAAAGACAGAGTCAGTGTAGATAGAAAAAAGACACAAAGGAGAGAGAAAGGGGTGAAGAGATCTTTAGCTGCTCTCTCTCTTCTCCTCCCGCTGGGCACACTGCACACATGACAATGATATTTTCCGCTTGCATTTAGAGGCGAAGTGTTACGTAATCTCATCTTTCATGGGCATGCATGTGTACCCATAAAAATTACCAAAATGGGATCCACGTGTTGGATCAAATATTGCACATAGTGGGTGATGAATAAACAATTTGTTTATTGATGAACTATGCGAGATATTTTGCAAGAGAAATGATGGTGTCAAACTTAGGTGTATGTTTTCCTTGGGTTTGTGGGTAAGTAGATGAGATGAATTGAAATCTCCTACACTTTTTTATTTTTTATTTTTATTTTTTTGACGGATCATTTATTTTGTATTTATGTGAGATGAATTGTATATACGTGATCTACTTACTTATAAATGATGCATGATTTGTCAAGAAAAAAAAATAGTGTTTGAAATCGTCCTACCACTACCTCTACCACTACCACCCCCACCTCCACTACCATCACCATTACCACCACCACTGTCACCACCACCACCACCCCCACAACCACCGCCGCTGCCACCATCACTATCGCCACCCTACAATACCCACCACCACCACCGCTGCTGCCACCACCATCACCACTTTCATTGCCCCACCACCACCATAACCATTACTGATTCAGGTCTAATATTTACATTTGTCAGAGGTAATATTGATCATTTTATTGTGAAAGTGTGATATTTATGTTGATTTAATTGAAGATTAAGGCTATGAGAATGAAAGATGAGTTGTGTTGTTTTGCAGGCTAATAGTGCAAAAATTGGAGTGAAGTTATGAGAAGAAAGGAAGCATAGCTCAGGACGGATCACACTGGAACACGCGTCCGGACGGATGAAGTGTACGCGTCCGGACGCGATTGGCAGAAAGTTGATAAACGGAGGAAGGACCATTCTGGAAGTTGCATCCGGACGGTTGAGAGATGCGCGTCCGGACGCGTGTCAAGCTTCTGCTGCCGAATTTAGAATCCTAGTGGGATGCAATCTCTTTAGAATGTAATTTATAAATACGAACCTAGGACCTTGTAAAAGAGACTTCTTTTTCATTAGTCTATTTTCTGCATCTTTTTACCATGTCTGGCTAGAAGGCTAAGCTAGGGCTAGGGGAAAACCTCTCAACGGAGTACGGTATTTTTATTGACTCTTGTACTTAAGGATTTATGTTATTGTGTTAATTTAATCCTTAATATTTTAGCAAAGTGTTTATGCTGTATAAACTCTTGAGTTGTTGTGCCACGTACATCAATTGCTTGATTTTCCCTGCGTGTAAATCACTGGTTATTCCATGCTGGAAGGATTAACATTATTTCATAAAATAATATGATTGAATGATTATTCAGGTTCCTGGTAGTCTTTTGATTATAACCATTGGATTTATCACTTGATTTGTTAATTGAGTTAACTGACATTTAATTCCTCTTTCAAGTCAAGCTTTGGGTCTTTAACTATTATTGTATGAAGTTGAGAGGGAGTACCTGACGCTCTAGTATTTTATTTATTACTGTTTTAATTACCAAAATCATTTTTCTCCAATCAACAATTTTCCAAACAAATCTTTTTCCTTTCAAATTACTTTCATTGTTTGTGTGATTGTTCCTTGTTACAATTCATCGTGGGATCGACCTCGGACTTCCGAGAATATATTACTTTGCTCAACCTGCGCTTGGGTTTACACTTTTAAAGTTGAAGCAAGTTTTTGGCGCCATTGCCGGGGAACTTGAAGGACAAGGAGCCATCACATCATTGAGGTTTGCGGTATTTGCGAGTCTTTAGAAATCCGGTAACTTCGTTCTAATTTTTAGTTTATTTATTTTAGTTATTTTTTATGTTAGTTAAATTTAGAATTTATTTAGGTTATTTATTTGTTTTATGAGCTTTTGGCATCGTGATTTAAGTGGACGTTTAACAAGAGAAGATTCAGATACTCTGTTTGGAAATTTATTTGATTTATCTGTGTCGAATCACTTCTTGCACACAATGGCTGCTAATCCTAATGACCATAGGCAGAATGATCTTCCCGAACGGGAGGATCATGTTGATAGAATAAGTAATCATGATGAGAATGAGGTGGATAATGTTAATCAGGGTAGGACTTTGCGTGAGTATCTACAACCTGTACTTCTCACTGAACCGTCATGCATAATTTTTCCATTGAATGCCATTAATTTTGTTTTCAAACCTGGCATGATTCAATTACTTCCAAAATTCCTGGGTATAGGTGAGGAAAACCCATATTTGCACATCAGATAATTTGGGGATGTATGTGCTACGTTCCATGATCAGAATGTGGCAATGGATATAGTCAGGCTGAAGTTATTTCCTTTTTCATTAAAGGAAAAAAACTAAAACTTGGTTATATTCGTTGAGATCTAGGTCTATAGGAACATGGCAAGAGATGCAGAAACAATTTTTAAAGAAATTTTTTCCCACACATCGCACAAACTCTTTGAAAAGACAGATAATGAATTTTTCTCAAAAGGAGTCTGAAAATTTTTATCAAAGTTGGGAAAGATTTAAAGACCTTCTTGCATCTTGTCCACATCATGGTTATGAAAGCTGGCGCATAATAAGTTTCTTTTATGAGGGTTTAGGCCCACAGCTGCGTCAATTTATTGAAATGATATGTAATGGGGATTTTATGAATAAGGAACCAGATGATGCTTTTGACTATTTAGACCAATTAGCCGAGAATGCACAATCTTGGGATACTACATCCCAGGAACCATCTAAGGGTAAAACTGTACAATCATCATCATCTAGTGGGGGTAAATACCAGTTGAGGGAGGAGGATGACCTAGGAGCTAGGATTGCCACCTTAACAAGACGGGTAGAGGCTATGGAGTACAAAAAGGTTAACCAGGTTGACACAGTTCAGGTTGAGGAGATATGCAGTATCTGTGAAATTCCTGGACATCCTGTGACGGAGTGTCCATCATTACCTGCATTAAAAGAAGTGTATGACCAAGCAAATGCTGTAAACACTTTTTCAAAGCCTTACAATAATCCATACTCGAACACATACAATCCGGGGTGGAAGAATCATCCAAATTTTGGTTGGAGGAATGACAATCATGCATCACAACCACCCCAACAAAACTCTTCAAATGTTGCACCTTACATTCCACGCCCAAAAAGAGACATTGAGGAGGTGTTGTCACAATTCATGCAGAATCAGCAAACATACAATAGACAAACAACTCAGGCTATTGAGGATATGAGGAGTGCAATCACTAAATTGACCATTGACCCTTGCCATCAGGAAAAAGGTAGGCTTCCAGCACAACCACAACCGAACCCACAGGGTCAATTTGTTGTGAATGAGACTTGCACTTCTGAGACTGTCCACGAGCACGTAAAGTCTATCACTACACTCCGCAGCGGGAAAGAAATCAATAAAACCATTCCTTTGGAAACTCAAGATTCTGAAAAGATTTCTCAACCCACGGAGAGTGATGATAAGATTAGCCTACCTGAAATTAATAAGTCTGAAAAGTATGTTCCTCCTGCACCATTCCCACAGAGATTGCTTACTTCTACTAGGCCTGTTGTGCATAATGATATGTTAGAGATTTTTAAGCAGGTGAAAATTAATATTCCCTTGTTGGATGCCATTAAACAAATACCTTCTTATGCAAAATTTTTGAAAGAGTTATGCACTGTTAAAAGGAAATTAAATATGCAAAAGAAGGCATTTTTGACTGAGCAAGTATCCTCCATCATACAGCACAGAACTCCACCAAAGTATAAAGACCCAGGTTGTCCTACTATTTCTTGTGTTATAGGCAACCACAAAATTGAACAAGCATTACTGGATTTAGGAGCTAGTGTGAATTTGATCCCTTATTCAGTATATGAACAATTAGGGTTGGGGGAGTTAAAACCCACTTCGGTTACACTTCAATTAGCTGACCGATCAGTGAAGATACCGAGGGGTATGGTAGAGGATGTTTTAGTACAGGTTGATAAATTTTATTTTCCCGTAGATTTCATAATTTTGGACACTCAACCTGTATTAAATACTAGTGCTCAAATTCCCGTCATTTTAGGCAGACCATTCCTAGCCACTTCAAATGCTCTAATTAATTGCAGGAATGGTGTGATGAAATTGACCTTTGGGAATATGACATTAGAGCTCAACATTTTTAATGTGTGCAAACAACCTGGGAATGTTGATGAAGATGTGCATGAAGTTAACATGATTGAATCTATTGTTCCAAGCAGAGTATATGATTCTTCCTTGTTTGATCCACTTGAAACATGTTTGCTCGAACAATATTCTGAGTTAGAGATAGATGAAAAGAATGCTGACATTTCTGTTTCAACTGATATGTTAAACTCTTTGCAGGTACTTGAAATGAGAGAGTTGAGACAGAGATTTGAGGAGCTCCCACCAAGAACTGATCCACCAATACCATCCAAGGATAAAGCTCCCAAGCTAGACCTCAAGCAATTACCGGTGGATTTGAAGTATGCATTTTTAGGAGATGATAAAACTTATCCGGTAATAATTTCTTCTCAATTGAATTCAGCAGAGGAAGGTATGTTGTTACACCTTCTTAAGGAACATAAGAATGCAATTGGTTGGACTTTAGCTGATATAAAATGAATTAGCCCTTTGGTTTGCACCCACAAGATTTATTTGGAGGATAATGCTAAAACATCTAGGGAGATGCAACGTAGGCTAAATCCACATATGAAAGAAGTTGTGAAAAAAGAGGTGTTGAAACTGTTAGATGTAGGAATTATCTACCCTATTGCAGACAGCAAATGGGTAAGTCCCACACAGGTAGTTCCTAAGAAATCTGGAGTCACTGTAGTTGCTAATGAGAATAATGAATTTGTGCCAACTAGGACAGTTACTGGTTGGAGAATGTGCATAGACTACAGGAGACTTAATGCTGTTACTAGAAAAGATCACTTCCCTTTGCCTTTTATGGATCAAATTTTAGAAAGGGTAGCGTCACACTTGTACTATTATTATTTAGATGGTTATTCGGGATATAACCAGATTGAAATTGCCCTAGAAGACCAAGAGAAGACCACATTTACTTACCCTTTTGGCACCTTTGCTTATAGAAGGATGTCTTTTGGACTATGCAATGCACCTGCGACTTTTCAAAGGTGTATGCTTAGTATTTTCAGTGATATGGTTGAGCGTTTTCTTGAAGTCTTTATGGATGATTTTACTGTTTTTGGTGATTCCTATAATGACTGCTTAGCTAATCTGGAGAAGGTACTTATAAGATGTGAAGAAAAGAACCTTGTACTTAACTGGAAAAAATGCCACTTCATGGTTAGAAAGGGAATTGTTCTTGGTCACATTGTCTCTTCTGAGAGAATTCAGGTAGATAAGGCCAAAATTGAATTAATTGCTAATTTACCTAGTCCGAAAGCCCTTAAGGATGTTAGATCTTTCTTGGGTCATGCTGGTTTTTATAGGAGATTTATAAAAGATTTTAGTTCCATATCTAGACCACTCTGTAATCTCCTAGGGAAAGACACACCTTTTGAGTGGGATAATGCATGCCAAGAAGCTTTTGATAAGTTAAAAGGCATGCTTGTCACCGCTCCAATCATGCAACCCCCAGATTGGAGTAGTCCTTTCGAAATCATGTGTGATGCCAGTGACTATGCTGTAGGGGCGGTTTTAGGACAAATGAATGACAAAAAGCCTCATGTCATCTACTATGCCAGTAAAACTTTAAATAGTGCCCAGATGAACTATTCTACAACAGAAAAAGAATTACTGGCTGTAGTATTTGCACTAGACAAATTCAGGTCGTACTTAGTAGGTTTCCCCATTATTATCTTCACAGACCATGCAGCTCTCAAATACTTATTAACTAAGAAAGATGCAAAACCGAGACTGTTGAGGTGGATCCTATTACTCCAAGAATTTGATATCACTATTAAGGATAAAAAAGGAGTAGAAAATGTAGTGGCTGGCCATTTGTCTAGACTTGTGAGTGATGTGCCCATTAAGACAGTGCCGATCAAAGATACTTTCCTGGATGAACAGTTATTGGCAGTTTCTTCATTACCATGGTTTGCTGACATTGTGAATTTTCTTGTTATAGGTAACATGCCACCGGCTTGGACTGCTTTGGATAAGAGGAAATTTTTAGTCGAAGTAAAAAGTTTCTTCTGGGATGACCCATACCTTTTCAAATATTGCCCAGATCAGATTATCCGGAGATGTGTACCCGATGATGAGGTAAGTAGCATTCTATCTTTTTGTCATGCGGGAGCTTGTGGAGGCCATTTTTCTATGAAAAAGACCGCTGCAAAAGTTTTGCAGTGCGGATTTTATTGGTCTACAATTTTTAAGGATGCTCATATTTTTTGTAAAGTGTGTGAGCGATGTCAAAAACTGGGGGGATTAACCCGTAGGAACATGATGCCCCTAAACCCGATTTTGATCATAGAAATTTTTGACTGCTGGGGAATAGATTTCATGGGTCCTTTCCCTCCATCTTTCGGGTATATGTACATTTTAGTGGGAGTAAATTATGTCTCTAAGTGGGTTGAAGCTATACCATGTCGGACAAATGATCATAAAGTTGTTCTGAAATTTTTAAAAGAAAATATTTTGTCCAGATTTGGTATACCTCGAGCCGTTATCAGTGATGGGGGATTGCATTTTTGTAATAGACCTTTTGAAAATTTGATGAAGAAATATGGTGTAACACATAAAGTTGCAACCCCCTATCACCCACAGACAAGTGGTCAAGCAGAGCTTGCCAATCGGGAAATTTCTTACATTTTGGAAAAGACGGTGAACCCAGATCGTAAAGATTGGTCATTACGACTAATCGATGCATTATGGGCATACCGGACTGCATATAAAACCCCGATTGGTATGTCCCCGTACAGATTGATTTATGGAAAAGCTTGTCACTTGCCTGTGGAATTAGAACATAAAGCATACTGGGCCATTAAGATGTTCAATTTTAATTTTGACAAAGCTGGTGCCTTACGAAAGTTGCAATTAAATGAGCTTGAGGAGATTAGGAATGAGGCATATGAAAACTCTAGAATCAGTAAAGAACGCATGAAGGTGTTTCATGATAAGAATATTGTGCGTAAAACTTTTACACCTGCACAGAAAGTTCTTCTTTATAATTCTAGACTTCACATCTTCAAAGGAAAGCTTCGAACTAGATGGAGTGGCCCGTACGTTATCAATGAAGTATTCCCATATGGAACAGTGGAGATTGAAAACCCCAGTAATAGGAACATTTTTAAGGTTAATGGGCAAAGATTGAAACCATTCTTGGAGGAGGGTATTGTGGAAGTGGAATCCATCGAATTGGTGGATCCCCACTATGAATGATCCATCTCTAACCATTTTCTGTATAATGTTGTATATTAGTGTATGTTGTTTTCTCTTTAATTTTCTACAGATGCATGGGCACACTTTACGCGCATCCGGTATGTCTTTCTATCCCTTATTTGATCTTACTCTCTGGATCCATACATTGAGGACAATGCAAATTTTTGAGTGGGGGGTGGAGCATTCAATTGATAATACAAAGTATATTGGATTTTGAATTTGAGTCGTGTGCACATGCAACTGTGTTTATGTGTTTATTTTTTTTAGATAGTCAAGTAGTATTGTTTTTTTTTTTTTTTTTAGGGGACTTAGGAATTTTTATGAGTAGAATGGAGCCATCTGGGAGGAAAAGGTGTTAAAAATGTGAAAATATGAAAATTTTTCTAAGTATAAAGGAATCAATTCACTGGAACTCGCGTCCGGACGCATGAATTATAATATAAAATCTTCTGGAGTTTGCGTCCGGACGGGGAAGAATAGGCTGAACTTACTGGAACACGCGTCCGGACGGTGAATTGTCATGCGTCCGGACGGGAAAGCTAACCGTTTCAAATTCAGAGTACGCGTCCGGACGGAACCTCACCACGCGTCCGGACGCGTGTCATTCAAAGCTTATTAATGCCGGTAGTTGAACCGCGTCCGGACGGAAACACCCAATGCGTCCGGACGCATGTGCAAATCTATAAATAGGGACTTCAGTTAACTTGTTTTGCACGATTCTAAACCGAATTTCAAACAACTCCCATCCATTCTACTTCTCTCCTCTCTATTTTAACAACTATGGCACCACCAAGAGCCTCCTCCTCAAAGAGAGCCCGATCAAGCACCCAAGAAGAGGATGACACCACATTTGACCCGATCCGTTTCCAAATACTAGAGGAGCGGGTAAGATTCGAGAAATACTACGCTTCCAAACCCTTTGTTTGTGAGAGGAAGATTGAACTCACGGATTTCTCTCGATTAGGAGTCCAAGAGATCATCACATCTAGAGGGTGGGCCGAATTTATGGGTAAAGATTGGCCTTGCATTCCTATCCTGGCAAGGGAATTCTACAGCAACGCTGATGACCTCGGGAATGGTCAGCTGACCACCTATGTCCGAGGTAAGCACATCAGTGTAGATGCCACAGCCATTGCCCAATTGACTGGAATGACTCAAGCCCGGGTAGCTATCCCTGAATATCCCCAGAATTTTGGTGGTAATGAGGTGGGTAGAGAGTTAATGGGTAATCAAGATTTTGTGTGGACAGGCGGAGTGAAATTCCTCCAGCAGGGGGACTTGACCAATAAGTACAAGATTCTCAATCTGATTTCAGTCTCCAACATCTTCTCTTTGCTGAGGAATAATCACATATACCCTGACCGAGCCCGACTTCTGTATGTCATAGGCACTGGCAAGACCATAGACCTCCCTTCTCTTATTTTCTCAGAAATGCGTAGGGCCATTGTTGACCCTAAAAAGCCATCTTTCCCATTTCCCGGTCTGGCTACCGCATTCTGTGAAAATGCGGGGGTGGTGATTGACGCCACGATGGAGAAGGCAAAGAAGGTTGTTGCACTCAACTCCGGGTCTCTTCTAAAGAGTCGGAGTGTGGCAAGGCCAGGGGGGATGAGAAGCCAGCAGGGGGAGGCTGCAGCTGAGGGTGATGTACCGGTAGAGGATTGGGATCAGCTCTTCAATTTCGATGAAGATTTTGACTTGCCAGTGGATGAAGACACTGATCCCAGGACTGACCGGCAGATTTTGTTCGAGTTGTTGAGAGGTCAGAGAGAGATGAGGAAGGAGATGAGAGAGTTGAGGGCTGAGATGAGAGGGCTAGGACATAGTTCTCGTGATCAGGCAGGCCCCTCATCTTAGGATGATTTCTTCTAGGTCCCGGTGGTTTTAAAATCATTTCTTTTATTTTCTTTTCCAGTTTTATGTAGAAATCAAAGCCTATTTTGGATAGTTTTTGTTAGGCTTGATTTCTTTTATCTTTTGAATATGCATTGTACTTGAATTCTCAGTATTATATAAAATGCATATTTTGTTTGGTGTGTTATCAAATATCTAAATAACGTTGTTATGAATAAGTTAATACCACAATATTGAAATAATTTGTTCGACTTTAAATTTGCAACTGTTTAAGCATTATATAGAACTTTATTATATATTTTTGTATTTCATATCATGTTCTTATAAAAACTCACAATTTGTGCACTTTAGACTTTACCAAGTTGAAAATTTGTTAGGTATGTTACCTTGAGAACTTGAAACATACAGTGGAGATGCATAGAAACCCTAGTAAGTTTTGATCCAATCTTTCTTGAAGGGTTATTTACATTTACTCAATAAGAAATATTTTTATTCAGCTAATCTCCTTCAATAGTCTCATTATTTTTGTTTTGGTTAACACCAATATTGTGAATGATTGCTTGACTTTGAATTATTTGCATGGGAAGTGTGTTATCAAAAGCTCTTGAGATATGATTTTAGGTCATCTTTGTCATTATTTGAGCCTAAACCTTATTTTTTGAATATTATTATCCCTAGAAGCCATGATTGAGCCTTTAAAGCAAAATTTTATTTCTTATACCCAACATATAATAACCAAGCCAATGAGAAAAAAATAATATTTTTTACCCTTGGTTGTCCTGAGATTGAACTTTTATTTTTTATGTAATTTGGGAGATGTTGGTTAAGAAAAGAAAAAAAAAAAAAAAAAGAGTTTTACATACTTGTGAATATTTGCATTAGATGTCTTGCTAAAAAAAAAGACAATATGTCTAGCTGTGAAAAAAAAAAAGAGAAAAAATAGCAAGCATGTGTTTGAAAAGAAAAAAAAATATGAGCAAGTGATGTAAATTATGCTTCTAAAGGATGTAAAGAAGTTTGGTTGTGTAATGTACATGTTCTCTCGGGATAGTCTTTTGAATTCCTGAATATCCTTCGTTTCAAAACCCTAATCCCAAGGCCCCATTACAACCTTAAATAAAGACCTATTTGATCTTAAGAGTGTATTGATGGATGCATGACTTGTGTGAATAAGGAAGAGAATGGTGATTATTTATTTATTGTGTGTTGATTTCCTTTCATGAGATTATGTCAAATCATTTTCTTTTGGATTACAATTATTTCAATGGAACATGTGAGCAGTATTTTGTGTTGATTTAAATATCCTCCACTCACATGTGATACTTGAGTGTATAGTCACTATAATCTGAGAGAATTGTTCATGAGTGAATTATCTAGTGAGATTTGGCATTGAGACGAATAGTTGATAGTTGTAGAGGTGATTACCAGATAAATTATTGACTTGGTATAGTTAACTCACACTACACACGAGTTTATATGAGAATATGATAAGTGCATACAGTTATATACCGCATAGATCTATATGTTGTTTTGCATATGCTTATAAAAAGTTTGTGTCTTAGAATTTAAATAATGTGGTAGCAACTTATATTGTACAAATGTTATTCAGATGTTTGAGCACAAAGTGATGTTTGTGGGTATCATCTCTGGAAACCCTCACGAGACTATACTCGTCCACTAGGGGAAACTTAGGGGTTTAAAGGCTTGTTGCATATGCTAAATGCAATTGTGAATCCTACGAGAGTGGTTTTGTTTTGTTTTGTTTGTAGTTAGTATTATATGTTTATTTGCTTGCCTTACTAGGGACTAGCAAGGTCTAAGTGGGGGGGTGTGATTCAGGTCTAATATTTACATTTGTCAGAGGTAATATTGATCATTTTATTGTGAAAGTGTGATATTTATGTTGATTTAATTGAAGATTAAGGCTATGAGAATGAAAGATGAGTTGTGTTGTTTTGCAGGCTAATAGTGCAAAAATTGGAGTGAAGTTATGAGAAGAAAGGAAGCATAGCTCAGGACGGATCACACTGGAACACGCGTCCGGACGGATGAAGTGTACGCGTCCGGACGCGATTGGCAGAAAGTTGATAAACGGAGGAAGGACCATTCTGGAAGTTGCGTCCGGACGGTTGAGAGATGCGCGTCCGGACGCGTGTCAAGCTTCTGCTGCCGAATTTAGAATCCTAGTGGGATGCAATCTCTTTAGAATGTAATTTATAAATACGAACTTAGGACCTTGTAAAAGAGACTTCTTTTTCATTAGTCTATTTTCTGCATCTTTTTACCATGTCTGGCTAGAAGGCTAAGCTAGGGCTAGGGGAAAACCTCTCAACGGAGTACGGTATTTTTATTGACTCTTGTACTTAAGGATTTATGTTATTGTGTTAATTTAATCCTTAATATTTTAGCAAAGTGTTTATGCTGTATAAACTCTTGAGTTGTTGTGCTACGTACATCAATTGCTTGATTTTCCCTGCGTGTAAATCACTGGTTATTCCATGCTGGAAGGATTAACATTATTTCATAAAATAATATGATTGAATGATTATTCAGGTTCCTGGTAGTCTTTTGATTATATCCATTGGATTTATCACTTGATTTGTTAATTGGGTTAACTGACATTTAATTCCTCTTTCAAGTCAAGCTTTGGGTCTTTAACTATTATTGTATGAAGTTGAGAGGGAGTACCTGACGCTCTAGTATTTTATTTATTACTGTTTTAATTACCAAAATCATTTTTCTCCAATCAACAATTTTCCAAACAAATCTTTTTCCTTTCAAATTACTTTCATTGTTTGTGTGATTGTTCCTTGTTACAATTCCTCGTGGGATCGACCTCGGACTTCCGAGAATATATTATTTTGCTCAACCTGCGCTTGAGTTTACACTTTTAAAGTTGAAGCAATTACCATTACCGTCCACCATTACCACCACCACCCCACCATCATCACTACCACCACCGTCCCACCACTTCCACCACCACCATCTCCATCACCACCGTTGCCGCACCCTACCAATATCACCACCGTTGTCGCACCCTACCAACATCACCACCGCTATCGCACCTTACCACCACTGTTGTTGTCTTACCATCACCCCTATCACCCTCACCGCCCCACCATCACCCCCATGACCATCACAATTACCACCACCATCGCCAACCCACCACCGCCACCCCCACCATCGCCACTGCCCCACCTTCACCCCCACCCCACCCTCACTGCCCAACCGCCACCACCGCCACCAACCACCAATTGCTACCTTCGTCATCCATGGCCACCACCCATCACCATCATCATCTTATTCTTATATTTATTATCATTATCACCATCATCCCACTACCACCGTCGCCCACCATTAGCACCCACCACCACTCATCGTCGCCCACCATCGCCATCAACCATTGTCACCTACCCCACCACAGTTACCACCACCACATGTCATTGCCCACCACTGCAGCCATCAACTGTTACCTATCCCCACCACACTTACCACCTCCGTCATTCACCACCATCCATCACACTGTCGCCTAGAAATACCCATCGTCACGCACCACCACCATCATCACCGCCCACCACAACCGTCGTCGTCTCACCACCACCACTGTCAACCACCATCACCGTCGTTTACCACCACCCACACCCATCACCATCATCGTTGCCACCCACGGCTGCCACTACTATTATCGTCACTCAAAATCCACCACCAACATCACCGTTGCCACCCACAACTGCTACCACCACCACGGTTATCACCTTACCCACCACAAACCATCACCGTCTCCCACCACTACCACCGCTCACCCCCACTACAATCGATGTTTAAATTTTTTTATCTTTCCTCTATTTTTGTGATTTGATTTTGAGTGTAAATACAAATATGTTGACCATTTTTTTTTATTACTCCGTGCCTTTAGGCACGGGAAATAACTATACTCTTATAAGCAAGCCAATGGAAGAGATTAAGAGTAAATATAAAAGCAATTATTAAACTTAACTTTATTATTAATTGAAAAAGATATTAGAACCCCTGAAATCGTTATAAAATGATTCTAAATATAGTATAGTAGTTAGAGACGGACTATGTGGAGACCATGGCCCCTCATATTTTCAAAATTACTTATACCTCCTAAAGTATTTGAAAACTCTTTCTCATTTTTATATTTTTAAAAACGCTTATGTGTAGTAAACTTATATTTTTTAGTATGACCTAATCTTGATAACCAAATGGAAGATATTAATTCGATGTTTACTTTTCTTATTGACGAAAAATAATATTTAGATGAGCTTGATAACCAAAAGAAAAAAAAGGGGGAAGGTGCTACAAAATTACATTAGAAACATGACTAATATCATTAATAATACACTCACTCATAAGTAATTTTTATGATGATATTGTGTGAAATTAATATTTGTGAAGTTATATAATACATAATCAATACATTATGTCATAAGCGAAGGAATAAACAAACCGTGTTTTTGTCTCACATTAACCGTTACATAATAAGTATAAATTAATTTTTGAATTCTATATGACCTAAACTTATTATATAAAATTGATTTTGATAGGTTCTATACAATTGATAGTGTGACATTAATAATAATTTGTTGAGTGATCCCATTTAATATAATTTTAAAATATTTCACTTTTTTTGATTGGGTCTTATTGGGCCCCTTATGGCAAAATCCTAGTTTCGTTCCTGACAGTAACATAGTTCTTCATGATTTTGTATAAGCTGTGTAAAAATAAGTCCAAATTAATTGTATAATACTACGTATCCTCCATGCATTCTAGATAGACTTGACATTAAAGCTAAACTTAGACTCACAACCCCCTTAGTCCACGTAATGAGACTTGGTGCAGTGATGAAGACCAACTAGTTTAACTCTTGTGGCTTTACAAGGAAATCTAACTCTATGTGAAATATATCATGCATTGTCCAATATACAAGTTTTTTATGATTGATCATCTATAATATAAAATAAGACAAGTTTCAATAAATCTGTTCGACGGTCTCAAATAAACTCATTCAAAAGCAGAGACGAGTTACCCTAATTTATAATACATTAATACTTGAAAAGTGAGTTTCCTATTAAAGATGTTAGGTGACTTGATAATGCTTCGAGGCTCCATAGTTGCTTGAGAGAGAGTATTTGCAAGCTTAAAATGACAAATATTAGTTGACTTTTGGGATTGCAAAAATACACTTACCAAGGTGCTATTACCTTGACTTAATAGAGAAAATGATCTAGTCATTGTGTAGTGGTAGACCACATATGCATGAAGATAGTGGATGATGGTTGACATTTTATAGTGCAAAACCACCCCATCTTGTTGTAAACTATTAAACAAATTCAATCCACTATAAAGTGGAGAAGATATATTAAAGTGATGTGAGGCTCAATGTTAGGATTTCTTAGAAGGTATAGAACAAGTTGATTAAGAATTGTTGTAATAAAATAAAAATACACGATAAACCAGTGTCTTATCTAATGGGATCATAAGCGCACTAACTAAGTTTTAATTATAACCATTTTCTCAGCCAATTACTTTATTTTTATTTTTTGGAGCTCAATATTGAACCCTTGTGTGAGGGTAGGGTGACAATGATTAATGTCATTTAACTATAAGAGATTGTGCTTAAAGAGAAGTTGTTAAACATGTGACATACCATGGAATCGTAAAACTTCCCAAAATATTACCATTAGTTTGAAGTGTTCAAAACTTATGGTCCTTCTATTTATTATCTCAATGCAAAACCTCATAATTGTCATTAAACCATAAGAAAGAAAAATGGTGTTTATTTATAGGGACTTTAACATATGAAATATTCTTAAGTTTGAAGTATTGAACGTTTTCATTTTTAGAGTTAGATCGAAGTAAGATCAATTACTAGTATCTAATAAGTTTTACCTCACCTTCAAACGAATGTTCCAGTTTTTAATAAAATGTGTTAAGTGAGACAAGTTACTTGGCCTTTACTTGAGTTTGACTAGGATAAAATTCGGTTCGAGTTCGACTCATATTCTAAAAAAACTGAGTTTGAATAATTTTTTACGCTCGTTTAAAAAAACAAGTTTTAAAGACTCGACTTAAACTCGACTCGTTTTATATGTAAAATAGTCGACTTGTTCGGACTCGGATTCGACTTGATTTTTAAACATACCGAGTTTGAATAATTTTTTAAACTCGTTTAAAAAACAAGTTCGACAAGTTAAAGCTCAAAAAACTTGACTCGATTAATTAACACCCCTATTCTTAATCAATGAAAACATTATCGCTTTGAGTCAAAAAATGAGAAATTTTGAAATATATCTGAAATTGAGATGATCAAAATCCTTAGAGCCACGAACAATTGGAAGAATGAAGTGTCAAGTGATTCCTCCAAGTGGGGCTCAAAGACACCAAAAAGTAACAACATTGTAGAAAAAGTCACGGGCAAGTTGGGCATCAACTGCCCGGATAGGGCCACTAGATCATAACCAAACCACGTGGGCGGGGGGATTGGTGGCTGAGAATGATCGGGCAGGTTTACGGTCAGGATAAAAAATATCTGGTGGAAGACACGCTAGATATTTCAGGGCAGACCACTTGTCACTCGTGTCCAATGGCAATGAAGCTATTGATATAATAGAGTTTTGGTCTTTTAATGGGAGCGTGAACCGGATCAAACTGACACGTGGCACAACCATATGATAGATTTATATCTTCGCCCCTCATGATTCTGATCTGTCCACTTTGCATGTGTCCCCATTGGGTTGCATGCATGCATTGGGTTTATCTGTGGCCATCCCATGGTGTTCATGGATGAGTCGCCCAACATGCATGTCAAATTCCACAAAGTATGCAATGAAATTTAAAAAATTACAACTCAAATACATATCATTCATTCGATGAGTAAGTTCTATCAATTTTTTTAGTAGTACTCCCTTATTTAACACTCATCCGAGAGATGATATGTATTTAAGTTGTGTAACATTTTTTCAAATTTCACATATGATTTTGGAATATAAATTAATTAATTTACAGACGGGTGAATTATATTTTGTACCCTGAAAGATTTAAAAAAATTTATTTTAAAGCTTCAAAAATTAAATTTCTTACATCATTACACTCTCAATGTATTAAAAGTGTTTCAATGTAATTCTTTTGTTAATTTTTCGTTGATCATTCCGTCCATATTAATAAGATATTTTTTGACGAAATAAACAACGACAACTAATTTTAAACCTAAATGTATTACAAAATGTGTCTTTACTAGTAATGGAATATACATGTGTTAGAAATATAACCAAACCACGTGAGTGATCCTAAATGTGACATCTTATATCTAAGTAACTAAACATTACAAAATGTATTCTACTCTCTTTTCTCTTAATTGGAACTTGTGGCCCCATCTCATCAAATGATAATTTTTATATTAAATATTTGTTTTTATTTTTTAGGGAAATTCTACAATTTTTAAATTAAAAAAATTCGATACTATATCAAAAATTGATCTTTAAAAATTGTAATTTAACATTTGAAAGTTGTAACGCGCCCCTGATCGATCATGTCTTTTACAATATTTTAGGATCGATCATGTCTTTTACAAACTAGAACTTGTACCTCAAAAAAATTATAATTTAATATTAAAAATTTATAATTTTTGATACGGTACCGATAACGTTACCATACCCTTTTCTTAAAATTTATGTTTTTGTAGCGTTTTCATGTGTATGTACCGTAACTATATATTTTGTACATTTTTCTGATGGAACAGGACACTGTTGCCATGTCATGATATAGGTGTTTATATAACAGTACAATTTGAGATGTTTTTTTTTTTTTTTTCCTAGTAATGGTTTGAGTATTTCTTTTTCTTTTGTTAAGTAAGAATCTCCCTAAACAGGATCATTTTAGACCTATTCAATTTCAAATATTTGTAATCACTCGTAAAGCATAAGTATTAATTAAACACACCAGCGAAAGTCGAACCGTTGACATTCAAATTTACAGTTCGTGCAAATTTAACCCTATGTACAACACTAGACCATCTAACATATTCTTTTAAAATTTTCTCACTACTACATCAAATCTCAGATATCAATAAGAGATTTATTTAGATACAATCAGCTTAACTCAAATTCTTGATGGCTAATATATGATTAATATGTATTAGAAAAAAATGGTTAATTACAAAATGCCCCTTCAATTTTTGATACTTTGTCATTCACTCATTCAAGCTTGAATTTCAACAAATATATTGTGAAACTAACTCCAACAATTAATTTCATATCATAAAAATGGCAGAAGTTAGATATGATAAATTCACGTGATCTCTATTTTGTTTAAAAGACTTAAATACATCTGAAAGAGTGTGTGTGTGTGTGTGTATGCATGTTGGTATTAGGTGGAGGTGGAGACAAAGGTGAAGACAAACATATTGTTGTGTAATGCGTTGGTGTTGGACTAAACAGATGTATTTTTATCTTGATATTTCTGTATCTAAAGAAAAAATATATGAAAAATAATATAAAAGATGGAGGGAATAATGGTACTTTCATATTTCAGTCACTACTGTCAATTAATTTAGTCCACTTAAAACTTAGAGGGAATATGTTATAACATTTAAAATTACAAAAAAATAAAAATAAAGGGAGTAAATTATAATTAACCCTAAAAAATAAAAATCCAAATATTACATGGACCCCAATAGACCACTCTAGAATGATAAACAAACGAGTAAAGTCGGTCAGAGATAAGGTAAATGTCGGGGTACGCACCGACCTTAATAAGAAATTGAAGATAGGACCCACGTAAGCCAGCCAATGGTAAAGTATGTAATTAAATATACTATTTACAGATAAATCAATTTGATTTTGATCACTGTCGTGGCCCTCTAAAAAAGGTCCACGTGTATTTTCTAAGTAACTTATGGGCTACCACGTATGATTAAGTGTAAATTATTTGTGGGGGGCATACCATTTAGTGGGTCCACAGATAATGAAGATTGTCCTTGACCACCAATCATAAGCCATTCACTAGCTTTGGTCGGCTGAAAAATGACAGTTAGGTTGACCATCAAACTCAGCTTCCATTAAATGCTGAATATTAAAAATGGAATATTAAATTTGAGGAAAAATTACACTTAAATTTTTTAAGATTTGTGAGTTGATCATTCAAAACTCCTGACATTAAAGATATTATATATAGACTCTTTAAAGTTTATATACGTATAACACTTAAACCCCTATCATCAATATCTGTTAATATATTCATTAGTAAATTATACTCAGACTTCCTGAAGTTTGTAAATATATAATATTTAAACTCTTCAAGTTTAAAATGTTATATTTAGACAAAAAATACTCCAATCAAATATAGAATATCAAATATTTTAATTTTACAATCAAAATTCATATTTTATTGTATCATTTATTGAAATAAAATAAAAAATTAAAAAATTAATTTTTTCTTAATAAATAATAATTAATATATAAGTACTGTCTATTAGAATTTAATTTGGTTGTTTAAATGATCAAATTTACCAAATTACCTCAATTAAAGTTAGAAGATATTGGTCTATTACAGTTTGACCCATTGTTTATTTTTTAGTTTTATTCCAATAGATAGTATAATTATATAATAATTATAATTTTTTAAGAAAAAAATTAAATTTTATTTCAATAAATGTCATAATAAAATATGATTTTTTGTTGTACAATTTAAAATATTTGATATTCTATCTTTAATTGAAATATTTTTAGTCTAAATATAACATTTTAAACTTTAGGAGTTTAAATATGGTACGCCTATAAACTTCAAGGACTTTGGGCGTAATTTACTAACAGACATTGACGACAGGGGTCTAAATGTTACGCGCGTACAAACCTCAAGAGGTCTGTGTGTCATATTTCAAATGTCAGGATGTCTTAGTGTAATTCTCCCTAAATTTTAAGTATTGAATTTTTTAATTCTCATCAAGTTAATTAGGATTTAAAATTCTTACAATTATAATTGAGTTATTCGTGGAATTTAAAAAGAGAGATTCTTCTCACCAACCCTCCAAAATGAATAATTGGTCAAGCTCAAATGAGCAACGTGAAAAGAGTTGTTTGAGTTTCAGTAGAAATATTTAGGTGGCGTTTGGTAACTATATGTTTTTGTTTTTTATTTTTATTTTATGGCAAAAAAAAAAAAAATACATTTGGTGAATATTTTTGTTTTTTTTTAACTGCCATATTTTAAAAACAAGGCCAAAATACAAAAACATCCAAAATGATGTTTTTGAAAACATAAAAAAAAAAAAAAAACACACGCGGACAGTTCAATCCATTTTAATGAGGTCTGGACTTCGAACCCTCTCCACAACAAAATAATGGGTTATTTCCCTTGCCCTATAAATTGCCAAGAAATCCCATTTCTCAGCCGAAGAGCCTCACACCATATGAAAAAATCTTCTGCAGCTCCTTCAACTCCTCCAAGGCAGACGAAGAGTCTCACACTAGACGAAGTTCCTACAGCTCCTCCAAGGTAGATGAAGCTCCTGCAGCTCCTCTAGTTCCAGCGATCTCTACAACTCCGGTGAAGACCTTCATCTTCGGCAAAGATCTCCATCTCTTTCTCGTTCTCTCTCTTCCTCTCTTGCCCTTCTCCGTTTTGGTGGTGGTTATGGGTTTTGGGGGGTGGTGGTGGGTTTCAGTGGTGGTGGTCGGGTTGGGTGGTGATGGGTTTCAGGGGTTGGATTTCGGGAATGGTGGTTGGAGACACGCTGGTGGGTTTTGGTGGTTATGGTTTCGATGATGGTGGTGGGGGTGGTTGTGAGTTTCGGTGGTGGGGTTGGGTGGTCAGTGGGGTTGGGAGGTGGTTTTGGGTGGACTGTTGGGTTGGGTGGTGAATTTTTTGGTATAATATCAAACAAGTTTTTTATTTTTGTTTTCACAAATTTTTAAATATAAATAACTACCAAACATATTTTATATTTTTATCAAAAAAAAAAACAAAATTTAGTCCTGTTTTTTTATTAAAAAAAAATGAAAACGAAAACGTTACCAAACGCACCCTTAATTGATTTTATATGAATATTTTTGATTTTTTATATTACACTCTCAATATATCAAAAGTATTGTAACGTGCCTCGTGTTAACTTTCATTAGTTTTTTTTTATTAAAAATCAACTCATTAATACTGTCGAAAAGCTAACAGATGGGCACATTACAACACTTTTATTACATTGAAAGTGCAATGTGATAAATTTAATATTTGAGGGTGCAAAATTAAAATCTTAAAATTTTTTAGGGTGTAAAATGCAGTTTGCCCTATAATCAATCTATTATTACAGCGTGTAAATTGAATTCTCAACATATAAAATCATAATAATGATCAAGATTTATTTAATTTTTATCTACTTTAATCCAATGGTATAAATTCATCCCAAATTTTTTTTCCTGCTCAAAAATATTATCTTCTCTGAACGACTTATAATGTCAAACAACTCAATTAACACATCAATACATTATCTAATGTCAAACAATCTCATTAATCTATATCTACTTTTATTTTCTCTCTTTTAATTTTAATTTTAAATTTTAAATTTTAAATTACATAATTAAAAAAATAAATATTATATAATTAATGTTCTATTTTTTTAGATTTTGAAGATTTGGGATTTATGCAAGAGCTTGTTTTTAGCTCGGGTTCGAGTCAAGCTTGTACCAGGTCAAACTTGAGTAATAATTTAGGTTTGATATTCAAACCCGAGCCGAGCTTAGACGCCCTTCCAAAGATTCAAGTTGAGCTTGAGCAAATCGTAGCCACGTAGGCTCGACTCAATAACACCCCCTCCCCACACACACTGTGCACACAGATTTATAAACACATAAAACACACACATACACACAAATCATATTCGAATTCACACTCACACATTGATTTTCTAACACACACACAAAGATTTACACACACAACGATTAATTTAGGACGCCCTCAAATATTTGTTCAATTCCTTATTATTTTATTTTTAATTTTATCAATCTTTTAAATATTTTTTATAATTTGATTATTCTGTTATTCAATTTGTTATTATTATATTCTTACTTTGTTTAGTTAACAGTTTATTTGTTTATTTTTTTGATCAAATTTGTTCGATCATTTTATGAGTGTTTATTGAATTTGTTATTATTCAATTCTTTCTTTGTATTGGACTAATTATTTATTTTTTTATTTATTCAATTTACTTTTTTTTTTTTTTGAGAGTGTCAATGAGGGGCTACTTTTGAAGGTTAATTGTCTTGTGTTCTTCAATACTTTTAATCTTCAATTTCTTTGTATTATATTAAGTATTTTGGTGGGTCATGATAATAATTTGACTTATAAATATTTTTAAAATAAAGAGTGATAGGGTAAAACTGAAAATTAATTTATTTTCAGACGTCAGTTTTGTGTAGTTATCAAATAGTTTAGTTCAATTCAGTACTTAAATTTCAGTGGACACCAAATAATCCGCAAATTAAAAATTCAGCTTTCAACACTAAAAATTCAACATTCAATTTTCAGTATTCAAATTTCAATTTTATCAAACAACGCCTAACTCATATGATTATCTTGCGGGACATCATAGTTTACTAGATACCGGTGATTTTATACATCCTCAATTTGTGTTGTAAATATGAGTCTAGAAAAATACGTAATTAAACTAATCCGTTAAGTTTGTTGGGGGTAGATCTCCTATGATTATAACTTCAAATTAGGGATTGTTTCGAGTTTCATGAAAGACATCCTACTTGACTTGATACAAAAGTGAGTTAATTTCCCATGCACAAACTCCAATTGGACTCATGATTTTCTTTTTTCTTTTTTTTTTTTAGGTTAATTGCTTTTTACTTTCATGTGATTTGGGCTAAAAACACCTTACCTACTTGACATTTAAAATTATGTACATTACCTTCTTGTAGTTATTTACCAAAGTAAAATGGTTACTTTTATCATCCAAGTTAACCGAGATTGTACTCTACACGCGCCAACATATGTTATGAGCTTTGTTTTCCATTATTTTCCTCCAAAAGAATATTGTAAAAATGTCCAAAATACCCTTTATAATATATGATATAACACCCAAATAAGTATGACATCGATTCCAGATCAAAAAAATATAAGAAAGACATAAGTGATTTTTGGTCCTAGAACAAAACTTCACTTAAGGGAAAAAGAGACTCGATATGTTTGATTGAAATTTGTTGGTTTGTTGTCATGTTCCATGAATTTTATGGTTGAGAGTAAATCAGACGAAAATTGTGATTTTAAAACGTGAGTATTATGGTAATTTTTTTATTCTATTAATGACGTCAATTATTTCACTTTGGTACATAACTATAAATATGTAATGTGCATAATTTTAAACGTCAAGTAGATAAGGTACTTCTAGCCGAAATCACAGGGGATAAAAAACAATTAACCTTTTTAAAAAAAAAAAAAAAAAAAAAAAGAGAACTCTATTTGAGTTTGGGCTTTAGTGTCGAGCCCAAAAGGCCTGTAGTTGAGCTCCGCCCAAAGATTTTGGCAAGGCCTAAACATTAACAAAGTTGAATTCAGATATACTGGCCCAATTAATACGATTAATCGAGTTCTAAAATAATTCTTTCCAATATTGAGAATTTTTTTATGAATGGTTTAACTCACAATTCAACAAAACCTGATATTAAATTTTCAGGGGTCAGTTTCGTAAATTTGGTCATGTTGCTTTACTGGGGTCTTATTTTCCGTTCAGCAAGGAACTATAATATTTTTCAATAAATAAATTCCTGTAATTGGTGAAGAAAACAGAATATCCAAATCTCAGCCACCTTATGTAAAGGAAGGGCATTATAGTAACTTGACTTTTTCCTAAGATGCAAGTAAAAAAACTAACAATATAGTCCAAAAGTAAATGTTTTGATACCTTTTCTAACGAATTTTTTTTTTTAATATACCATACTATACTATTTTTGACACACAGTTATTTACACAATACTCAATTTAAAGTATTTTCAATAGAAATTGGGTACTGAATTTTCCTAAAATGGAGCACATTTATAATGTTTTGTTTGATTAAGGGTGTAATCTGAAATTTTAGTTTTTCAGCGTATAAATTAAAGAATAGGAATATTTTTGGGGGTCTAAAGTGTTATTTGTCCTTTTACGAATGCAGAGATCTCAACTCTCACGTGCACATCACGTTTTGCTATCCGGGTTCAACGTTCAACGATCAAATGCAGGCTAAATCAAACTGTCTATAGCTTTCTCTCTCCTGAAGCTCGAAGAAGAAGAGCCGATTTTTTTGAATCCCTACACTATGAAGAAGCTCATCTTCCCTCTCATCCTCTGCTTCTCTCTATATCTATTCTCATTTTTCCGCCTTACGATTGCCAGAGGCGCCGAACCGAGCCCTAATCATTCAGGTTCCTTTAATATTTATGTAAAATTGTGTTACTTATAATTTCCTCTTGTTTGGCTGTCGTAAATGAATGAAAAGAAATTGTAATTAGTTTAGGAAATGATTTTTTCTGGGTAGATGGAAGGTTTGTTCGTTAATCCTGAATTTATGGTGATTGTTGACTGATTGTGAGTTTGTAGCTGTATTCATGATTAGTTTATTAGATTCCCTATACAGTGCTAATTACTGTAACACGAGAAACAGTGATAATTATAGAAGTCATAAAGTAGCAGTTATTTAATTACTTTTTATAGGCAAGGTCGTCAAAACGTGTATCGTTATGTATGGTGTATTGTAAGATACGTGTAATTTTATAAAAGATATTAAAAATACATACACTTATGAAAAAATATCATAATAATTAATAACATTTTATTGCACCACAAATTTCTCACGTAAAACAACTTAAAGAGACTACAAGGACCAAAATAAAAATTAACAACCTAAGTCTTGAAGTTTATAACATAATTCATCAATATCAAAATTTAGCTAGTTATAGTTCTACCATCTAAAGTAGTCAGATGAGGATACTTTTAACGATCAAACTATTTGCTCTCGCGATGGAACAAATAAAAAAGAAGACTTTAAGTGAACTGTGTCGTTTTCTAGTTAAAATTTGACAAATTATTTTTGATTTGTTTCGCCTCATATCAGACAACTTTGTACGTATCATTTTGTATCTGTATCAAGTATATCGTATCGTGTATCGCATGATACAGTGCAAACTGATACACTTAAGTGATACGTATCGTTTTCTTCATGTATCAAAACGTATTGTGATGCGTATCATACGATCCTAACAACTATGTTTGTAGGTAGTTGTATCTTAAAAGCATATATCTATAAAGAGCCTTTATTGAAAATTGAGAAATTTGATTCGGTAGTAATTCTTTGCGTTAAATTTTTCTTTGACGCAAATGCTGCCTCAAAGAAGTAAGACATACCATTCAATTAGCTCATTTCAGTGGAGATTATCAGAATGCCTGGTTGAAATATCTGTTTCTTTGGTTCTAACCAATTATTGATACTAACTTTGACCCCGGCTTGTAATATTAAGCTTGAAGTTCAATTGATAATCCTATAGTTTTACATCTTGAATTTCCAATTAATTGAAGTTTATTTGTTTATTTGTCTTTCTTGTGTTAATTGTTTTGTGTTTTCAGTAGGTTTCGTCGAAAATAGTTCTGTGGGTTCATTAAGGCAATTGTTGGAAGAAGACCACTTTCGGAAACTGTATTTTTTGAAACTATTCCATTTGACTCTTCCAATTTATTTTAGTATTTTGCTATGTTATTTGAGTTTGTGATTGAATGAATGTACTAAATTTGTGCTGCAGTGAAAAGTTAGCTCGTGGTTACATGTCTAATTCTGAACTCGAGAAGGCTATCAAGGCATTCGTTGATAGATGTAGTCACATATCCAGGATTTACAGGTAATTTCATTACATAAAGAGTTTTGCATATTAGCCACTGGAATGGAATTTAATTGCAATGTAATAAAGAAGTAGATAGAGGAACTAATCTGCAGTTCTTTGAGCTGTCATTCATGTGGGATCAATACATTAATTGATGTATTGTGTTGTTTAAAGGCATGTAACTATGATTATTCTGACTCATTCATTTTCTCTCTTTGAGGGATTTTTGGAATTTTCAATCAGTATTGGAAAGAGTTTTCTAGGATTTCCACTGGTATTACTTCTGCCGATGCTAGTCCATTCCTCAATTTATGACTTTTTTTTTGCTCTCTTAATTTGGTGCCAAGAATCATTCAATACTTATTGTCTGTTGTTTGGGTTATTTATTGCAGTGGGTGATGGAAATTTCTGACAAGCCTGGGGAGGAGGAGGCTGAACCTGCTTTTAAGGTAATGATCTCCTAACAAGCAATTGTGACTTTGTTTTATGTTTTACTTGTGCAAGTAGTGTGAAAAATTTGATATAATGGCAAACCGATATGTATCTATACGAATACGATACATATCTTACCATACATTTCGATATGGTGAAAAGCCAATGCACACATTTTTTTTTTATAATTTGGTACTCTAGATAGTGAAACAGGAAACAACAACTTGGTTTTACCCTAAACAGTGAGATTACGTCCTTTTTATAGCATATTTTTTCATTTAGGTTTGATTTCAAACAGTCGAAGTCCATGATTATCTTCTTTTGTGATCCTCTTCTACTTCTCCTACATCGTATTCTTCTTTTTATTTTCCAAACAGATGAAACCCTTAGCTATATTTTGATCTCTGTCGCGAAGACGAGGTGTTGTCTCTCTTTCGATTTCTATCTCTAATACGCATCGCATGAAATGATAAGTGAATTGAAATAGTGTTTATATTATTTTGAAGGCTATATATTTACATATTTATGGGCATATATATTTATCAAATACATTATTTTAAAAGTAAACGCATCTTACGATGCATGATACATTATTTTTAAAAAATGATACGTATTCCGACACACATTTTGACTTCCTTGATTAGAACAATGTTGGTCCACACATTGGATGGTTCAATATACAGGGGCGGAGCTACTTTAGGACAAGGGGGGCACTTCCTCCCCTTGACTTTTTAGTCTCTTTTACATATTACCCATTACTTTGTTGAATTTATTAAATTTGCCCCCCTAATTTGTTGAAAATTGGTAATGTGAATTAAGTAAGTAGTCCATTGTCCCCCTAAAACAAATATTTTATTTTTTTTGATTAAATAAGAAATATGTGAAATGTCATAACCGATATATATATACTCACTAAATATTTTTGGATTTTTTTGCTCATATTTTATTTAGGATAAATAGAAACTAATTTCATTGAATAATTTAGTCTTAAATCTTATATATCTTGTCATGTTTAGATTTCTTTTTTTTTTTGTATTGATTGTGTACATATGACTCTCCCCAAACCCCGCATGAATGGGAGCCTCGTACACTAGGCCACTTTGATGAATTTCTTTTGACCCCCACCCTTAAACGTGAAATGTGGGCTCCGCCCCTCTGTGTGTGTGTGTCTATATAAATATATAATTATACTAAAACCATTTAGCCATCCAATAAGTGTGTTGACATCCATATTATTGTCATTACATGATAATTTGACAGACTGTAAATGTAAAGCAATTGTTGTTGTGACATAATGGTAATATAACCTTGTGCCGGTCTCTCTTTCTCTTCCTTTTTTTCCTGCTCAACCAAACAGTGCAGGGAAGAGAATTCTCTTCTTGTTCCTTTTTTGCTTCATTTTTCTCCTTTCCATATGTTTGACAAAACAGAAGCAGTGATTTATCATATAAACTAGTTATACTTCATGTCTAGGAAGTTAAAGTTAAGCTTCTGGGTGCCACTATTGTGGTCAGTTTTCCAGGCTCGTAGTGTATGTTGCTGGGTGCCCCTACTTGAAAGCATTTTTGTTTTTGGTTGTTCTCTTACATAAGTTAATTATTATCAGAAAAAAAAGATGTATTTGGACCCCAATACATGCTATGATGGTGTTGGTGATTGATCTGTTCAGTAGCTTGGATATTGCAGTTCATTGGAAATGTGCATGGAGATGAACCCGTAGGTCGTGAGCTTTTGTTACTCCTAGCAAATTGGCTATGCGATAATTATATGAAGGATCCATTGGTAATTTTTTTGTCCTTTAACTGTACCTGGTTCTCTGGTGAACACGTTTATATCAGTGTTGATAGTTTATGCAGATCTTGCCCCAATTGGTGCAGCTTTGCTCGGTCTTGATATTTTAATGTTTTTTACAATTAAGTTATGGTACTTGTTCTGTAGTTAGCTTTTGGTTGACTCTCGTATACTCATAGTTCTTGTACAAGCTTCAAGTTGCTTGTCAATTGTCATGTTGCAATTTTGATCCTTTCATCTACCAGATTTATCTCATCTAAGAATGACTATGTTCCGCCTTAAGATATATTTTACTTAGCGAAGATTGGCACATCATGAGGCCCTTGACATCATATCTCGTGTTATATTTCTCAGACAATATTACTTCTTGCTGGATAATCATCTTCATATACATGATTGTACATCCACCCAATTGATGCTTCGTTTCAACTGAACCCACTTGTTGTCTACATTTGTCTATGAATATATACATCACTTCATTTTTTAGGATCTTTTCATAGCAATAATGCTTTTGTAACTCATGTGATGTAGTATGTGGGAAACATGAATGATTAACCTATTTTAAGCTGTGTATTGGTCACAGGCAACCTTGATTATAGATAAGGTTCACCTACATATACTTCCATCAATGAATCCTGATGGGTTTTCATTACGAAGGCGTGGTAATGCGAACAACATTGATTTAAATCGGGACTTTCCGGACCAGGTATGTCTTTGCTCATTGGTTCTCTTAGTTGTATGCAAAATTACCTGGTCCTACAGAACTATAAGATTTTGAGAGAGGAGGTGTTTCTAAAGTACCTTTTTTTGCCCCTTTCATCTCCAAACTTTTTATTTTAGGACAAACTGGAATTAAAACTCTAAATTGGAGGATAACTGATACTCTGAACATCGTCCACGAATGCTGGTTCAAGGCAAGTGTAAATTAAAATAAACATATAGAAAAACTACCTGTGAAGAATAAAATTCCATAAGATGTTCTGTGGTCCATTACGGCAGCCATATTTTCTGCCAGTTTCTATCATAAATATTGCTTCTGGAATGCTAGTATCAAGTTTAAAACAAAACATATTGTTGTTCTGAGAAAGACGAGGGTTCAATTGCACTTAAAGTTGTTTCAATTTTGTAATTGCAAAAGATTCCTCCTGGGAGATTTAAGGATTACACTCACATCTCCTATGGTTTGCTAATTTATATGATTCCCTCTTCATAAATTTACATTGGAATCCAGCAATGGGAAGTGCCGACTCCACCAAAGTATTTTCCACTAAAAATTTAAGAGTTAAATGAGATTCACATGCCATACCACAACCAAATTTGTGGTTTCAAGGTTTTTTGCATTGGATTGGACATCAATTAACAAGAGTTTGTCCATGGCAACCCTTTTGGGAGTATTGTTTATCATTTCGGCACATTGTTTCGATCACTTAAAAAATGTAAATATTTCGGAAACATAATGGAAATGGAGAAAATATTTGGGAATTTATTATTAAAAAATTTCAAAGCATTGGTATAAATATATGTAAACATCTTGAGAAATCTCAAAATATTCTGAAATATTGTTGGAAACAAGCTGAAATATCTCAAAATAACTCGAAACATTCCGAAATATCTTAAAACATCTCGAAGCATTGGACGTTCGATTCAATCATTGATTCGTTTCGGTCTACTTGAAACGAAATGTTTCTGCCATTTCATCACAATATTTTGATCCTTGGCAGGGGACGTAATTGAAGGAAATACACAAATAACTTTTTGGTGACTTTGTGTAGATTTTGTACCGATTCAATAAGATTTTATTTTGACACTCGAAGTATGTAAGAATATAGTTTTAAATCTTGTAGGTTTGGCCAATGATCAAAATTTTGTTTCAAAACGAGCAAAATGTTCAAAACGTTTTCGTTTCCAAGGAGACCGAAATGAATCAATAATGGAATCAAAATTTCAATGCTTCGAGGTGTTTCGACATCTTTTCACCATTGTTTCAGAATGTTTCGATATATTTTGATGTGTTTCAACTAATATTTCAGAATATTTTGAAAATAAATTCACAATTTTTTTATTCGTTTCCATGATGTTTTCATTTCTAAGGCGACCGAAACAAAATTTTGATCCTTTGGTTTGGCGTACTTTATATTTGTTGTTATTTTCCCCAAGTCAAGTGATGAACAAATGAGAGAAATATTAGATTTATGAATTCTCTTAAGAAAATTACACTTACTTCAAATCGAGTCAATATACGATAATGTTTAGTAGTTGAGTTGTTAATGTAAATAAAAATTTAAACAGCACACATTTTCTCAAAAATAATTCAAAATCCTTGCCTCCATATTTATTTGATATTCTTGAACAATATCATAAATTTGAGAAATACATCATGATCTTCCCATTTAACATATGGAATGCAGTGTCTATTGTGATTCTTGAATTGCATCCCACTTAAACGGTTCCGATATATATTTCAAGTTGCTTGATTGGAGATTTAGTTGGGAACAAATAAGGCTCACAATTATATGTCATTATGACATCTTCGAAAAATGGATGTACAATTTCACTCGTTAATTTTTGTTCCCCACAATTGGTTTACCTGTTCTCTCTTTATTTGGAGTAACTGATTGTGAAATCACTGATTGACATGAAATGACAGTTCTTTCCTATGAATGATGATCTGGGCACTCGACAACCTGAAACAAAAGCAATTATAAGTTGGTTAAGAGAGATTCGATTCACAGCATCTGCCAGCCTGCATGGGGTAATACTTCTCAATTTCCCTTGCTATGACTGTAAGCATAATGGCATCACTTTCTGTAGTATTTAACAGGCTTCCTTTTGGATCTTACAAGTGTATTCATAGCAGAATTCATAGAAATTATCTTGATTTCAAAGCAAAAAGCACCATGTTTCTCCAACATTTATGGATGACATGCACTGAATCATTTGTCTAGGGTGTAGCTTCCAATCAGTCTGAGAAACAAATTTCTTTCAAGCAAGATTTTAAGTAATTTGATTCCTATGTCATTAATCATCTGTTTGAGTGACAGAAGTAGAGGAGAATCAGCAAACAAGAAAAGTGCCAGATTGAAGTGGAAAATATTAGTGCTTAGCATTTAATCTTTGCATGGATGGTGAAAAATTGCCGAAGGATTTTCTGACATAATTTTATAAGTACTTATCTGGAAGGTAGTTCCACTTGATGACTAACATGAACCAATCATCGATCAAGGTTCAGTGAAAAATTCGATACAAAAATGGTGACGTGGGCAACCAAATTTTCCAAGAAATATGATAATAATAATTATATCATTTATGTATACATTATAGATCAGGTATTTTTTGAGTTTATATATACTATCAAAGGTATGAACAATAAAAACACATATAATCATATTCGTAGTGGTCTGAAGATGGTGGAAGGCATGAACAATTATTAATGTTTACAAAACATTTTGTGGATTTTGCAATTTGAGAAAATCAGATGAAAATCAATTGTTTCCTTTTGATTAACAGAAACTTTGAATGATGTTCGGACATTCAATAATGGAATTCTAGTTGCTTCTTTGTGTTGTCAAATTGGTTTTATATGTTTGAATCTAGTCCAGTGGTCTTTATTATCTATTTGAGACAGATGTTCTGCTCACTTTGAAGATGCATCTACTATGAAACAGGTAATGATTGAAAACAAAATGGTTGCATCATGGCCTTTTTATTTGAGTTTTTTTTCTCTTTGAATAAGAGAGTTCCTCATCATAGACCAGCTTATTCCTTCCTTTTGAACAGTAACTTGATTAGTTGACTACTCGACTTAAATTAGAGTCTGATCTTGAAGAGAAGTTGTGCTCATCAAAGTTTTTTTTTTTCGGAAAGTAAAAAGATAATTTGAAGCGCCGTTGCCGGGGATCGAACCCGGGTCACCCGCGTGACAGGCGGGAATACTCACCACTATACTCATCAAAGTTAAGGGGTTTAAGAAACGTAATTTTTTCGTTTCTAGTATTGGCTTATGATATCTCCGATGACTGAACATGGAGAGTGGTGTTCTGATAATGTCTCTTCTTGTTCACAGGGAGCACTTGTTGCCAATTATCCATGGGATGGAACTGATAATAAACAGTGAGTTTCTTACATTAAGTTATTCATCTACATCCATTATGCATTATATGAAAAGAGACTACATCCGTTTCCTGGGATTATTGTTCAATCATTCCAGTACTTTCTTGAGTCATCCTTTGGCCTATCTTGATTTTATAATCTTGTGTTTTGGTGGAAATCGAACTAACGAACCCCCTATCAAATCCTCGTCCTTGTTTCACCAAGCTCAATCAAGTTACTTTCATTAATCAATTGTTCTTAACTCATTTGAATTGGTTTTTGACCACTCCATCTATTTGTGGCTTATTGTGATTGCGGTTGTATATGGGTTTTAATATCTTTTTCTGATGTGTTTTCCAAGAGGTGTTATTCATGGTGTGAGAGGGGTTAATTTAAGTCCACTCTGGTTCATTCTGTTGGGCTTTGGCTGTTATTTAATTTTGTCTTGAAAAAGTGAGCCAAAGAAGATTTCTTCTGCTTTTTTAGGGAATATTGGGCACTTGAATGCCTGGACTCTGATAAACAAATATATGGAACACTTCTAGACTATCATATGTTCTTTACTGGTTGAATCTCTATGATATTTGAACACTTCTGATGGTGCTTGACATTATTCATGTTTGTTGACCTATCAGCTCGGGATACACTCCATTGGTTGCTTAATTATCTCTTCAAGGAAATGCTTTTTTTCACATTTAAAATTGTTCTTTATCGTGGATTAATTTCAGGAAAAATTACTATGCATGTCCTGATGACGAAACATTCAGATTCATGGCTAGTTTATACAGCCGCTCTCACTATAACATGTCTCTGAGCAAGGAATTTCAAGGAGGAATTACCAATGGAGCATTTTGGTATGGAAGCAAATCCTATGAACTTCATAAGCAGTAAAGTGTTTTAATTTGAAAAGATTTCTAGGCTTTCCTCTGCTGCACCTTTTTTGTAGTCAATGAAGGAGTGACCAAGTCTTTTGAATTATTGGTTCTCTTTGATAATCTCTTCAATATGCTCTTCTTCTCTAGGTACCCAGTATATGGCGGCATGCAAGATTGGAACTACATACATGGTAGCTGTTTTGAATTGACCTTGGAGATCAGTGACAACAAATGGCCTGCTGCTGATGAGGTCAGACCTCGGTTTTAGTCATCTTTGCCTGAATTGTCTGCCTCTGCCTTATTTCCCAGTTGTAGTCCATGTCCTAGCTGGTCAGCCTAAGCTTCAAAACCACATTTGACGAACATAGTACCTGAAAATTTTTGCCGGCCCAACAATTTCACGAATATCTTTATTTTTCTTGGGTTAATTGCACTAAAGGTCCTCAAAGTATGGAGTTTGTCTCATTTTGGTCCCTAATATTTCAATTGCATCATTTTGGTCCTTGAAGTATTGAATATGTTTTTATATGGTCCTTCAAATAGACAACGTTCAGATTGCTAACGATTTTTTATCATAAACTTGTCACATAATACCTAAATATGGATAAAAAATAATTTTGATAGCTCTTAAACAAAATTTGGGTAGCTCTTGGCAAAAAAAATGTGAAATATGAGTAGCTTTTGACTAAAAATTGGATAACTTATGATAAAAAATGTGTAATTTAGGTTGCTATTTAACCAAAATTTGAGTAAAAATTTAGTCAAGAGTTATCCAAATTATTTTTTTATCCATATTTAAGTATCACGTGACAAGTTTATGATAAAAAATCGTTAGTAATCTGAACACTGTCTGCTTGAGGAACCATTTAGAAATATATTCAATACTTCAGGGACCAAAATGATGCAATTAAAACATTGAGGACTAAAATAAGCAATTAACCCATTTTTCTTTTGTTGATGCTGGGGTGGGGGTGGACAGGGGGCAAAGCAAATGCAAGAGGAGGTGAGTATATGTTGGGAGGTTCATATACCTAGTTGTCTAATTTTTTTAAACTAGTTTAATTGAGTTCAAACTGATATGAACAGAACAAATTAGTGTCATGTGACATCAGTTGTGTATTTTGTTAACCCAATTTGGACCTGAACTTTTGTCTTTTTTGATAGAGTACATGTCAGCCATTGCATATATATTTATATTTTATAATTATGTGCAGAAATTAACAAATTCGCAGAACTTACATTGTCATTGTGGTTTGTTTGTTAAGTTTCTGGGTGACCAGGTTCATCCCCGTGGGGCGGGGAATTTCCTGCCTGCCGGGTACCGGTTTAAGCATTATTTGTCTTCAACATGTACATCCTATTAAATTATGTAGTCTTTTAAGCATGACTTGGTCCCCTTGGCTCTTTCAGTGATACTTTATTTACTCACAAAAAAATAAAATAATTGTCAACAAAAATATAATAAATTGTGAAGAACGATAATGATGGACACTGTTTCATGTTGGCCCTCTTGGCTATATGCCCGTGGTTTGAGTTTGGAAGGCACAGGTTACTTTCTCCAATTTTCTTTCTTATTTGACAGTTATCTAGTCAATTGTGTTGTCTTATTCTTTCAAGGTTATACTGCATTGTTTTTCCCCGGATTTAACATGGGTTGTAAATGTGCAGCTTCCTACTGTATGGGAGTTCAACAAAATGAGTATGCTAAATCTTGTTGCAAGTCTTGTGAAGGTAATCTGAATAATGCCATCATTGTGTCTGCCATGTGTATCAATAATCTCTCTTAATATTCATTTTCTTTGTAGTAAATTGTCTTTCAAGAGACTGTCATAACAGTCTCATATATCTCAAGAAAGGAAGAGCTTAGATGCTTCATCTATTCTGTGTCCATGCATACGACTTTTCTTTATTTTTTCATTTCTGTCAAGTAAGACCCGTACTGGTGATATATTTTTGCCCCTATTTTGTGTAAGCGCTCACGGGTTTATGTGAAGCTGGTCAATAACTTTGGAAGAATAATTTTTTTTATTGAAAAATTCAATTATTTCTTATTCCTACGTGGGCTTTGGCAAGACTCGCTTCTATTCCACTACAGTCAAACCACAAGTATGCCTTTGTAGTATGTATAGCCTGTGGATTCGGAGGTTAAGCATATAATATTTGTTTCTTTTATACCTCTGCTTGGTTTCCGCGATAGTGGGAGCAAAGAAAGAAAAAATGGAAGTTAATTTATGGGAAACCTTTCTAATGAATTGTCCTTTTCTCAACAAGAATGCATCAACAAAACTGCCCTTCCATATAGATTGTTGTGGCATGAACTTTGTCAATAGATTCCTAGCTAACTCCTCTTCCTATTGATCTTGATTAGCTCGAGCTTAGTTTTGTTAAGAGTTCTCTTTCTGGACCGGACCCATTTTTAGACCGTCTCCTGAAACACCTGCTCATTTCTAACTATGTAGTGGTCTTAGTCAATGTTCTCTATCACATTTAATGTATTTTTTGGTAGGTATTATTTAAGATCAAGTGCATTTTACTTTAAATGGTTGACATGGATTAAATTGTTATCCTAAATAGAAGATGGTCCTAGGTTAAGTTACTTATAGTCTTCAGCATCCTTCCAAGAACATGTTTTTTTTTTTTCCAAATCTGAACAGCCACATATGGGATGCAATTGTTTATTAGAAAGTTAGGTTCTTAGTAAAGCTGAGAATTTGAATCTGTGGACATTTTGTGGCAACTGGATGCTCTTCATGATTGTGAATGCCCATTACTTCTAAGTATTAAATAGCAACAAATGCAAGTTTAAGTCGTGGTTCCCTTTTCCCGACATTTACAAGCGGCTATTGTATCTTCTCAGTGTTTCTGTAAAGTTGGATGTAGAGATTGTGAAATTATTCATTTATATGACTTCCCGATTACATAGACAGGAATACATGGAAAGATATTTTCATCAGATTGTGGAGGGCCTTTGCCTGCCTCTATTGCAATCAAGGGAATAAATTACTCCGTAAGTAAACTCTTGTTCATAGGATTCTATGTTTGTAAATGCACTGTGATATCTGTTAAAGAATTCCTGGTGGAAAGACATCTGTCGCTAACAAAATTTACTGACTTCTAGGTGCTGATAGCTGTAAATTTAGCAACGACTTGATTTCTCTATTATATTTTCAAACTCTGTCCACTGATAGCCTGTGTTTGATTCTTCATTGACAGATTAAAGCTAGCCAAACATTTGCTGATTATCATCGATTGCTAGCTCCCGGAGAGAGATACGAAGGTAAGTAGCATGACAACAAGTCCCAATCTCCATTTTTTCTCCATGGTGGGGTGGCATATTTGTTGGAAATCCCCTAATTTTTTTTTTATCTCACTGTCTGTAGATAACTTGATGATATGCAGATTTTGCTATTTCTAAATGGGTAGTGGTAACTCTGATTTTAGTCTGTTTGTCAAGAAGTATTTCTGGTGTGTCTGTTCTAGTAAGCTTACAGTGTACAACATAATTCTGTAACCTACTTTTGTTTGCTTTTGTTGAATCCTCGATTTTATATTTTAAAACAATTAGATGGAAGTGATTTGACCATATTCTGGGTAAATGGTCAAAACCCAAATTCTCAGAGCATGGCAAAATAACTTGTATACCCTTATACATTTCTATATCGTTTTAATCTTTAAAATAAACTAGTGCAAAAACACTAAAATATCAAACAAGATGAAAGGTATTATTATCTTTTAATACTATAATGGTAGCATGGTTAGCTGTTGCACTTCAGTTCTAAACTTTTTAATTTTTTCAGAAAATTAGTCCGAAACTTTAAGGGGCTGCAGTGAGGTCTCTAAAACAATGGAATGTGTGATATCTCATTCTTGATATCTCATTGTCTGTCTCTCCCTGTGTCTCTCTTTCTCTAATACACTGTGATGACTATCGTTGTGTAATCCGAAAGAATGTAAAGTTCGAAGAAAGGCGGAGCACTACAAATATTTATATCTAGCAATATAGTTTTGTTCCTTGAAGCTTTCATATTCACATCATGTTAACTTTTTGACCCAAAATTTGTTATCCAATCTAAAATCGACAGATATAGCGTCATTTCACCTTTATTCTTATTGGAGAAGAAAACAGTATATCAAAACACTGATGAAAAAAAAAATTTACAGGACAATCTTACAAATACAAAAGTACTTTGTATGGATCAGATTAGTGGCTTTTACAACAGAAAATTAGTTTGAGATACTAGCATTAAATGATGTAAATGAGCATTATATTGTGTTACAGAAGAGTATTATTCTACATTGTGAGCTAGATTTCCTAGTGATAATAGAGGCTGAATGGTATTAGTAGGAAGAAGTTAGGGAGCGCAAAGATACAGATGCTTTCCGTTATCCCTCATTGACAATGATGGAGGAAAACCAGGCATGGGAATCTTGGTAGCCAATACTTCATAGTGAATAACATATTATTGGAAAGACCATGTATGGTTAACGATGCCCCTTAATATCTAGAACAATATAAGAGGATAACAAGATGATGGGAATTTTGACAGTGAACATAAAGCAACGCATAGTAGCATTTCATGTAGCTAGAGATAAATATATAGATTGAATGTGAGGGTATGTTTAATCTGTGTGCATAAAAGCATGTCTCGTTCTTTAGTTTTGATATGGTTTGTGAATAAACTTCTAAGTTTGGCCTAACATCTTTGCCTTGTAGTCATAGCGACTATGCCCGGATACAAGTCAAAGAGGACATCCATTACACTGGGAGATGAAACCATGACAGTGGATTTTGTTCTTGATCCAGAAAACACTCTCAAGGGTAGCCTTTTACGACGTGGCTGTGATTGTGGCTCTTATAACAAGAGCAGGCGCACATTCATCGAGTTTTTGCCGGGGCCCTACTTGGAGGTTTCTGCAATTTTGATTCTAATTTTAGCATTCCTTTGCTTTTTATTGAAGAGGAGAGCTATATATAACCATTTGAAACAGAGACAGTTCGTAGGACCAAAGCGGTCTGTCGTGGTCTGATGTTCTTTACGTGCACCATTTACAAGCGCTAACTGTATTGTATATTTGTAGATGATTTCCTCTCCTTTTTGGTATCGGATTTCAGTTTAGAGTGACTACATTTACAAGCTTATAGTGATTACATTTTCCATTCTTTTGGATTCCCATAAAATGTATCCCTCAGTATAGGGAAAAAAAAATTGTTTGATGTAACGGTAACGGTACGTCATCACATTTATGTGGTGTTATCATCCAATAAAAATGTAACAGGTGAGTAAGTGAATTTCACGTAATGTAATAACCACTCTTTACAGGAAATATAATATCTCCTCATATATAAAAGTGAGATTCACTTTGTCTATTAGTTTGTTTTTTATTGAATGGTGACAACAGGTGATAGTATCACTGTTATGTTAAATGTTTACTCTGGAGGCTTAATCAATGTGTATGCCAAACTGCTTTCCAAAAAAAAAAATGTGTATGCCAAACTAAGGATGATATATTGGCCAGAATCGGAACAATCATTTGAACTGTGAAAGAAATAATCGCACAATTTAGAATCTCGAAAGAAAAAACATGAACTAAACTTTTGTGAATGACAATTGGTCATTCGTTAAAGCGATATATCATGGGTTTTGAGTTTTATTCTCGAATTGTTAAAATAGAGATAAAGTTATTTATCACTATTTCTCGAATCCCATTATAGGTGGTACTCATACGACTCTGCCTGAAATATAACCATGCATCGAGTGTATTGGTTGCCAATGTACTTGCACATGGCAACATAAGCACATGAAGCCATACACAAGATGATGAGAAGGATTTAGATTCTTTTGAGTACTAGATTTCCTCAATTCTAAAGCACACACCCTGAGTCTGAGTGGGTCTAGCTTGAACATACAGTGGGACAAATAGAAAGAATACACTAATAGAAGGTAAAGACATTGCATAACAAGCAAACATTGTTCCAATGAGGACCCTGTAGCCGCTTTGATTGACTATATTTTTTTTTGGGGGGGGGGGGGGGGGGGGGAATGAGGTTGGAACCTGCAATCCTTTGTCGACCAGAGTAAGCCCTTACCATTGAGCCATTCTCTCACCTCACTTTGATCAAGTAATCAGGGCTTATTTCCCAGCACTGGTGAAGCACATTATATTACAGGCAAACTGCAATTCAATCCTCAACTTTATTTCATCTGATGCAACAATACAAAAACTAACATAGTTATGACCATTTTGGATGTTGATGACACACACATAAGCTAAACAATCATTGTATGATCAGCTCGTAATCAACCGATGATTGATTGTAATCTTCACATATTTTCCTATGAACCACGGACACTCTCGAGAAGGTGACGTATCTGTGTTGGACACCTACACTCTTCCGACATTCTTGGACACGTGTCCGATACTCTTTTATCCGTATTCATAATTAAATGATAAATTTTTAATTTCGAACACGTGTCGGACACGTACTGTAAAACCCGAAAAAAAAAATTATTATTAAAAATCATAATTACAGGGATAAAATAGTAATTAATTGTTAAAGTACGGGTCAAAAATGTGAATTTTTATATAATTCAAATGACGAAATGGACATCACCGTTTGATCCATCTCGCGAAATCTAGCTACCGAGTGAATTTTTGTAAAATTCTGAGACAGAACATGTGTTACAACATGATCGGGTGTCACGTGACTAAAATAATTACGATCAGATTTTATTCGCGGGGCCCGAAAAATAATTTAAAACTAGTTCAATAAAAATATACTAAACTTAACACGGAAAAATTTAATTGATTCGAAATAAAATTAGACCCGTTAAAAAGAATACGTGTGGTGCGATATGAGTAGGGATGTCAATGGACCGAAGCGGGGGCGGGGGGGGGGGGGGGTATAGTCTTCATCCCCGTACCCGCTTAAAAAACCTTCGTCCATCCCCGGTCCACCCCCGTTAACGAGTATAATTTTCATCCCCATCCCCATCCCCGTCCGCGGGTAAATTTCTAATTCTCGTCCCCGTCCCCGCTTCCCCCGTACCCGCCCAACCCCAAGCCCAACAACAGATGGGAAAAATAAAACCAAATATATCAGAAAAATACAATAAGAGGGCGCACTTTTGATCTCACACAACAGGTGATATGGTCCACTAGATATCACCGCAGACCCAACGAGTTGGAAGACAGATGAATTGACTAAATACTATTAAGAGTAAAAAATTGACATAGAAAGGCTTTACTAATGATATTGAAGTTGACATGGTCCTCTAGAAGACACCCACTGGAATGTATATGTCTGAAACTCTTATGGGCAATTCGGCAAGAAGTGACACACATTTCTGTGACTGATAAAGAAAAGAGAGAAGTAAACTTTAGCTTCTCAAGCAAAACTTATTTCATTATGTCAATTAACTACTCCAAATGTAAAAAAGATTGGGTTCAATTGGTTGGTTGGTTTATGGAGGAAGAGGAGAGGAATCTAAGACTCTTAGGGCTTTAACTTTTATTGGGAGTATTTATATTTATATATATATTTAACGGGTATAACGGGGGCGGGGGCAGGGGCGGGGGCGGGGGTAAGGGTAAGTCCATCCCCGCCTTCATCGCCGCACGGGTTTATACGGGTATTCTCGTATACGTCCACCGTCCAATACGTATAGTCCATCCCCGGTCCAAACGGGACGGGTTTGGACGAATACCCATTTTTTCCCGGTCCACTACCATCCCTAGATATGAGCCACATATTTAAAATACTTAAAGTAAGTTAAAGTCTTCCACTTGTTTTTTACTTCTCCAGTGTACTGCCGAGAGAGTGAGAGAGAGGAAATTGTGTTTTTTTTTTGTTTTTTTCTCTTTCCTTCTTTCTTAGATCTACGAGGATTGAACCGTTTAATCACTTCGGGCTAAGAATTAAAGTTACTCTGCGCAACGAGAGCTACGCAACCACACCAAAGATCGTATTTTTCTCCAAAAATATCAAGTACGAAAATCTAGACCTAAAGCTTGGGAAGCTAAATTTGGGCTTTCCTTGGAGTCTATTACGTGGGCTCACGCTACGAGAGGTAGGGTTTCCCCTATTTAGATGTAATTTCAACCTAAAATATGGCATATGAAATGGATAGCCTAAGGATGTATATCACATATTAGGTCTTGATTAGTGTAACTAGTGGGTCAAATATAAGATTTATAATTAACCTTGTAATTAGTAAAATCCTATTGCAATTAACTTGGTGTAAGTTAATGTTAGTGGTTTAAAGTATGTTAATTGTACATTAGCATGACTTGATGTTTTAATGGTATATCAAATTTAATAAAATTATTAGCTTGTTATGTGATTATGAAATAATATGTATGTTAAATGATTATTTAGCATATGATTATTGTGGTGGACTTGTGCTTATGTTTGTAGAATTAATAAACATGTTGCATGTTGGAAGTAATAAACATGCTATTTGTGTAAATTGATTGTGCCCTCTAGGTGTTTGTTTAAATGCCTAAGTAAATACAAGTATGTTAGTTGAGTTGATTATCTTACATAACATGCTTGAGATTGTATTGCATTTATTATGTAATGAACATTGTAAATGGTATCAAATGCAATTGTACATTGTATTGCATTATGCATGTGTTGCACTACATTTATGGGCATTGACATGGGTGGGAGTGTGTGCATAGTATGAAATCAATCACCACATAGGTGGTTGATCGTGGGCTCGGGAAAGTCACACCGAGGTCCGGCTGAGTCGCATGAGAAATTAAATGGATAAATGTGTTGGGGATAGCAAGAAGGGCCAGATTTTCCCTCGGGTGCAAGACCCGCTTACTTGGTTTATACACTTTCCGGCGGTGCAATTCCAAAAAAGTGTAACGGCGGAAACGGAGCTGCAGGTGGGATATCCTGAAAATTCGTTGATGGTTGGTGTCCCATTGGTGTAATACCATAAATCATCTTCCCACGAAGACACAATAAAATGAATTAATTAGTCATTGAGTGTACATAACACTAATGACGGGGGTTTGGAATGCCCGGATACATACGCATAACATTGCATGTGTTGTGGGAGCTTAGGATGGGGCTCCGGTGTTGGTATTGCTTGCATGAGTCTCATCTCATGGCATGACATGATTTATGACATTTGTTCATAATATATATATATATTTGAATGAATGCATGAAATGATTGTTGCATGTGACATTTCATATGCATTTAAGTTGAGATGTATTCTCTATAGGAGTTACTCTATTGAGTGTTGGCTCACCCTTTATGGGAACATTTTTCAGGTATCGCCCAGGCGTCCAACGAAGGCGAGGCCATGGGCCCGCTTTGACGACAGAGCCGGTCTGTGACTCTTATTTTGACTTTGCAGTCCCTTGTATATGTTTACTTTTAGCCTTGTATAATTTTTTGTAACAAAAACTTGTTTATATTTAAAAGACATGTATATGAGACTCTTTTGAGACATTTATTCTTTTATGAATGAATGTACGTAGTGATGATGATTATGGTAGTATCCAATACTATGCAATTAAGTATAGATGAATGGACCCGGTGTGGTCAATGTTGTAGGATTGCACATATTGCGTTTTGGGTAGAGCTCCTCGTACAAAAGAGACTCTGCTCGAATTTTGTTAAGTTATGGATCCCGGTAAATGGGGCATAATGGCGTGGTATCGAATTACATGGTATCCACGGGTATTCCGCAGGTTGATGGGTGATCAACCGGATAATTACGGACACCCGAATTTTGGGGCATCACACGTACAATAGACATGTGTTGAAATGTGATTAACAAAGTTTAAAAAATTTAGAACATATTTACTAATACTAAACATGTTAAAATTGTACTCCAAATATAATAATAAAAACAAAAGATGCATAAAAGTTTTAAAAAAGAGGAATTGAGAAAATGAGAGCAATTATTTAAATTATATATTAGGTATACATTGTCTACAAAAAAAATTGATGATGAGGATGCTTTAGTCTAAAAATTCACAAAGATGACTAGACATTAGATTTACTTATCATAAAATACATAATCTTTTATGAATTGTATATCATTATCACTATATTTGTAATAAATTATATAATGCTATATATAAAATATAATTTTTTTTGTAGCATGTCCTCAACATGTTTATATCCTACTTTTTTGAGAAATGTCGTGTCGACGTGTCTTTATGTATCCGTGTCCCGTGTCCATGTCCATGCTTAAGACATTTTCAGCACGATATTCCTCCGAGACTAACTTCTTGATCATGAGCAGCAAAAAATTGAAGTCATCATCGCTCTTGAGGAGGCTGAGACGTACATAGCGACTGGATGCGTTGAACTTGGTACCCTCACGGCCAATGATATTTGCTGATCGCAGAACAGCAGTACAATTTCCGTCTTCTTCCCTCTCACATTTCAACCAGGCATAAGCTGCCATGAGTATAAATATTGTTATACCTGGAGAGGGTCCTCTGACTTTCTGATAAAAAGTGCAGTACTGTGGTGCAATTACTTGTAGGGATAAACGTTTTGACATCGATAAGGTCTTGCTCAATTTTTCCCAGCGGTCTCTCATTCTATGGAATGCAAAATCAAATATTTGCCTTGCATCTCCTTCCAGGACTACTTTCAGAAGCTGTAACGCTCTTAGCTGAGTATCCTTAGAGGTTACCAATTCGGAATTGGATATATATTCCTGCATTCTTTGGTACACAGCCTCATCCTTTACCAATGCCCACCTAGACGAGAAATAGCAGCAGTAGTGGAACTAGTTACACACTAAATAGTAAGTGCAGCACTGGCAAAACTTGAAATTTTCTTTCTAGTAGTGGTGGAAGTAGTTACACACTACAAAGTAAGTGCAGCAGCATTGGCATTGATCGACTGATACCATCTGGTTGAATAATTATTCAGCAGAAAAACCTCAAAGATGTAATTAAGTTTGACTCAATGAAGGGTGTATCTTGCTGCGCACATTCTCAAACATACACATGTTTATATGAATGCGTGTTCTATAATCATTTGAAAATCTTGGAAACTTTTGTCACGATCTATTCCAACCGTCTTGATGTTTTAGTTTTCACATTAATAAATAAGATTTTGACGATCATGGTAAGTTGCCTATGGTTGAGATTAAGAAAAACAGATGATTATTAGTTGAGAATGGAAATTATGAGATACATTTTATACAATGAATGGAGATTATTGTGTCCTTGAATTCTCTTTCCTCGAGAGCAATGAGCAAAAAAAAAAAACACATTTTGCAGAATTCTGCTCTTAGTTTCAAAGAGTAATTATCATGTGCGAAAAAAGAGAAGAATTTGAAGTTACCCAAATCTAGTTCCAGCATGGCCAGTGAGCTTAGAAATTGTAAAAATCATGAGATCTTCATCTGCTGGAGCTGGAATTGCAGAATAATGTGGCCAATAATAGGCGTGATCATGAATGGTTCTCACAGATGGACCATTAAGAACAGCCTTCCTCAATTGACCATCTGGATTGTTTGGTGAAGTTACAAACTCAATGATTCTTGAGATCCGAAGTATCGTTCAACAAGGATGCATCCCCTTCAAACTCAAAATCAACTGCTCGGAAATAGTCTACTTGTTGTTTATAAAGCTGTGAAAGTTTGAGAAAATTCAACATCAAAACTCTATAGCAGTATGTCATAAACTGTTGGAACACCAAAACTATGTGGTAGACAAAACAAACCGGGTAATATGGTGTTGAAGCAACAACTTTTGCAGGTGAAGATGAGTTCCCTGTGGAAAGGGCATAAACTGCTGCACCAAGGAGATGGGTTGAGCCAGCTCCAACGACAATGTATCTTCCATCTGTAACTGCATTTCCGGCAATGTCATGTACTTTGCGGATGTGCTTCTCCAGTTCTTGTGAAATGACAGAACCGTCACCAAATCGGTAGCTCATTCGATGCCAACCAGCCACTAAGACTGCACTACTAGCTGCATGTTCCATCCAGAAAGGCTCCAAGTACATAGGATCCCCACTGCAATCAAGATTACCCTCATAATAATTAGTTCTGAAAAAACATTACCCTGGTAGTGAGACCAAGTTGCGAGTCACTACAGGCTTCTGGGGCATGAGGCAATCCCTCATCCCCAGGCGATTGGGCTTTTGTTTGTAAGAGACATGAATTGCATGGTGCAACTAAAAACAAAAAATAAAGAAGAAACTGGAGCCACACCCACACCCACACATAGATGTAACCTGTCTGCATCTGCAACACAATCAGGTAAGAACTCAGAGTAATCAGAGCCTCCAAAGCATGAGTTGCACTCACAAACAGGTTTTCCATCAACAAGCATCCCATCCAAATAGGCTCTCCCATGGCCTGAGCATGAGAGGACTGCCACAGCCTCAGCTTCTGCTGAAGCTCTCTGGCTCCAACTCAGATCATTCCACTTCACACCCAGACACAGATTTGTCAAAAATAAGATATTAAGAATGATAGAAGCCACTAAACATGGACCACAGCAGCAGTTTTTAATCATAGGCTTCATAGCCATGCTCTATATTCTTGAGCTCTCTACTTTTTGTGGGGAAAAATTAATTTTCAGCCACATTATATAGCCAATAGAAGCATAGACCAAGGGGGTTGGTCTTGGCGTCTGTTAATGTATGACTTGTATTCCAAGTTGGTGGAACCGAATTTCGTGATGGCGTAAGTGCTTATGTTGAAGTTGAAAGCCAGGTGATAGTTCAAGAAGTGGATGGACTCTTTGCATAAGACTCAAAAGTATTTGTTTTCAAATAGAAGATTGTTTCATTATTTAATTGGAAATGTCTTAAAGGCGATGAGTTTTAGTCCTGCATGGACTTATGTGATTTAAACTCCTTGCCGTAAAGAAGTTCTCTAGTATATAAGCATAGGAATTTTCGATACTGTTGGTTAACAACATCGTCAATTTTCTTCGAATAGGAATTTGGTTTGCTCTATTTTGTTTGTCCAATAATTATTTTAATATTGGAATAGAGCGGATGGATATTCTCTTGCCTTTGTTTCGAAAATTTTGTAATTTCTAACTTTTAATAGTGAAATCTTACCGTTGTGTTTCGTTTGTGGACATATGCTTGCTCGTTGAGTCGAACCACGTAAATCTTTGTATTCTATTTTTTCTATTTCATCGTGTTCTTATGTTGCTTGTGATTTTCTGGTTCATAACAACGTCAATGTTGGAGGTCTTTTGGGCAGATAAACCTTCTAAACTATTGCACATCTACCATAATATTTCACAACATCTCTAAATTACAATACACAATAACCTCATTTGGGCAGATAATTATATATTATAATTTAAAAACCATCTCGTAACAAAAACATGAGAAAAATCTACAAATTTTAATGAATGAACCACTTTGGTGGCAACCATCCATCTTAACTCATAGAATTTTCCAAACCGGTATATTATAACAAATTGTTCATAATTAAGTATCATGTGATCAATCAATATGAGGTACTAACCAATATATATCTCTTTAGATCACTCATCATCAATCGTTGCGTTCAGGTCTCAATTTTATTTTTACTATTAAAATTAAGTAATTTAAATTCACATCTACCAACATTTAATAAATAATATGTAATCATAAAAAAAAAATTCATTATATAAATCACTAGGGACTAAAATTAGAATTGTACCAACACCCTCTACAAATTATAGCAATTCAATCAAAATTGCATTAATAAAAAAAAATAATTGATTCAAATCAGTAATTTGTATGAGTAAATGCATATGTCTATTCGTCAACAAGACTCATAGATAATTAAAAATAAATTTTAATAAGTTGAACGAAGATGACATAATCAATAAAAGTTTCAACATATATTTTGTAGCTGTCAAATAGGCTCTTGATACTTGTACATATAGGCACAAAAAGAATAAATAATTTTTTTTTGGATCATATTCGCAATCAGCAGACAGGGATTTGTTATTGTACCAAGACTATATTTGATACAACTTAAAACATGACAATAAATAATCTATTAAGAACACAAAAGCCAAGAGATTTGCTTGATTGGAATCTTGAAAAACTTTGTTAAAAAAAGTGACGAAAAGTAACACTAGCCACCGTCAACTTTTCAACAAAAGCCAAACAATTCTTGAGTGAAATCTTGAACACTTCATGTGTATACATATATATATATATATATATATATATATATATATATATATATATATATATATATATATATATATATATATATATATATAATATAAAACTTTGATAACAAAGTTTTCATGTGATTACAACTCTACCCGCCGTCAACTTTTCAACATAAAAAAAAAATAGCCAACAGAGACTAATAACAAGATCTCTTGTTTCAACCATGCCATCTTTGACTACGACTTAAACTCAAACCTAAAGTCGATAAAAATTAATAGTAAAATTATACATAAATTTTATTGGGTTCTAAATTCATATAAGATAGGTTCTGATATCACATGTAAAAAATTTTAATAATTCGTAAATGAAATTTAGAATACCTAAATTATAAGATTTAGAACATACCTGTATAAGACAGGATACTCGATCTCCGGATTTCTTTCACGGAAGGGTAATGTCTTCCTCTCTTCAAAGCAATAGACGGCTTATAGACGACTCTCAATGGGACAAGCCAAATTAAGTTATGAAGTGGAGATGGAACATAACCTGCTATTTATAATAAAATCTAATGGGCTCTCCCATTATGGAACACAATTAGATTAAGACCTACACTTAACGACCTCAACCACATCAATTAAAAAGATATAAATAAACCCATCAAAATAGATCACTTAATAATATTAGACCATAAATTCAATCCGTTTTTTTACAAACTAAAAATTAACTATCAATTAATGGAAGTTCAATATAGATAAATTTCAACATTCCACACAATGATAAAGTGTAGCTACCACTCAGATTGTCTTTTTTTCTTATGGTTTTTGTTTAATTTTCCACCTCAGGTAGCTCGTTTCTCTATTTTTGTGTCACTGATGACCTCAAACAATTTTCTTAAATAGCATTTGAATTTGTCACATCATTTGGGCTACAATTTGTGTTTAAAATTTTGGTCACTCTTAACATTTCTGATGGCCTAATTTTTTTTTTCCCCAGATTAACGTGGTATGAGTTTAGGTAAACCAATATTTATTTGTTTGTTTTATTTTATACTAGGGGTAACCCGTGTCCGAAGGCACTGTACCACGTAAGTGAGAAGTGATGGATTTGAAAGAGAGAGAATTCAATATGAATAATTTTGAGAGGGATATTAGTAACTGTCGGATAAGTCTATTTGAGACCGTCAAATAATCTTATTGAAGCCTGCCCTATTTTATATTATAGATTGTGTTTAGATGGATGGAGAACATAAAACAATTCACCTTACTTCTCCATTGACCCAATGGCCTAGTGTATGATGCTCAATTTCACTTTAATATCTTCGATGTGAAATCAAGATAAAACACAAATGAGTAAGTGGTTAGCACATTCGATTTTTTGTAATATATATATACTCGATTATGAATATCTGCATATATTCAAGCACGTGATCCTTTATAATTAAGTGAATCTTTAACTACTGTTTAAAAAGTGGGAGAAAATATAAAGAGATATTTGAATATCTGGTAAACTATATTTTTTCCGAATTATAAACTTAACTACCCTGAATAAAAAGGCCAAAAACAAGTATCACCATTGCCAAAAGGAAGAATTCATAAACTACAATAGAGGGCCAAAATTCTTGAACATGTATGTCTTCATGTTATAAGTAGTCTTTTAGATTTTACATATCTTGCAAAGGACTTGCAAAGAATCTTCAATCCTTAACACTTTGTCACCATTTTTTTGCAGTTTCACATGCACCAAAAGTAATTGTATTGCTTCTTTAAAGGCTCAAAAAGGATGTTAATATCCAAGAAACACACTTCTGTATTCTCTTCTATTGAAAACTTGATGAGTCTAATACTTGCGTTTTGGTGTCCGAATTTTTTGAATCTGGGTTGGAATTCAAACTTGAATCTTAGTGAGAAATGTACAAGTAGAATTCGACCACATCGCATGTGCAAACTTTGAGCCAAGCTATTTGATTAAATATTCAACAATCAATTCTCAATATATGTCACTTTCAACTTTGCAAGAAAAAAGAATATACTGTGGAAATGGTTATTATATGTGTATAATATATAAAAGAGAATAATTATATTTACAATAAACATGGTGAAAGTGATTTTAATGTCAAAGTAGGCATGTTGTTGTTGTCCAAGAGTGCAAGTATGAATAGTTATGTCCGGTGCTGAGAGTAGTTAAGTGGTAGACAATCCCATCTCATTACAGAGGGACTAGTTCCAAACACCATCCCACAATATAGATAATACAAAAAAAGAGTCATTGCTACATGTTACAGTTTGTTTCAATTTGCACACATCCACAACAAAAAATTATGGTCTAATGTCATTTGTATATGAAAGTCACAGATATGTGACCTTAATTCATATTATTGATATACAAATATAACCATGCATCGAGTGTATTGGTTGCCAATGTACTTGCACATGGCAACATAAGCACATGAAGCCATACACAAGATGATGAGAAGGATTTAGATTCTTTTGAGTACTAGATTTCCTCAATTCTAAAGCACACACCCTGAGTCTGAGTGGGTCTAGCTTGAACATACAGTGGGACAAATAGAAAGAATACATAAGACATTGCATAACAAGCAAACATTGTTCCAATTCCAATGAGGACCCTGTAGCCGCTTTGATTGACTATTTTTTTTTTTTGGGGGGGGGAATGAAGTTGGAACCTGCAATCCTTTGTCGATGAGAGTAAGCCCTTACCATTGAGCCACTCTCTCACCTCACTTTGATCAAGTAATCAGGGCTTATTTCCCAGCACTGGTGAAGCACATTACTATATTACAGGCAAACTGCAATTCAATCCTCAACTTTATTGCATCTGATGCAACAATACAAAAACTAATATAGTTATGTGTCTGGATATTTAGATACAGAACCTAGTACCTACATCTCAATGAGTTCTTGAATATGACTTTGGTTCTTCAAAGGTCAATAGACATGACCATTTTGGATTTGATGACACACACATTAGCTAAACAATTATTGTATGATCAGCTCGTAATCAACCGATGATTGATTGGAATCTTCACATATTTTCAGCACGATATTCCTCCGAGACTAACTTCTTGATCATGTGCAGCAAAAAATTGAAGTCATCATCGCTCTTGAGGAGGCTGAGACGTACATAGCGACTGGATGCGTTGAACGTGGTACCCTCACGGCCAATGATATTTGCTGATCGCAGAACAGCAGTACAATCTCCGTCTTCTTCTCTCTCACATTTCAACCAGGCATAAGCTGCCATGAGTATAAATATTGTTACTATTGGAAATCTGGTATATCAGAGCTCTGCTTGCTTATTGTCAACCTACTTTCTCAGAACAAAAAGACACTAACATATTATATTTTATACATTTGACTTTAAATCTCCATGTGGCTTGTGAAAAATAACAAAGAAGGGAAGATTTATAAAGTGAGAGTAAATGTGTCAATCATGGAAATTAATGGTATTGTGATGCGGACTCATAACAATATAGAGGACAAATTATTTGAAGTCGATATAGCTGTAAATTATTTTGAGGCTGATATAACTATATACTTGTTGATGATGCAATGATAGTATAGATTTCTTGCTGCAGATCGACTTTCTAATGCTATCTCCTGTTACAGTTGTGAATTGATTGGGCAAATAGTGAATTTGCGAAGTTTGTAAGAGAACAAAGTACAAATTTTTGATTGAACTTATGAAGATCCAGGTGAACAGATACACAAAAGTGTTTCAACATCACAGTTAAAATCGAATTGAAATTTAAATACATAGGAAATTACCTGGAGACGGTCCTCTGACTTTCTGATAAAAAGTGCAGTACTGTGGTGCAATTACTTGTAGGGATAAACGTTTTGACAATGATAAGGTCTCGCTCAATTTTTCCCAGCGGTCTTTCATTCTATGGAATGCAAAATCAAATATTTGCGTTGCATCTCCTTCCAGGACTACTTTCAGAAGCTGTAACGCTCTTAGCTGAGTATCCTTAGAGGTTACCAATTCGGAATTGGATATATATTCCTGCATTCTTTGGTACACAGCCTCATCCTTTACCAATGCCCACCTAGACGAGAAATAGCAGTGTGATCAACTCAAAATTTTCTTCTAGTAGTAGTGGAAGTAGTTACACACTAAATAGTAAGTGCAGCACTGGCAAAACTTGAAATTTTCTTTCTAGTAGTAGTGGAAGTAGTTACACACTACAAAGTAGGTGCAGCAGCATTGGCATTGATCAACTGATACCATCTGGTTGAATAATTATTCAGCAGAAAAACCTCAAAGATGTAATTAAGTTTGACTCAATGAAGCGTGTATCTTGCTGCGCACATTCTAAACCATATGCATGTTTATATGAATGCGTGTTCTATAATCATTTGAAAATCTTGGAAACTTTTGTCACGATCTATTTCAACCGTCTTGATGTTTTAGTTTTCACATTAATAAATAAGATTTTGACGATCATGGTAAGTTGCCTATGGTTGAGATTAAGAAAAACAGATGATTATTAGTTGAGAATGGAAATTATGAGATACATTTTATACAATGAATGGATATTATTGTGTCCTTGAATTCTCTTTCCTCGAGAGCATCGAGAAAAAAAAAACCACATTTTGCAGAATTCTGCTCTTAGTTTCAAAAAGTAATTATCATGTGCGAAAAAAGAGATGAATTTAAAGTTACCCAAATCTAGTTCCAGCATGGCCAGTGAGCTTAGAAATTGTAAAAATCATGAGATCTTCATCTGCTGGAGCTGGAATTGCAGTATAATGTGGCCAATAATAGGCGTGATCGTGAATGGTTCTCACAGATGGACCATTAAGAACAGCCTTCCTCAATTGACCATCTGGATTGTTTGGTGAAGTTACAAACTCAATGATTCTTGAGGTGGTATCTGAAGTATCGTTCAACAAGGATGCATCCCCTTCAAACTCAAAATCAACTGCTCGGAAAAAGTCTACTTGTTGTTTATAAAGCTGTGAGTTTGAGAAAATTCAACTTCAAAACTCTATAGCAGTATGTCATAAACTGTTGGAACACCAAAACTATGTGGTAGAACAAACAAACCGGGTAATAAGGTGTTGAAGCAACAACTTTTGCAGGTGAAGATGAGTTCCCTGTGGAAAGGGCATAAACTGCTGCGCCAAGGATATGGGTTGAGCCAGCTCCAACAACAATGTATCTTCCATCTGTAACTGCATTTCCGGCAATGGCATGTACTTTGCGGATGTGCTTCTCCAGTTCTTGTGAAATGACAGAACCGTCACTAAATCGGTAGCTCATTCGATGCCAACCAGCCACTAAGACTGCACTACTAGCTGCATGTTTCATCCAGAAAGGCTCCAAATACAATGGATCCCCACTGCAATCAAGATTACCCTCATAATAATTAATTCTGAAAAAACATTACCCTGGTAGTGAGACCAAGTTGCGAGTCACTACAGGTTTCTGGGGCATCAGGCAATCCCTCGGCCCCAGGTGACTGGGCTTTTGTTTGTAAGAGACATGAATCGCATGGTGCAACTAAAAACAAAAATAAAGAAAAACTGGAGGTGAGGCTTATTGAGAGCTTGGTGTATGCTTGTAGTAGTATTGCAGTTGACTTCGTTCGTTTATCCTCGGGGTGTCATTGTGATTGATGTGGTTCGCACATGAGGGAGAGGATATCGGGGTCAAGGGTGGGTGTCAAATTGCACATCCGACATATAATGAATATTATGCTAGAAATGGACTAATCTATATAGAATAATTCATTACTTACACTAACTTTTGTGACTTCTCATAAGGAACCCAAAAGAATTTATTTGTCCCTGCTTGGAATCTAGTATATTTACTCATTCTGTGGTCCAAGTCAGAAGCAGATAAACTTAAATTTACTTGATAAGAATTCAACCCCCCACAGTTTAACTGATAAAATTTCAAAGCTCTCTTTTCCTTGCACCATTTTGCCAGTTTTTTTCTATATGTGACAAGTAATAGGCTGGCATGTCTGAGGAAGTGACCAGCTCTAAGTCTTTAAGTTTGAACATCATCAAAAAATTGGTGTCCTTCACCAATAGAAATCATGGTTGACTTTTTGAATGTTTGCATACAAAAAATAGAAAAAGAAGACTTCTCAAATGCTCAAGTGATTTTTTCATAGAGGTGGATGTTATGATCTCTTGTTATTGATTAATATGCAATAATGGTGGATGGCCCAGAATTTAATATTTGGGAAGTTGAATTTTGAAGACATGTTTTTAGAGAGAGCATTTTGGACAATAGAGAGAAGTAATCTTAGAAATTGTGAGGATCACTTCATAAATCTATATCAAGTTGATAGATTTTCTGAGCATTAAGCGACGCATAAACGATGTTCATCCCAACCACCTTAATTATGAATGAAGTTATGGTATGAAAGGCATAGAAGAACTCCATAATCAGATATGAAAGGCCTAGAAAAAGATGCTAAGTTTAAGTTCTTTGTTTGTATCTCTGTTGTGTGATTAAACCTGCAATATGTTGACCAATCTCTTTTATAATTTACTATATCAATAGCAGCAAAAGATTCACTCTGTATATTTCTGTCAGACTTTAGCCTACCAAATCTCCAAACATGAATGTATAGGATGAGTTTTGGAGAAAGATTGTGATCAACTAGCATAACAGAAAAAAAAGTTAGCAAAAACTTCCTAATTCTCTAAACTGAATTAGGAATTAATTTCACCAACCACTCTTTCATCCTCTGCCTGCCAATACCCAACTGGTGGCCAAGGCTTTTATCTCTCCCAAGCACACAAACAAACACACATACACACCCACACCCACACCCACACACACACATAAAGAGAGAGAGAGACTGAGACAGAGACATAGATGTAACCTATCTGCATCTGCAACACAATCAGGTGAGAACTCAGAGCAATCAGAGCCTCCAAAGCATGAATTGCACTCACAAACAGGTTTTCCATCAACAAGTAACCCATCCAAATAGGCTCTCCCATGGCCTGAGCATGAGAGGGCTGCCACAGCCTCAGCTTCTGCTGAAGCTCTCTGGCTCCAACTCAGTTCATTCCACTTCACACCCACATACAGATTTGTCAAAAATAAGATATTAAGAATGATAGAAGCCACTAAACATGGACCACAGCAGCAGCTTTTAATCATAGGCTTCATAGTCATGCTCTATATTCTTGAGCTCTCTACTGTTTGTGGGGAAAAATTATTTTTCAGGCACAGTATAGCTAATAGAAACATAGACCAAGGGGGTTGGTCTTGGCGTCAATGTTGGCGGTTCCACACAATGATAAAGTGTAGCTACCACTCAGATTGTCTTTTTTTCTTATGGTTTTTGTTTAATTTTCCACCTCAGGTAGCTCGTATCTCTATTTTTGTGTCACGGATGACCTCAAACAATTTTCTTAAATAGCATTTGAATTCGTCACATCATTTGGGTTACAATTTGTGTTCAAAATTTTGGTCACTCTTAACATTTCTGATGACCTAATTTTTTTCCCCCGGATTAACGTGGTATGAGTTTAGGTAAACCAATATTTATTTGTGTGTTTTATTTTATATTGTGTTTAGATGGATGAAGAACATAAAACAATCCACCTTACTTCTCCATTGACCCAATGGCCTAGTGGATGATGCTCAAATTCACTTTAATATCTTCGATGTGAAACCAAGATTAAACACAAATGAGTAAGTGATTAGCACATTCAATTCTTTGCAACATATATACATGAAAATGCAAGAAAGAAAGAAATTAAGATATTAATGAAACTGACATAGACCTATAATGGTCCATCCCTTGATAGAGAGGCAAATGTGTTTCGGTGGAAGATAACGACTTTTGATCGAACATAGAATTGTCAAAGTAGAAAAAAATGTGGTTTGGACATTTACATCTATTTGGGACCAATGGGGGACTTTAGCACCACTAATTGGAAGGTTGGAAAGAATCTTTATCAACCATAATATCATAGTTATGTCACAAGATACCATCAAACACAAGACATACATCTTATATATATACTAGTTATTGTCTGTGCCTAAAGACACAGAGTAATAAAAAATGGTAAACAATAAACATATTTGTATTCATATTCAAAATCAAATCACAAATATAGAGAAAAGATAAAAGAATTTAAACATTGGATTGTAGTGGGGGTGAGAAGTGGTGGGCGGCAGTGGTGGTGGTAGGAGACGGTGATGGTTGTGGTGGGTGGCAATGACCGTGGTGGCGGCGAGGGCGGCGGCGGTGATGGCAGTGGTGGTGGTGGCGACGACTACGACGGTGGTGGCGGCGGCGGCGACGGCGACGACGACAATGACAGTGGTGGTGGTGGTGGTGGCGGTGGGAGTGGTGGTGGTGGCGGTGGGACGGTTTCAAACACTATTTTTTTTTTAAAAGTATTTATGAGAAATAATTTCTAGAAGTACTTTTAAAAACTCACTCTAAACACACCCTTAGGGGCCTATTTTTCCTATTAAATTTAGGGTGTTAATATTAGCCGTTAGATTAACTTTAAAATAAAATTTAAAGTGATCTCAACCGCGAATAACAAAAGTCATTTTATTTATCTTTTGAGATTTGAATTGTAAGCTACTTTATTATATACTAGTTATTGCTTGTGCCTAAAAGCACAGAGTAATAAAAAATGATAAATAATAAACATATTTGTATTCATATCCAAAATCAAATCACAAACATAGAGAAGAGATAAATGAATTTAAACATCAGTTTATAGTGGGGGTGAGCGGCAGTGGTGGTGGTAGGAGACGGTGATGGTTGTGGTGGGTGGCAATGACCGTGGTGGCAGTGAGGTCGGCGGCTATGGTGGTGGCGGCGGCGGCTGCGATAGTGGCAGCGGCGGTGGTGGCGATGGTGGCGGCGACGACGATGGTGGTGGTGGTTGTGGTGGCGGTGATAGTGGTGGTGGTGGTGGTGGCGGTGGTGGTGGTAGAGGTAGTGGTGGTGGGGCAGTTTCAAACATTATTTTTTTTTTAAAAGTATTTATGAGAAATAATTTGCAGAAATACTTTTAAAAAATCACTTCAAATACACCCTTAGGATCTATTTTTCCTATTAAATTTAGGGTGTTAATATTAGCCGTTAGATTAACTTTAAAGTAAAATTTAAAGTGATCTCAACCGCGAATAGTAAAAGTTATTTTGTTTATCTTTTGAAATTTGAATTGTAAGCTACTTTATTATATACTAGTTATTGCATGTGCCTGAAGGCACATAGTAATAAAAAATGGTAAACAATAAATATATTTGTATTTATATCCAAAATCAAATCACAAACATAGAGGCGAGATAAATGAATTTAAGCATCGGTTGTAGTGAGGGTGAGAAGTGATGGTTGTGATGGGTGGCAATGGTGGTGGCGGCGATGACGATGGCAATGACGACGGTGTTGGAGGTGGTGACGACGGTGTTGGAGGTGGTGGCAGCTGCGATGGTGGTGGTGGCAGCGGCAATGGCGGTGGTGGTGGCGGTGGCGGTGGCGGTGGCGGCGATGACGATGGCAATGGCGACGGTGGTGACGGCGGTGTTGGAGGTGGTGGCAGCGGTGGTGGTGGTGGCGGTAGCGGTGGTGGTGGTGGCGGCGACGATGGTGATAGCGACGACGGTGGTGGTGGTGGTAGAGGTATTGGTGGCGGCAGTTTCAAATATTAATTTTTTTTTTAAGTATTTATGAGAAATAATTTTTAGAAGTACTTTTAAAAAGTCACTCCAAACACATCCTTAGGACCCTATTTTTCCTATTAAATTTAGGGTGTTAATATTGGTCGTATGATTAACTTTAAAGTAAAATTTAAAACGATCTGAACCGCGAAAAGTAAAAATCATTTTGTTTATCTTTTGAAATTTGAATTGTAAGCTACTTTATTATATATATATATATATATATGTCACTTTGCAAGAAAAAAGAATATACTGTGGAAATGGTTATTATATGTGTATAATATATAAAAGAGAATAATTATATTTACAATAAACATGGTGAAAGTGATTTTAATGTCAAAGTAGGCATGTTGTTGTTGTCCAAGAGTGCAAGTATGAATAGTTATGTCCGGTGCTGAGAGTAGTTAAGTGGTAGACAATCCCATCTCATTACAGAGGGACTAGTTCCAAACACCATCCCACAATATAGATAATACAAAAAAAGAGTCATTGCTACATGTTACAGTTTGTTTCAATTTGCACACATCTACAACAAAAAATTATGGTCTAATGTCATTTGTATATGAAAGTCACAGATATGTGACCTTAATTCATATTATGGATTATGAAGATGTACTTCACTACTTGTGAGGTTAATAAGCTTAACCCTCATTCTGATGTTGGAGTTCTGTCTGATCTGATTAGAATCCACGAAATGTCGATTGCCTTCTCCTCATCGTTTCAATTCCATCTTCCCCGGAGACTAATGTTTCCATTTTCTGCAACATTAAATCAAAGTCATCCTGAGTCCTGATGAGGCTGAGACGCACGTATCCACTTCCAGCGCCAAATAAGTTACCATCGCGGCCAATGATACCGGCTGCATTTAGGACAGCATAACAGTCCTTATCTTCTTCCCTCTCGCATTTGAACCAAGCATAAGCTGCAAAGAGCAAGAGGTTAAAATATAAAGTATTGACATATGAATGATTTGGCTCTTACATAGATAGCATATCCTAATTTCTAGTATATGATTGCTAAGAAGAATGAACATGAATAACAAGAACATAAATAGTCTTCATTGCAGTGGACTACACTCGTTCTTCAGCAGCAAGAACTACTCTAAAACTTGTAAAATCTTACCTGCTTTAACTCAGCTCCCACACTTGACTCACAGCTGATCAACCCAATCATACTTCTCGATATTTAACACCATCGGGTCAATCACATTGTTTCAATTTGTTACAATGACAATTCCCCTGTTTTTTATCTTACTCTTTAATCAAATAATCATGATTAGCATTTGATATAATGGTGAGGAGATGAAAGTGCTTAGTATTCTCAACAATAAAGAGAGATCTTTAAAATGAGAATCACCTGGAGAAGGTCCTCTGACTTGTTGGAAGTAAGTAAAGTATCGAGGAGCAATTTGTTGGATAGAAAATCGTTTCGAAACCGACAAAATCTTACTCAATTTCTCCCAGCGGACCTTCATTGTCTTGTATCCAAAATCAAATATTTCTTTTCCTTCACCTTCAAGAACCATTTTTAGTAGCTTCATAGCTCTTAATTGAGTGTCACGCGAAACACCAAAGCTGTTTTCTTCAGTATATGTCAACATTCTCTGATACACAGTCTCATTCTTTATCAATGCCCATCTGGAAGAGAGAGAGAGAGAGAGAGAGATGCCAATAAGATAGTCTCACTATTATGATTTCAAGTACAATTATTAAATCTCATTTATTTGATGTTCACAGTACCTTCTACAGACAAATACTCCAATATCCTCCATTTAAGGGTAAGAATACTGTACATGTCAGTACCACATTGAAAGTTATCAAAAAATAAAGGTTAGCATACAACTCGATCCTAACATTTTAAGATCTATCCCAACTCTTTTGCGTGTCAATTGTAAATAGACTTCATTAAGTCAAAACTGACCTTTTTGAATTATAACTCGGACCTCAATGATTTGTAACTAACCCTTATTCAATTGTAAGACTAGGTATGGTACTGAATCCGTACTAGTCTTAGCATATAAAGTCCCAATGTTATGTACTTAACTGCAAAGTAGAGTGATGATGGTTTTACCCAAATCTAGAGCCAGCATGACCAGTAAGCTTAGAAAGTGTAAATATCATGAGATCTTCATCTGCTGGAGCTGGAATTGCAGTAAAATGAGGCCAATAATAGGCATGATCATAAATTGTTTTGACAAATGGGCCTTGCAGAACTGCTTTTTTCAATTGAGCGTCAGGATTGTTTGGTGAAGTTACAAACTCAATGACATTCGTTTTGACATCCGAAGTGTTCTCCCACATAGATGTATATCCAATAAATCTATAGTCCAACGATCGGAAGAAATTTGTCTGCTCTTTATAAGGCTGCAAAAACACGATTTTTGTTAGTATCCTTCAAGAAGAACTTATCAAAAAAATAAAATAAAACTCAGTTTAGTCTCCATTAACGGGGTCTGGGAGGGGGCATATATCCAAAAAAAAGGAGAGTTGTTAGGTATTAGAACAACCGGATAGTAAGGAATAGAGGCTACGACCCCTGCAGGAAAGGAGGAGTTATCAAGGGAAAGGGCATAAACTGCAGCATTTAGCAGCGGAGTTGAGCCCGAACCAAAAACAATGAATCTTCCGGTTGTGTTCGCGTTCCCGATGATTTCATGTACTTTGCGGATGCGTTTCTCGAGCTGTTCTGACATAGAAGAGCCATCACTGAATGAATAGCTCATCCTGTGCCAACCTGCCACAAGAAGTGCACTGCTAGCAGCATGCTGCATCCAGAAAGGCTCCAAAAACATTGGATCTCCACTGCATTCAACGAAAGACCAAAATAACAAAATAAGGATGATTTGAGTCTAGACAATTGTTGATAATTGGGCACAGATACCAAAGGTTACTTTCTCAATCGGGTGAGGTTACAAGGTGAAGTTACGACAAAATAAGGTCATTTCAACCGATCCTCAATTTAGGATTGATCCCAACCAGGGGCGGAACCAAGATTATGTTCTAGTGGGGGCAAAAATATAAATGAAAAAGATTAATCAATTGGTATAAAAAATTCTCCCCCATCTTCAATAATAAGGATTAATGAATTTTGCAGAATTTATTTTTGAAAGTTCAACTAGAGAAACATATTAACATAATTTATATAAAAATAAATCAATTCAGCATTTAACAAAATATGAACAAACGAGAACAATAATTTTTTTAGTGACAAATTTTAACTCAATCATATATTAAAGAGAAACACAACGATATTATTTAAAATCTCAAAAGTCATCTATAACTAATCAATTCTACGATAAATTTTTAAACAATCTCCTTTTAACCTTGTTCAGAAATTAATATTTTTAGAAGAGTTATGTTGTTTTAAATCTCAAGAATATCTATAATTAATCAATTTTATGATAAATTTGTAAGTAATTTTTAAATCTTGCTGAGAAATTGATATTTTTGGAAGGGCATAAATGTGCATAACTTATCATTTGCATCTATTCGTATGTTATTATACAATAATATTAAAAAGTAGGAGAAATTGTATTAAATAAGAGAGATATTGTATTTGGCTAATATATATAATGAGTTAAAGAATCACACATCCTTTTTACTACTTATTTTAATAAAAAAAAAATACTTGTTTTAGTAGATTAGGAGAACAAGTGAACCACTAACTTATTGAAGACAAAAAAAATTAGGGCCACTATTTAAATTTTCAAAAATTTTAGGGGGGGACAATGAGATAAATTGAACATAACTTTGTTGTCATATCAATTTATATAGTTAACCCCTCAAAAGTCAGTGGGGGCAGTTGCCCCACACCAAGTAGCTCCGCCCCTGATCCCAACCTTTTTTAGTGGCAACTTGATCTCAATTGAATGTAACTAATCTTTTTAGATTGTAACTTAACCCTTGTAACTTCCAGTATGGTACCGAACGGGACATCCTAGGCCTCCAAAAGAACTCTCACTTGTAAATTTTGCTATTATCCTTTTAAGAAAAAAGGGAGGAGGAGGAAATTAGACACAAAACAGGGCAATACCTAAAATTAAATGATGGTCAAAACTGCACAAATGCCTTGACACCTTTCAAAACTGGAGGATGCCTATGCCTCTCCATATTGGCAAACAAATCTAGTAAAACTCTCAACTATGCAACTACCCATAAGGAGTGATATGAGAAATTCCCTATGTTTTATGCAACAAAACAAGTTTTTTTTATCATATATATTTGTCAATGGTCTGAGTCAGGTTAGATTTGACCGGTATCTCATGTCATTAAGCTTCTTGCAAAAACAGGAGAGAGAAACAGAGAAGTTACCCATTTGCATTTGCATCACACCCAGATATGAATTGTGAGCAATCAGGGCCAGAAAAGCAGGTGTTGCACTCACAAACTGGATTTCCATCAAGAAGAAGACTATCCAAGTAGACTCTTCCATGGCCTGAGCATGAGACTGAAGCCACAGCTTCTGCTTCTGCTGCTGCTTTCTCACTCCAACTGAGCTTCCACTTGGCCCCCACAAACAGATAGAATAGAAGAAATAGATTCAGAACCACAGAACTCACCTTACACCAGTAGTCACCTCTTGAGCTCTGAATATTCGCCATTTTTGGTGCTTTGGGAGCTCTATTTGGTGAATATTCCACAACTGAAAAGAATCCAAAAGCATTAGTAGATGAGATGACCCACTAAAATCTCCGCATATGTCAGCTGAATATCACCATATGAGTATCAAAATTCAAAATATACAACTACGCTGACCCACCCATAATGGTCCACAATATTTCATAATCGATTATAAAATATTTGTATCATAAATAATTATAATCTCACCTGAGTATAATACCTATGAAAAAATTTCAATACTACTGTCGTTTCCTAAACATAGATGTCAATATCATAGATACTACTTACCTCTTCTGGTGTATAATCATTATGGAACCCACCTGTTTAATCATGAATTCATTTAATAATTATTTATTATGATGATGTAAATTTTTCTAAGAGTACAATGTGTACAAGAATCAGATACAGCCTTACTGTGCCTAACAAGCTGTGAGATTTAAATTACAAATCACATTCATACAAGTTAAAACTCCATGGGATCCACTTAAAATCGATCCAGAAAAAACTTAGGACCGACCCAAAAGAAACTTAAGACAGATCTCAACTTTTTCTAACTTATCATTTTTGAATCATAACTATCCTTAATCAGCATTCCGAAGGCAGAGAACGATCAGAATGTAACGGCTTAGTGCTAGAAAATATTGTATTAAAAACACGAGCTCAGATGTACGGCAATGTTTCAAAACAAATTTAGCTACAAATTATTATTAATAGTATTTTTTTTTGGCTAAAAGAAAACTGAGATATAAGTGAAAAGGGTATAGAAATTTACTATCTTGGGAGCTACTGTCCCTATGTAGTATGTACTGCTTGCCTTGCTGCCGCCGGGAGTTCTTCAGAGAGGAGGCCGCCTGTCAAACTCCTCCCATTTTACCAGTTCGTTCGTCTGCCAAACTGTTTGACTCTCTGGGCATGTGCTCCATTCCCCATGTGCTTGCAAGCCTTTTTTTTTTTTTTTTGTTGCCTATCTATTTAGTCCTAAATTATATTATTTATGTCAATTTAAGTCTCTAAATTATATTTTGTGTTAATTTAACCCCTGAACTATATAATCTAACTCAATGTGATCATTCCGTCAAAATTTACCGTTAATTTTGACAAAACCCTTCACGTACACATCACGTGGCCCCTAAACTCTAACATAATCTCTACCTCACGCGATGTGCACGTGATGGTTTTCTTCTGTTAAAGCTAACGGTGAATTTTGATGGAAAGGCCGAGTCAAATTGTATAGTTTATGGGTTAAATTGAAACAAAACATAGTTTAGGAATTTGATTAACACAAACGATATGGTTTAAGAATTAAATGGATAATTAACTCTCTCTATATATATATGATTAGCAATAACTTTGTACCTAAAGACACCCTATAATACTAAAAATTGAATATTGATCATGCAATAATTATATTTTAAATTATAATTTATTTTTCTTTTTTTAATTACGTAATTTAAAATTAAAACTGAATAAAGAGAAAATAAGATAAATATAGGGGAGATGGAAGAGAGAGACGAGTGTGGGTTAATAGAGTTGTTTAACATTAGAGAGTATGTTAATTGAATTGTTTGATATTACCCTTAAATATTCAACTTCCTAGTATATATATGTGTGTGTGGGGGGGTATTAATTTGTATTGTTACGTCATGCAGAAAGGTAAAAAAAAAAGTAAGTGGACCACAATAGTGTCATATATTAAGTTTTAGGATAATTTATAATTTACAGTATGCACATGATTTTTATTTAGTCCTTGAAATTTTAATTGATACAATTATATTTTTAAAATTTTAACTGAGTTTCAATTCAGTCATTCCATCTAAGTCTATTAGTTATTCCAATAGAAAGACGTCACAAGTCTTGTCCACAAGAGTACATTTGTTTAAAAATATATATATGTTTTAAATACATGGATATTTTTATTTTTGTCTCATATTATCTCTTTGTTTTGTTTCCTCAAAATCAGATAAAATAAAGTAAGATTTTCTAGTATATATATACACTAGTAATCACCCGTGCCTGAAGGCACGGTACAATATAAAAATCGAACACCCCAACAAATCGAGCCCAGTATATCAAATTGCAACAACCATTTTTTAAAAAAAATCGACATAACCCGTGCTTAAAAGCATTGTGTAACACCAAATCGAGCATTCAAATATAATACAAATATTTTCAATAGCATACAAATATTATAAATAACAATTTATTTTTCTTTTTTTTAAGTTACGCCATTTTAAATCAATCTAAACCCACAATTTAACAAAGTTTACTTTAAAAACATAACACAAAAGAAATCAACATGTGTACATAATTTATTGCATGGTTAATAATTGGTACAAATCTACTTATTATTGAGAAACACATGAATTTAAAGCAAACACAACACAATTCATTTGTAGGATTCAATATGATGCCCCAATTCTATCTTAACAAAATTATTTATCAACTATTGCAACAACATAGTAATATCAATAATAGAATAAAGTTCAACTTTATCCGTATAGATCTACATATATTAAGTCCAACCCGCAATTTCAAATGCACACATTTAGTTAACATCCATTTAGTTCCCATATAAAAATTGTTATAACAAAAGTCCAAAATCCAAGCAAAATTGAAAAAAATCAAGATGATTATTTCAATTGAACTTGCGCATGTGCCTAGAGACCTTGCGTAACCAAAAACAAAACTGAAATTAGCAAAAAATAGAAAAATCCTTTGCACCCTTATCTTTGTGCTAAAATCCAAAACCTTCATATCTCGCACAACAATCCAGAAAAAAAAAAAAATAGTTCATTAGCAAAAAAGAAATAAGGAATTAAAACAGTTATACGTCAAACATCGCATCAAATATGAAAAATAATTATTTGAAAGCAAAAATTCAATCCTTACACAGGTACCAATACCATAGGTAAATGGAAGCAGCCCTTGTTGCAACTACACAACCAACACGCAGAAATAGATAAAGAATGACCCAAAAATGGCCTCATTCAGCCCCATGAGAATTATTTAACTATCAAATAAAACATACACATACCTTTCGATTAGGAAAAAAACTTCATACCTCACACAACAATCCAGAAGAAAAAAAATTTAGTTCATTAACATAAAAGAAATAAGGAATTAAAACAATTATACGTCAAACATCACATCAAATATGAAAAATAATTATTTGAAAGCAAAAAATCAATCCTTACACAGGTACCAATACCATAGGTAAACGGAAGCAGCCCTTGCTGCAACTACACAACCAACATGCAGAAATAGATAAGGAATAACCCAAAAATGGCCTCATTCAGCCCCATGAGAATTATTTAACTATCAAATGAAACATACACATATCTTTCGATTAGGAAAAAAAATCAATGGTGAGGCCTCCAGTGACCCACAAATAAACAAAACCCAAATTCATAATGAAACAGAACAACAAACCCAAGCAGAAGCACAAACCATAACATTGAACATTATGCCAAATGTGATTAAGTGCCTTTCCATCATTTTCACTTCGAACTAAATTATCTAAACCATAAAAAAGAGTTACATAGAGACCGAGCTAAAATAAATAAAAGACACAATTATATCCAAACCATTAAAACACCATTGTCTCTTTCTCACAGGCTGCCAAGATATTTTCTACCCAAAGCCTGTTCCAATGGAAAAGAATAATAGTTTTTCATACAAAAGCCTCAAGACAAAAACAAACCAATACATCCTGGAACAAAGCCAATAGTTATTGTTTCAATGTACATAAAAGGCCAATGATATTTCATGGAAGCCAATAGTGATTTGTTTGGGGTTGAGTGTGTTTGTGTGTGCTGGTTTGTGTGTGCGATGTATGGATAGAAAAAATGAAAGTAAGCTTCTTATTACCCAACCAAAAAGACATTTCCATTAATAAACAGATTACTAAACGTTGTGTTATAGATTTTACCATATGACTGGACAAATTAAGTGCAAAAACAGGGGCTGTCATAATGAAGAGAAATAAGTAACTTCAATAAGCATCAAACATCAACTTGCTGGCAAAAAAAACATTAGGATGTCGTGGCTGTCATTTCAAACTTCAAGCAATTTAGTATAGCACATTCCATTTGCAAAACATGGATAAATTTGGCAACGAAAACACTAAGAAGCATCTAGCATATAAAAATTTAAGTGGCAATCCTGCAACATCACTTCTCTGAAGAGCACGGCCAAATATGTACTTAGTTATCTTCATGGTCTAAATATGTATTCCCATCATTGTGTTTGTCGGAAAATAATAATGAATTAGATCAAATCATCATACTGAAAACCTCATTATCAAATAGCTAGCAGAGTTTGAGAGGGACAACTTATCAAAATAGCTAGCAGAGTTTGAGAGGGACAACTTATCAAAATAGCTAGCAGGTAGGCAAGTTTGAGAAAATTAAAAAAGATAAAAAATTTACTTTCATGGCCACCAAGGACCTTTACGACAAAAATAAGATGTCAAATATGCATGAGTCTACCATACACATACTCGAACCCACCTTCAATAGATCAGTTGAGCAAATATTTAAGTCAAACAAATCCAAATCAAATATATCCATCTCACTACAGAAATATTAAAAAAAAAAATAGAACTTCATGCTAGAGATGTATGATCTATTAAAGTACAAACGACTTCGACAAAAAAAGAGTCCATCAGATGGTTCCCAAACTATGGAAATAGTAATAACGAAAGTCAGCTAATTAGGCAACATTAAATCATAAACCAACGGAATGATACAATCAAACCCAAGAATTAAGAAAGAGAAGATCATAAATTAGGCAGGTTGAAACTGAATACAACCAACTGATTTGGGAACAGTCAACCCTTTGAGCTCTCTTTGCGGCTTCAATGACGATTTAGTTGACGAAGACAGAGGCAGCGAGGCTCATATCTAGGAAAAGAAATAGGCAACATACAAAAAAAAATGAGATAAGAAAATGACACAAATTTTTTAATCTAACAATGAGAAGCCAAAGCTAATTCCTCTTTTTTTCTGTCTTAAGCCAGAGCAAATAATTTATGTAAGGCATTTTAGCAAACAACTTGTGTGCCAAAAGCCAATGGAAATGCATACCCATGAAATTAGCGATGGATTGGCAAAATTATTCAAAAATTAATGTGGGTGTTTAATTTGGGAGCACTCACATTAAAAAACCCAAATTAACACTCTAATTAAACACCCAATTGTTGTTTGTATGTGTGTAAAAACCCAAATTAACACCCAAATATGTGTGTACCTATGTGTGACTATATGTGTGTGCCTAGTGTGTCTATGTGGACTGTGCGATTGTGTGTGCGTGTGTTGTTGTGTGATGTGTGTAAGTATGCGTGTTCTGTGTGTGTTGTGTGCCTGATCAGTGTGCGTGTGTTGTGGGTTTGTGTATGCGCGATGGTGAGTGCAAGAGATGTTGGGAGAAAGGGAGGAGAGAAATAGTAGAGAGAGGAAAGAGATAGGAAATGGGAGAGAAAGATAGGAGGTGGGGTGAGTGTGCTCTGTGTGCGTGTGTCGTGTGTTTTTGTATGTGAAGAGAGAGAGAGAGAGAGAGAGGAGATCACCTGGGTTGAGTGATCATCAACGGTGGGCTGGCTGTTGTTAGGGTGGGAGAGAGAGAGAGATGAAGAAGAAGAGAGACGTTGGGATTATGTCACACAATTGAGTTGGGCACTGTGCAAAAGGTTTGGGCGGGATAAATTTAGTCTAGATGCATTGAGCCTTTTGGATTAAATTGGAACAATAGAGATGAAATCTGGGCCATTAAATAAAAAGTAGTTTAAATCTGAGCCCTTCTTGTGCTTTCCCAACTTTAGATTTTTTATTTTATTTTATCAAATTTTAAAGATTCAAATTGGGTTCTATCTTATTATTATAGATAACAGATTTTTTATCAAACAAATATACCCATTTACCCAAATCATGTGTTAATGAGTTTATCAAAGAAGAATATAGTGTGGAGGTGATTATTATATGTTTACAATATATAAAAAGAGAAGAATTATATTTACAAGGATGGTTGTTTCATATATTAATTTAGTCTTGAATTTAAATATTTTTTTTCATGTTTGAACTTAAAATTTTCTTTCTATTAGCTGGAGAATTTTTTCTAATATATTTTGTCCCCCTCAAACAAATTGTAAAACTCAAAAAAAAAAATTATTATTACAATTCTAATTACATGGATAAAATAGTAATTAATTGTTAAAGCATGGGTCAAAAACGTGAATTTTTATATAATTCAAATGACGAAACGAATATCACCGTTGGATCCGTCTCGCGAAATCTAGCTACCCAGTAAATTTTTGTAAAATTCTGAGATAGTTCACGAATTACGAAGTGATCAGGTGTCGTGCGACTAAAATAATTGCGATCAGATTTTATTCGCGGAACCCGAAAAATAATTTAAAGTTAGTTCAATAAAAATATATTAAATTTAACACGGAACGAGATTTAATTGATTCGAAATAAAATGAGATATGTTAAAATTGAACGTGTGACGCGAAGTAGGCCAAATATTAAAAACTATATAAAGTGAAAGACAAAACTCTTCCACTTTATTCAGCACGCCAACTTCAGCCAGAAACAGAGAGATAGAAAAGAGAGAAAGAAAAAAAGAAAAGAAAAAAACAAAGTTAGATCTCTTGATCTTCTTTCTCAGATCTACGAAGATTTAACATTTCGATCGCTTCGGGCCAAAAATTAAAGTTGCTCTACTCAGTGAGAGCTACGCAATGACACCAAAGATCGTATTTTTCTCCAAAAATATCAAGTACGAGAATTTAGATCTAAGGCTTGGGAAACTGAATTTGGGCTTTCCTTGGAGTCTACTACGTGGGCTCACGTTACAAGAAGTATGGTTTCCCCTATTTAGATGTAATTTCAACCTAAAATATGGCATATGAAATGGGTAAGTTAAAGGTGTATATCACATGTTAGGTTTTGACTCGTGTAACTAGTGGGTCAAATATATGATTTATAATTAATCTTGTAATTAGTAAAATCCTATTATGATTAACTTGGTGTAAGTTAATGTTAGTTGTTTAAAATATGTTAATTGTACATTAGCATGACTTGATGTTTTAATAGCATATCAAGTTTAATAAAATTATTACCTTTTTATGTGATTATGAAATAATATGTATGTTAAATGATTATTTAGCATATGATTATTGTGGTGGACTTGTGCTTATGTTTATATGTTGTCATGTTGGAAGTAATAAGCATGCTAGTTGTGTAAATTGATTGTGCCATCTAGGTGTTTGTTCAAATGCCTAGGTGAATACAAGTATGTTGGTTGAGTTGATTATCTTACATAACATGCTTGAAATTGTGTTGAAAATGTCATTATATTGCATTCATTATGTAATGAACATTGTAAATGGTACCAAAGACAATTGCACATTATATTATATTATGCATGAGTTGCACTACATTCATGGACATTGACATGGGTGTGAGTGTGTTCATGGTATGAAATCAATCATCACATAGGTGGTTGATCGTGGGCTTGGGAAAGTCGCACCAAGATCCGGCTGAGTCGCACGAGAAATTAAATGGATAAATGTGTCGAGGATATCAAGAAGGGCTGGATTCTCCCTCGGGTGCAAGACCCGCTTACTTAGTTTATACACTTTCCGGCGGTGAAATTCCAGAAAAGTGTAGCGGCGTAAACGGAGCCGCAGGTGGAATGTCCTGAAGATCCGTTGATGGTGTGATGTCCCATTGGTGTAATACCATAAATCATCTCCCCACAAAGACACAAGAAAATGAATTAATTAGTCATTGAGTGTACATAACACCAATGACAGTGGGGCTTGGAATGCTCGGATACATACGCATGACATTGCATGTGTTGTGAGAGCTCGGGATGGGGCTCGGTGTTGGTATTGCTTGCTTGAGTTGCATCTCATGGCATGACATGATTTATGGTATTTGTTCATAATAGACATATTTGAATGAATGCATGAAATGATTGTTGCATGTGACATTTCATATGCATTTAGGTTGAGAGGAATTCTCTATAGGAGTTATCCTATTGAGCGTTGGCTCACCTTTTATGGGAACATTTTTCAGGTATCGCTCAGGCGTCCACCGAAGGCGAGGCCATGGGCCCGCTGTGACGACAGAGCCGGTCTGTGGCTCTTATTTTGACCTTGCAGTCTCTTGTATATGTTTACTTTTGGCCTTGTATAATTTTTGTAAACAAAAACTTCTTTTATATTAAAAATGCATGTATATGAGATTTTTTTTTGAGATATTTATTCTTTTATGAATGAATGTACGTAGTAATGATGATTATGGTAGTATCCGATACTATGCAATTAAGTATGGATAAATGGACCCGGTGTGGTCAATATTGTATATTGGACCTCGGATGGGTCATGTGATTGTATGATTACACAGGTTGTGTTTTGGGTAGAGTTCTCCGTACAAAGGAGACTCTGCCCGAATTTTGTTAAGTTATGGATCCTGGTAAATGGGGCATAACGGCGTGGTATCGAATTACACGGTATCCACGGGTATTTCGCGGGTTGATGGGTGATCAACCGGATAATTACGGACACCTGAATTTTGGGGCGTCACACAAATTCTTGGCTCCACCACGGTTTACAATAAACATGACGAAAGTGATTTAACGTCAAAGTGGTTATGTTGTCCAATTTTGTATTAGTAGTGATGTGCGGTCTAAAAGTTTTTTCAAAATTTGCGTTCCAAATCAATTCAGGTAATTAGATCAATATGTATCGATAATTTTTTGTGTGGAAAACCATTGATCTAACTATCCATATTAATTTGAGATGTAAAATTTTGAAAAACTTTAGGGACGTGAAATTTTTTGATCTTGTATTCTTGGAATTGGGGAAATCTTGAATTGAATTAGTGGTGTAGACTCAAGGCATTGGTGCACCACACACTGAAAGATTGTAGGTACAATAAGTTTAACCCTCAGGAGTACTGTCAGATCAGATAGGGCTGTTAGTTGAACAAGCTCGAGTCGAGCTTAAAAAACTTGTTTCTTAATTGAGTCTAAAAAATTGTTCAAGTTCGGCTCGTTTCCTAAACGAGCCGAGCCTGAAAGAGCCAAAAACAAGTCGAGCCCGAGCCGGGCCCGAGTATTTACACATAAACGAGCCGAGCCTATTGAGTTTGAGCCGAACTTGCAGGGCTTTTTTTTAAACGAGTCTAAAAAAATTTTCAAGTTCGAGCTCAGTTAGAAAATGAACCGAGCCTGAACAAACCGAACCCAAGCCGAATTCAAGCCAAACTCAAGTAGCTCAGTTTGATTAACAGTTCTACCATCAGATATGCAGGTGTGGAGCTACATTGGGACCACGGTTCCCCCCGCCCTCTCCCTATAATATTATTCAATATATTACATTTGTTCCCCTAAATTTTAATAATTTACATAATGTTATTAGTCTCTTTTTTTTCTTCTAGTTAACTAATGGTTCATTACCCCCTAAAACAAATGTTTTACTTTTGGATTGAATTAATTAAATGTAAATGTTGTGATCTATTTATATATATTGAAAAAAAATATAATATTTCTATTCTATTTAATACAATACTTCCTATCTATTAAAAGTAATTGTGTAGCTATCATTTGTTATTTTTTTTATTTGTTTTTAGTCAATACCTAATAAAACATGATTGGACGCAAATGCTACATGTTATAACCCAAAAACATTTTTATGCTATGTCCTCGATAATATCGAGAATGATTTTAACTATATTTTACAACTATATAAAGAATAATTTTACTGTAAACTATGTGATTATTAATCAATTATAAAAAATCTTAGAGATTTTAAAGAATATAGTATTTCACTATAACACATGATTGTGTTCCTTTACAAGTCTTAGTCTATTTTGTCATTCTTGCACTTTTTTTTTTTTTTCGGTATCAACAGGTGAATTATTTTTAATTATATTTCACCTCCCCTCCCTCATCCTCATTCCTAGCTCTGCCCGTGCAGATATGATTAGAATCAACGAAATGTTGATTGCCTTCTCCTCCTCAGCGTTTCGATACCATCTTCCTCAGAGACTAATGTTTCCATTTTCTGCAACATTAAATCAAAGTCATCTTGAGTCCTGATGAGGCTGAGACGCACGTATCCACTTCCAGCGCCAAATAAGTTACCATCGCGGCCAATGATACCGGCTGCATTTAGGACAGCATAACAGTCCTTATCTTCTTCCCTTTCGCATTTGAACCAAGCATAAGCTGCAATGAGCATGAGGTTAAAATATAAAGTTTTGACATATAAATGATTTGGCTCTTACATAGCATCCTAATTTCTAGTAGATGATTGCTAAGAAGAATGAACATGAATAACAAGAACATAAATAGTTTTAATGAACATGAATAACAAGAACATAAATAGTCTTCATTGCAGTGGACTACACTCGTCCTTCGGCAGCTCGCACACTTAACTCACAGGATCCGCAATACTTCGTGGGGTCTCTCTTCGCAGGATCCGCCTTCATCCGAGGTGGCCACTTTAAGAACTTCTCGTTCTGGACCTCATACAGAACTTGGGACACAGCGGCAGTGAGTGGGGTGAATTGCTGAGGTCCGTATCTTGGCTGTAGCTCAGGTTGCACGGGGCCCAAGCGGTCTTTAACATTTCCTCTTCTCTTTGGCGAGCGATCTCTATCCCTCCTTGGAGACCTTTCTCGCCCTTTTTCCCTCCTGGGGCTTCGGTCCCTTCTCTTTTCTTCTTTTTCCTTCTCCTTTCGTGAGGATGTATTCCCCACTTTGGAAAGGAGTGCTTCTTCACCGTTTATATACTTTTCTGCCTTGGCTAGCACCTCGGCCATGCTCGCTTGAGGGTTCTTTGATACAGAAAACATCAAATCCTTTGACTGCACTCCTAATCCAGCAATGAAAGCAGTAATGGCAAACTTTTCGTCAGGGATATCTACCTTCAGAGATTCTGAATTGAACCTTTGTACATAAGATCTCAGGTTCTCGTCGGGCCTCTGTTTTATATTTAATAAATGGTAGCTCGGCTTCCTATAGATCCGAGCTCCGATGAAGTGAGACACGAAAGAAATGGAGAGTTCTTTGAAAGAAGAGATCGAGGCTGGGGGGAGCCTATGGAACCATGCTAAGGCTGATCCCTTCAGGGTGATGGCGAAGGCCCTACATCGCACAGGATCCTGGTACCCGTGCAGCTCCATTTGATTTTTGTAGGTGTTGAGGTGATCCACGGGGTCTTTTGTCCCATCGAAAACCTCCATCTGAGGTACTCTGAACTTCGGAGGAAGAGGGAAATGTAGTACCCCGGGGGTGAATGGGGATTCAGTTTCTTGCACCAAGGCGTCCATCGTTACAGGGGTTTTGACCTTCACAGCTTCTCTCATGTGGCTGAGCTCTTGCTGGATGTCTTTGAAGCGGTGTTCCCAGTATTGCTCCATTCTCTCCTGCTGAAAAGGTAGGAAATCATTCCTCTATATCCCCTCGTTCTGGCTCTGTGCTTCTTCATTTATTCCCCTTCTAGGCGGCTGATGGGGTGCCTGACTATTCTCCCCCCCTTCATTCGCTTCCCTAAGGGGATCGAGGCATTCCCGTTCCCTGAGAGGAAGATCATTTGGGCCTTGCCGAGCTGGTTGCGTCTGCTGGGGACCTTGTAAGAGCTTCAAAAGCTCTTCATTTTGTTGGAGCAAGCGCTGATTGACCAGACGAAGGGCGTTTAGTTCATTGTTAGCGGGGGGATCCACCGTAGGAGGGTCGTTTTCAGCAGTAGGGATGAATTCATGAAGGTTTTCCGGTTGCCTCCCACTAGTGACCTCCTGAGGATTCTGCGCTTTTGGGGGATTCATCTGACTTTTACTCATGTTTCGCGTAGAGACCATCAATTACTGAAGAATCAGTATATTTGTAACAAGAACTGTCGTTCCCACAGACGGCGCCAAACTGATGGTGTAATTCCACGTGATTGAATAGTAAGATCAGGTTCTGTCGTAAGAATTTGAGCTACAAAGCTCGTGAGGTTGATGTAGGGGTGTTATGATTATCTCCGGTATAGTGCGTGCAACATAACGAAATTTTAGTGGTTCACCGGCGGATGAGCTCGGCTAGTCCACTCTCTAATGGAGACTGATCTCCCTCTTTCTTTATTGATGATGTTCGAATACTTACAGATCTCTCTCTCTTTCTCATGGAAATGTACAGTACTTATAATATTGTCTCCTACCCTCCAGGATCTCTGCCGAGATCTTTGCCCCCTATTCATGGGATCTTCCTTAATCTTAGGAGGGGATCATAATCAACTAAGGGTTTCCTTCTTGGGACGTTGCATGATTTCCGCTTGGGTGATGCTGGCTATTATCCAGCTGTTTCCCCTACTGACTTGGCTATTGTTTTGCTTGGATTGAGTCTGAGCTCTGGTCCTCTGAGCTCTGGAGTTTTGACCCGACCTCCAGTCCTGACCTCCTGGGCTGAGCTCGCACTTGAGATTAATTTTGGGTACCATCAAGCCTGAACCAAAAACAATGAATCTTCCGGTTGTGTTTGCGTTCCCGACGATTTCATGTACTTTGCGGATGCGTTTCTCAAGCTGTTCTGACATAGAAGAGCCATCACTGAATGAATAGCTCATCCTGTGCCAACCTGCCACAAGAAGTGCACTGCTAGCAGCATGCTGCATCCAGAAAGGCTCCAAAAACAGTGGATCTCCACTGCATTCAACAATAGACCAAAATAAGAATGATTTGAGTCCAGACATGTTGATAATTGGGCACATATTAAGTTACCAAACATTACTTTCTCAATCGGGTGAGGTTACGACAAAATAAGGTCAGTTGAACCGATCCTCACATTGAGGATTGATCCCAAACTTTTTTAGTGGCAATTTGATTCCAATTGAATGTAACTAATCTTTTTTTTTTATTGTAGGTTAACCCTTGTAACTTTCGTTATGGTACCGAATTGGACACCCTAGGCCTCCAAAAGAACTCTCACATGTCAATTTTGCTATTATCACTTAAAGAAAAAGGGAGAAGGAGGAAATTAGACACAAAACAAGGCAATAACTAAAATTAAATGATGGTCAAAACTGCACTACCGTCTTGACATCTTTCAAAACTGGAGGATGCCTATGCCTCTCCATATTGACAAACAAATCTAGCAAAACTCTCAACTATGCAACTACCCATAAGGAGTGATAAGAGAAATTCCCTATGTTTTATGCAAAAAAAAAAGTTTTTTTTTTTGTTATCATTTATATGCACTGGTCAATGGTCTGAGTCATGTTGTTCAGATGCAAATTTGACTGGTATCTCAGGTCATTAAGCTTCTTGCAAAAACATGAGAGAGAAACGCAGAAGTTACCCATTTACTTTTGCATCACACCCAGCTATGAATTGTGAGCAATCAGGGCCAGAAAAGCAGGTGTTGCACTCACAAGGGCGGAGCCATTAGTGGGCTCAGGTGGGCTGAAGCCCAGAGTAAAAAAAAAAAAAATTTACCACTTTCATTCAAGCCTACTTCCATTTGGTCTAATGGGCCTTAGTCCTCCTACCTAATAGTTTGGTGCAACCCAAAGCCCTTAAGGCTTAAGCCCCAATTTTGTCCCACTTATATTTCCCCAACCCAGAGCAAGAGCAACGGTTACCTCCTACCTGCAAATTTCCCAAAATCAGTCTCTTCTCTCTCTCAGACAAGTCTCTCTCAGTCTCTTCCCCCAAAATCATGTCGAATACATGCTGGCAGTATCTTCTCTCTCAGGCGGCCAGGCACTTCCCCCAAAATCATGCCAGTCTCTTCTCTTTCAGGTTGCCACTTCAACGCAAACACCCTCTATTTGTTTGGTTTTGCTCTTTGTTCAAATGCCCACAAGCTGTTCGATCAAATGCCCATGAATCACACACACATCTATTGTTGATTCTTGTTTGGTTTTATATGATTAAAACTTCAATGAGATGAAACAGGCTTGGGTCTTTGACATTTAAAGCTCCTGACAATGTGAAATACCCATCCATGGATTTGGCTTATGCTGCTGGGCGAGCTGGAGGCACCATGAAAAGTTGAATCTGCTTATGCTGCTGGGCGAGCTGGAGGTACTTTGTTCTACTTATCATCTGCTGATCTGCATGTATTGAAATTTAATTCTTGGTTCTTTTTCTGCCTTATTTTGATGGTGAATGGAATATATTCTTGGTAGCTGTAGCTTCACCCTCTGCAAATGAGTTCATTATTTGGAGAGTGACTGTGTTTTCTTCTCGTCATAACTTACATATAAACCCTGTTAATTTTATGGATGCTGAGATGGTTGGAACCCGATTTTTTGACCTCACCTAAAAGAACCCAAATTGCTTAATGGATTAAAAGGTGGGTTATGGGTGATGTCATGGAAAGTTGAATCTAAAAGATGTATAAAATATCGAAGTCTCAAATATATCAACTTCTCCAGTTTATTTTCCTTTTTTGCCTTCTATGTGCCATCAGTTGAGCCCAAGCTAACAACGAATAGATGCCCGGGATTATTGAAAGAGAAATAACGGAAACAATCGATACAGATTCAATAATAGATGTCTTTTGTTCTAGAAAGGATCGAAGAGTCCAATTTCATTAGTAAGTGTTTATGAGTTTACATTTGTATTATTATATATATGTTTATGAGTTTACATTTGTATTTTATTAGTCGTATGAATGCTTAGTTTAGCCCGAGATAAACAAAAATCCTGGCTCCGCCCTTGTGCACTCACAAACTGGATTTCCGTCAAGAAGAATACTATCTAAGTAGACTCTTCCATGGCCTGAGCATGAGACTGATGCCACAGCTTCAGCTTCTGCTGCTGCTTTCTCACTCCAACTGAGCTTCCACTTGGCCCCCACAAACAGATAGAATAGAAGAAATAGATTCAGAACCACAGAACTCACCTTACACCAGTAGTCACCTCTTGAGCTCTGAATATTCGCCATTTTTGGTGCTTTGGGAGCTCTATTTGGTGAATATTCCACAGCTAACAAATCCAAGAGCTTTAGTGTCAAAGAAATGCACAACTCTATTTGAATTTAATTTGCAACTTTTTTTTTTTTTTTTTGACAAGAAACACACAACACAGGACCACTACTACACCGCCACTTAAAGTGGTAGTGGAGTAGGGCCTTATACACCGCCACAACTCTTTAAAATTTATTATGTTTGTGAGTATTTTTATAATTTTTATGAATATTTTTATAATAAAAAAATTTAACACTTTTATGGATATTTTTACCACTATTATAATAAATATTTTTATCACTTTTAATCAGTGACAATCTTACCATGCATAAGAAGACTATGAGCAGCTTCATTGCATGTGTTTTTTTGCAAATTAAATTTCTTAATATGAAGTCTATTTTAATTTTCATTATCTAAAATATTTCTACTAGTTATGTTTAACTCAGTCCCAATTTTTACTAATGTAAAAGAGGACATATTTAAATAAGTTCATCCAACGGTCTCAAATAAACTTATCAAACAACCATCAATATTTATTTTAAAATCATTAAAATTGCACTGTGCTTCAACCACGGATTAACCTTGTTGCTAATAACTCACGTAAATGGGTTTGACCCGGTGGCTTTAAAAAAGGCCAAAAATGCCATCGACACGTTGATGAATTGAAATTACTTGAATGCCCCTGCATTTGTTCAGAAAAACTTGAATTGAATTAATATTGGGGGTATGATAGTAAAATTCACAAAAGAATAGTTAGCAGACAATTTACTTCAGGGTCAAATCAATGGGCCCATATCGCCCGTTTTATTCACTCCGCAACGGGCCTACAGCCAGAACAGTACAAAACGGAATAACTTACTTTTCGATATAATATTAAAAAATAAGTTGGTCTATCTATGTTACACATGTCTCTTTAAAATCGATTTCACCGGTATATAGTTGAACCATAAAAGTTGTTACCAAAAAATGGTAATTAGCCCAAAAATTGTATCTCATCCCCAAAACTTGAAACCCTCAAAGATATTGTAATCTAACCCACAAAATTGTAACATACCAAAAAATTTGAAATCAAATCCATAAAAGTTATAATTCCAAAAAAATTGTAATCCACCATTAAAGTTGTACAACATCCAAAAGAGTTGTAATCTTACCATAAAAGGTACAATCCCATAAAAGTTTTATCTCATCATTAAAGTTGTACCCCCATTTCCAAAGAGTTATAATCATACCATTAAATTGTTGTTACCCACCAAAAATATTATAATCTAACCTCAAAAATTTGTAAGATATCAAAAAGTTTGAAACCAAATCTACAAAAGTTATAACTCAAGAAAAGTTGTAACCCTCCATTAAAATTGAAGTATTTTTTGTTTAAATATAGCATTTTAAACTTTAAATTCTGGATGGATATCCAAATCCGTCTCAAACTTTAATTCTACATGTTGACTAAGAATAGAATCAGTCTTTAAACCCGAATCTAAAAATTATTAAAATAAGGGTGAGTGCAACTAGCTCAATAAATAAAATTTGTTAATCATAAATAACTTTTTTTCCGATAAAGTGATAAAGAATTTACTAAGGAGATTGATTATCCTCCAACCTAATAAAGGAATCAGAGACAATCTTACCATGCATAAGAAGACTGAGAGTGTGAGCAGCTTCATTACATATACCTTTTTGCAAATAACCAGAGGACCCACTTGTTATGTTAAAAGTCCATCGGATCTATGTTACACGTGTTTGATGAATTGATGGTATAAGAAAAGATTAAGAGCTGGTACTGGATATAAATAACCAGAGGACCCACTTGTTATGTGTTTGGTCCAGTTTGGACTTTTTGGAAAACCTTTTAGGGGTGGCCCGTGGGGTAAAAAATTCGGATATTTCCAGGCCCGCTTTCTACAATTGCTAATAGCTCACATAAATGAGTTTGTCCCGGTGGGTTTAAAAAAGGTCAAAAATGCCACCGACATGTTAATGAATTGAAATTGCTTGAATGCCCCTTCATTTGTACAGAAAAACATGAATTGAATTAATATTGGGGGGTATGATAGTAAAATTTACAAAAGAATAGTTAACAGGCAATTTACATCATGGGTCAAATCAATAGGCCCATATCTCCGGTCCTATTCACTCCGCAACAGGCCTACAACAAAACTGAACCAAAACTCGACACATACATCAGAATCCAACATCAATAAGTGAACAACCCACAACAGCACAAATGGGAATTATTGTCGATAAAATTTAGCAAGAATTACACCTAAAACTCCCTCAAATTTGTAATTTAATCACTTAGATATTTTGACATTTGAAATATTATGCACAAACTCCTTGAGATTTGTACGCGCGTAACACTTAGACCATGTTATAAATATATCCGTTAATAAATTATACTTAAACCCCCATAAAGTTTGTAGATATATAATAATTAGACCCCTTAAGCTTAAAATATTATACTTAGATAAAAAATACTCTAATTAAAGATAGAATATCAAATATTTTAAATTTTACAACCAAAATTTATGTTCCATTGTATCATTTATTTAAATAAAAATTTAATTTTTTCTTAAAAAATCGTAATTAATATACAATTATACTATCTATTGGAATAAAACTAAAAAATCAAACAAGAGATTTAAGTCATTCATAATAGAACATAAATTTTATATCTAAAATTCATGTTCTATTATGTCATTTATTGAAATAAAATCAACAATAAAAATATAGTTTAAAAAAAAAAATCATAGTTAATATATAATTATACTATTTATTAGAATAAAATTAAAAAATTAAATAAGGGTTCAAACTGTAATGGACACAATATCTTTTAGCTTTAATTGAGTTAGTTTGGTATTTTAATTTGGTCGTTTAAACGATCAAATTAAATTCCAATAGACAATATAATTTTATACTAATTACGATTTTTTAAGAAAAAATTGAATTTTTATTTTTTATTTTATTTCAATAAAAGATACAATTAAACATGAATTTTAATTATAAAATTTAAAATATTTGATATTTTATCTTTAATTGAAGTATTTTTTATCTAAGTATAACATTTTATATTTAAGGGGTCTAAGTAATATATATTTACAAACTTAGGGGGCTTGGGTGTAATTTATTAAATATCAGAGGTATGAGTGATTAAATGATAAACTTCAGAGGATCTGGGTGTAATTCTCCCTAAAATCAATTTCATCCGATCCAAAATCAAATCCCAACATAAATAGAAATCAATCCATACCTTCCAAAAAAATATCAACCCAATAATTTTTCAAAAAATCTCAATAATATAAAATAGGACGCATCTCTTCAATAAGTTCATTCGACTGTTTTAAATAGATTCATCCAACGGTCACCAATATCCTTCTCAAAATCATTCACATTGAATTCCCTCCCCCCAAATCCATTACTTCTCACTTACGTTGCACCATGTCTTCAAATACGGGTTACCCCTAGTCTATAATATAAAACATAGCAGACTTTAATAAATCCATCCGACGGTCTCAAATAGACTCATCCAACAGCCACCAACATTCCTATCAAACCATTCACATTGAATTCTCCTCTCCCTAAATCCATTACTTCTAACTTACGTTGCACTTTCAGGCACGAGTTACCCTTAATCTATCCATAAATCTGCACACATCATTTTATCCATAAATTGGTCCATAATATTATCGAAAACTAGCAACAAAATGGATCCAAATTTTATCGAAAACTTTTGCCAAAATCATTTACTTAAAATTTCATCAAATCAACCTACCACTAGAGATAGCAGTGAATCGGGTAAAAATGGGTATTCGTTCAAATCCGTCTCGTTTGGACCGGAGATGGACCATACGTATTGGACGATGGACGTATACGAAAATACTCGTATAAACCGATACGGGGATGAAGACGATGATGGACTAACACTTACCTCCGGCCCACCCCTCCTCTCCCCGTTTTAGTCGTTATTATTATTATTATTATAGTTTTTGATTAATTAATTAGTTTTTGTCCTAGTTAATTTCTCATATTAGAGAAGTAGGTTGAGAGATGTTGGTTGTCTAGTATAATTATTTATAGACTCCATTACTGGCATTTAATATTTGCAAGTACCTTCCATACCTAGAATAGACTAGGAAAAAACATAAAAAAAAAAATCAGTGTTTAGTTATATATTCCCTACAAGAACACAGATTGTTCTTATTGACCCAAATGTTCTTGAAATTTGGATGAAATGTTTTTCTAATTATTTGAATACACTCCACCGGTACATAAACATTGGTTAATTGAATGTTAGATTTATTTAGAATGTTGAATTATGTTGACTTGACCTTGGGCTGGGATGGGTACGAAGGACAGGGGCGGGGATTACAAATTTACCCACGGACGGGGATGAGGATGAAAACTATACCTGTTAACGGAGGTGGACCGGAGATGAACAAATTTTTTTTAAGCGGATACGGGGATAGAGACTACACCCCTCGCTCACGCTTCGATCTACTGCCATCCCTACCTACCACAATTGAAGCAAACCTTGACCCAACTTTCAATCCTCAAAACCAAAATTCAAATCCACCTCAAAATCCAATCTGACCAATCATCTATACTTGTGTGCAGTGGCGGATTTAGCATGGGGGCAGTGGGGGCAGCTGCCCCCACTGAAATTTTAAAAAATTTTGGGACCTAAGTGTAATTTTAAAAATTTTAAGAATTTTTTAAATTTGCCCCCACTGAAATTTTCTTAAAGTATAGGGTATATTAATATAACTTTTGGCAGCTCCTCCTCATTTTTCACGCCTAGCAGTTGCCTCTACTGAAATTTTCTTAAAGTATAGGATATATTAATATAATTTTCAACCCTTAAAAGCTAACTTTTGGCAGCTACTTTTCACGCCAGTTTTTTTTTTTCCCGTAAGCCTTCATCTTCTTCGTCCAGACTTCCAGTCCAGTCCAGGCGTCCAACCCCTCTTCTTTCTTTTATTTAGTTTCTTTGTTAGTTTCTTTGGTGTATTCATCAACAAATCAGCCTATTGGATTCAATCATTGTGCAAATCAGATTTGAAGAAACCATAGAAGATTATGTTGAAGTTAAGGAGAGGTAATCATTTAACCAAATTTTTTGATAGCAATATTAGTACTAAAGGATATTTTTGATGTGAAGTTTTTTTGTTGCCTTTTTTTGTACATCACTCATATACATGAGTTGCGCCTCTAAATGACATTCTTTTAATGTAACTATGCTTATAAACAGTTTATCAAAAATACATATTTTGATGAAAACAATGTCACAATTATACTTTGAAATTTAAAAATTTAGGTTGCCCCCACTAAGCCAAAATCCTGGCTCCGCCCCTGCTTGTGTGATGCTCTGGTGCATGCAAGTGTAGCGCGTCAGGCATGGCATGGGTAGGGATGTCAGTGGACCGAAGCGGGGGCGGGGGGTGTAGTCTCCATCCCCGTACCCGCTTAAAAAAATTCCGTCCATCCCCGGTCCACCCCCGTTAGCGGGTATAGTTTTCATCCCCATCCCCGTCCGCGGGTAAATTTTTAATCCCCACCCCCGTCCCCGCTTCCCCCGTACCCGCCCAAACCCAAGCCTAAGCCCAAGCTCGAGTCCAAACCCAAGCCTAAACTCAAGCCAACATAATCTAAAATTCTAAATAAATCCAACATTTTAAATAATCCAACAACATTCTAACGTTTTACCCCAAAAACAATAGACAGGTCTGTCGCTTGTTTGAATTTCATTTTCACGTGTGAATGTTCTTGGAAACTTTGTAGTTTGTAGTTCCATACGCGAATAGCAACTGTCTACCATTATTATTCTTCAAGGTTTTTGATTTTTAAGCCTTACCAGTCTTTTCTCTCTCCTCTTCTCTGCAAACAAGCACTCCTAGCTCCATCAATTCTATATGCACATATGTATACAAACACACTAAATAATAAATTCTAGAGATAGAAACTTTAGAGCTGAAACCTTCGAATTTACAGAAACCAATTTTTCGAAGCATTGTTTGGAGAGTTCATCTTTCTCGACATAATTTAGCTATACAAACCCAAGAATGCTGAATAAGAATTATAAGAGGGTTTTTAAGTTATATATAAGGGATCACAGCCACAGGTCAATGACGAGTTTTATGGCCACCCAACAGGAAACTCAGACATCAACTAAAGCAAAATCCCAACAGCAATTGACAGAGAGAGCCATTCAACCCAACGACAAAAAAAATAATCAAATATGCTCATAAAATCAGGCGAAAATAGAGCACAATTCATGCCTTGACCGAGGTACAATACAGAGCCAGCCTTCTACACTTAAGAAAATTCATCAAATCAGAGAGAGAGAGAGAAAGAGCACATACCAGGTGGTGAAGAGAAATAGCAGAACCAACGAACGGTCTGAGTGCAGCGATGGTGTCTGTGTTCAATCAGCGAGTGCAGCGGGACACTCCACAAGCAAATGGAGACAGTCGGCTGTGAGGAGCTGCTGAGTGTAGCAATGGTGTCTGGGTTTACTGTGTGTGCAGTGTGCGTGAGAGAGAGAGAGAGAGAGAGACAGAGAGAGAGAGAGAGATGGAGGCGGGCGGCTGAAGGCTTATAGAGGAAGTGGTGAATAAATTAGGGCTTTAAGCCTTTGCCTTTAACTTTAACTGACTGGGAGTCTGAGAGTATTTATATATATAATATATATATTTTTAACGGGTATAACGGGGACGGGGCGGGGCGGGGCGGGGGCGGGGCGGGGGTAAGGGTAAGTCCATCCCCGCCTCCATCCCCGCACGGGTTTATACGGGTATCCCCGTATACGTCCACCGTCCAATACGTATAGTCCATCCCCGGTCCAAAAGGGACGGGTTTGGACGAATACCCGCTTTTCCCCGGTCCACTGCCATCCCTAGGCATGGGCTCTGTTGCCTGTGTGCATTTGTTTTGTTTGGATTGGCAACGACTAAGAGGGAGAGGGTGGAGAAACAAATAATACAGATGTACGGGTGATTTCTTGCAGAATAATGAGATAGCGATACTTTGGTCAATGCTCGAGGGTTACTCTCTAGCCTAAGGATGACGAAAGTTATGATCATAAAGAATGGTTAGAAGGGAGGCCGGATATATCTCCGGCGATTTTTCTCCGATGCTTAAATCAGTTTCTGAGGAAGGAAACAGACTCAATGCCAAGGCTAGGTTGTGAGACCAACCTCTCTTTTTCGTCTAAGACCGTTATTTATACTTTCTTGAGAGCTGGATGCGTCTATTGAGAACATCTGTACGATCCTCTTTAGCGGGAGGGCCTCTGATTGGCTCACCCTTAAGACAGTAGGGATGTTTCTTTGATCTCATCAGATGGCAAGGCGTCGAGTAAAGTGCCCTTTGACCTTGATCCTTTACATGCATGTCTGTCTAGTGCACGTTGATAACATTAATCCCTCGGTCTTAGGATCATCGCCGATCATTAACATTTGCACTGAGCATTCACTGTGAAATGACGTCTGATAATGTGCTATGTTGGAGTAATTTCTCAGCATCATGTCCTACGCCAAGAGATTAATATTCTTTCTTCTTGCCCCCCGAGCATTTAACGTCCCTCAGTCATTTATCACGTGCCTATGAAGACTAATAGTCAGACACAACTTCTCATAAGACATTCCTTCATTTATTTCAGGTGGGCGTTCCCACCAATGCAAAGCCATCCATTGACAGTTGTGTTCCATTACGCCGACTGACGTAGTCGGCATATTCAGTTAATCATCTCTAGACTCCCCACCCAAATACATGTGGATGTTTTGGTCTTCTCGGCGTAACAATCACTCTGCCTCAACCCCCCAAAAGTCTCTCGTTGACGTTTATGGTAACGCCGACGAGGTCCCAATGCTTCTCGTTTCCTATGATGCCGAGGCCGAGCGTATCACATTACAAAAATCATTACTTGTGTAATTATTGACAGAGCGTACCACGTGTCCGCCTTTGACTGGTCTGACAGATCACGTCCCGTCAACAAAAGATAAAAAAGGAAAGAGTGTGTGAGCATGCTTGTTCGAGTTTACAAATAAGATAGAAGAAAAAATGGAGTGATGAGGGTGGTGAGATGATTAGGCAGGGTGTTGTTCTAGTCAGCAACAACCCCAGAGAGATGAAAGAGGAAAAAAAAGAGAAGAGAGAAGCAAAAGAGGGAGAGACAGAAATGACCGTGATGTGCATTAAGAGAAAATATTTTCTCATGCGACAGATACAACTTCTTATACGTAGGAGGGTAAATTTGTAACTTTGTATTTTTTTTAACACATTGATTGGGAGACAATATTGTCAAAGGGATTTGAGTGTAATTTTCAAAACATGAAGGGGTACAGTGAAACTGGCAGAAACAACAAGGGGTGTCATTATAATTTACCCAATTTATTAATTTGTTTGTATTTTTATAATTTTTATCGATATTTTTACAATAAAAAAATACCACTTTTATGAAGAATTTACCAACAAAAAATGGAGTGACGAGGGCGGTGAGATGGTTAGGCAAGGTGTTGTTCTAGTCAGCGACAACCACAGAGAGATGAAAGAGGAAAAAAAAGGAGAGAGAAGCAAAAGAGAAAGAGACGGAAATGATTGTGGTGTGCATTAAGAGAAAATATTTTCTCGTGCAACAGATACAACTTTTTATACATAAGAGGGTAAATTTGTAATTTTGTATTTTCTTTAAACATCGGTTGGGAGACAATACTATCAAGGAATCTAAGTGTAATTTTAAAAAATGAAGGGGTGCAGTGAAACTGACAGAAACAATAAAGAGTGTCATTTTAATTTACCCAATTTATTATTTTATGGATATTTTTATAAATATTTTTACAACAAAAAATATACCACTTATATAAATAATTTATCACTTTATATGTATTTTTATCACTGTTGTATTAATTATTTTTATTCACTTTTCTTTGTTACAAAAAAAATTACTACTTTTGTGAGTATTTTTTATCATTGTTATGAAAATTATTTTTACCATTTTTCTTCGGTACCATAACAGTGATAAAAACACCTACAATAGTAGTAAAAATATCTTAAAAAATAATAAATGCCGATATAATAAAGATTTTTTTTTCCGGTACTGCAGATAACTCCTAAATTTGAAAAATGCTATCAATTTAAGAGAGAATAAATCCAATACGAAAATAGTTGAATCTGATGTTAATCCAACTTCAAAGAGTTGGAGTTATGATCCATCGGACGCCTTTGGGCGAGTATTTGCTTTGTCCTCTCAAGAACACTAAAGAAGATCGAACCTCCAATACCTATCCACAGTACTCTCGGACCAATCCCCTGCAAACACAGCAACCATGTTAGTATTGAATACGCAATGCCAGAGATTTACCCATGATGGAAAGAAATCAAGATGAATGGAGATAAATATCAAACTGCATTGACCAAGTAAGAAGATCAAGGATATATAGATAAGCATTCACACCAATAATGATGAGATTGAGAGGAGATCAAACAACTTATAATTTTTTTTTTGATAACATAACAAAGCAGTACATAATCCAGAACAAAGGTGGACAAGAGACTCGAGTTTATATCATTGTATGCTTCCACCTGTAATCATTGTAATGCCTGTATAAACCTTTGAAATGTGTTGATTTGTAACTAAGACAATTATCAATAACATTTTGTTCTATTAAATCAACTTGCCATGCTTTTTTTTTTTCTTTCGAAATTTTCCTGAAATAGAAAGGAATTTACGGTCATGGCTATATTTTACTACAAGCCCACAATCTGTAATCTATCAAAAGCAAAAAGGATTATAGGTGGTTTTCACTTCTATTTATCGGAAAATTTACATCAGTAACATCCTCATATCCTCTCTCAGCAAAAGCAATCAATGCGGTTTGTTTCCACTTGATCCAAACAAGGAAAATGCTGGGTGTAAGATTACACCACCATTTCTTTTACTAAACTAATGTGACTCAAAAATGTTTGGTTAAGGAAGAATACAGATATTGCGACTCCACTCCAAGAAAACACGTAGAAGGTACAAGCTGTAGAAAGAAGAGGCACACCTTAAAAAGAGCAGGAGTTCCTTCTTCTCTTATGATGGTGCCAACACAATGTAAGATACCTTTGTACTGGTTTGCTGAACCCTGCAGAGATTGAAAAGAACAAAACAGAAAGGAACATGAAATGACTCTATCTACAAAAAGGAAGACTAAAAAATATATATAAGCAAGATCCTGAATTTGACACACCTGAACCATTAATCTAGTCTTCACAACATCTAGAGGAGTTGTTATAGCTCCAGTTATTGCACCTGCAAATAGAGGAGATTAAATTTTAAGAGATCCTCAGACTAGTAGAGCATCACTAGGATCTGTTTGCACAAAAAAATTGAGTTAACTATGCATGTATAAGGAAATGTATGAAATGTGATACCATGTACAGAATCAATTGAAAAAATAGGTGAATGCTGTTAGATGGAGTAACCATTTATTGCTGTTGTAGAATAGGTTGAATAAAATTTGCATGCATAGTACTTACATTTCCAAGCATATATACCGTGGCTAATGATTTTCAACACTTGGCGGAATCTACTATTCCCAAAGTCATAAGGTTGCTAGTTCTAGACAAGTAAACCAAGGGAGTACTTCAAAGTTGTTGGATGAGGCACATGCTATTTTAATTATTATCTCATCATGTTGCTGGTATGAGAAAACATATATGTAGGAGTTTTCTAAACCATTTCCAGAATCTACTTTGAAGTTTGCAACAACGATGGCAAAGAGAGAGATGCGTTACTGGATTCTGGATTTAGAAGATCATTTTCCAGAATCTATTCTGAATCTATCAACATCAGTAACACACTATACCCTGCCACTAAATTTCAAAAGGCATGAATAATTGTAACTGTCGCAAGATTAGCAAAAGCAAGAAGCCTGAGAACATATGTTATAGTCAAATTTGAAAATCATTTGGAAGTACAGTTACCTGCAAAAGCACCAATTATAGCATTTTCAGGATCATTCAGATCCCTTCTTGCCTGCAGAAAAAGTACAATTATTTCTTCATTATCTCATGCAACTATTACAAATGCTTGTACCAAAAAAAAAAAAAGGAAATGGAAAAAGAAACTACTACAATAGGTCTGAACTTTTAAGTTGTCCATTTAAAGACAATATTAAACCAAGAGGAACTTCTATGCTGACCAACTACCAGAAAACCAGTAGTCATACAAAGAAGTCCATATATGGTAAGTTAATTTGAGGGAAAAGGGACCACAACTCCACAATATGGCACTTGTGTGGCGGTAGGTCCAAACAAAGAACTTTCGGTCCAAAAGGACAGTACCCTATGAAAAGACCACACTGTCCTTCCATATTAAAAACACTGCAATCCAGACAAAGACTTCCAACAGTCAGACAAGTTCCTTAGGATTGATGAAAATTCAGGACAAGCATTAAACTTAAACCCGAAGCCAGCTTCGCTTCATATTTTGATGATGAATCTGGAGGCACTCATCCTCTGATTTCAGGTGTGATCTGTTAAGCTATACCTTGAATTTCGATGACGGGGATAAAGATGAGTTCGGAGTGCAAAAGAAAGTGTGAAGATATATAAATGAGATAAGAAACACAAGTGAGATATATGTGTCAGTCAAGTGCACCACATAGAATATCAAATAAGGAGAAAAGTAAGCTTACTGCTCGCATATACCCTATCCGAAGCTGCTCATATAGGCAAAACTGGATGGCATCAAATGGTAAGTCTCTCAATAAAAAGGATCCATACCCCTACAGAGACATAGGTGAATACATAAACATGAATGGGGGCTTCTAGAAAGATCATGAAGGAAGTATTATATTAATTTTTGAGACTGAAATACCCAATACAACTTTCTGAACATACAAGTTTTGACACTCCTCTAGGACACGAGACCAAAATTTAGTAAAATCAGCATTTTAGTGAAAACTTACTCCCTGAATCAGTATGACCTACCGCATAAAGGCCTTTAAAACCCTCCTTAGCAACAATAAGGCGAACAGCATCAGGGGCGGAGTTAAATTGCCCAGTCTGCATCCTTTGCTTAACCACCTGTGAAGTGTTCAAAGTTACTAGGCTGAGAAGAAAAATGAACAGATGGGAGATGAAGAAGTAAACTTAACTACCTCAGTTGGCACACGAACAATTGAAGAAGCAGCCCCTCCAACAGCACCTGCAGTCTAAATGAAGTCTAAAAAGATTTTAAAATAATAGGTAAATCGTCTAAAGAGTAAACGATTAAAAAAGATGGAGAGATTGAAGACGACGTAACTCATAGAATCAACGCTGATTGGCTTAAGTGGAAGAAAGTCTCTGACATATTATGTGATAGAAAGATACGAATAAAAATGAAAGGCAAGTTTTACCAAACACTACAATTATAAAAACAACAATGTTGTATGGGATGGAATGTTGGACAATTAGAAAATAACATAGTGACAAAATGAGTATAGCAGAAATGACCGCATTAGAGAAAGGGCAAGAGTAGCTCCAATTGAGGATAACTTGAGAGAGAATAGATTAAGATGCTTTGATCATGTTCAACAGAGGTCGAGAGGCACCGGTTAGAAAAAGTGATAGAATTTTTCTCAATGATACTAGGAGCAGGGATAGACCTAACTTAACATTGAACGAAATAATAAGAAAATATTTAAATAGGCATATAGCACATGACCAAAAAGAAAGACAAAGACGAAGTCATATAGCCGACCCCAAATGGTTGGGACATAAGACTTGATTTGATCGGTTGGTTTAGGTAAATTGTCTAACGTGATTGGGAACCTTGAGAGAAAATAAGGCTCACAATAAGAAAGAAAAGTTTTATGTTCAAAACATCGCTGCAGAAATAAGATTTCAAACAATCAGAAAAATCGAGTGAGCTCGCAATGGACCAATTGAGTCAATAAAGCCTCTGACATTTCTGACACAGATGAGAGCATTTACCTTAAACTACACATAAAAGTGGTGACCTACCAAATAAACATTAGAAGTCTGACCTTAACAATCTGCTCTTGCTGGCATAATATTTCATCTTAATTTATACCGCATAGAAAGAAATTTAAAGATCACCCAAGGGTATGCTCAAATGAAGTTAATTATTCCATGATGCCAGAACGGGGGTGGGAAAATTGAAAAAGAAAAATGCAATACAAGTAGTAGTTATTTTCAAGGGCACTTTGCATCAAATTAAGAAGTTTTATTTTGGAATATAAAAAAATGGTCACAGGCTGTCAGATTACTGAAGAATCTAGAAGCAGACATACTTTTAAAATGTGGAAATTGATCACTTCATATATTTTCAGTTGGGAAACTTACCAGATGAGCCAAGGCACTAAGGTTCTCAGGGAAGCTCTTCAGCAATTTTTGCTTCACTGGCTCATATACCCCAACAAATATGGCTGATGCCCTACAAGTAATAAGGAAGGTCATAAAACTAGCCTTTAAAAAGGAAAATTTCAGCATTATATAAAGGTAAGACTACTAACTACTGTAAAGGGTGGCAGAAGGAGGACCATGGGCAAGGGGGATGTTGGATTACTCACTTCTGGGACATGATAAGAAGCTTGCAGTAAAGAAAGATCAAACACTGAGAGTTTTACAGTTTTCTTATACACAACAGCCAATGTTCAAAGTATTGGCTGATACCAATACGAGTCGGCCGAATCGTATCTGACTCCTAGTCAATACCGTTACACATTACGTAAAAACCTCCCACACAAGTCGTTTGAGGTAGATTGTGTACATAACTTAAAATGACTATTACGTAAAAAATTGGCAGTTAATTGACCATTACAACCCATACTGAATGGCAATCCTTTACCATAGGCTCATGCATATGTTATCATGTAGATTAGCCCTCTCTGTTAATTCTTAGATTCAGTAGGAAGCAATTCTAACAAGCTGGAGCTAGCCCATTATCGTGTTCTTAGACATGCAAGCAAGCAAAAGTTAGCAAACAAGGTGGTCAATGGGGTCTAAAAGGACACAACTGAACAAAGGAGATCTTTTAGAGTTTTAGGCATGGGCAAGAACAATCAAGTCTGGTTGCCTTGCAACATTCGATTCTCATGGCCAGCGAGCCATTGGCTGAACACCTGACGAGGCTAAAGCATATAGTGATATTTAATGGTTATTGTTTGCTATATCAAAATGTTATGTTAAGGCACCAAATTTGGAACTTTTCTCTTGCTGTTTAACATATATGTTGATGGTTACTGGTCAACTGTCACTTTTGGTCTTCAACCTAAAATTATGGTTCCTATGGAGCTACATTGCAACAAATCTTCTTTTTGTGCAGCATTGCTTCTATGATCGTAGGAGCACTGGGGCAATGGGTGGAGTGACCCATCAAGTATATAAACCATGAGTTCACTTAATTTTTGATGTGGGATAACTCTCTTCACACCCTCCCTCACATGCGGGCGAGGCTTGCACGTGAACTAACAAACTGAACTGAAACAGATAGATAAACAGACTGGAGCTAAACCGAAACACGTAGACAAACAAACTAGGGAATTTAACTAGGTGAGAGACTTATCCTATCAAGTATCAACTATCCAAGACCCGGCTCTGATATCATGTTAGAGCATCCAACTCAAAATCAATTGGCAATGGGTAGAGTGACCCCTCAAGTATATAAATCAATCTTGAGTTTACTTAATTTTTTGATGTGGGATAGCTCTCTTCACATGGTCAATTATCAAGTTAGACAATCTCTTATTGCTAAAAGAAACTAGCCTAAAAGCTAAAGCTATTATTAGGAGACGCCTAACACGTATATGAAGTCATACCAGAACCCATCCAACCAATTTCGAACACCTTTTAACATCCCCTCTCACCTGTAGTCCCAGTAGAAGAACAAAGTCCATGGCACGGGCAAATATATGCAGCAAAGAACAGCAGATTCTGATACCACGTCAGGTAAATCAACCCAAAAGTTAACAATGTTAATGCCCAACAGGCCAATGAGCAAATAAATGGGCTGGTTTCTCTTAACAATAACAGAGCCAACGGGCCAACACTAAGACATTCTTCTTTTCCTTGCTATAAGGCTATTACCTACAATGATCCAGCCAATATAAGGAACTTAGACATAACCTCCACCATTATTTGTAATTTTGTACCACTACCAAATGACTGCTATAAACTCAAAGTTGCACTACCACACTTAACAACCAGAGCTCACCATTGGCTCAAGCAATAGTTTTTTCTCGCAGATTTTAATGTAGGTACAATATTCTTTTCATAGACTCGATCTGTAAAGTTCATACAGATGTTGACGGTTCATCACAACAACGATTTCTGGAAGACATCAAGGATGAAAATGTTATTTGAGATATAAGGCTTTGATAAATTTTATTCAGTTCACATGGCAATTTAAAGTAGTAAGCTTTGACCTAGCCCTGGTAGAGGCACTGAAATCACGATAAAAGGAAACAAAAAAGTATATCTAACATTACGCACTCTCTGCATTGAAACAACAATCTGTGATATGAGTTCCCAAGTACGAAAAAGAAGCAATTAAGAGAACTTACGGTAAGACACCCGCAAGATTTCCAGCCAATCCAGAATAAAGACCCTTCAAATTGATTTTTCCTCCACCATGAACTGCCTAACATGGAATGATGAACAATTAATATAAAAATAAATCAGTCACAAGCCTTAGAAAAAAGAGGAAACTTGGTTCTTATGGATATCAAACAAAGCCAACATTTATAGTAATCACTTTCTATGTTGACATAAGCAACAGAGGATAAGAAAGCATGCAGAGAATATATGCAAAAAATTGGTGCACTCCCATCCCATTTGCATGGCTTCTCATCCTAATTAGACTAAGACCATTAAAAATCAAAGGGACAACTAACTTTCACATTTAGGCATCCATATCAAACTTAAGGTGATATCTTTTTCAATAGACAGAGATAACAGACAGAATCTTGGTCTTACTGTCCCTAGCGACTCCAGCCAAAGCAATTCAACAAAACATCATAGCACCATTCAAATAAACATCCAGATATTACTAGAATAATTGGATTGTTTGACTTGGGATCTAAAGAAATTTGGCCCATAAATATTTGTATATCTCCTATTCACAGAAACGACGACAGATGAATATGAATAATAGCATTTGATACAGTTAACCTGCTTGAAGTCGAGTCTTTATTGTATCAATTGGATATAAAATTGTTTCCGCAACAACTCCAGCAGCACCTCCAGCTATAGCACCCTCTGCAAAAAATTGATAGGAAAACTCTTAGCAATAAAGAATAGTAATAGCCTAACTACTTGATTTACAATATTATATTCAAATAGAAACTAACCAGTAACAACAGTACCAATGATTTTTTAATGCCCTAACTACACACATACTTACATTCTATATCTTTTGCAAAACACTTATGGTTTCTAAATAAAGTAAGAAACAAAACACCTCTTTTGATTGCCTAGTTCGAATTTGAAAACTATAACAGTTCCCTAACATTCCTAAATTACTTTAAAGCAAACACAAACCATGTTTTATTGTTATATGCCAGATTTTGGAAGGTAAGAGGTTGTTTATGACCTTATCGTAGGTTCAATAAACTTTTCTAGACTTAAAACCAAGATTTGTATGCTTAATTTCTATAAACGCGATGAATATGCAAATGATTATCAATACGCAAGTTCAAAATATTTATGATTTCAACTAAGAAATGGTGTCTGCCTTGTGTACAATTTTTCTATGCTCTTACTGGTATGCACGCAATGCCTGTGTGTCATTCCCATTATGCATACATTTTTTTATTGTGCACTTCTAACTTAGAGAATTAAACGAAGAAATTGGGGGAGTTATCCCTCTCGTATATTTGGATTTCATTCTATTACTTAACCTCTTTCATTATCAATATGATATAATTTAATCTCATTATCAGAAAGAAAATAAATGCTAGAGAAAAGCATTCCACTTAATAAATTTGACATAAAGAAAGGTTGCAGATTGATTAACAGTGAATCAACTTTAGTCTTACAATTCACCTCAATTTTCCATCACTTCCCTAGCTCTTACTGTAAGTCTGCAACCATGATTCATTATTCATATACGCCATTTGAAACTGGATGAGAATTTCCTCATGAAATTCAAGGATAACATGTATAAATTACGAAAGAGCAATGTCCCTAATATAGCCAAACTCTTCAGTTCTTTTGCTTTTTAGTTTCTTCATCCTTTGCGTAATTTTTTAGTTCAATCAATAGAAATCAAGTTTAAAACCAAACCACTAAATTTGCTTAAGCTAACAACACATGCTACTACCCTGCATACAACTTCAACAATAATCATATTCACTAAATGCAGAAAATCATATTACATACCGAATAAAACACGTAAAAAATTGATTGGTTTGTCTTCCTGCATGCTGATCGATGCAGTAATCTTGTTTTGCTCATGTTGAGAACTGCAAATTTTGTGCTCCAGCGCATCTGTGATTAGAATCATTTGTGCAAAACGAATAGTAAGGAGAAAAATATAATATATTAGATTGATATAAATATTTCTCCTATCAGAATCAATGTTTAAAATTGGATTTTCCCAAAAGGGCAGTGAAGTAAATAATGAGAAATTCAAGAGCATCTTAGGCATTTTTTCCCCCTCTGATAAGAAACAAGAACTTTCATTAAAATTTCTCAGGCAAACAAAAATAGGGAAGTCGGGTACTGATCAGTAGTAGAGTGAACCAAGGGACAAAGAGACAGTAAGCTTGACAATTATAAGTGGGTGAACCAAATAATATTGGAGCAATACTACTCAGACAAAAAACATTGGCAACATTTACCGATTCCCTCCATCACAAAGATGAGAAGAGCGCATCCAAACATATAGATATATCAATTATAAAAACTCCCTCATTGCAAAGTTCAATATTATTATTTCAATCACCACATTGAACGCCACCGTACAGTTAAACCTCAAGCTAATGTAACCGACAATGTACATGGGCATTTTTTTTTTTTTAATCATATACAAATGGTGACTAGTCCAGCTTTCCCCGCATATATACAGGCACTAAAACACAAGCAATCAAACATATATACAAAACAAAAGCTACATCTTTTCAAATTAATCAATGGAAGATTTCAAAGCAATTATATGCAAAGTAGAACAAAGATAGAAAAAAAAATATCTCTTAATTGCCATAATAAAGAAACATAAAAGGTGAGAATATCATTACCGGGTGACACTCTTTTAACGTTAACAGACATTGTTTAGCTGCATAAATCAAATTGAAAACTGGTCAGAGAAACATTTTAGCATTACTCTTTAATGTCTTATTGTTCGCAACTCGATGCAACATTTTCCGGCTCAAATAGTATACTAACTGCGACTGGTTAAGATAATATATTAATCACACATCTTGAATGAAATTCTCTGCAATTTATGTGTGCGTCTCTGACTGAGAGAGAGAACCTCCGACTCCGAGCTGAGCTGAGCTGTGTGCTTGGGCTCTTGTCGAGAAACTTGTGATTTTGTGAGAGGAACGCCAAGACCAAGGTTAGGGTTTTGTACTACTTCAATAAAAATTGGTCAATTGGCCAGGCCAGGGGCAGCCCGTTGGCCCTAGATTGCGGACCACTGTTGGGCCTCGTCAAAATTACTACCCATACCCTTTTGGGAAAATTGGGAAAGAGGAGTGTACAGAACATATTACCCTTACGGCTTGTTTGTCTGGTCCTTTGGGGAGAATTTGGATTGATTTCTCAAAAAAAATTTAAACTTAAATTCATCTTTATAAATATGGAATTCAACATAATTATTAATAATTATTTGTCATATAAATGACTATTTTACCTTTGATCAATTTAATTCATACCCATGTTAAAAGATACAATTGTCTTTTGAATTTTTAACCCCTTAACCCTTCTTCCAAAACTCACCTCTCCCCTAGGTTTAACGAAACTCATGATTATGAGTTTAATATTCGGGCCAATTACCGGCTGTGTTTAAGAACTCAGGATTGAATTTTCAATCCAAACATATGATTTAGGGGTCATTTGGACTATTTTTCCTCAAATCCATCTTGTCAAGTCCCCCATGCCCCTTTATCAAACAGCCCTTACAAAATGTTTGGATGGTTTTAGGGTGAGGGATTGAATTGATATTATCAAACCTTTCCGAACTCAACTTCTACTTTAGTGTATATGGAATTTATAGATGAAGCATATTCATACCCATGTTTGGTAAATAACAATTATATTTGTAGGACCTACGATTTATCACCATATATTTGTCATATAAATGACTATTTTGTTTATAGGCCAGTCCAATGTATACCTATGTTTGTTTAAGCACATTTTTTGTGTTAACTTAAGAACTTCATATTTGGATTTTTTTTCCCAACTTATGATATCAAACATCAATATTAATAAAAATTAATATATTGTGCATAACCACAATAAAATAATTTCTTTTATGCAACTTTATCATAGTCCAAAAATTAGTCATACAACAAATTTTTATAAAATAACATTTAATATACCGGAATATACACAAAAATTATCCATCCCAAAACAAAATTCACAGAATAGACATATCCCTATTGCACCATATCACAAGACATTATAATAGGTATATACATCTCACATATAAAAATGACATCAATCATCAATGATAATCACGTGCATAGGAGCCATGTATGGAGAATTGACTTGATTGGAGCTTTTTTTGTAATAAATTTTTTTTTAGATCTAACTATTTACTAAAAAGATAATAATAAGACTTAACACTAAATATAATTAAAGGATGAACATAACTAATTATAAGTTTTTAAAAAAAAAGATTGACCCCCCATTATCACGTCTATGGATATTAGATTAGACCAATCCATAGATCGATAAGCAACTAACTAACTAGATCAGCAGCCCAGCCCACGTATCGAGGGCTTGCTGCTGAGCTCTAAATCTAATTGGAGTTGTGGAGGGTCATGTCATGTAGATTGTCTTGAGCTGGATGAATAATGTTAGATCGACGAAAAATTTAGACTAAAAATATAGATTATCGATGTAGGTCTTTGTTGATGGGATCCTGAGATTTTTAACCGTACTTGTTATTATTCTCAGGAACGAATTTAACTAAACTAATATAGTAATCAACCATCGAGTTTTAATGTGAATTCCAAGACTTAAACCTTCAATCTCAAGATGAAAAATTTAACCGATACTCCATTAAATCATCCCAATCGATAGTTACTAGATGAATGATGCAAGTAGAACATAAACAACTTCAAAATGCCGAAGTCATTGAAAATGACGTTCATGCATTTCTTATGCTCTAGGAGAAGTCTATCGCACCTTTAAAAAAAAAAAAACGAATGGCATTGTAGCGTTAATTATAATTTTTGTGATTTTTTAAAATAATTTTTTACAATTATTTTACAACATTTTTTGTAACTTGCAATCAATCGATCACAAGTTACCACAAAAATTATAACTTGACATAAAATAGTTTTAATTCGAACTTTTAAAATTGTAGCTTATAATATTTTTTGCTATAAATAAACCCCAAAAATTATATCATAACCCACAAAAATTATGAAATTTAAATATACATAACCAATTTTTTTTTTCCCCGACACCGTAGAATGGGCAAACGTCAACTGTGTCGTGTCGTGTTATTTTTGTGTCAAGTTATTTTCGGTAAGTGTCGGGTTCATGTCAATATTGGTGTCAATAAAAAATTATTTAATTCTATAACAAATACTTATTTTTTATTTACAGTATCAGTTAATTGTGTTATTCGTGTCGAATCTTAATTTGACTCATTTATTACTCGTGTCAACTAATCATGTTATTTTCGAGTTTTATGTCGGTTGGGTTCATGTCGGATTCGTATTAATGGATAAAATTGACACCTAGGCCAACTATATATAAAATTGTACTGTGCTGTAAAATATTGCATAACAATTCCAAATGCCAAGTTAATTGAAAACGACATTCACGCATTTCATATGCCCAAAAATGGGCCCACCCAGTCATATATAAAGATTATTGTGAAATCTACACCGTCCATCGGGACTGACTACTCACCAAGAATACATTGGCCTGTTTGGTATGTTTTTTTGGAAGGATTTGAATTGGATTGTCCAAACCCGGGTTTGACCCAAAGATGAGATTCAACACTCAATATTGTCCATACCGATGTTTGGTATGCGTACGGATATATGACTATTATAATAATACAATTGTATATAAATGACTATTGTGCCCCTTAACCAATTTATATATATGAGTTATATAGGATATATAGGGGTATAAATGTCATTTGCACCTTAAACTCATTAACCCACATATGAAACCCACCCCCTCTTTGGGTTTCATGACGGGGCCATGATCGGGCTAGGTTTCAAATCATGTTCATACTTCATAGTTGTCAAACATGAGTGTAACGGGATTTATACCTCAACCCATATTCCAAACTAGGGGTGTTCAAATTTCTGACTGGCCGCAAGTTCCTATCCTACCCGATCCTACCCGACCCTACTGAACGGTTAACCGCAAAAATCGGGTAGGAATGCGGAAGAGTTTTTGATCTTCCGATTAAATCGGGTAGGAATGCGGAATAACCATCCATTTTCGCATTCCTACCCTACCCTACCCGCATTAATTTATATATATATATATATATATATATATATAAACTAAAAAAACCCTAATCTACTAATTATACCATCTCGATATTTTGTTTTTGTTCACATATCATTTCTTAATGGATGAAATGACTCCACAATCATCTGCTCAAGCTGATTCTAACAGTAATATTCAAGTTATTTCATATGGTTTAAACTTAAATTAATTGTTATTGTATTTGTATAACAATTATGGTGGATTGATATTCATACTTTCTTGTGTTTTATTATAATTGTTGTTGTAGTTGTTTTAGATTTTAGTGTTATTGATTTATTGTATTGTTAAATTGGTGCATGTTATTTAATTAAATTGTTAAAATGATTCAAAAATTAATAGTTACAAAAGTGTTTACCCGACTTTCTACCCGATTAATCGGGTAGGAAGTCGGGTAGGAATACCACACCTGTCGGGTAGGGTAGGCCAAAAAAAAATTCTTCTGCAAAGTATCGGGTAGAAAAACGGAAGAACATATTTCCTACAGGTATCGGGTAGGAAGACGGAAGAACATATTTCCTACCAAACCCCCCCCCCCCCCCCCAAAAAAAAAAAAAAAAACCCCTAATAGTCCTGACTCCTTGGTTTCTTTGGAATCTCCTTTCCGACCAATAAAAGTGACTTGAAATCAAACCCACATCATTCAAGAGGCATTAAATCTATATTTGACTTACATAGTATTTTTCTTGTGTCATTATGTGTTGATTTTAACAATGTTAGTATTTGATTTGGTCTTCATTAATTAATCAAACGTGTTAAAAAAAAAATTTGTACCCCCCATCTATTTTTATTTGCCATAAAGGGTGTTGTGAAACTCGAGGTCATACACCCAGTCATTGTTAACTCGATATTTTTATCATTGGCTAGTCGTATTGAGGCTTTTAAAAACATTTGGCAACTTTTTTTGAATCAATTGGTATGCTCAATTAACTTTCCTCAATTATTTTTACCTTACTATAGAAGTTTCTATTTTATAATAGGTACAAATTGTAAATTCATAAGTCTTTAGTTCAAATTTTGATAATTTCTTTGGGTTAAGTCATGAATAATTTATCTTTATGAATATCTTAACTCAGCGTGAATGGTCTGTCTTTAACCAAATTAAAGAGAAAATTAATCAAAATACGTCGTAAATTCATCCAAATATTCCGTACCGTTCAACTAAAAAAAAAAAAAAACTCTTATTTTGTAACATTCTAGATGATACCCATGTCAATAATCACCTTGACTTTTTGTCCATGTAGAAGTCAAATCTACAATTCTACAAATATAGCCAACCGGGACATGTGATGTGACGTGACATGTTAAATATCAACGGAGTTGTAAACTTCAAATAGGGTAAATTGCACATTAATCCCTTCTACTATCCTTGATCTTATTTCAACCCTTAAACTATTGAATTTCTCATACGACCAAAAAACAAACATCTGCTTTATTTTGGGCAATTCACAAAAAAAGTAAATTAAAATCATATAGTTCATTAAATATAGTGCAATAATTATGTCAAACTTGTAATACAATTTAATCATTGAAGTAATGTAAAATTAATAATTAGTAAGAGTAATGTTATTGAGATTTAATTTGCTGACGTAATGCTATGACAGTGACATAATCCAATAGAATTATTATGATTGTAACCATTGAATTTTTTCATTGGGATTTTATCACTTGACATATCATTAGATCATTAAATTAAATCGAATTTTTAGATCTCAATAACATTACTAAATTAGCAATTGGGCACTAAGTTTAAAACCTCCCAATGATATGAAAGCTAGCTCATCTCATATACCTCACCCAAAACTCTGGTATGACACTTGACATATGAAGGCGATCTCGAAGGTCAGATATTTTTGGTGGAAAGCTTGTAATAATGTTCTGGCTACTCGAAAAAATTTATTTAAAAGAAAGTGTTTATAGTCTCCTAATTGCTAAATTTGTAGAGTTGAAGTTGAATTCATTGAACATATTCTCTGTGGATGTGAATGGACTAAGAAGGTATGGTTTGGATCAGAACTTGGGTTTCGAATGGAGCTAGAGCCACAACACATGGTCTTACAGTGGAGTTCATCTTTGTTAGAGATTATTAAGAATAGCTCTGATTCTCTAGAAAATCATGGGGAAAGTTGCAACGAGAGCTTGGACTATTTGGAACACAAGAAACCAAAAGGTGTTTAATCAAGAAGAACCTAATGCCTTTACCACTTTGTTAAGAGCAAAGAAGCTATAGAGTGAGGTAAATTCACTTGATAAAATGTTCACAAGGAAGTCCAGCTGGTCAAAGCTCCCCACTGCAACAGGGATTCAAGCAGAGATGTGATGGTGCTTTCAAGAATGAAAGAGCTGCTATGGGGGATAAACTAAGGGACATTAACAGGGTAATTTTGGATGGAATTGTAAAGAGAATCCCTACGGTATTAAATTTATATTCTGAAGCTGTTACAGTCAGGCAAAATTTGTCTTCTTGCCTCACAGCTATAGCATGTTATCATTGAGAGTGACAATACGGAAGTCATCAATTCTCGCGTATACCTCACAACTATAACATGTTATTATTGAGAGTGACAATACAGAAGTCATTAAACTGAAGGAATTCCCCCCCCCCCCCCCCCCCCCCCAAAAAAAAAAAATCTGCACCTTTGTTGAAGACATTAGGCACTTCTCCACATCCCTAAATTTTTGGTTTTTACACAAGCCGAGAGCTCTTAATAGAGCATGTCATTGGGTTGCAATAAATGTGATGTCTAACTCTATTCTGTTGAGTTGGGTTAGCTGTCCTCCACCTGAGGTTAAGACTTTCCTATTTTCTGATCGTAATCAATACTTTTTTACTTAAATAAAATTATGAGTATTTTTGATATAAAAAAATAGTAATGCGGTCAACATAATCGTTAATAGTATTAGATTAGACAAGAATCATAATTGAGGGGTCAAAATATAATTTTTCCTTTTTTTATATCCAACAGTTCCGTACCTTGTTGGTTTTGGCCGTTTACTTTCACACCCCCTTCGGTGTCCCCATTTTCCCGGGAATGACCGCCATTGTTGGTCTTCGACACGTGTTAACATTCCATTGGTTGTCGACATTGTTGTACACTCTTCAAAGCGTGTGAAAGGTGAAAACAGGACATGGGCCCCAGTTTTTAATACAAATGTAGATACGATTAGAGACTTTTCTAATTTTATGACACAGAGAGAAAGCAGATTCTTGGTCTATATAGATAGCTATTCTATTTCTATATACAGAACCATTGCTTTGTCAACCTTTGAGTTCATTTCTTCAAAGGTTCAGTTATTGATCTCATTTCATATCAGCCCAGCAATTTTTCTTGAGCAGTTTCTGGTTTCTCTGGTGAGTTTTTTCATTTTTCTTCCTGTTGATTCTTCTCAGCTTCTCTAATTTTTGTTTAAAGTCTTTCTTCTCAGCTTCTGAATTGTTTCGACTTCTCATTCACAGTTGGTCTCATTTCTGGGTTTTTTGTCAAAAACTTTCAAGGCTTCAATTCTTATCAGCCCTGCAATTTCTCAAGCAGTTTCTGGTTTTTTTCCTGGTGAGTTTTTCATTTCCTTCATGTTTATCCTTCTCAGTTTCTGAGTAATTTTTGAACTTCCTTTTGAAATGGGTTTATTACAAATCACACTCATATGGGTATATAGTTTTGATCCAAGTTACTCTTTGTTTTTGAAGTTGGTATTGTTATATTGATGTATTAAGGTGGGATTTCCTTTCTTCTCTCTCTCTTACAGGGAAAGTTTTTGAGTGGTATTTAATGGCGGTGAAGACCAATGGATTTGTGGAAGGTAATCTACCAGAGGAATTGATGAAGATACTTTTATCGTTGGCTTCGAATTGGGGGGATGTTATTGATATGAAAAGGTTGAAAGTGATTCATTTAAGTGGTGCTATGACTAATGAGGTTTATCAAATAAGCTGGCCTACAAAGAGGGAAGATGTTATTCAGAATGTTCTGGTTCGGATTTATGGGGAAGGTGTTGAGCTTTTCTTCAACAGGGAAGAGGAGATTCGGACTTTTGAGTGCATATCGCTGCACGGTCACGGACCTCGGCTTCTCAGGCGGTTCCCGGAGGGGAGGGTTGAGGAGTTCATCCATGCCAGGGTATGTGAATATTTGATAAACTGCTATGTATGAAGTCATTTCTTTTCTTTTTTCTATCCTAAGTGTTTGAATTTGTTTTTTGTCTGGTGAGAGTTTGAAAGAAGTTCACAAAAGGGTGTGTGAAAGGCTTATAGCTCACCAAGAGAGAGAGAGATTAAGTTAGAGATCTTTAGTGATTTGTTGGAGGGATGGTCAATGATGATTACTATCATAGAATAATGATCTTACTGATGTACTTGAAGATGAAGAATTCACCACCCTCTGGCTTGGTTATTAGGCCAAAAATAACTTGATTTATGACATTAACTACTAGCTGATAATTATACAAAGAGCCAAAGACTATAAACATTTAGGATAGCATAGTTCTTCAGAAAAGAAAATGAAATCGGTCGTATAGATAGCGGGGTCTGAGAGAAGTAAAGATAGGCAGCATTACCTCTAGTTTGGGTAGGCTGATTCCCTGATGAGAGAAAATGGAGTTTATGCCCAATTAGAGTGTCTTTGGTTTTGTGACTCGGTTCAGTCTTCCAGCTTGAAGCTCTGTAATTCTTGAATAAGCAATACCTTGACCAGCAAAAATTCTAGTCTTATTTTTGTTTTGCATATTATCATCCACTAAAGAAAATACCATATGTACTGATAATGGATTGTCACCATGTTTCTTAATTTTCAGACACTCTCAGCAGGGGACCTTCGCGATCCCGAAATATCCACTCTAATAGCAGCAAAAATGAGAGAATTTCATAACCTTGATATGCCTGGTTCGAAAAATGTTGTCCTTTGGGACAGATTGAGGTATTGATTAACTATCAGAACTTGAATTTTGCCCCTTTAAAGTTACTATTTTCTAATGACTGTTTTTATTATCCCACAGAAAATGGCATAGTGAGGCCAAAAATTTGTGCTCAACTGAAAATGCAAAGGAATTTGGCTTGGATACATTGGCAGAGGAAATCAATTCACTGGAGAGGGAGTTGTCCCAGGACTACCAAGACATTGGGTTTTGTCACAATGATCTTCAATATGGTAACATAATGATTGATGAAAAGACAAGATCCATCACTTTAATAGTGAGTTTTCTAAACCATTACAGTATTGTCCCGTGTGTTTTACGGGTTTAAGTTACAAAAACAGTCTCTTCAGATGCGAGATATGTGGGGGGAAAGCTACAAAAATCCAACTCTCCCCTGACCCGCTAGTGGTGGGAGACTCGTTAACATTCAATTTCTCTAAATTTGAATCAAACCAATATTTTTTTTTGCTTTATGCAGGATTATGAGTATGCTACTTACAATCCTGTGCCCTATGACCTTGCAAACCATTTCTGTGAAATGGCAGCAAATTATCACTCTGACCAACCTCATGTTTTAGACTACAGTATATACCCTGGTAAGACACTGTTGGTATATATAAGGCTCTGTTTGCTTCATTACTTCTTTGATTTGTAAGAAAAATAAAGCTGCATACTTGTGTTAAATTGTTTTGCTCTTCTTTTCTCCTTCTTGACAACAGATTTAGAAGAGCGTCAAAGATTTGTGTGCACATATCTCAGTTTTTCAGGTTAGTCCATATTATTTTTATGCTCGTTTAGATGTTTATCAAAGAACATAAATTTGTTACTAAAAAATTAATATATCAATCTGTCTACAAATAGAAACAACATATTTGCACGCGGGGTAAGGTTTCTGTCTGACCACACGCGCCATACCTGATGCTTCCTAGACTCTGCGGTGTAGGAGTCTCGTGCGCTAATTATCCTATACAGCTTTGTATAACTAACATGTTAACATAGATGTGATTAATCAGTAGATTTTTAGAGATTTCTGTACATGCAAAGAGGGAAAAGGGCAATTCTTCTACTAAACTTTTAATCATAGGTTAATATGAAACAGTAAAAGTAGGTTAAGGGTTGGGTGTACCTAAAATAAATCAGTTTTCTAATAAACATTGGCTTAACGTGGTCCTATAGTTTTTTGTTTAATTAGGATAAGGGGGTATGACCATTTTAATACACAAGTCTCCTGGTATACTTTTTTTTATTGTTGCCCTATTAATGTTTGGGTTGTTGACATTGACGATGACTTATTCAACAGGATACTTTGTCCTTTGTTTTCAAAAAAAAAAAAAAAACTATAAGCATTTTGTCAAATTTGATGAATCTATAGAGAACAGATCATGAAGCTTGGGAGAAAACCTGTTTGTGGGCTCTGTTTGCCTTTGAATTATTTAATAGTTTTTTGAGCTTTAATGCTAAAAGAGTCATACTAAGTGCACATAATTCCGACTTATAGCTCGGAGTTTGGAAGAAGTAAGTAGTAAGTAGTTTTACCGTTATTTTGGAGAGATTGATTTCTCAGACTCGAACCCACCCGTGATATATTAATTGACTGGATGAGTACATATCATCATCGCTCGACCTTTGATGCTAATATCTTGTACTGAGGGGTGAACCTGGTCTTCTTCTCCATTGATGTATGTAGGCCATTGTCCCAGTGACACTGAAGTAGAGCAGCTTGTCAGAGATATAGAGAAGTACACACTTGCCAACCATTTGTTCTGGGGCCTATGGGGCATTATCTCGGTACCTGCTTTTTTCACAGGATTTGGTTTTTTGTTGTTTCAATCCTCTATACATGTATGGAGACATGGATATTTGACATGGGTTTGATCATCTTTCTGATCTACAGGCATATGTAAACAACATTGACTTTGATTACATGGAATATGCTAGGCAGAGGTTTCAGCAGTACTGGTTGAGAAAGCCCCAACTCTTGGGTGCCTCAGGAGTCTCACTTGATGACAACCTGAAAAATTCTGCAGGAATTACTACATGATGAGTGCTCCTGCAATTACGGGATCGTTTAAAGGAAGATGTATGTAGTCTTATCTCCACGTGTTTAGAGGCCACTTTCAAACTCGTGACGTACGTAGAAAGATGAGGGTCTCCAAAGTGGTTAATCATGGTGTTTGAATTTGTGAGACACTTTGGGACCAAGTCATGGTGAATCATGTACCATTATAATAATATGATTGTTTCCTCTGATTTTTCCTTTCCACTATTTCTTTTCAATGTAAACAAACAATTTAATTCATGGTGCTCAACAAAAGTGAGAGGCTTTTTGCATTTGATGGTCAAGAAAGAAAGCAAAGGACTCTTATACAAAAAGAGCCTTTGTCATAGATTCGGACCCGGATTTTGTGCTTCAAGCAATACTGGCCAATCAACTTCTTTAATAGTCATATAACAAATCTGAAAGGACTTTTGATGGCCCTTTTGACTTTTAGGGGAATAGATACAATCTCTCTCTCTCTCTCTCTCTCACACACCCCTGTTAATTTCAGTGGGTGTGAAGGTTTTGCCATGGTAACGTTAGCCCATTTATAATGATAATTGATTATAGTATTCAATAAAATGAATTTGATTGGTTAGATTGAGATCCTCTCAATTACAGTTTTACTCAATTTTACTTAATGGTAGATCATCAACCGTGTATGGGTGAGAGACTTACTAGTAAATGGTGATTCCAATGTGTAATAATACTAAATGATCTACCATTAAATAAAATTAAGTAAAAATATAATGGAGAAGATCTAGATCCTCAATGCTTAATTTTGATCTTCTGGTTTGGTGCCAGGAATGGAGGAGGTAGTGGAGATAATGGAAGTTAAGAGGTAAGTAAAGAGAATCAAATCAAGATATCTTTGATTCTTGATACCAAGTCAAAGTTGTAATGTTAGAGCATGTAATACTTATGCTAGTTCATTTTTATCACTTTAAAATTGTCAATAGTATTTAAGTAAAAGATCTTGCACTCGGATCTGATCATTGTCATGATGTACACAATATTCGCAAATGTATAGTTTAAAATCCCATCCGCACATAAAGGACCATACTGAAAATATATTTTCACAAGAGTCTCGCTTTCGTAGAGTGCGTAAGATATATGCAATCATATGAAAAGTCTTTCTGTGACACAAACACTTGACACTCAAGTCCCAACAGAGCAATCTTACCGAAGTGCAGAGACCCACCGTCAAAAGATAGTAAACATGCACCATAAAAAATATAACACATCTACCGCATCATGTAGTAGCCATGTTCAAATTTTAGGCTCCACCAGGACACTAGAGACAAAGCAAGCCATTTAATTCATGAAAAATCAAGATAAGGGCATAAATCAGGCAAGAAGGGGTAGTGTGTTTATTTACAAAATGGTCCCCTAGTCTCCAGCAAAGCAAATCCAACATACAGACAACAACTCTAGAATAAAACTCAGATTTCAGAAGAAACTATAAGTTTGGTATCAAACTAAAGGATCATCATCTCACAAAAGATGCATTAATTTGAACTTTACAATATGCAGCTTTCCATGCAAGTTCTGAGAGTTTACACTAGTAACAAGAATGACCATTATTACGAGAAATAATTAGGGAAAAAATAATTAGTGAAAGCATAGTAGACAGGACAGACAATTTACTCTAACTGTAATATACAACAACCTTTAGGGAAAAAATCAAAAGAATCGATGTAAGGCATAGGAGCAATATTGACTTATTGAGAGTTCCATTAGTCATCGAAGCACTCACTTGTAGCCTCTTCTAGTTTGTCAAAATAAACCTCTCTTAATGCTTCCGATCACTTGCAACCTGCATCAGAAGAAAAATTTGTTCAGAGAAGTATATTAAAAACTATAGCACAAATAAGCTAAATGCACAGAATGAATGTTTCTTCTGGCCACTGAATAAATGTTCAATTCGAAATTGACCCTATCGTAAATGGTGACCACAGGATCAACAAAGATAAAAGAACGATACACCCTGAGGTTTCCTTGATGGTTCAAAAATGCATAAGAAAGTTTTGTTTGTTTGTCCTTCATCAACACTGCTAGCAAATACTTGCAGCAGAAAATAAACTTTCCAGACAAGGTTGTATTTGTTCTTGCAATTTAAATATACATGGTTGTGTACTCACCTCTCCCAATCTTGAGCCACTCATTCCACTATCAGTTCCCATATCTGCAGTAATTTCCTCCTCTTCAATTTCCGCATCAGTGAAAGTTAGAGCCCTTTGTAACTTCCTAGGAGAAAACACCTCAACATCCACCATATATGTGGCAGCCACAGGGCGATGATCAGAAAGTCTAAGTTCAGTCTTCTTATAGTTCAATAGCCTCATGCCTTTCCCAAAAGACAGAATTCGGTCACACCTGAAAGATGAACATGCTTTGCAGTGAAGTTTAATAGATCAACATATATTTAAACCAGTGAAAGAATAAAGTTCATTTGGTCACCCCAAATGCAATATATGCAGGTTAGGCATAAAAAATATACAAATTTGCTGAATTTTGCTTTGTTGAATCTAAGGTGTAGAGCTGGACAACCATGTTAAAAAGATTTCATATCCAGATCATGTTCAAACCAGCAAGGGTTTCGAGCACTTTATTCCCCTGAAACTGTAAACAGGGATTTCAAATCAATAACTCTTGGTGTGAACTTTTCAAATAAAACTCTCAATACCTTTTCATGGACATAAGTTTCTCAGAGGCAACCATTGGACCAGATACCTTTTAATTTGATGAATAAATTAATTTGATACTAGTGACAATCTTGTCTATGAACTTACATTTCTCATCATTTATGAAACTCTAGCTTTTGAGAGCTACGTGGATGGAATAGAAGATCTGAAGATAGCTCATCAACTTGCAATTCAGCAAGCCTGATAGGCTTGTACAGGACATTAGTTCCAATGATAGGCTTCTAAAGACTTGGGTCCCACAAAAGCTATTGGGAGATATAAGGAATAGAAGTCATACAAAGTGAAAATTGACACCACTCACAAGTACACATACATAAATAGATGTTCCTAGACATGAACCAGAGAATACTATAAATGAAATAAACTCATATGGAACATTCCTAGTGCAGTGGTAAAATGCTTGGGCTAATAACCACAAGATTGGCATGCCTATGTGTGCATAAACTCCTTTTGTTTATTGTATCAAAAGAAGTAAGAAATTGACGATACACACTACAAAGGTATTTTTTTGATTGAAGGGAAATTGAGACTGCTAACATAGTGGTGTGCATAGCAGTAATAGGTAAGCAAATATAAACAACACATACAATATTCCAGCACATATATATAAGCTTTTAGGGATAGAACAAAACAGAATATTATTTGCTGATAATATGTTTGATGAAACGTAAGAATTAACAGTACATCAGAATTTTGGAGAAGTGTGTTAGAAAAAAGAGATTCAAGATAAGAAAAATTAAAACTGAATACATGGAATGTAACTTTGGTAAAAGTAGAAATCCAAATTACGCTTAGTAAAGATAGAAAGTCAAAAGATACCAAAAGAGTGAACACTTCTGACATTTGAGGTCAATTAGCCATACGGGGAGTGGGGTTGGAGAAGATCATACTCATCAAATTAAAAATGGTTAGACTAAGAGAAGGAATACATCTTATGTATTATGTAATGGACACATATATCATGCTCTAACAAAACAAGTACTGTAAGCAACCATTAGACCAACCACGATTTATGGTACCAAATGATGAGCAGGTAAGAAAAAAAATCTCAAAAACTGGGGTTGAAATGCTGGGGCGGAGGCACATATAAACGGTATTGGGGCACTTGCCCCCACCCATCTTTGAGTAAACCACACATATAGTAGTATAAAGATGACCACCTCGCTTAAATTTGATACATTGCCCCTTAGTTTTTTGACAAAAATTTAGAATGGCCTTTTTTTTTTTTTCTTTTTCTACAAGTTACCGATTCATTGCTTTCTAACCCAAAAGTAAATATTTTATTTTTGGACCGAGTACAACAGATGTGAAATGCCCTAATTGATATATTTGTCAAATATAATACTTCCTTTATATTTATTACATCGCCACCTTCCATATAAAAGCAATTGTATAGTTAACCATATATATATTTTTTTTTTTTTATATTTGTCACTTGTAACCAAGTAAAATGCTGTTAAATGCAAAGGCTAAAGAGTGTCTGAACCCAAAAACATTTATTGCTTTTCTACAGAATTAATATATCAATAAGATGATGGTTCATCTCAATTAAGTTTGGAAAAAAATGAAAGAAGATTTTGTTGCAGATTCTTTGATTGTGTGCAATGAAAGAGTACTGCTGAAAAAATTAGGATTTAGTTAATCAAGTGTAAACAATCTTTGGGATCTGAAAACACACTTATTCCACTATATGAGTGAGTTCAAGCGTACAAAGTATAAATTATTTTTGTGCTTTTGTTGTTCAAATCATAATTTTATCCATGTTTTGACCCTCCGAAACCAAATCTTTGCTCCGCCCTGCCAAAATGAGGATGCTAAGATGCATGAGTGGTGACACAAGAAAGGATACCATTAGGAACAAAAGTAGAAGCAACATTAAAGGTGATAATTAAGAGATAATTAGTTCAGATGATGGTTGGATATTTTTATAGGGAACCAATTATATCACCAATGGGTGAGAGTGATTCGATACCTATTACCAGTAATGCGAGTGGTAGTTGGAGTCCGAAATTAAATTCAAATGAGATAGTAGAAAAATACTTGGTAGTGGGAAAGATGACTATTGATAAAGCACAACGATGAAGAAGGATTCATGTAGCCAAACCAACAAAGTTGGGACACGTCTTTGATGATTAATTTTTTTTTTTGGTAAGTTAAGATTGAGTTATTCATTTATGAGTGCTCACCTTGACGACCCAGTTCAGTTGACAAACAGAGAGTAGTGCAGGACTAGAATTCTAATAAACATTGTAATACACTAATACTCTCTAGCTTGTTAAATAAATTCATGCCATGTGATTGACAATGTCAAAATACACAGTAAAGATAAATATAAAGATGCACAAATTAAGAAAACAGGAAAAGCTCAACAGATGCTAGCAAAAATAAAAGGAACAAGAAAATGCTGATTCAAAGATCCAACCTCAAGTAGAAATCCAGTGAACAATATAACAATAAATCAGAGCCAAGCAAGTTTACATTATAAGGTGTGTTCAAGTATACGAGGAAACAATTAAGCAACATGCAATGTGTAATCACAAAAACAGATCTCCATATAGCTCAAGAATACCGTGAGAAACAATAAATAGACCAGAAGGCAATTGTAATAGTTGAGACAACCATCATGAGCAAAATTGGAATCAAATTCCAAGAATGAAAAGCAAAAAAAATAAAAAATTCTAAAGACATACCATGACGGGGTACGTCTCCCAACCTTTGGATCCTCTCCGCAATACTTCGCTGAATTCAACTCATATTTATAAGTTGGCGGAAAGTTTAAAGTACCTTCAGACCATCCATCAAATGCACAACCTTTTTTCAGCTCTCGTATAAGCTGCAAGACCAGGAAGATGTCAATGTATTCAGCAATGAGACATCAAACCCACTTCATGTGAAACCCATTTGAGTGACATACAAGAATGTGATTGCGCCTTGTTGGGTATCTGTTTTCGATAACATAATAAATTTCATCCCTAGTAGATTCTGGTGCCTTTGCCTCAATTCTGGAGCATAAACACACATGCATACACGGACAGAAATACACACGCAGACAAAAAAAGAGAATAACAAGGTCTATTCCTTAAGAAGTTTCTCCATGCATCATGCATGTATCTCCAAGGCCTGAGCACTTCAGCAGCAATAGCATTTTGCTTTTGAAACACAGTATTTTAAGGCGCTGGAAGACTTCAAGTCCCAATTATCCCAGATACATTTGGTACATAAATTGATGAATATAAATAAAAGAAACCAGGATGAACGAGGTCTCCATCCAGTGTATTAGGGAATCTTTCAACCAAGCACTTGAAACACAAGCAAATTTATCATAGCCACAAACTTCTCAGAGCAAACCATGGCACCGACAAAATTCACACAGACGATTTGTTATGCGTCATAACCAAATTACTGAGAATTCAGTTCGCCATCTCCACTTTAAAGTAAGTCCAGGAAACAGGACATATAGAGGAGGAATTTGAGCTTCCTAAAATGGTACACTCTCAAAATTTATTTGGTAGTTCAGACCAAGATTAAGAATTTGTCGAATTGAGAGTTTATTAATGAACTAAGGGATAAATGAAGTTATATGTACCTGATCATTCTCCACCAACTTGGACCAGTCCTTTTTGGAGATTAGCTCTCGTGTTTTCTCATATGACAGATTGATACGGTAATTTAGATCACCAAGCCAGAATATTCTCCTGTTTTATAAGGAAGAGGAAAAAAAAATGAGAATGTTTGATCAACCACTCCAGAGAAAATGGAGATTGATTAAATGTTTTCTTTCTCATTCCGATCCAACTGCTTAATTGAAAAACTGCTAAATGGGGAAAATAATAATAAAAAAAAAGTAATGCAAGCGTGCATATTTAAGTGAACAAAAAGACAAGACAACTAAAGGATTCATCTCTTATGCACATACACATCCCCACACACAAATAAAACCTGAGAAAGATAGAGAGGGTTAGAGAAATTTATCATGAAAGAAGAATGCTGTAAACAGATAAAGCCAGACAAGAATCAATTAGAAGGTCATGGAAGATGCCCTATACTCACTCATGGTCATGAATGCTTTTAGGAAGTCCAATGCCAGAAAGAGAACTAAATTCCGTTCTTCGATGTATTTCACGCACATCAGCATTTCTTTTAACTGCATCCCCATATTTTTCACCTGATGTAAGGTGACAACATACGAAACAGAAAAGCGTCTGATGTATAGACATGCTGACTGATATTGATCCCTGGAAGATTGAAGAACTCCCATTATATTGGAAGAGATATAATAGATATGTGAAGCGTTTAATGTAATTCAAGGATGAAATGGAATAATCAGAGTAAAATATTAAATGAAATTACTGCAACACTAACTATCCACAAACCGAATGCCAAACCAAGGATCAAAATTTTTGTTTCGGTGCATTGTTTCTGTCTCCTATGCAAACGTTTCGAAAAAGAGTGGAAACGAATCCTGCTTCACATATATTTTGGTTATTCACGTTGGAAACATGCTGCTTCACATATATTTGTTCGATCTCCACCCACCCCAAGATGAAACATCACAAGCACCAACAATGTTCTGGTCCAGAACTATCTTTTCTTGCATCAGATAGTTACATAGGGCCCATAAGTTTACACTTCAAATATGACCATCTTGGGCACAGTCAAGTTTGTTACCACACTTCAAAGTCACATTACAGTAGCAATGAACATACAGTACACATGTTTTGCAAAAACCTGTCCCTTTTGAATTTTTAATGAGATACTCAAGAAACTATATTTTCAGTTAGTGCAGAGTAGTCCCCAACCAAAATTTTCTAGAGTCCTCAAACAATTAGAACAATTAACTCAAATGAAAAAACTAATGGCAGATCTATCCTATACACAACTAGATATGAAAAATGATATGCAAGTTTTTAATAATTCATAAAATAATGCCGATCCCCACCAAATGTTTTTTTTTTTAATTTGTTGGCCACTCAAGCTATAAGATTTTACATAGAACTTAGAATGTCAAAATAAGATCCTGAACATGGTGTGAAAAATAGAGTTTTAGTTCAGAGTCCAAAACATACATGTACCCTCACGGTTCAATCAAGTTGTGGTTCATCAAAATGCATCATGCAGCAGTAACCTAGTTGATTGATGGAGTGGCTCAGGTACTATTCAACGTAAAGGTCAGGAAAAATCTAACAAATGTACATCTTTATGCATAAATCACAAAAAATATAGTCTGACCCTCGGTGATGATTAATCCTTCAAATATAAACAAACTTTGTTTAATACACAGTCTGAAGGACACAACATTTTGCAAATACTGTGAGAGGAAAACATAAGCCAAAGAGATACTACCTGATTTTCTGATATCCTTGTCTAGGAATTCATTACTATGATATTCTCTATGGATTCTGGGCTAGGTACTTTAGTTACTAGCCGCGGGGAGGGGGGAGGGGTTGACAAGGTACTATCTGTTACTTTTTTATTACCATCAAAATATTGAACTTGACAAGAAAGATTTAATGTTTGTGTTCTTTTCGTTGGCAGAGGTGTGTGTTTTGCTCGTATTGACAATATGGCATAAGGATTAAAGGGTGGATGCTTTATGTGAATATACTCGGACCATGACATATGTTTTATGCACAGTCATCAATCCACCAAGTGAAAAAGAAAATCGGAAGTGGAGGGTAGGGGAAATACAATGTATATTTCACAAACCAGTAAAAATGACACAAGTTGTCAGAAGCAATCACCAAAATGCAAGTTAACATTAGAAAACAACAAACCTTGTTACCTATGTAGCCCATGACTCCAACACCAACAGCAGACACATTTAAGTTTTGGATATGCTTTCGCAAGCTTCTACGAACCCATATAGTGAGGAAAATCCCAACCATTTGCTTGCTTACTATCCTGACATAGGGAGGTCTTCTTTTTCGATACATGATGGAATCAAGGCCAAGTTCTGCAAGCAAAGCTGATTTTGATGGCACTCTGTTGTGACCATTAATATATGAGTTGACAGAATTATATCTCGTGAAATATCTGGAAGCTTTGAATGACTTGATGGATTTGATGGAATTAGGTTTGTCTAAAACATGCTGAGCCAGCATATCCAGAGGAGGCTCTGGCCAACTTAAACCAATCCTTTCTGTCCCTCTTAGTGTCTTTGTTAACATCTTACTGTATCGGGAAACTGATGCTTCTGCATTTTCTGTACAATCATCAGGCCGAAAGCAATTCAACCTGTCAGGTCTTTTTGGAAAAGAAAATTGCCTCTGCAACTCAGAAGCAACTGGCATGCCTAAATTGGTATCATTGCTGGAGACTGACGTTCGAGCACTTACAAAATCATTTTCTTCCGTGACTGATCCATCCTGGGATTTATCAAAACCATTAGTTTCTTCATTGATTGGATATAGTTCCTCCTCTCCATCACTATCACTTTCGAGTAGCACTTCATCTTCTATATCGGGGGCATCCTCAGAGGGCTTAAACCTTGAAGGAGAAGAAGGATCACTGTAGCATTTAAATTTAGGCTTTGCAGGGTGGATGTTGTTAAGAGTTTCACGAATGATGCTTTCCCACTTTGGCACTGGGCGGCTATCTTCAGCACCGAAGATATTTCCAGCATTTAATGGTATAATCTCCTGAAAACTACAATATAGACAGTGTGCAGTTATTATGATAGGAACTCTTTGTTGCAAGTTTATTTACATTTGAAAGATGAGAAACAGAAAACACAAATATATTTATACTTGCAAACTGAATGCCATAGGTTGAAGGTAATAAAATAGAATAAACTAAAGCAAAGTATATGCAGAAACAGCACATTCAGATGAACTGATTTGCAAGAAAAATTTTCTGAAAAGGAAGATAGTCATACTACTAGCGGAACTCAAAACACTTACCCAATCACATACATATCAGCAGGCTCACTGATCTCTAGCCAACCTTCAATATCTAGGTCGTCCGGTGGAAGTTTACCTGCAACATTCCACGTGCCAATGCATATTCTAGTAGCATAGAAGACAGCAGAAAAATATTAGTCACCACTACTCCAATCTCATATACAAGTGATGCTTACACTAGAAAAATTCTGCATACCTGATTTCTTTTGTATGAATATACTGTGCCCTAAATGTCTCTGAGTTCCGTCTTCTCAATTTGGGAAGAACATCTGACATTCAAAATTAAAAAGACCATCATTTTGTTGACAAAATCATGGAGATTACAACTAAGATGGTGAGAGATAGAAGTTTCATTAACCAAAGAACCGATAATTGGAAAGTTAGGAAGTAGAAAATTGTTGAATGTTGACAGAAAGCAGCATCCAACTACATCCACAAAAGAATGACATGCCAAAACAGCAAAAGGGCTTACAAAGCTGTACATGTATGACATTCACCAATGGTTCATTTGGAAACTTGCACAGCAATGGTTTAATAAATCATATGTTTCAGCCGTGGTATTGAGCACTTTGCCAAGTATGAAAATTTTGATTATCCATGTGACATACTTCCATATAAAAAAAAAGAAAAACCCACACAACAGAGACCAATTCCATGAGGTTTCCAGGTTTTTCATAGCTCCCATCAATCACCTTAATAATATTCCCAAAGTAATATAATTGTTGAAGATTTCTCCAATTATATGTATAAAGTATATATTATGCTTATTCATGTAAATTGTCTCATTTATTGCAAAGTCATTCTATAAGGTCTCCATTCACATAACTACTTGCTTGTAAGAATAAAATATAGCTACTGTGAAAATCCTTGATTATACAAATGACATTTTACAACCCAAAAAGTGCATATCAAGACTTGATCAAGGTAAATAATTAGGTTTTTTTTAGATTTAAGGCATCCGGAATTCACCAAAAGCAAGTGGATGAATTTCAGACAAATTGGAACTTCAAATAACATCAGAAATTACCATTAGGATAAATTTCAGCTTCATTTACTTTATCATCCTTAAATCGCGATTCTCTCGGCCACTGACAAAATTCTGCAAAAACCCACTTCACCTTCAAACTCAAACCCCATGAATCTTCAATCATAAGCATAAAACCGAACATAACTATATCTTTTGTGACCCAGAAACTGACCTTCGACATACGAGTCGCTATCGTCGTCATCATCGTCAGGGTCGGCACTGTAATCGGAATCCTTAGCGCTGAGGTTGAGCCATTTGCGCACGACGACCCTTGGCCAGAAGAGCTGTAGGCAGGTGCAACCGAAACACAATATTTCAGCCCAACTTCTCTGCAATTCCTCTTAAATCACCCAAAACGAACGTCGAAACGAAAAACGAATAAACAATATAACCCTAAAACAGTTGAAAAAGAAAATTTCTATAGAGAGAAAGAGTAGTACCTCTGGTTGGCTTTGTCTTGATCGACTCTTCATGTTTGGCTGGAAGGACAGCTAGAGAGAAAGCGTGAACTGAGACACACAGCTCTGAACTGAAAATGGTGGTGGCTGACGAAAAAGATGGTTGCGTGGGTAAGGACTTACCACCTTTTTGTGGGAAAATAACGGTTGAGAGCTGTAAGTTTGTAACATGATAATTGGGAGTTGATTTTAATTATCAAGAGGGATTTAAGAAAAAAAAAACATTATTTATAAATAATTCAGAAATTTAGTTAATTAATCAAACCAGAGTAGGTGTTTGTGACATGGGGGATGTATTGGGGCTCATAGCATGTTGGTTAAAGAATGGGGAGGGAACTACTTTTAGCCACACAGTATGTTGAGGCATGGGATCATGGGAGAGAGACAAACCAAAATGGGATTTTTGTTAGGGTAAATTACACTCACACCCTTTGATATTTAATTTTATTACACGGACACCCTTCACATTTCAACAATTACATGGAACTCCCTGGACATTTAAAACTTGTAACAACCACACCCCCCTCCAACTAACGGACATTAGAATGGTTCACGGACAAAATTCATGTCATCAATAATAATTTATAAAATACCAAAAATACCCTTCAAAACTAAATTTAAAAATTCAAATATTTGTTCTTCTTACCCCAAATTTTTATCCCATCTCTCTTTTATCATTTTCTCTATTTTATATTTCATATTTAAACTAAAAAAATTTCAATTAAATATTTAATTTCATAATCTATCAAACTAATCAGTTAAAAACTAGATTTTTTTGTTTATTATACAACATATTTATGTAAATTCTATTTATCAATCTAGGCCCCTAAATGCACCATTAACACCATTACCCACCACCCATCGCCGCCTCCACACCACGGAAAGCACCACCACCACCACCTCCATCTCCATTTTCATCTCCACAACCACTTCCTCAACCACATCACACGCACAACCCCAACAACCACTGTTGTTAAAATCGAGCCCCAAAAATCACTGATATCCTTTCGATTTCTTAGATTTTTTAAGCTTTGGATCTTTTCAATTTTTCTCTCCCTCTCCCAATGTTCTTTGCTTAGGTGGGTTGACGTTTTGGATGAGGGTGGCCACTAGAGGGTGTTGTAGTGGTGGGGAGCTGTTGACAATTTTTATCGATTTTTCTGCGATTTCAGGCAGGGTTTTCCTCTTTATGTCTGTGTGTATGTGTATGTGTATATATATATATACACGCACACACAAAGATGGGCTAAATTGAAATTTTATGTCTGGATATCTCCAATCGGTATGTTAATTGCTAAGTCGGCCAAAAAAAAAAAAAAAATTTTGGTTTTTTGTCAAATTTTTGCATTTCTCAATTGATATGTCAAATTCTTTTAATGTAATCAGCAATGCATGACGTGTGATGCACGTAAATAAATTCAGACAATATTTTTTTTTATAAAAAATGTGAATTATATGTATGATTAAATTAAATAATAAATTCAAATTCAAATAATTAATTTATATTTTAATTATTCCTAAATTTAATTATTAATTTATTCTATAAAACTTTGAGTACCTAATCTGTTATTTACTTAGATATCTCTTCGACCTTTTTAGGTATTTGCAGACTAATTATATTATACAATTATTAATTTTTATTTTTTAAAATGGATTGATTAGATCGTTTATAATATTATTATATTATTACATACCAAAAAATAAATATAATATATATTTGACCACGGAATTCAATCTGATAACTACATTTGTATAATAATTTAATATATATATATATACATGATTTTACTTTTTCATATAAATATAGAAAATTGTATGCAACTTTACTACTAATAACTGAGTTCATAAATATTTAAAAGTCCTTATAAAAGAGTTCAAAATAAGTTGACAGTCAAATATGAGTAAAAAATAAAAACTAGATGAAAGTATATATATTGATGGGAATAATTGACTTTATTATAATAATTAGGGTTAAAATAGAAAATCAAAATTTTTTCTCACATGTTGACATTTATAAGTAGTATATATATAAATATAAATATAGATACTTTATAGAGTTGTTAAGTGTTTTATGCAATTTAAAAATAAAGTTGTAATAAAATAAATTATTTTGACATATCGGTTAAAGTATAATAGAGATCAAAAATTGAGATGCTCTAAGCACCTTTTTAACAAACAATCAGGCACTTCAAAAACACACATAGGAACCATATTATGCAGTTTCATAAGTATATATAGATGCCTGTTCTCAGATTTTATAAGAACTTTTAAGGCATTGATCGAGAAATAATAAAGAAAAAGGTGTCAAAGTGCAAGAAAAATAAACCTAAGATAATATGTTTGTAATTGTGTACGGACGGACCATACCTTTGCATTTGCAGGGGGAATTCTATGGTACCGAATAGAGAAAAAGTCGGTACCATACCAAAAATATGGTGGGCCATGGTGAAAAAGTAAAAATAGAATGTAAAAAAAGATAGGGTAGCTTGAATGACATTTAAAGAGAATTAAGATCAATCATAAGTTTTTTTGTGATCAATCTAATTTGAAAGTTGAATGTTTAACCATAGCAATTTTATATCAAAAAATAGTAATTTCATCTCAAATTAATATTAAATTTCATTAATTTAATATTTATTTTGAACCGTTTATCTAATTTATATTTAAATTCATCAATTTAAAATTTTAGTTTATAAAATTGGCACTAAATTAACCTTCAATTTTATTTAATTAATATTCAATTCATTAAATTAACATCAAATTAACCTTTAATTTAACCAAATTAACATTCGAGTTTACTAATTTAAAATTTAATTTCGTCAATTTATTGTCAATTTGATAATAAATTGACCTTTAATTTCATCAATTTAACATTAATTTTCACCAAATTAATATTTCATCAATTTAACCTTTAATTTTTTTTTTTTGGTAATATTTAATTTCATCAATTTATATTTCGAATATAACAAAATGTTGAATGTCAATTTAATGTTAATTTGATGAATTTTAAATTTATAATTTTGAATATTAATTTGATACAATTGAAGGTCAATTAAATGTTATTTTTGATTAATTGAGTGTTAATTGGATAAAATTAAAAATTAATTTCATAAAATTACATGTCAATTTAATGTAACTAAATATAGGATCGGGACTAGTTCAGGAAAAAAAAAAAGTTCGCCTAGTCATGATCGATCCTATCTAATTGGAACCACCAGAAATTTATCTTGGAAGAATTTTTGGACCATCAAATGCATTAAGATCAATCTCATATAGTCATGATCGATCCTAATTAAGTGGAATCGCAAAATAATAATAATAATAATAATTTGGATCCATCATAGGCATTGAGATCGATCCTAGATAATCATGATCAATCATGACTACTGAAATGAAGTTACACCTTAAAGGTAATATTACTACTTGCAAAGACAAAGTTATAATTCTTGAGATAAAATTATCACATTTTAAGATAAAGTTATTGTCTTCAGAGGTAAGATTACAATAATTTATGATTAAGATACAACCTGTAGAAATAAAGATACTACTTTTAGAGATGAGGTTATAACCCCTTGAAGGAAGGTTACAATCTTTTAAGGTAAAACTACTACCTTTGGAGGTGAGGGTACAATCATTTGAGATTAAATTACAACCTGTAAAAGTAAAATTATCACCTTTAAAGGTGATGTACAAATTATTTAGGTAAGATTACAACAATTGAAAGTAAAATTATTATATTTGAGAATGAAATTATAATTATTTGAGGCTAAATTATATTCTGTATAGATAAAATTACTAACTTTAGAAGATAGATTGCAACTTTTTGATGTGAGGTTATAACTATATATGATAAAATTATTACATTTGGATGTGAATTTATAACTATTTAAGGTTATGTTACAAGCAGTAAATGTAAAAATACCACCTCCAGATGTGAGGTGAGGTTACAATCTCTTGAGGTGGGTTTACAACCCTTTAACGTAATATTATCATATCTAGAGATAAAATTATCACTACTATAGATAAAATTATGATCTTTAGAAAAAAAAAGTATAATTTTTATAGATAAAATTATCACCTTTAGTAAATAATATTTAATGATAAAAAATTAATAACCACACATTATTTATGGTAAGGTACTGACATCGGTACTACAGCCTCTCCCTTGTTTGCAAGTGCAAGTGCAAGTGCAAGTGCAAGTGCTGATTTTCTTTACCGACCTCTCCCTTGTTTGCAAGTGCAAGTGCAAGCGCAATTGCTGGTTTTCTTTACCGACGCCACAAACTAGTTCTCTCTGTTTCTCAGTTCCAGGACAAGGAGACAGCTTTGACAGATGAAGTTAAAGTGAGAGGAAGACAGAGCATGTGTATGTGGATTTGTAGCTCATCCATGTAACCATGTTAGCCCATGTGGTGTTCACTCTTTAGCCATATATATGTGTGTGAGAGAGAGGGGATTCTATGGTACCGACTTGGTATCGTAACGTCGATTACTATTTTTTTTGATAAAATTATAATTTATAAGATAGAAGTTATAACTGTTTAAGGGGATCATGATCGATCACAGATATATATGATCGATCATGGACTTCCTCTAAGCAGTTATAACTTATCTCTTATAAGTTGTAACTTGACCTTTAAAAATTGTAACTCGATATCAATTCAAAACTATCATGATCGATCATGACCTTTAAAAGTTATAACTTACACCTCAAAAAAATTAAAATTTTATTTTAAATGATTGTAATTAGCGGTATACGATACCTCCTTCGGTACCGTAGAATTCCCCGAGAGAGAGAGAGATTGGTGGTCAATATTAGTGACCACATATAATTTGGTGATTTTTCTGCCACCTTATTCATAAATCAAAGAAAACACGTGATAGACACTTTCGGGCTAACAGTAAGTCAATGAATTGGTCCGGTGTACAACACATGGTACCGTGGCCAAGTTTCACTACATGAAAATTACAAACAGTCCTCTCTAGAACAAAATGTTTTAAAATAAGCAAATTGAATTGTACCCAATATACAAGAGCAATATTATAGGAACCTAATTTGAAGATTTAATGACGTGTCTTCAATGTAATCATTGGATTAATTGTGAGTTTCAATGTTAGATAAAATTCATTACCAATCCAATTGTTGTATTGAATTAGATTCTCATATTAGATCCAATTAAATAGCATTTTTTAATTTACAATATAATAAAATTTGAATTATAAATACTGAAGAGATCATATTTGTAAAGCATTATCGATCTCTTATTGTTGGGTGCATTTAGTAATGTTGTTAGTTTTTTGTTTTTTTAAAAAAATAAAAATAAAAATAATTTTTATTTTTTTCTGTGGTAAAAAATTAAATCAAAAAACATGTTGGATTGACGTTTCTATTTAATAAATTATGAAAACGGAAATAAAAAATATATTTAGTAACTATTTCAATTTATTTCATATTTTGTAGCTTTATATTAATTCTCTACTAAAAATAAATCAAAATTTATTGTATCAATACATCCATCAACTTAACAAATAAGACACAAATCAAAATGTTAGAATCACATAAGTCATTATACATATCAATATTCAACATACTATTAAATACATGTCATAGTAAGTCATTATCACTTAACTAAAACCTCAACAATTAGTACAAATACAAAGAAAAGTAGTGCGCAATACGAGATCAAATTAAAACCACAACAAGTAAGTATCAAAATAGTGATGAGTGGTGGGGAATAATAATGACAATGGGTGGTGGTAGTGACAAACAGTAGCGGAAGGTGGTGGCCACAACAATGACGAAAAGTAACAGTGGTTACGAAGGTGACGATGACGACTGGTGGGTGAGGGTGATGGTGGTAAGTGATGGTGGCAAGAGGTGATGGATGATGGTGGTAGCCCCCAGTGACGGGGGTGGTTGTGAGGAGTGGTGGTGGGTGGTTGCGACAAGTGATGGTAGTAGGTATGTAGAGGATAGTGGTGAGAGGAGGGTAGCTAAGGATGGCAATGGGTGGTGACGACGATGTGTGGTGGTATCTATTGTGGCAATGGTAGTGATTGTGACAATGGTGGTGGAAGTTATAACAAAGTAGGGGTATATGGTAGCGGTAGGAGTAATATTAGTTGTGGTAGTGGCAATGATGGGTGGTGGTAGTAGTGGTGAATAGAGAGTTGTGACAGTAATAATGGAGGTCTAGGTGGTTATAGCGGTGGTATAGGATAACAGGGATGGTAGAGTATATAGTGGTGATGGGTGGTGGTAGAAAAATGTTGTCAATATCACATTAATTTGAATGTAAACATCCGTCCGATTTCAATTTTTTTATTTTTAAAAATAATTTTTTTATTTTCAAAAACTCACTCTAAACTAAAAACATTTTCAGAATAGAAAAAAAAAAAAAAAAAACAACATCAAAATGTTATGAAATGCATTGTTGTTTTTAGTTTTTTTTTTTTTTAAAAAAAGTGAAAACAAAAACGGTTACTGAGACCCTAGTCTTTCATTCTATGAACTAATTCTCATACAACTTATTAATTAAAATTAAACTGATTTCATGTCGAAACAAATACGAATTAAAATAAAATACAAGATGTTATTTAATTATATAAATGTGTATATATATATATGGGAATATATATATGCTGGATTCATTTTGCAAGTGCTAGCCTTGTCGTTATTTCTGTCTTATCAAGCTTTTTTGTGAGAGAAGCAATCATTGTCGTTATTTCTGTCTTATCAAGCCTTGTCGTTATTCTTAGCTTTTTTGTCTTTGTCAAAATCATCCTTCTGGGTATGTAATCCCCCGTGAATTTGACTACAAAAAGTAGTTCCTCTTTTGGGAGAGTCGTGTTTACAGAAGCTACTAACAATAATATTATTATTTATATAATAAAATAACTAGTTTAATTTGTCCTGAATTTTTTGTGGTTCAAATCAATTTAATATTATTGATCCGACGATTTTAATTAATTTACATTTTAACAAGACTCTACTACATTCTTTTTATCTATTCTCATCCTCATTCAAACCATTAGAGAGATTGGCTAGAACTCTATTACATTCTTTTTATCTCTCCTTATCTCCATTCTAACTATTAGAGAGTTTGGTTTAGACAGTTTTATATCTATGTAATAAAGTAGAGCGAAGTTTGAATCCAAAAGACAAAGAGAGGTCCAGATCGTTTTGACACAAAACATAAACAAATCTAACGGACAACGTAACCCCAACATAAAAGACGGTTCAGATCATCTCAAAAATTTTGATCCAATGGTCTACGATTAGTTCTAAATTTTTTTTTCCCCGCCCAACAACATTTCCTAACTCACGTCTCTCTCTTCACCAAAATCTATTAAATCTTTCTCTATCCCATCCAAAACCCAAATTATGCCTATTTTATCTACACACGGCACCCCCAATCACTCCAGCCCAAGCTAAACTCTCTCTCTCTCTTCTCTGCGGATAGACCCAACTCAGCCCCTTATCTCACAGCTCACTCCCTTTTTTTGTATATTCTTCTTAATCACCCCTTTCTATTTTTCTCCCAAATCTTCTTTCTCCCTCCCTACTCTCTCTGCGCTCTCACTCTATTCTCTTCGTGTGTCGCTGCCCAGCCACCGCCAACAAAAGCAAGCAATGACAACCAGTCGCCGGAGTAGGTACACCAGTGAAGAAAAATAACTACGTTCATGTATTTGTATTTCTACCTCTCTCTCTTCCAATCCCCCACCACCTACCCATATCTCTTACCTTCCCCCTATAACTCTCACACAGAGAAATTCGACCAAACTCGACACACACACACACACAATGGACACTCACGCATACACACATATTCGATTTTCACACATTTTCAGTTGTTTTATTCTTTGTGATTTTTTTATGTTCATTTTTTTTTATCTTAGATTTGGAACAGGACTTGAATCTACTTGGAAAGAAGATTCACTGGAAATTGCGATTCTTTGAATTTTTTGGTTTGATTCCATTTGTGGTTTCATACTGATTTTGTTTTTTTGATTTGTTCCTCGGGCAATTCCATTTGTTATTTGATTGATCTCATCTTAAATTTGTTTCTTTTTGGTTATAATGGTTGTCTCAATCTACTTGAATCTACTTGAATCCAGTACCCGCCATGGTTATAGAGATTGTTGAGGACTTGAAGGTTTTGGAGAGAGAGACAGATGCCCAGATGAGTTTTGGAAGCAATCATGGCAAACTCCAGGTAAACGATCAACCCCATATCAGTTTTTTCTCTTCCGTGTGTGGGGTGGGTCTCTTCATCTATTGTTAGTCTGTTAAGGTTTAATTTATGAATTTGGGTGATAAATTTCTATCTGGTAATTCTTAAATCAGTTGTATTTTACAAAATGTTGTTGACATATATTGTAATTTGCAGGAATTTTATGCTAAAAGTTTTTAAAATTTTCTAGCTATATTTTGTTCTTATTTATTGTAATTTGCAGAAGTTTGATTCCAAAAGTTGATTAAATTTTCTAGGAACCACGTTGTAATCTGTTCTTTACTGTCGAAAAGAACTAAAATGAGTTTTATGTGCTATATTTGCTGCAATTATTATTATTATTATCTTTTGCAGATTAGTAATGATTTTTGGTGAGTTGTATATTTTGTTGTTGTTGAGAGTTTCTAAAATTTGTTGCATTTAGTTGTATTTATGAAAGAATTCATTTGCAATCATTTCTCTCTATCAATTCAGCATCAACCAATTGATTAATATGTTATGTTATTTCTTTTGACATTTGCATAATTTGTTCTGCACAGCTATTGGTTGTAGCTATTGTATCCCTCAGCTGGTTGCAGCAGCTGGAACAGTCACTGTTCACGTCACTGTTTAGCTGCTGCCCTCAATTCATTCAAGACAACAGCTGCTCCTCTCTCTTTCCAGCTGTTACTTCTCAGCTATTAAAGTGCAGCTGGACCATTATTTCAGCTGACATGTCTGAGTCTTTCAGCTGGAATTTCAAGCAGGCTGTTTTGGATAGAAGCATTTTAGGAAATTATGCTTTCTAGAATATTTTTTAGTATTTCCATGTAACATCATGCATTAGAATTTTTAAATTCCTTTTGCGTTGTAATTAGATTGCATCGAGGGTTAAGACAAATGTCCCCCCTTATCTAGGTGTAATTTAATTTTTTCACATCAATAAATCTCCTCGCAACGTCGAGGTTCGTTTAAAAAAAAAATACTTTGACCTCCCTGACTGTGTCTTAGGACACCCATCATATTTTTCACACTTCTAATTTTTGTTATTGGTATCACATTGCTGCCTCAACTATCATGTTTCTCATATTATTCCTCTAACCATTGTTTTGCTGTTTCACATTGTCCCAATCGCAAACATTGGAAACATGTATTTCACTACACATGGATATTCTCCATTTCAAACATACCACACGTAATGCAAAACCAATACAAGAAGTTGAGAGGGAAAAATGAAAAACTGAGAAATTTTACCTTTGGCTTAAGCTTTCTTTCGTATGTAATTTATGTGCAGGACACATTGTATTTGCATTATGGGAAACAATATTTGAAAGATTGCTATATTGAAGGAAGTGTGGACTTCATTTCTGGGAATAGCACTGCTCTTTTGGAGCACTGTCATATTCATTGCAAGTCAACTGGATTCATAATTGTCCAAAGTAGGAAATCTTCACAAGAGACCACTGGCTATGTTTTCTTGAGGTTTGTGATTAACCACTTTTAGCTTCAAATTTCTATCTACCCTTATAATACGATCGATTCATGCAATGCATGAAATTTATTTAATTGTTTGCTTGGATAGGAACCACTTAAACACTTTTGAATGTTGACATCATTTTTTAGACACATTGGTTTTTTCCTTCAAATGTATTATCGATGTTTAGCTTAATTCTCATATGGTTGTGTATTCAGTGTGTAATTTCCAACAAAAATGGTTAACTTTTGTTCGTGGGTTTCGACACTTGGGCAATTGTTGGTTGTAAGGGCAATTGCTTTCCAATTTTTGGCAATTGCTTTATATTATTGAAGGAATTTTCTTTTTTAAATTTAGTTGATATATATATTTTTTTCTCATTTTGGTGAACTTGAGATGTTACTGATATGTATGTAATCATGCCCATATTTATAAACTGGATTTTAGTTTTTTTTGTTATAAACTTGATTATATAGATATGTTGAATAGATAGTTTTGGTTTTGGGTTTGAGATACTTATCGATTTCTGGTTTTGGCCTTGAGTTAATTTTATGGTTGTTGATTCAATTTTCTCTGATATATTGATGCAAATACTGTTTCATACATGACATTGGGGTAATTTCGATTCTTGACTCGGGATTTCATTTGCGGTTGCTGCTACCCTCTCTCTCTCGCTGTTACTATATTTCGCTAAACAATATTCCAGATTTGTTCAATAGTCTAATAGTCCAGATTTGTCCAATAGTCTAATATTCCAGATTTGTTCAATAGTCTAATAGTCCAGATTTGTTCATTTTTAGTCATTTTTTTACGAGTAACGCAGTGCCTTCAGGCACGGGCAATTACTAGTATATCTATATAATAAAGTAGCTAGATTTCTTTGTCTTTACCTTTTCGCGGCTCAGATCGTTTTGATCTGATGGTCCTAATTAGACTTTAATTCCTTTTACAATTCTAAGACTTCCATCTGTCATAAAACTCTTTTTATCTATCTATCTATCTTATATTCTCTCTCATACTATTATCTTTTTATTTTGTTTCTCCAGTGTTGGTTTTGTTATTATTTACGACATAAAACAAATAAAACAACATTTTATGCAATTATTTATTTCATGAAACTAATTTAAAATTTTTATATATATGATGACATGTATTTTGCCACTTGCTTTTTAATTTGTAAATAACACCTAATATAAATAAAAAATAGCACATTAACTATACACATCAAATAATATTTAACACGGAGTAAACCTTAGATTGTAAATTAATATATAATTTTATTAAAAAAATGTCATTTAATTTTTTCTAATTTATATTAAACTTTGTCGAATTAATATCAAATGAATTCAAACTTCAGGGGGTCTTCATGTTATTTATAAAATGTCTGAAGGTGTCCGTGTAATATTGTCAAAACTCAAGGGATGTTCGTGATTTTTACCCTTTTTTTAATTAAACATTAATTTATTATTATTTTATCTTAAAAACGTAAGCAGTTATTTGTTAGCAAGCAGGGATCGATCAACGGGGTCCCCATGCCTTACTCATTAGTGCTTCGGTGGTGGTGTGGTGACGGGCTACTCCAAATGGGTCTGTAGCTATGGCTAACCGAACATTCTACATCGGGGGAGACCCTTATGGTCACGCCCAGGGGGGGTCACTACTTGCTGGTCGCCCCTCTCCCCCATTTTCGGCTTCAAATAAAAAAATTTGTTAGAAGAGTTTGTTGGTAACCAAAAAAAAAATGTGTATGGATGTATTTCTGTGTATATTTATATATGGGAGATTTGACATTTAGTGATTAAATTTATAATTATATTGTGTCATTTGGGATTGAATAGTGATAATGACGATAAATTCATAAGTTTTATATATAAGTAAGATTTGGTTGATTTTTTTTATCGCTTAAAAATTGTGAATTTAATTGTGTCCTGTTAAATTTTTTTTTTTTTGCTTGAGATATTTATTACATGGGGATATGATATATTGAAAATACGGTGGTTGAGTTTATAATTATATTTTGTTATTGGATTGAGTAGTAGTAGAGGTGATAAATTCATGAGTCTTATAAATGAGTAAGATTTTATTTATTGGTTAAAGATTGTAAATTTTAATGGGTTATGTTAGTATTTTTTTTAAGAGTCAATTATATATAGGTGTTGTTTTGAGAAGTTTTTATATATTTTTATGAAAGTTCCATTAATATGGAGGATATTGTCCACAATATATTTCGAGTCATTTTAAAATAAGAATTTGTATGAATATTTTAGGCCATTCATTTTAAATTTGGATAATTGTTTAGAATTTTTTTATTTGTTATATAGTGCCTTCAGGCACGGGCAATGACTAATATGTATATATAAGATAGAAGTAATTTCAAAATTTTCAAATTGAGATTAACACTCTCAATTTAGAAAAGCAGAAGAATAACTTAGATTTAATTAAAATTTAGATATACGGTTTAGATCTTATCTAAATTCATTTAATCTAATCTAATCTAATGACTCACAATACATCCCACCCAAATCCCAAATCCCACATCCCACCCAAAAATTAAAACCCACTACACAAAACCCCAAAAAAGTCAGTATGTCTCCTCCCTCCATCTCTCTCTCTCCTACGACAGACGTTCTCGCCAAAAAATCACACACACACATAGGGGTGTTCACCATACCCTACGGAGAGGAAATATAGTCTTTTATCTTCCTACCCGATACTTTGCGAAAGAATTTTTTCTTACCCTACCCTACCCGATCAGGTGTAGTATTCCTACCCCACTTCCTACCCGATTAATCGGGTAGAAAGTCGGGTAAATACTTTTGTAGCTATTAATTTTTGGATCATTTTAACAATTCAATTAAATAACATGCACCAATTTAACAACACAATAAATCAATAACACTAAAACATAAAACAGCTACAACAACAATTACAAAAAAACACAAGAAAACATGACCATCAATCCATCATAATTGTTACACAAATACAATAACAATTATTTTAATTTTAAACCATATGAAACACATTAAAATCATAACTACTCCAATAGATCACTAGTTCACCACAAATCATGTAACCTACATAAAAAACAAGTTTATATTTTAGCAACTCAAATATCCACAACAATAACAATGTTATAATATAAATTATACCACACAAATACTCTTATAATTACTAAAAAAAATATAAAAAAGTTAAATATATTTTTTGCGGGTAGGGTAGGGTAGGAATGCGAAAATTGATAGGTATTCCGCATTCCTACCCGATTTAATCGGAAGACCAAAAACTCTTCTGCATTCCTACCCTATTTTTGCGACTAACCGTTCAGTAGGGTAGGGTAGGGTCGGGTAGGGTATGAAATTGCGGCCAATCGGAAATTTGAACACCCCTACACACACACAACGATAGACTTTCTCTCTCGCTTTCTCCTACGACAGTCTGGCTCACCTCACCACCGGCGACGACCACTCACCCAGGTAAGCCCCCCTCTCTCTCACGACACACACAAACATTCAACCCCCCCCCCCCCCACACACACACATTCTAACTCATACACACACATCGCACACCATATACATACACAGATCAGCGAACCCACACACTCAACATCGCACACACCGCAACGACTTGGGATTGAAAAAAAAAAGTTTTCTTTGCGTTTGTATATTTTCGTGGAAAAGGGTTATCTGAGTTAGAATTATTTGGAGAAATCTTTGTTTGATTTGAGTGAAACACCATATTTGTGAGAAATATTTTGAAGAACTGATAAAGCCAAGAAATTGCTAGGGATTTGGCAAAATTTCAGGCACAGGCATGAGGTGTTTTAATGTTTCTGTAGTGTCTTGATAAGTTTGTTAATGGGAATGGTGATTAAAATTTAATTGATTATGTACATCAACTGTCCTTTTCTTTTTCCAAATTAATAATGGGATATGATTGATATACAAAATTTAAGATGGAGATGGGATTTAGAGAATACCTGAATGTTTTGGATTAAATTCGGTCTTAAGTGTTATGGGTGTATATTGTTCATCACATTGTGATATGAAATCTTCCCCCAGAAAACATGAAGAGGAGTTGGAGTTGGAGTTGAAAAATTCGAGACTTGTCCGCATAAATGAGAAGCTACACATGTGAGGTACTTTTTTTTCATTTCCAAGCTTTTTTTACTTTTTAGGTGCTTACTGTTATTATTTCTATTTTGAGATTGTTATCATTCATTACTATTTTATTATTGCATATAATTGAAGATCATCTGTATTGTTTTCTTTTGCATGTCCAATGGGGTATGGATTCACTTAATTGTGTAACTACCGAAATAACATTAATTTTTGTTGTTAATTAATTATTACCAAGTCTAACATTATTACACTGTGACACCTTTCTGAATAAGTGGCAGCACTTTTTAATGTAAAAGCATCAATGTAATTATTGTTATATTGATTTGTTTGGATTCGACTCATTACAATTTAGTTGTTTGTTGTTGAGAGTTTTTATGGGGTTAAGATATTTTCATGCTTGAATTGGATATGGATACCTATGAAACACAAACACTCTCAAATTGTGTGATAAATTAAAAGGCAAAAAAAAATAAAATAGTGCTTGAGCTATTTAACTTCCAAAATCAGTGTTCGATTTTTTTTTGTGTGTTAGACAATGCCTTCATATTGCTCGAAGTCCACTGATGCACTGCATGCAACAATTGTTCTTTTGCATAGGTACTTTAATGACATGCAATGATTTGAGTTGCTCCTTTGTTTCAAAAAACCTCGGTTCCCCTATTTAACGATGATATTGTTTTTAGTCAATTGACTCTTTACTTTGGTACTTAGTCACACTCTCTCTCTCTCTGGTATATTTCTTCTTTTTGAAATGCAATGAGTTTCTTTATTTGTTGGCTTTTCAGATTGAAGATGTAAAGAAAGACCATTTGGCCTTGTTTTGTTGATTGCTTTTCTGGTAGTAATTTGGTCTTGATTTCATTGATTTCAGTTTAATTTTACTTAGTGCAATTCAGACGGTTTTATGATTTTATGGAAATTGTTCTAATTGTTTAATTGAATTTTTTTCTTATAATGTTTAGTCAGTTTTTGAGGAACCATAGGTCTAGAAATTCAAGTTTAGTTCTTCATGGTGATTTTTGGTCACATCTTTTTCATTCTTTTAGAATTCGAAATGTTTATGGATTGATGAGTCTATATATCCTTGTTTGTATGTTGAAAATAATGGTTTGGGGAACGTTTAGTGCCAACTGGTATTGTGATCATACCAATGATGACCGAGTGTGTGGGATGGATAAATGTTTTAGTGGTGATGCACTGGTGAAGTAGATTGGGGTGATTGTTTTGTGCAATTGTGGTGGTGACAGATTGGGTTTTATGGATTGATGCAACAACCAATTATGACTTTCTAGAAAGTTTTCCATTGTTACTCTTCAAGTTATTTTTATTTTTTGGTTATTTTTTCTTGGTGTAATGTGTGAATTTGATGCAACTTAGATGAGAGATGTTTCTTGCTTTGTTTAATTTTGATGAGTCCAAAAGTAACTGGGTCAAGCCCAATTTAAATGAACCAAGAAAGCCCGAAGGAAGTTCCAAATCAAGGCTGGGTCAACCCATCTAGAAGGATGCCAAAGCACCAAATGAAGCAAGAGGCCAGCACCAGGACCAAGGGGGGCGCCGCCCAAGGCCCCTAGGAGGGCGCCGCCCAAGGTCCCCAAATGGGCGCCGCCCATAGGGTCCCTTAGGGCGCCGCCCATAGGCAGCCCCTTGAGCCCTCCTTTGTCCTCCTCCGTTGTCTTCCCCTCAGTCCACCTCAGTGCCATGGGAATGACTCCGATGCAAGTCCAAACGAACGTGGCCCACTCCAACTCAAGTCAAGACAGGTCAAGACCAGTCCAAGATCTTCCTCCGACTGAATAGGAGCACGAGGGAGAGAATAGCGGGATGAAGATTGAGAAGATCAAGTCCTACCAAAATAGAACTTACCAAAATGGTAGAGTCCTACCATAACTGTACTTACTAAATTATAGTGACCGCCTCACCGCCTCTCCCAACCTATATAATGTAAGTCCTCTCCATATGAAAGACAGACCTTGAAAACCTCTGCACGCCTTGAAACCCCTACACTTACCCTCATACACACTGCTCTCTCTCTAGAAGCACTGTAACTCCGATATATACCGTCCGGTGACATGTTCATCACTTCCTTGAGACCTCTACACCTTGAGCTCTCTACACACACTACACCTCTCTCCACCGAGAGCTTTGTCTCTCTACACCAAGTCTCTCTCCCTCAATGCACTGTAACTCTCCGGAGTACCATTATTCATCAATAAAGAACACCAGGCCACCGCTGTCGTTCCCGATAGTGGACGTAGGTCAACCGGACCGAACCACTATAAATCTCTGTGTTGATCTATTATTTATTGTTTTGCCATTGATTGCCAATTAATTGCTTATTAATCATACCCGTACACATTCTTGACTGTTGATCTTGCACGAAAACCAATTTGTGCATCATCAGTTTGACGCCGTCTGTGGGAACGACTAGTTTCCTATTCTCTTTCAATCTATGACAATCACTACCCGATCAATGAGTTAACAACTGGGGGACAACAACCCAGCACACCGAGAGGAGGCTCCGCTACGGCGACCCCTATCGTCGGGCAATAGCTCCTACAGACCATGCAACTGCTCTAAGGAGGCAGCACCCCTCACCCTGTGGGATGAGCCCCACTCCTTCCAATAGGAGAGGAGCAACAACCTAATCACTCAAGGAGCCAAGCAGCACCCCGCCATGGAGGCCTCGCCAGAGCGCCCCAAGGCCACACCAGGGTGCCCCTCGCCCAGTAGTCCCTCTTTAGCGCACAGGGAACTCACGTGTTCCCCATCCTCATGTACCTGCGTAGGAGGACGAGAGAGAATGCCAATGACTCTCATCTATCCTTTATCGTTTTATATTATTTATTCTGTTATTTATTATTTTATGAAATAACTTTCTGCGAAGATTATTGTGTCCAGAATTGTTGTGCTTTCCTAAAATTAACAGACAGCTTACAAAAGTCTGAACATGATCTAGCAACAAGGTAGACAAAAGGCGACCATCGTCAAGCGCCCAGCAACAGGCGCCCTCAGCAGTAGATGCCGACGAGGGGTCTCAGATGCGCCCCCCATGATGCCAACGAGGGGTCTCGCCCCCTCTCACTAGGCACTCAGCAGCAGGCGCCCAATCTCAGGCATCCAGTAGCAGGTGCCCAATCTTAGGCGCCTAGCGCCCAGCAGCAGGTGCCCAGCACCAGGCGCCCAATCTCAGGCGTCCAGCAGCAAGTGCCCCACACCAGGCACCCAGCAGCAGGTGCCCAGCACCAGACGCCCAATCTCAGGCGTCCAGCAGCAAGTGCCCCACACCAGGCACCCAGCAGCAGGTGCCCAACACCTAGGCGCCCAGCAGCAGGGGCCCACCAGGCACCCAGCTCCTCAGCATCATCTCTCATCTCCTCCATCTCTATGGAGTGAGCCTCTAGCCTAGTAGCTCTCTCGAGTGCTACTTGAAGGTCAGCCTCAAGTTGGGCAGCCCTTTCATGCGCAAGCCTCAACTTCTCAGCGGCATCCTCTCGTGCCTGCCGCTTGAGCCTTAACAGTTTCACGGCATCCTCTCGTGCCTGCCGTGCAAGCTACGCGGCATCCTCTCGCGTCTGCCGCACAAACCATTGACTGCTCTTCAGTAGCCTCATGTGTCCGCCTCTCCGCTGCCAGGCCATCAATTACCTCCCTGATCTTTAGCGTATCTGTAAATAAGCAGGGCAAAACAACAGCCACCTATAGGCATTCAAAGCCAAAAATATAAAGGAAGAAAGCCAAAGAGGAGTGCGGGACACACATTGTAAGCCTCTGCTACGGCAGCCATCTCTCGAGACTACACGTAGCTCGGCATCTATGACTCTGCTCTCGTGCACGTAGTCACCAAGTAAGCCTCTGCTACGGCAGCCATCTCCCGAGACTATACGTAGCTCGGCCTCTATGACTCTGCTCTTGTGCACGTAGTCACCAAATAAGCCTCTGCTACGGCAGCCATCTCCCGAGACTATACGTAGCTCGGCCTCTATGACTCTGCTCTCGCGCAAGTAGTCACCTTGTAAGCCTCTGCCACGGCAGCCATCTCCCGAGACTATACGTAGCTCGGCCTATCACTCTGCTCTCGCGCAAGTAGTCACCTCTACTACGGCAGCCATCTCCCGAGACTATACGTAGCTCGGCCTATGACTCTGCTCTCGCGCAAGTAATCACCTAGTAAGCCTCTGCCACGACAGCCATCTCTCGAGACTATACGTAGCTCGGCCTATGTAGTCTGCCACGACAGCCATCCTCCGAGACTAAAAGTAGCTCGACCTCAGTTCATGCGGCCCTCCTACGGAACGTCTACAATGACTTTGCTCTCATGCAAACAGTCTGTCTCTCTCTCCAGGTAATCATGTTAAATATTTGAATATTGGGATAACATTATTTTTGTCAGGCACACTTTTGAAGCTCAGGTTGCAGTCCCCGTAGCAAGACCGCATTGGAGTCTCAACTCCTACAGTAGTACAACAGTTAGCTCTATGGTACACACATGAGCCACAGTCTGGGAAAGAGTGGGGGCACCACCGGGTCCCTTCTCCCAGGAAGCAATCTAGCCATCGGACCTTAACTGAGAAGCACTGGGGGCATCAAACCTCGCCCTCTTGGGAGGAGGAGAAGACACCACCCTAAAAGCACAAGGAGTCTCCATCATCGCCCTATCAACAGGATGCCTGTAATCAGAGACAATGTCAGCTAATGGCTAAGCACCAGAGAGGCGCCACCATAACAAGACTCAAAGGCGTCACCCAAACATAGTAGTGCCCAAGGCCTCTTGGCTTCGCCCTGCCAACCTCTTGGTGTCACCCAAAGCACCCTACCAGCCTCCAAGTGGGGCCCACAGCACTTCAGGCGCCGCCCAAGCTGTCCCCGGCACCCGTGGAGCCGAAAGCCTCGCCTTTCCTTCTCTCGCCCTGACTGACAAAGGCGTCGCCCACTAGGGTCTCACCCATGTCACTCTCCCCTCTTTGTACTGAAGTTGTACCGTCTCCAATCAAGAACCGAACACTAGGGTCTCCTCCTTGCTCCACTGCCCAAGTCACTGGCGCCATCGATGAAGACCCAACAGGAGCAATCACAAATAAAAAAAAGAAAGAAAAGAAAAAGAAAAGAAAGAGAGGATGAGGCGTTGCCCAGGGGGGAACCAGTAGGCGTCGCCCAAAAAAAAAAAAAGAATGGTGTTGAATAGTGAAAAAGAGTGTTGAATAGTGAAAAAGGAGTTGAATAGTGAAAATGGAGTTAAATAGTAAAAAAGGGGTTGAATAGTGCAATATGGCGTTAAACCATGAGGAACGGAGATGAACAGTAACCTTGAAGGTGAAAAACAGTAGCCTTAAAGGTGATGAACAGTAGCCTTGAGAGGAAACGGTGATGAACAGTAACCTTGAAGGTGATGAACAGTAGCCTTGAGAGGAAACGGCCGCCCACCTCAGCTTGGCCTAAGCAGCCTCGCCCAAATGGACACGCAGCGTGCAAACAGCCTCGCCAGCGCCTAGCTAGCACCTGCGCCCATGCCCAGCGGTCTTCACGCCTTGGGCGCCGCCCTCATGGCCTCATGGGCGCCGCCCTCATGGCCTCATGGGCGCCGCCCTCATGGCCTCATGGGCGCCGCCCTCATGGCCTCTCATGGCGCGCCAACCTCCTGACCTCCACTTATAAAAAAAAAGGGGGGTCCGATATCAGTAAACTCAGCAGAGTCCCTGAAGGTGAAAAAATATCGTAGGGAGCAAGAAAACTCCTGCTCAAATGAAGACGAAGCACATGCCCTCAACCTCTTTCTCTTGCGAAAAGTCAGAGACTTGGGGCATGGGGGGCAAATGATGAGTCCAAAAGTAACTGGGTCAAGCCCAATTTAAATGAACCAAGAAAGCCCGAAGGAAGTTCCAAATCAAGGTTGGGTCAACCCATCTAGAAGGATGCCAAAGCACCAAATGAAGCAAGAGGCCAGCACCAGGACCAAGGGGGGCGCCGCCCAAGGCCCCTAGGAGGACGCCGCCCAAGGTCCCCAAATGGGCGCCGCCCATAGGGTCCCTTAGGGCGCCGCCCATAGGGTCCCTTAGGGCGCCGCCCATAGGCAGCCCCTTGAGCCCTCCTTTGTCCTCCTCCGTTGTCTTCCCCTCAGTCCACCTCAGTGCCATGGGAATGACTCCGATGCAAGTCCAAACGAACGTGGCCCACTCCAACTCAAGTCAAGACAGGTCAAGACCAGTCCAAGATCTTCCTCCGACTGAATAGGAGCACGAGGGAGAGAATAGCGGGATGAAGATTGAGAAGATCAAGTCCTACCAAAATAGAACTTACCAAAATGGTAGAGTCCTACCATAACTGTACTTACTAAATTATAGTGACCGCCTCACCGCCTCTCCCAACCTATATAATGTAAGTCCTCTCCATATGAAGGACAGACCTTGAAAACCTCTGCACGCCTTGAAACCCCTACACTTACCCTCATACACACTGCTCTCTCTCTAGAAGCACTGTAACTCCGATATATACCGTCCGGTGACATGTTCATCACTTCCTTGAGACCTCTACACCTTGAGCTCTCTACACACACTACACCTCTCTCCACCGAGAGCTTTGTCTCTCTACACCAAGTCTCTCTCCCTCAATGCACTGTAACTCTCCGGAGTACCATTATTCATCAATAAAGAACACCAGGCCACCGCTGCCGTTCCCGATAGTGGACGTAGGTCAACCGGACCGAACCACTATAAATCTCTGTGTTGATCTATTATTTATTATTTTGCCATTGATTGCCAATTAATTGCTTATTAATCATACCCGTACACATTCTTGACTGTTAATCTTGCACGAAAACCAATTTGTGCATCATCAAATTTTATAATAGGTTCGTAATACCCATAAAAAGCAAATAAAGAGCAAGGAGTGTACTCAAAATTGTTATGATGTCTTTATTAATTAATTGGGGTCCACATTGACGCAAAATAAATAGATGGTTAAACTATAATTCTTTTTTTTTTTTTTTTTATAACCAAGGGAGCATATAATGAGAAATGTGTGTGATTTCATATGGGTTTGTGTGTTGTCCAACGAAAACGGTTTATTGTTTGGTCATGAATGCATGAACATTACTAGGTCTATGTTGTAGTAGTTGGTAAATCTTTTTATTAAGGCAGAATTGTGGTTGGTGGATCCCAATTAATTTTAACTTGGTCAAAAAATCAACCGAAGCTCGAATTTCAACTTTGTTTAGTGGATTTTAATTAATGAATTTTTTTTGTATTATAAAGTACATTTAGGCATGACAACTAACTAGGAGGCACAATATAATGATTTTATTGGTTATTTGGCTTCTACGGGATAAATGAATGTACTTAGTTATTGATATTAGCCTCGGTTTAGTGTTAGTTTAGTTTATAATTTGTATCTTATTCATTTTGTATTAGATGTTTGGATTATTATATTGCAGCAGTTGATAAACAATGGTAATAGCTATATTAACGTGATATGATAAGATTATTGATTTAAGGTAGTGTTTATTTACAGAAAGGTTTGATTATGAGTTGTACACACAGGTTGATATTATCAATTAGATCATGTTTTCAAGGAGAACTCTATCGAAATTTTTTTAAAGATAAAAGTTGGTTTATATTAACTACTGAGATTTTATGTGTTACACCAATTATTTTGGTTTGATATTCACGTGTATAGTTATAGCTATATGTAATATATTATTGGTAGTAATATTGTTGAACATGTGGTTTTATTTGTTACACCAATTATTTTAATTTGGTATAAAAAAATATATATTTCTCAATTTCCTCAGTGATCTCTCTTTTATTTGGTATGCCTTTTAATTAATCACAATTTTTTTTTATTATTCCGTACTTTCAGGCACGGGTAATTACTAATTATTATATATTACTAAGTTAAAGTTTAGCCAAGCTCAAACTGTACAAAAAGGTGAGTAAACGAAAGACATAATAGTCTTACATATAGATCCAGCAAGACCAACCATCGGTACATTGAATTTTACAAGTTCAACAACAGTGGGTAACGCGTTTAAGTCTTTGACCATTATACTGTGTCGAAATTAATCTAGAACGGTTGATTTTCATGTGGATGATTTGTAACCATCGATTGACAAAAGTAATAAAATAAGATAGACTTTAAATATGACAAATTTTTATTAGATGAAGAACTGACTTTTGATACCACAATTGAACACATCGATTGTATTGAGCTTTCTTATTTCTCATGATTGAATTGAAATGAAAAAAAAACTCCAACCCTAAGGTAGTTCGAGTGATAATAGGGACAACCAACTAACTGGGGTAACCCAATTGGCCAGAGTCTCTGACTTCCTAGTGGGAGGTAAGGGGTTCGAAGTCCTCTGGGCGCAAAAAGTGTGGCTGATTGGTAGGACAAGATCTCAGTTGCTTGGACGAACCGTATCCAAGTATCTGGTGTGGGTCTTGAGTCCCTGGAGAAACGCAAATCCTGATTTAACTGGTGTATGAGTTGAGGGACTGGTTCATACACCCGGACTTTACCTTTGGTTTTACTCAGAATTACGAGCCTGAGTGACATAAGCACACCTCTACCTGATAATTCTAACCATTGAATAAATAGTGGGTTCCAATAAATGCTGAGACCCACGGTGAAATTAATGGTTATAATTATCAAGTCTAATTTTTAAATTTATTTTTTAAGTTCATGTAACATTATTCTATTAAAAAAAAATAATGAGCATTCTTTTGTATTTTTTATTATCTTGTATAGTATTGTATGAATTATTTTTGAGTTAAGTAATTTTTAAATAACACAAACAAGATATGAAAGTTAACTTTATTCAACCATCAAGTCACACTGCTCTGCCTGATCCACCAGAAAATTTTCAATGTAAAAATGAGTCATCGTGGGGGTAAGGCCTGCCATCTTACCCCATGCTCATGGGTCACACATGGGCCTCTATTTGGTGGACTGGGTTTATGGGTGTTAATCGTGTTAGATTAAAGTGAAAATTGGAAGTGAGTCCCCCTAGATGTACTTGTTTGGAGATGAGTCCGGCAAGGAAACTTATAAGGGGCTAAGTCCATGTTTAAAATTATATGTAATGACTTAAGTCCACTTTTTTTTTTTATCTCAAAAATACCCTTCCTTAAAAGGAAGTTAAATTAATTTCCTATTTTGAAAATTGTTATCCCTTAATTCAAGGTCAATTAAAATATGTAAATAAATCTCCATCATAAATTTAAAATTCAAATTCAAATATCTCTCTCTCTCTCTCTATATATATATATATATATATCAAATTCAAAGCTCTCTCTCTCTCTATATATATATATAAAATCTCCATCATAAATTTAAAATTCAAATTCAAAACTCTCTCTCTTTCTCTCTTTCTCTCTCTCTCTATATATATATATCAAATTCAAAACTCTCTCTCTCTCTCTCTATATATATATATAAAATCTTCATCATAAATTTAAAATTCAAATTCAAAGCTCTCTCTCTTTCTCTCTCTCTCTCTCTCTCTCTCTCTCTCTCTCTCTATATATATATATATATATATATATATATATATATATCAAATTCATGTTACTATTTTTTTTATTATGTTACTGTTCATGTTACTACTTTTGTTGAGTATGTTACTGTTCATCTTCCTATTATTTTGAGCATGTTACTGTTTTTGTTAAACATGTTACTACTATTATTTTACTAAATATTAATATTCAATGTTACTATTTGTTTTGTTTTTGAATATTACTATTTTTTGTATTTGAATAGTACTATTTTTTGCGTTTGAATTTGAGAGAAATAATTTTTGTTAAGTATGTTACAATTTTTGTTGAACATGTTACTGTTGTTATTTTTTAAAAATATTAATATTGAATGTTTCAAATTTTTTTTTATGTTTAAATGTTACTATTTTTTTGTGTTTAAATGTATTATTTTTTGTATCCAAATCATAACTTTTTTTGTATTTGAATGTTACTATTTTTTATTTTTAATGTTACTATATATATATATGCACCTAACCTATATATGGATATAGATAGATAAGAGAGAGGCAAAATTTTAATGTTAGTCAAACTCTTAACCTATATATGGATATAGATAGATATGAGAGAGAAAATATTTTAATGTTAGTCAAACTCCTAAGATTTAGGAGTTTTTAATTTTTAGTTTTATTTCACTTCTAAAGGAAAGGGATAATATGGTAAAATTGACAAAAAACGGACTTCATAACAAATAAGTTTCTTTGACGGACTTAAGTCCAAACAAGTCCATATAGGGGGACCGGCCTCCAAATTTCCCTAGATTAAATAGTTATAAGTTGGGTCTAATCGTGCTCATTTAGAAAATCAGTAAATTCGCACACGATTGACTTAATTAAACGGATGAAAATCTTCAAATCGAACATTATTTATTTATTAAGCGAGTTATACGACACGACTCGTTTAATAAACGAATCGAGCTGTGTAGAATTGAGTTAACACGAGTGAATGGAGTCCGCTCTGTTAGCGGATTGCTACCATGTCCAATGACCGCTGCCTTACGTCCTTAACCCTTTTAACATATCACTCGTTTGACCTGTTTGTTTTAAAAATGATGTAATTCGCTAAAAGAAATTATTATTAATTTTTTTTAAAACTTAATTTAAACAAGTAAACAGGTTAACATGTGACCCAAACACGACCCATTTATTAAACAGGTCTAGCAGGTTCACCTGTTTACCACCTGAATCCAATAAGATCTCACCAAAACCGACCTAACTCCGTGTCGATTTGTGTCGGATTTAAACATGCCTAACTGGGTTGACCATGATCTAATATTCTACCAAATTTTTAGGTTAGTCTGACTGCTGCATTTTTTTTTTTTTTTGGGTACTAAAAGAATGTCATATAAATTTTTTGAAAGTGATGATACCTAGAAAAAAGCTCTAAGTATGAGCTCGGACGTTTAAGGTTAGACAAGGAGTTCAGACACAGTAACCAGGGCTCCGCAATCCAGACCTCAAGCTCTGCTCAAAGAAAACAAACGGGAAATTGAAAGGGAAACAGTTGGCTGGTGAATGGCATCCTCAAAGCAATGGAAAGCTAGAATCAAGGCACAAAACTCTCAACTAACCAAGATTCTCTCCCAAAAATCAAGGAAGATCCCACGGATGAAGGGCAAAGATCTCGGTAAAAATCCCTTAGAGATAGGAATTACACTATAAATATTGTACATCGCCTCAATCAAGGAGGGAGAACCCTATTGGCATCCAAGGCATCCTGTAAAATATTTTTGAGAGATATACAAATCTTAGGAGCAAGAGACTCCATTGAAGAGTGGACTAGCCGAGCTCTCAAGCCGGTGAACCACTATATTTTATTATGTTGCACACACCACACCTCAGATAATCAGAGCATTCACCCACCGATTCACGAGCCTTGTAGCTCAGATCCATCCCATACCATTGAACCCAAACTCATTGCTCATTCGCGTAGATTTACACCATCAGTTTGGCGCCGTCTGTGGGAACGACTGTTCCTGTTACAAATAAGCTGATCTCTCAGTGACTGATGGTAACGACTCGAAACATGAGCAGAAGCCAAACAAACCCACCACGAATGCAGGATCAGCAGGAAGCCACCAACGGCAGGCAACCTGAGAACGTCCAGGAGACGAACCCTCCCAGGGGGATTCCCCCCACCAACAATGAGTTGGCAGCCCTTCGCCAAGCCAACGAGCGCTTGATACAACAGAATGAGGAACTCTTGAAACTCTTGCACTGCCCACAGGAGGCACAACGGGCCCAAGAAGGCCAGAATAACCCCCAACGCAGGGAGCAGCAACACCTCAACCCCCTCAGAGAAGCCGACGAAAGGGGGGAAAATAGCCAGACCATGGGGGAAGTCCCTCATCAACCCCTTAGGAACGGCCACAACGAAGAGGTACAAAGTCAGAACGGTGGGGGCGAGAGGGACGATTTTTTTCCCTACCAGCAGGACAGGAGAGAACAGCACTGGGAGCAACGTTTCAAGGACATCCAACAAGAGCTCAGCCACATGAAAGAGGCTGTAAAGAGCAAGACTCCGGTTACAATGGACGCCCTAGTACAACAGACTGAGTCCCCATTCACCACTGGAGTGCTGCACTTTCCTCTCCCACCAAAGTTCAGGATGTCTCAGATAGAGGTCTTTGACGGAACGAAAGATCCCGTAGATCATCTCAACACTTACAAGAACCAGATGGAGCTGCATGGATACCAAGATCCTGTACGTTGCAGAGCTTTTGCCATCACGTTAAAAGGCTCTGCTCTGGCCTGGTTTCACAGGCTCCCACCAGCCTCGATCTCATCCTTTAGAGAGCTCTCCATAGCTTTTGTATCTCACTTTATAGGAGCTCGGATATACAGAAAGCCGAGCTACCACCTGTTGAATGTAAAACAGGGACCCAACGAGAACCTACGGTCTTATGTCCAAAGGTTCAATTCAGAATCTCTGAAGGTAGATATTCCAGATGAGAAGTTTGCTATCACTGCTTTCATTGCTGGATTAGGAGTGCAATCGAAGGATTTGATATTTTCTATATCAAAGAACCCGCAAGCAAGCATGGCAGAGGTGCTGGCTAAAGCAGAAAAGTATATTAATGGCGAGGAAGCCCTTCTCTCAAAGGTAGGGGGCTCATCCTCACAGAAGGAAAAAGTGAAGGAAGAAAATAAGAGGGATCGAAGTCCTAGGAAAGAAAGAAGACGAGATAGGTCCCCAAGAAGAGACAGGGATCGCTCCCCCAAGAGAAGGGAAGATGTCATAAACTCAAGATGAGCTCTTCAGCTCATAAACTCAAGATGAGCTCTTCAGCTCATAAATTCAAGATGAGCTCTTCTAGCTTTGTGCCTTGATTCTAGCTTTCCATGATTTTTGGGAGAGAATCAAGGCACAAAGCTAGAAGAGCTAGAATCATGGAAAGCTAGAATCAAGGCACAAAGCTAGAAGAGCTCATCTTGAGTTTATGAGCTGAAGAGCTCATCTTGAGTTTATGAGCTGAAGAGCTCATCTTGAGTTTATGACATCTTCCCTTCTCTTGGGGGAGCGATCCCTGTCTCTTCTTGGGGACCTATCTCGTCTTCTTTCTTTCCTAGGACTTCGATCCCTCTTATTTTCTTCCTTCACTTTTTCCTTCTGTGAGGATGAGCCCCCTACCTTTGAGAGAAGGGCTTCCTCGCCATTAATATACTTTTCTGCTTTAGCCAGCACCTCTGCCATGCTTGTTTGCGGGTTCTTTGATATAGAAAATATCAAATCCTTCGATTGCACTCCTAATCCAGCAATGAAAGCAGTGATAGCAAACTTCTCATCTGGAATATCTACCTTCAGAGATTCTGAATTGAACCTTTGGACATAAGACCGTAGGTTCTCGTTGGGTCCCTGTTTTACTTTCAACAGATGGTAGCTCGGCTTTCTGTATATCCGAGCTCCTATAAAGTGAGATACAAAAGCTATGGAGAGCTCTCTAAAGGATGAGATCGAGGCTGGTGGGAGCCTGTGAAACCAGGCCAGAGCAGAGCCTTTTAACGTGATGGCAAAAGCTCTGCAACGTACAGGATCTTGGTATCCATGCAGCTCCATCTGGTTCTTGTAAGTGTTGAGATGATCTACGGGATCTTTCGTTCCGTCAAAGACCTCTATCTGAGACATCCTGAACTTTGGTGGGAGAGGAAAGTGCAGCACTCCAGTGGTGAATGGGGACTCAGTCTGTTGTACTAGGGCGTCCATTGTAACCGGAGTCTTGCTCTTTACAGCCTCTTTCATGTGGCTGAGCTCTTGCTGGATGTCCTTGAAACGTTGCTCCCAGTGCTGTTCTCTCCTGTCCTGCTGGTAGGGAAAAAAATCGTCCCTCTCGCCCCCACCGTTCTGACTTTGTACCTCTTCGTTGTGGCCGTTCCTAAGGGGTTGATGAGGGACTTCCCCCATGGTCTGGCTATTTTCCCCCCTTTCGTCGGCTTCTCTGAGGGGGTTGAGGTGTTGCTGCTCCCTGCGTGGGGGGTTATTCTGGCCTTCTTGGGCCCGTTGTGCCTCCTGTGGGCAGTGCAAGAGTTTCAAGAGTTCCTCATTCTGTTGTATCAAGCGCTCGTTGGCTTGGCGAAGGGCTGCCAACTCATTGTTGGTGGGGGGAATCCCCCTGGGAGGGTTCGTCTCCTGGACGTTCTCAGGTTGCCTGCCGTTGGTGGCTTCCTGCTGATCCTGCATTCGTGGTGGGTTTGTTTGGCTTCTGCTCATGTTTCGAGTCGTTACCATCAGTCACTGAGAGATCAGCTTATTTGTAACAGGAACAGTCGTTCCCACAGACGGCGCCAAACTGATGGTGTAAATCTACGCGAATGAGCAATGAGTTTGGGTTCAATGGTATGGGATGGATCTGAGCTACAAGGCTCGTGAATCGGTGGGTGAATGCTCTGATTATCTGAGGTGTGGTGTGTGCAACATAATAAAATATAGTGGTTCACCGGCTTGAGAGCTCGGCTAGTCCACTCTTCAATGGAGTCTCTTGCTCCTAAGATTTGTATATCTCTCAAAAATATTTTACAGGATGCCTTGGATGCCAATAGGGTTCTCCCTCCTTGATTGAGGCGATGTACAATATTTATAGTGTAATTCCTATCTCTAAGGGATTTTTACCGAGATCTTTGCCCTTCATCCGTGGGATCTTCCTTGATTTTTGGGAGAGAATCTTGGTTAGTTGAGAGTTTTGTGCCTTGATTCTAGCTTTCCATTGCTTTGAGGATGTCATTCACCAGCCAGCTGTTTCCCTTTCAATTTCCCGTTTGTTTTCTTTGAGCAGAGCTTGAGGTCTGGATTGCGGAGCCCTGGTTACTGTGTCTGACCTCCTTATCTGACCTTAAACGTCCGAGCTCATACTTAGAGCTTTTTTCTAGGTATCATCACATAGTGACCTCTGTGAGCTACCTCCCAATGCTGGGAAGATATCCCTGAACCACGAAAGTGATCAAAGGAAGACGGTAATCAACTTCTGTATTTTTTTGATATTTTTATATTTATACAATAAAATACTTAGTAATTTGAATTTTTATTTTTACATATTCCCCCCATTCTATCAAATCAAATGCTCTTCCCCAAATTTCACATCTCTCTATCTCTTCTATCTCATGCATCCGATAGCCCTTTTCTCTTTCCAACTTCTCTCATCTTATCTTTCTCTATTTATCTGAACAGCGACCACCATTCTCACATCGACCCAAACGACCATATATTTTATATTACTCAGTCTGCAGTTCTTACCAGAACTTGCTTCAACTCTCACACAGCCCAAAGCCATACTTTTTTTGGTGACTCCAAGCAAATAACTTGTTCATTGAATGGGTTTTAATCCTGCAAATTAAACAGATCCAATGCATAAGTAGTTATACAGTTAACAGTTGCAGCTAAGATATTGTGGCAGACTGGCACTGTGGTGAGTCTGGTGACCCTATCTAGGAGATCATAAATTTGATAATAACTTAGGCATGGCCTTTCAAGGTTTTTAAGGGAGGGAGGCAGTGTGATCCTAGTAATGCTCCGGATTCCAAATTACATCCCAAATGAGTGTTGACCTTTTGAAAGCATCTCGCTATTTCGGGTTGAGACTTTTCTATTATATATATATTTTTTTAATTTTACTTGGTAATAAATAATCTAGTATTCATTTAAATGGGATTTATTTTGTATATATAAGTGAGTCAATTTAATATTTAATCACTCACGCATACATTTACCAACATGCTAGAAGAATTTTAGAAACTACGTACGATGCCCACAGCATTACTATTGGTAGCACATTGATTAATTCGTCAAGATGACGAGCTGTAAAATTTCATTGCCAACTATATTCTACCCAAAGCTTTCAATGCAGTGTGACTCTATAACTTTCCCACTACCCATTCCCCACCCTCATCGATTAATGCTACACAACCTAAAAAATACATATCATTCTTCAGATGAGTGGGTCTCATCAATTTTTCAGTAGAACCCACTCATATAAGGGATGTTCAATAAACGGTAATACCATATCTGCATTCATGACATTGTATCACCAACCAATAATAAAACCTCAAATAGGCAAAATGAATTCCACTTGAGTAGTTATTGTCTTATTGGTCTGCATGGATGATGAGTGGGTAGTTATTGTCTTATGTGGGGTCTTCTTCCTTATTTGTTTGCATATTATTGATTGATGATACAATGTGATAATACGGAAGTGGTATCACCGTTACGATGAATATTTTTTTCAATGGATGATATATGCATTTGATGTGTAATTTTTATAATGGATAAAGTGAACCTCACTTAGATAGTTATTGATCTACATGGAAGATAAGTAAGTAATTATATACTTACATAAATGGGTAGTTATTGGCTTGTGTGGGTTCACTATCTTATTTGTTTGCATATTATTAATTAATGATATCACGTGACAATATTAATGTGATATCACTGTTACAATGAATTTTTTTTTTCCAATTAATGATATAAGTTATAATTTTTGAATTTCATGTAATATTTTTATCCCCCTACTCTCTCTCTCTATTATATATAAGGGAAATGCTATTTGAACATAATTTGAGGATTTTATTTAGGGACCTAATGATGTACAACCATTGGATTGGTTGTGGGCTCCATATAACATTGGAACTCACAACTAATCCAATGGTTACATTGAAGCCACATCATTAAATCCCTAAATAAGGTCCCCAAATTAGGTCCTCTAGCATTGCTCTATATATAAAGTAGAAACCCATGCCCACATTTGCCAAACCATCCCTCCAAAGTCACATTCAAAACAAGCATGAAACCACTAACATTAACTTACATCCAAGTCCTCCAAATCTTATTCTTAGCCCTTTTATCCTTCACCCTCCTCCTCCACACCACCTTTTCCTACATCCCCTTCACCACTGTTCTCCACCACCTCCTCCCAACCAACTTCCCCCTTTCTCTCTCATGTGCTCTGTGCGCACTCCTCCTCCTCCTCCTCTACCACCTTCACACCCGCCCACACCCCATCCTACTCCTAAACTACTCCTGCTACAAACCACCACCCCACCGCAAGTGCCCTATGGAGGTGGCCGAGTCCTTCGTACGCCGCAGTGCTCACTTCAACCCTCAAACCATAGAATTCATGCGTAACATATGTCTCAAATCTGGTCTAGGAGACGAAACCTACGCACCCCCATTCATCTTCCAAGATGACAATCAACCGACGCTGAAATGCGCCATCCAGGAAGCCCAAGAAGGCATGTTCTCCTCCATTGACGCTCTCTTATCCAAAACCCTAATCGACCCGCAACGCATAGACATTGTTATCGTTACATGTGGAAGCTTCTCTCCATCTCCTTCTCTCTCCTCTCTCATATCAAACCATTACAAGCTCAAACCAGACGTGAAAACCTATAACCTAAGTGGTATGGGTTGTAGTTCCGGCATTCTCTCCATTGATATGGCCGCTAAGGTTTTACGTAACAGTAGAAAAGTTCAATATGCCCTCGTAGTAATCACTGAGAACATTACTCTGAATTGGTACTCCGGCGATAGCCGTCCAATGCTTGTAACCAACTGTATTTTCCGTGTTGGTTGCACCGCCGCGATAATCACCAATGACCCGAGTCGCCGCCGAGTTGCCAAGATGGAACTAGTTAACTGGCTCAGAACTCACTACGGCGCCGACGATTCGTCTTACCGTGCCGCATTTCAAGAGGAAGATGACAAGGGTAATACTGGGGTTGCACTCACAAAGGACTTGATAAGAGTCGCCAGTGTAAACCTGCGTGAACATATAAAAATACTTGCACCACGAGTTCTACCACTGAGTCAACTCGTCTACTACATGTACTCAGTTATGGTGGCCGTAACGTCACACGGCAAGCCGAAGCCGGTGGTGCCGGACTTCACAAAGGCATTTGAGCACATGTGCATACATACAGGTGGGAAGGCTGTGATTGAGCAAGTGGGTCGAGTTTTGCGACTCGGTGAAGAGGTGACTGAGCCGGCTCGGATGACTTTAAACCGGTTTGGGAACACCTCTAGTAGTCTGGTTTTCTATGAGTTGGCTTATTTTGAAGCTAAAAAGAGGGTGAAGAGAGGTGATAGGATGTGGATGATTGGGTTTGGGACTGGGTTTAAGGTTGGGACCTTGGTATGGAAATGGGTTCGGGACTCGAGTCAGGATTGTGATAATCCATGGAGTGATTGCATAGATAGATACCCAATCAAGGCTTGGTAATTTGGTTCTAGTTTTTTTTTTTTTTTTAAGGTTTATTTTGTTACCATAAAATGTATTGGCTGCTGTAAAAGATAGTAGCTGTATGCAGATTTGGAAAAAACAGAAAAATAATATTAATGTATTTTTATTATTATTTTTTGGGTCAAAATGTATTTTTTATTATTGAATTGACAATAATACTCGTACTTTTTAATGCAAACATGTGTTTTAAAAACACACTTAGCTTCAGTTCTTCCATTGAAAGTGTGTTATTAAAGCACCCATTTGCATTAAAAAATGTGTTTTGAGAAAATATTTTTAAAAAATAACTTAATTTGATAAATAAGTTAAAAACGACGGTGTTTCGGTTTACGGATTAACAGCCAATTGAAATTAATATCCAAATACACTATTTTTTTGGTCAAACAATATATAGGGAGAAAATGATGAGATTTGAAGTCGCAGTCTGACAACAATAAATTTGAGTAATAAAATTATGTTAATAAATTGAATTCAAGTTAACACCTAAGGGATGATATGCATTTGAGTTACAGTTTTTGGGTTTCATTTGAATTGTGTAACACTTTTCTTTTTGGAATACCGGTATCTAATATAACACTTAATTGTGTAAAAGTGCTTAGTATAAAAAGTTTTATACATAAGTTTCTTAGTTTTATGAGTCACAAAAATACTCATAAAATAATACTAACCAGCAACTAATATACCATTAAAAACATGGGCAACTAATCCCTTAAAATCCGGTAAAACATGAGCAACTAATTCCATTTTAAAAACAACCGGAAGTCATGCACCAAACCATTAGTCTAGCAACTAATATATCACTAAAAATATGAGTTTTAAAATTTAAACAAAATTTGCCACAAAAAAATGTCATAAAATCTATTAGATTTCAACCAAATCAAAAACGCAAACAACCAAAAATGGTGAGGACAAAAAAATCTTTCGTCTGTGTAACAATACGGTCCTATTAAGGAATGACAGTGTTACATTATAGTATAACAGCGCAATAGACAATATTGTATTTGTCACATTGTGAGAGATAAATGTACAAATACATTTTATGATTCATACACTAGGCTAAAATGTTATGCTTGTTACACTGTGACATTAAAAAACAAGTTGGTTGTACACTAAAGCATGGTAAAAAGAGTATGTTTAGGAGAAGATGTAGATGGTCACAGTAACATTACATTGTGACATTACACGGATACAGGTATCGTACATGTAAATATGAGAAAATATGGTAAAACCAAGCCCTTGACGTTATACACTACCTATTTCAAAAGAAGGCTAGTTGTTACATTAATAGCAAACATATATACCCAAATTTGAAGTGAAGTAGACCATATACGTTCGAGAAGACGAAGAACATCAGACGTTGATGTAGAAAAAAAAAACCCAGACGTTGAAGCATTTTCCGTTAACAAAGAACAACAAAAGTTGACGTAGAAGAAGAAAATCAGAAGCAAAAAATTTACACTAGTCGTTGAAGTATAATAATATGAATTTACGTTTAAAATTCAAATTCATATGGATTTAAATCATAATCTATATGATTATATGATTTAAGTTTCAAATATGTTAATCTATTAAAATAGGAAACTCTTAATATAATAAACCAAATCTCATAAAAAAAAGTATGACTGTCAATTTAAACAATTCAATAAATATGAAAAAATATATCTTAGTAAAGGAAAAATCTGAAAATCTGTGGATGTGTATTTAAATACTATACATTTCAAATCAATAACACTTATCTACAAAATATTTTAGTCAATGTATTTTCTTATAATTAGGTACTTTAAAAGGTACTTCTTCACAATTTTCCCAATGTTGTGACCGTTGAGGCCAGCCCAACAATTCTAACTTAAGCCCACACTTAGGTAGGCAGATATCTTACTGTGTTACACATAATGGGTTTTGCTATAACTTGGACCCCCCAAAGATTCCAATTTAGGCCCATGTGACCCCCTGAGGTTGGCACAACACAACGATTCTAATTTAAGGCCACGCATCGATAGGCATCTTGTGTTTTTAACGTATAAAACATAGGCTTTGTAAAACCTGGCCCCTTTGAGGTCTGCCCAACGATTCCACTTTAGGCCCAGTCCTCGGTAGACATATTGTGTTTACACTACAGGTGCTTCTTTTCGTATGTATGGTATATCGCCGGGGGGGGGGGGGGGGGGTGATAATGTCGGCTGTTGCACGGGCATTCATTTTTTATAAGGTTAAATAATGTCTTCGCTTTGATTATAATGAAAAAGAAAGAGAAGGTCTTTCGACATTTTATCCAGACTCGGTCTTGGTTAGAGCTATTGTGTTTACCATATTTGGGTTCCTAGAGGCCCAACCCAATAAAAATCTAAGAAAACCCAAACATTGACATCGTCGGTTAAACCTCTGGATAAATTACACTTTATCTCCTTGAACTATTATTCTTTTTCACTTTACACCTTTAATTATAAAATTTCTTATTTCATATCACTTTAATAGATAATGACTGCCAATTTTTTGAAGGTAAATACTCATATGAGTGGTCTGTACTACCAATAAGCAACTGTCTATTGCACATTTGCAAGTCAAAAATTAAGAAAAATACATATTCATGACTTTACCCTTCTTAAACTCTAAATTTTTTTCTTATGGCCAACCCTCTTTTTCTTCACACACTTAGCGGGAAATTTGTTGGGGTTTGCCTCATTTATTTGATAGATTTTCAAGTTTATCGTTATCTGTTGTGATATGAAACAAAATTGATACTTTAAGGTGTAATATAAAAAAATTTATAGCTGAGGGTATAAAATAAAATAAAAATAATAATTTAGGAGGACAAAGTGTAATTTACTCATTACATAAAAACCTCCACTAAGATCCTGTCGTAATTATTATATTTATTAGTAAATTATTCTCAGACCCTTTAAATTTATATTTATAGACATATAACATTTACATTTCTCAAATTTAAAATATTATATTTAAATCTTTTATTAGTTATGAAACTAACGGAATCTATTAAACGACTAAATTACTCCAATTAAAGATAAAAAAATATTGCATCCATCACAATTAAACATCTTATTTGATTTTTTAGTTTTATTCTAATAACCGGTATAATTGTATTCAAATGAGTGTTGAATTGAGTTCGTAAATATATTTATACTGATTGCTATTTTTTTTTTTTTTAAATTTGAAAAGGGTTTTATGTTAATGGATGGTATAATGAAATATGTAAATATGTTGATTAGACTTATTTCATATTTTCGTACTTTTTTTTTTTTTTGAAGCCGACCAATCAATATTTCATTACGTAGGAAAGTCCTGATTACAATCAGAAGACAAAAAAACCTTTAACTCAGGGGGAGGACAGCAGACCCAATTCAAAGGAATTGAATTAGATAGCGATATGGCTGTCACCCAATGAGCTGCTCTGTTAAGAGCCCTAGGCTTATGTACAAAATTAAAATTAAAAACAGTAGCATAGTGCCTAATATCACTGACCAAGGCACTGATTTCCCATGGGGGAGTATCTTCCGTAGAACTCAGTTTGATCACCTCCAAATTATCACTTACAATATTCGCATTCTGTAACCCAGATGCACAGGCCAGCAAGCACGCTTCTCTGACTGCGGCGGCTTCCGAAAATCGACTGGAAATAGCCAGAATTCTCTTGGTTGTATCATCCTCGAGAATCCCATTAAAACCTTTAAGGATCACACCAACCGCAGCTTCCCCCTTTTTGAAAGCACCATCACAATACAAAGAATAGGAATGAAGCTGTCCTGGGCAGTCCATAAATCGCTGCTGCAATTGAGATGAATCAACCTGCACCACCATATGCTTCCCCTATCATAGCACAACGTCTCAGACCACAAGCGCTGCGCCCACAACAAAGAGACAATGGCATTAGGAACAATCTGGTCAAATACAAAATTATTCCTGGTATTCCAAATAACCCAACTAATCGTAGCCACATGCCCCATCAGCTCATAAGAATCAGAAATTTTCTTGAATGTACCCAGAAGATCTGAGACTCATTGTGATACCGAGACAAATGCACCTTGCTCCATCCGTAACCCCAAGTCAGACCCAAACCAAACCTTCTTTGACCATTCACATTCAAAAATAATATGCTCAACAGATTCAAAAGACTCACCACAAATAAGACACCAAGGGGAATCAACACACTTGCGTTTAAATAAATTCTCACGTGAGGCCAAAGCATTGTTACAAACTTTCCACCAAAAGTGCTTAACTTTAAGAATAGCCATCATATTCCATATAACAGACCAAAATTTGGGATGAGGTGAGAAAGAGGAACAAGGAAGAGAAATAGAAATAGGTTGGAGATTAACAGCAAGTGAATATCTAGATATAACCAAATACATACCTTTGGAGTTCGGTTTCCAGATGCGCCTATCAACACCAGGGAGCTTTGGGATAGGAATAGCAAGAATAGCCTCACTCTCCTTCTCATTGAAAATCCCTCTAATAAGTCCAGAATTCCACTCCCTAGTTTGTTGAGAAATTAATTGATTAACCCAGAGGATAGTACAGTCCTGAGGTCTAGATGAACGCACAGTCCCGTCTTCAAACTGGAGGATCCACTTGTCATCCCAAATACTAATCTCATTGCCTTCCGAAACTTGCCAACATAGACCTCTTTCAAGGAGTTCCCTGCCCTTAAGCAGGCCATTCCAGACCCAAAGAAGGCCTCGCCCCCTTCTTAGCTTTCATAAAATCACCATCCGGGAAATAAATAGACTTAATAAACCTTGCCCAAAAGGAATCAGGCTGTTGAATTAATCTCCAACACTGCTTAGCAAGTAAAGCCTGATTAAAGAGATAAAATTCTTTGAAACCCATTCCTCCTCTTGCTTTTGCTTCAATCATCCTATCCCATCTTTTCCAGCAAATGCCTCTCTTATCTCCTCCATCACCCCACCAAAACCTTCTTACATACATATTGATCCTATCACAAAAAGACTTAGGAAAAGCAAGAATAGACAACATATTTCCGTACTTGATGATGAAAAAATTGACCCAATATGAAAAGCCTATTTAGTCCAAGATGCTTTAGATGTGCCACTCCTAACTTCTAAACATAATTTATACATTTGAGTTATTTATTGACTTAGGCATTGGAGGAGAGTCAACCCCTAGAGCTCATTTATGGTCTCCAACTTCTTTTTCAGGTCATCAAAGTCCAAGAAATTAGCATGGAGGTTATCCAAATTTTGACATTAAGAGTTCTAATTATGATTTTTATTTTTGATTTTATTAGGTTTTATTTTGGCATCAAAAGAAAAACTAGATTTTTATTTTAATGAATGACATAATAAAACATGAATTTTAGTTGTAAAATTAAAATATTTAATATTTTATTTTTAATTTGAGTAATTTTGGTCTAAGTGTAATATTTTAAACTTGAGGGGTCTATGTATTACAAGTTTCAAATTTCAAGGATCTGGATATAATTTACTAACGGACATTAATGACAGGATCTATGTATTACAAATGTATAAATTTTAGGAAGTTTGTGTATAATATTTTAAATATTAAAGAATTTAAGTGATTAAGTGACAAATTTGAGAGGTCTGAATATAATTCTTCTTATTTATATAAAGAACAGACTATCAGAGCCACCGGTTAACGGACAAAAGCATTGGCAAAGTATCTACTGGTTAGAAGTTTAGAGCTGATGAAGAGCGCAGGATAAGAAGAAGATATGCCAGTCCTTGTTCAACTCTGTGAGTCCTTCTCTCTTCTCAACCCATCTTTACCCTTCAAAAATTTCATTGTTTGCAAAACAAACCATAACGGAGTTTTTTCAAGGTTTCCCGAATGTGTAGTTGCTAATTCCCCAAAACCCAACTCAGTTACCACCACTGGGTCTTCCAAAACCCTGTTTCTCTCTGTGAATACCCCTATTTGGAGAAAAACCCATGTCTCTTTTTGCTCAAAAAATAAAATCTTTGTAGATTTTACGGCTACCAATTTGCCCACAAGGCCTAAAAATGAGCATGAAAATGAGAGAATTGAAGAGCTTGAGTTGCTGAATAGGCCTTCACCAACGCCGGTAAATAATGGGTCTGTCACGGAAGTAGAGGATGAACCTCGAAAACTTGATGAAGAGGAGGTGTTAGAGCCTTTCTATAAGTTCTTCAGGCCTACAGACTCAATGGAGCAAGCAAATGAGTCGGAAGATAGTAAGGAGGACAGTTCAAGTGAGGACGAGAGTAAGAAGGTTAGTGTTGAGTATTATGAGCCGAAACCGGGTGATTTTGTAGTGGGTGTTGTGGTTTCAGGCAACGAGAACAAGCTTGATGTGAATGTTGGGGCAGACTTGTTGGGCACAATGTTGACTAAGGAAGTTTTGCCTTTGTATGACAAAGAATTGGATTATTTGTTGTGTGATACGGAGAAGGATGTGGAGGAGTTTATGGTTCGTGGGAAGATGGGAATTGTGAGGAATGAGGATGCATTGAGTGGTGAACCAATGCCTGGGAGGCCAGTTGTGGAGCCTGGAACTGTTTTGTTTGCTGAGGTTCTTGGGAGGACACTTAGTGGGAGGCCATTGCTGTCAACAAGAAGGTTCTTTAAGCGTATCGCGTGGCATCGAGTGAGGCAGGTTCTTCCCTCTCTTTCTTTTTCTTTAATTTAGATTAATTTTGTGACTTCTTGTTGATTATGTGTTCTCAGACTTGGAATAAGAAAACATGTAATGATTTATTGCAATATACTGCTGTCTTGCTTTATCAATCCTGCAACATCATATTTATGGAAAGGAGAGAGCATGACTGTATACCATACACAGAAGGACTTCCGGAACCACTACAATATAAGTTCCAGCCTAACATAAAGCATTGTTCCTGTGGGTTCCCCTTTATTTCGTTTTCCATGAATTGATGCAAACCTTTGTTCAAGTGACTATAGGTTGGAATAGATGGTCACTTGCTCTACATGAATTCATTTCATCGCAAAACAGGGAATTCAGTGGTTGAAGCCACCTTTTTTGTGAAATGCTATGAGTGTGAAGCCAACCATACCTACCCTGCCGTCTGCACTTGCTTCCTCCCAAACAGCACGGTGCTGCCTAGCTGTTCAAATCTGCTGACCTTTTTCCTGCGTCATATGTCTGCTGTCACAGTGGTCCACCATTCAGCTGAATTTTGTGTAAGAAACCAAAGTTGTATACAGCATTGGATGAGAAAAATGTGTCACAAATTCATTAAAGTCACCAGTACAACTTGATATTTGACATATAGGGTTAGGAAAATTTTGAGATAGATTATTCATCAAGACAACATGCTTAACTAATTTTGGTGGTTGGATACTTGGTCCGTTCTCTGGGCACAAGAGTCGTATCTGTCAAGTTAACAAGCTTAGCAGTACTTGTGATTGAGGAAAGGTAGGAAGCGCAGATGTCAAGGCACCACTTGAACTTGACAGGGTTCCAGCATTCCAGGCGTAGAAGGCTCCAAATTAGCCACATTTTGTCAGGTGGTCTCATGGATGCTTATAAGATGTTCCATGAGTCACTATCTTTTTGCCTCCTACATGCTAGCTCTGAGAGCCATAACCATGGGCATGTTGAGGTGGCTATGAGACGAAACCCTTCTCTGCAGTGACAGATGCTTGAGTGGCTCAAAGCAAAAAAGAGAAGAGCATGTCTTCAGTAGTTGGTTTCCAGTGTATATCATGTGTGGCTGGAGCCATTTCCTATCAGAGGTTTTAAAATGGAAGTTAATATTTGCCTTAATTGCTTGTCATTCATTCTTTTATAGCTGAAAGTTGTGTCTGACAAGATTTCTTGACCAGTGCTATTCTTGCTATTCTTATTTTTTGTTAAATTCATGTTATATTGTTATATCTAGTGCAGATTAAGCAGCTCAATGAACCCATCGAGGTTAGAATTACAGAGTGGAATACAGGGGGTCTCCTTACAAGGGTTGAGGTCTCTCTCTCTCCCTCTCATTCTCTCTCTCGTGGATGCATAAGCATGTCTCAATGAATTATATCTTGGGAACTTGGTTTTGCAGGGTTTGCGAGCTTTTATTCCAAAAGCTGAGTTGATTAATAGAATTAAGAACTTCACTGAGCTGAAAGAGAATGTAAGTTGAAACTCTTTCAGGCTTCTTACTACATTTTCTTTCATCATTTATGTGTTTGGTGATGGATTTGCATTCTGTTTCTGTATGAGATGTATTTCGTGTATCTGCATGCAAGTACAATTCCTTTCTGTTGGACAACTTAAAATTCGCCAAATCTACCTAGATCACAGTGTCTAAAAGATCGTAACAAAAACATAATGCTGAAGAGTTTTTCTTAGTGATTGACTAAAGCCTCTATGTTGGGAATTGTGCTTCTGCCCATTGAGGCTCATCTAGCGTTGATTTGGTCACAACACCTTACTGCTAGGACAAACCATACAATAATCATGGCTGGTGTCATTGACGCCCATTCCTAGCTGCCTGTGCCATGTAGTACACACACTTCATTCATTTGGGCTCACATAATAATCTATCCTCGTTGAAATCAAACAAAAAATTTTAGTTTGTATAATCTTCAATCAACCCAGCTTCTTAGTCTTCTTTCTTGAAACTAAATTCCTTTCTCTTAGCAGACAAAATTTGGTCCCCTATCTTAATTGCATCACTATGCAAGAAGGAAATGGAAATATGTTATGATACAATCATTTGTCATCCACCCTGCTTGGATGCTTTGTGTAGCTTTGTGTTTTCCCAGATTTTAGAGGGTCAAGGATAGGCTTAACCTTTATTCATGGTTCTCATTTGGTACAGAGTGGATATTTTCTGTGTAGAATATCATTTCTTGTACTGCTGGTGATACTTGATATTGTAGAGGGGAACTGAAATTTTTGAAAGCATAATTTGTACACAGAAGATATCAAGATCTAGATAATTCTGTTCGCATTTGGCGATTTTGCATTCGTGATTTACAGAGAATCAATGCTCATTTCTGTTGCTTATCTCTATGAGATAAAGGATGCTTGATTACTTTTCTATTCCTCAATTGATCAAGTTGCTTCAGTTGTTCAGGAGTATGTCATACGTACACGAGAATTGTATTACGATGTCATTACAATTCCCCTAACCTGGTCACCTACCTAGCTACTACTGGCCTTAATAATAGTGCAGGTGGTCCAATCAGCTAATCCAAGTCATTACTTAAAAGTATTTCCTGCTTTCTTGTTTGTTGCTTTGCCCATGGTGGACTTGGCTTTGTTGTTTTGCTTATATACTCTTCTTTCATAACTGGTTTCTTGATGGTATAGGTGGGCCGGCAGATATATGTACAGATTACTAGAATAAATGAAGATACTAATGATTTAATACTCAGCGAGAAGGAAGCTTGGGTTTGTTTTTCTCTTAGCATGATGTGTTACACTGTCACTTTTGTTGCTCAATTTATTCTTTGGGTTTCTTTTTTATGCTATCTTTCTCCCAACTTTCTGTTTCTTTTTCATTTTGTCTTCTGAAGTGTGCTGGCTTCACCATATTACAGGAAATGTTGCACCTTCAGGAAGGAACACTTCTGGAAGGAACGGTCAAGAAAATTTTTCCCTATGGTGCTCAGATAAGGATAGGTGAAACTAACAGATGGTGAGATACACCTCATGATTCATTTTGCCAACTTATCCTGATAAATTGTTGCCTTCTTTCTTTCTTTTCTTTTTTGGCCCTTTCATCTTCTTGTTTATAAACTGCCATTAACTAGAAAGACCAAGTTACTAGCCATGAATCTGAAATAAGTGGAGACAAGTACAGAAAAGCCGAATAATAAACCTACCTAAAATCATGCAAAATTCTGTAGAAGAAAGGAAATGGAAATATGCAGAACACTAAATACATGGGCTCCTGTCAAATATATTGGTGTAGATCTTGATGATCTAGAAGATCATCATCTCCTTTGTTTTCAGTTAATGAAGGGTGTTAGGGAGGCTAAATTGTGAACAGACTTAATCTTTGTGGATTTGCTCAAAGTTGGTGTGCCAGAATCATGTGGTTGTTATCTCACATATTTTACCTCTGCACTAGGTAATGATCCTTCAAAGAGGGAGCATTATGGCTCATACAGGTCTTGGACCAGCGGCATTTGCGTTATTGGCCCAACCTTTAAATCTATTGAACTAATATTTCATTTTCTAAGAGGAGATGGTTCCATCAAATTTAAAATAATGATTTCGCATTAGTACTTATGCTTTTATTCTAATTGGTGTCCAAATTTCCAATGGCCGACAGCTAAGGGTTTCTGTTATATTTCTTAGTTTGTTTACTTTTTAAAGAAGAAAAGATTGGGATGAAGTTAAAGACAATTAACTCCTAGGACTCTGCAAGTAATACCCTATGCATTAGCTACCTGAACAGTTTGGATAATTAAGTTGCTTCATTCACACTGTTTTTGGACTGATATGGAAGAAAACAGCTTATATCATTTCAACAGTTTAATGCCTGTCTTAGTTTTATAAAATTAAAGTTTACACTGTATATATATGTGTGTGTCTATGGGAAACACTATTGTACTCCTTTTCACTCTTCGGTACCATACCGAAAAGTAAAAAAAAAAACTCAAAAGGTTGTAAGTTTACTCTAAAAAATGATGAGCTTCACCTAAAAAGTGGTAGGATACCAAAAGTGAGTGCACTCAAAAAATTGATAAGTTCCAGTCAAAAAAGTGGTATAGATACCCAAAAAAATGATAAATGGTACAATGCCGATTTTTTTTTTCCCAGTACTGTGGTCAAACCCGTGTGTCTGTATTGTACAGATGTGTCTAGATACATCTTTAGTTGCCTCTTTAGGAGCCATTGACTGGTTTATTAGTAAAAGATCACGCAAACAACTGCGAGGTTATGGATTTGAATTTGAGGATAATCACTTTATGATGCCTACCCACTTCATCCCTCCCATGTTTCTCGATTATTGGCAGGGATTCAGAATTTCTTGTCTTAAAAATGTTTCAAGAACAGAATAGAAATTGAGAATTTTGGAAATTTGATTCCAAAACATTTCGAAACATCGAGTGGATCGAAATATTCTGAAACACAGGGATTCCGATTTTCCATCACTAATTTGTTTGGTTTCTACTTTTCATCGAAACTGAAACGTTTCGGTTAAAATTTGGTGGAAACGAAATGATATTAACATCTTTTATATGGTTATTTTTGTAAAGAGAGTTTGTATCCCGCAACGAATGATTAGGATTACCAAAAGTTGGTTTATATACTTGAGGGGCTATTCCACCCATAACCAATGGTTTTGGGTTGGATGCTCTGACATGGTATCAGAGCTAAACCTTGGGTGGTCAGTGAGCCAAGTCACTTATTCATTTGAATTTTTCGGTATGCATGGTTGTTTGTTTACTTGTTAGTCCCACATGCGAGCCTGGGTCTCACATAAAGGAGGGTGTAAAGAGAGCTTGTATCCCACATCGAATGATTAGAACCACCCAAGGTTGGTTTATACATTTGAGAGGCTACTCCACAGAATGCTCTGCCAATTTTATGCAATAACTAGAACTGTTTTGGGTTCCTTTCTAATCAAATAATCCATAGTGCCTTTGATAGAGTGGCAGGCTGGTATGAAGAGTCCCCTCAGGATGTATTGGTGATTCTATTCCATGTCATTGGTGATTTTAAATGTAATGGTCTTATATACAATTATTTATTACCTGTGAATAATTATCTTTAGTCTTTTTTAATTTTATTCAGTGGGTTGCTGCATATATCAAACATCACTCAGGACCGAATTACTTCTGTTAGTGACCTGCTAGCAGTTGGTGAGAAGGTTAAGGTTTTGGTTGTGAAGTCGGCGTTTCCTAAGAACATATCTCTCAGGTAAGCAAGAAATGGGTTCCCAGGTTTCTTGTTCAGCCATGCATGCTGATGCTCTAAAACAGTTAGTTACTTGCTAGGGATAATGCCCTTTTGTGGGTCCTGAATAATATATGTTGAAGGAAGTAGTTCATCCCAAAAGGAGCCTCCTCTGAACCTTGTGCTACGATAGAGTTTGGCATGGTTATAAGAAGTAGACATCATGTTGTCCTGTTTTGATTGTCTGTTCATGGTACAAATGGTTCAACCATGGTTGCTTGCAGACTTGTTAAATATTAAAAATGTTTTGAGTCTCAAATGGAATCACATGCCAGCTCATTGATCACCTTATATTGTTGGCATTTAATATGATACAGTCTGCAAACCTGTATAATGCATGCTGGCTCATTATCTTGGCTACTTAATCTATGCCTCTTTTAACATGTAATACATTCTAGATATAACCAGTTCTACCCATGTGTGGTTCACTAGTTCAGCGGACTGGGCCAGACTGGTCCTATGCATACTTGTTGGAGACAATAAATAAGATGAAACTGGTTGGATATCACCTTTGTTTGCTAGAAATTTTGATTTTAATCAATTATAACGACTAAATTATCCATCTCCTCTGATTGCCATTCACTTCTGAAATCTATGGTTTTTTATTTTGTTATCTGGCCTCTTTACACAAATTACGCTTGGATTACTTTCTCCATAAGTTCTCCGTTTTTTAGTGGTTAAGATTTTTTGAAAGTTCAATGCGAAACAGCTGTTTCTTGCTTTAAAGGAATTCAAGTTTATGAGTGATGAGAAGGTATGCTTTCATTAATATGCAAGATTACCTATCTTTTTTTTTCCTCCTGAAAATAGTTACTCCATTTTCTCTTTCTTTTCCTTCTTCCTTTTCGTTTGGGCTGGCCCGGGCTCAGTTTATTTTTTCTTTTTCTTTTTTGGGTGGGGGGTTGACTAGTATTCAGGGCAAATAGGTGAAACAATTATAACTTGGACTATGGTTTACGAGTTTACAATGGTGAAGAGATGATTAGCTAATCTTACACAGGTGGATGGCATAGAATCATCATGGATAACAAAAATCCTACGATCAATACTCAAATCATAAGCGTATTTTATTGTTCTAAATTGGGGAAAGAGGAAACAAGAAGACTTTCTAGATGCGTCTTCTATTTGGCATCTTGTGTTGAAGAAGCAGTGGTAATTCCTTGGTCACCATTAGCTTGTTCTTCTCTCATGTTTTGACATAGACTTTTTGCATACTTGTCTAAGTCTAAGTAATGGCTAGACTATAGCCATATAGGTCAAATTGTGCCATGTATTTCTCATTAAAAGCTGCATATTCTTTTCCTAAATTGGATTAAATGCTGAAAATTTAGCCATGCCCCTTGCTGCAAAATTACAAATGATATATCTATGGATCTTGATATATATAATTTTGCTTACTGAAACAGTAACTTTATTAATAGCACTGATAAATTTGGGGAGAGCCCGAATAGCCAACTTAGCATGATTTGTAGCCGCTTTTGAGGCCAAGTAACAGACTTGTCTTACAACTGATTTCTGATGGTCAGAAACACATTTTGTATTTTAACTAAATTTTTTTTTATGACTGATTTTGGTAAGAATGGAAGCTTCTCTACCCTGTTACTGAAGACTGGGAGGGAATTATTTGTTGGTTTCCTATATGCCTTTGCCTAATATGATCCCCAAAATTTGAATTCTTGAAATAGCTGTGTGTCAACAACTGTCTTTAATTGCCTAATAAAAGGTTGCTAAGGATATCTGTTGATTTGTGGATGCAGTACTGCTGACCTTGAAAGCGAACCAGGTTTATTTGTAACAAACAAAGAGGTGCTTGTATCTTGCTAATGCATTTTTGTTACCTATATTTTGGCACGTATATATTGCCATATGGAGTTTTACTTAACAGGCCAACGATTACCTTTGATAAGTTTTTGATATAATATTCCTTTTCTTGGGCAGAAATTATTTTCTGAAGCTGAAAAGATGGCAAAGAAGTACAGACAGAAGCTGCCAATTTCAGCAACTCGTACATTAGAACCTCTTCGTGACAACCCACCTTTTGAAAATGAAGACAGTTTGTATTCAAATTGGAAATGGTTCAAATTTGAACAGGATGATGAACCAATATGATCAATCAAGGGTGCTCCATGACTGTGAAGTTGAAAAGGGGAGGAATTAAGTTGGAAACAGAGAACAAAGGCCTTTAGAAATTACGTCTCCCGCTCCCTGCTGCCACCACGCAAAAAAAGGAAGAACATTTCCAATTCATGTTATGTTCAAGGTACTTCCTATGGGTCTTGTATTGCATCATTGCCGTTCAGATTACCAGACATCTGAAATCAAAGGAAGCAAAGCATTTGATGGCTACTCCAGACACACCATGCTTCCTCATGCAGTTTTTTTGCTTGATTTGTATTGAAATGAATCTGGTGTGTTTCCATTGTATGCCCCAGTTGAATGACATGTATGTTATGTCCGTGGGTTGTCAATAGGATGTGATTCTATTTTGTGACATATACACCCTCCCACTCCCTTCTCTTTTTGGACGCTGCGCGACCCAAAAAACCGTTCAGATTCGCTTTCTTGTGTTGGATCACTTTTCTGGGAAAGGGAGATTGAAATGATAACCAACATCAATGCATGCAATATTTTTTGAGTTGAGATTTGGGCTCTGTTCTTCACTCTATTGTTAGGTGATAAAGTAATGCCATGCCACAAAACATGTAATAGGAATGGCGTATGGTCAAGTTTGTTAAATTTGAATGCTGCCGTTGATTACTAGTTTTGGTGTAGTTGGTTAACTGTTGACATGATATCGAAGGGGGTGGGGGCAAGAAAGCTCAGAGAGAGAGAGAGAGAGAGAGAGAACTCAAGAAAGTTTACTTGTTGAGATAATTATAAATGCAGTGTTTACAGTGTCATTAGCTCACAAAAGTGGTCAATTTTGCTTGGCTCAAAGCAGGATCCCATAAAGAGGCCTCCTAGATGGTGGCCCTTGTTTTTCGTTGACAGAAAGTTGAGTTCTGAGGCCTTACCAACCCTATACCTCTATTTACATCTATACAATGTAGTTTTTATATTTCTATTTTTAACCTAAGCTGCAGCTTATGTCCAAATGGGCATCTCATTTTGTCTGCTTCAACTTCCTTTAGATTATAGACTTGGATGGAATCGGAATCCCAGTAAACAAGCTGAGCTATACCCTACTGTAACTAGGTTTGGGGCTCCATAACTCTAAAATATAACACAGAAGAGCCAAGAGAGTGACCTCAAAGTCATCCCAAAATGAAGGGCCATGCTTGCCTTTCAGCAGTGCTGATAAATGAGTGTAAGAGGATTGTAAAAGCAGTGTCCTGCTCCAAACAATTAACAGAAGAAGAAGGATTACATGTTCTGTACTCATCCAGTGCCACTTACAAATGGCAATTGTGTCAAATCAGGATCGTGTAAAAGTATACGAGTGTCAATTTGAAAATGATAAATCATTTTATGACGGGTTTGTCAGATTTCATATGTTAAACGTGTTCATATAAGATGATATTGTTAGGTGAAAATAATACAACTACAAAAAAAAAAGGAAGATACGGATAAAAAAAAGACAGACGTGGGTTATGTACGCATACAAGGTCATATCCATGTCACTAATTGTGTTTGTATTCGTGATATAAACTTATGAAGTCGGTTAATATTAAAAACATTAATACGATACATTAAAAGGATTAATTTGTAAATTATTTAGAACATAAAAATGGCGTGTATTAATCTGAACTCTGAAATTTCGTGCCGAATTTGTGATATATATGTTGTAATATGTGAATGTAGAAAATTGCCACCAGTAGTATTTATATCTTGGTGGGTTTAGGTCCAGCTCTTTCACACTTCAGTGGAATCACTAATGAGGGCATGCCAAGCATCTCCTCAAGATTCATATAATATTAACCATTCATCTCAATTGGTGCAATATGTTCATTATTCACACAGTTGCCTCCTAATTAGACCTTACACTCAGTTGATGCAGCTTAATTATGTGTGCAAGTTGTGTTTGTATGCGTCAGAAAAAAGGAGAGAGAGAGAGAGAGAGAGAGACGCATAATATATAGCACAGTTTTGAATTGAGTTGAATCCATATCTTCCGATATTTGCCACCAACACATGAATTAATGATACGTCAACTTTTTTTTTTGGTCAGACTATCCGGTATCCGAAAGTCATATTGGGCTCCGACTAATCCGGATTCGAGCCGGGTGGGACCACAAGGGCGGCAAAGCTCTCCCTATCGAACGCAGCTGCGTTCCCAAGACTCGAACCCGAGACCTTGGTTAAACTAGAACAGTCCCTCACCAACTGATCTAACGCTCGGTAGTTGATACGTCAACTTCAACTTAGTCATACAAACCCAATTATTTGTTTTTCTTTCATGGGCGGATTACACTTTGCACCCTAAAAATTATAAAAATTCTCATTTTATACTATCAAAGATTAGATTTCTAATATTATACATTCAATATATTAAAAGTGTTATAATGTGATCCTTCCATTAGTTTTCGTTCCTCATTCCATCAATGTCAACCGGATGAATTTTGACGAAATAAACAACGGAAGCTAACGGAAGAATTATATTACAATATTTTTAATACATTGAAGATATAATGTAAGAAATCTCATCTTTGAGGTACAAAGTAAAAAAATATTTAAATCTTTCAAGGTGTAAAGTGAGGTTTCCCCTTTTTCCAAAGAAGGGACTTGACTACGTAGCCAAAAAAAAAATTGGTCCTATACCTCCAAATTGTATTATTTTATAATTTTTGTCGATTATTTTATAACAAAAAAAATTATAACTTTTGGTGTGTTTTTAATTTTTTAGGATTAGTCATAAGTACTATAAAAGTGATTAATGAAAGTACGGTACCGAATTTTATTTTATTCTTGTAGACTTATCCTAACAAAGGGGGCTCTCCAAGATTTTATGTATGACACATGGTGTAGGGTGTACTCCAAGGGCCTGTTTGGTATATTTTTTGAGAGGGGTGTGGATTGGATTGTCCAAATTTGGGTTTGATCCAAAGATAAGATTCAACATTCAATTCTGTCTATATCCATATTTAGTATGCGCAGGGATATATGATTATTATAATAATATATTTGTATATAAATGACTATTTTACCCCTTAACCAATTTGTATATATGAGGTATATATGATATATGGGGGTATAAATGTTATTTATATGTTAAACCCCTTAACCCCCGTATGAAACCCCCCCCCCCCCCCTTGAGTTTCATGATCGGCCATCCAACGGACTGGGTTTCCAAATCCTAGGTTAAACATGGGTTATCAAACATGAATTTAAGGGGTTTATTCTCTAACCCACAATACAAACCCCCTCCCAAACCCTCGTACCAAACAGCCGCCAAAGGTACCTCCATTATCAGTCCACTCAGTAGCGTAGAGATTTGTTTAGGTTTAATTTGACCTAATGATTAAGTGGGTCGTGTGGGTGGGATAGACCATTCCCCAAGGATTTCATGTGTTAAAACTGCTAGTGTAAGTGAATTTGGATCCGAATTTAGATCTGTGTTGATGTTTGTGTGGAGTTCAGCATCAAAGTTTGCATGGATGACGTGGTAGAATCTCAATCACAAGATTCTATCGTTCAATTTTGTTAAATTAAATTTCAACTCTGAAAATTTATATACGTATCAAATATTATCGTAAAATAATTTTACACAAAACTCCTCAAGTTGAAATCTCCACCGTCACCATGTTAGAGCAAATGAACCCATTGTAAGAGCAAATGAACCCAAACGTGACATTAATATGATGCATTGTTTAGTGGTGTGGCTCTTAACATTATGACACAGTCAAAACATGAAACCCTAATCGATTCTTGTGCTCACTCTCTCTCTGTCATGTGAGTGTGCATTTTTCTTTAGCCCTACTCCCAAAACAGCACCACCAGTTTTTCCTCGGTAACCAAAATCAATCTATCTTAACTTAGTTTCACCATGGCATGGGTAATTATCTCATCTGCCAACTTTACTGTTAAAAAGAGATGCTCCAATTAAGCTTCCTCTACATTCACGCCTGCCCTTTAACCCTACACTAATATTTATAGGGAAATCAGAATTCACCCCTTATTTTATACACCAAGCTAGCATGTATAATATTCTATAAGAAAAAAAGACATTGAATTGGTGGTTGCTTGCTTAATCCAACCCTCTTTTACTTTTCACAATCTCCTAAGCTCCCTCACTCCTCCATCATCAACTCTCTTCTTCCCCCTAGGCACTCTGCCAGCTCCTCCCTCCACCACCACCACCCCTATTGTGGACTCTGAAAACTTTGGTCCTCTTCAACCCACCAACTCGCCGGAAAATCTGACACACATGGCCTGAGCTTGCCGTGGCAGATCCCATGTGTTTGATGTTACTAAAATACCAAATATACTAGTATTTATTTTCCAATCTACTTTTAGTAAAATCTGAATAAAATAAAATGAACAAAAATTAATTCATTATGAGCAATATAAGAGTAAGACGACACTCATGCTCCCATCCCATGTAAGGGCAATGTGGTTTTGTAGATGACTCTATGGTGGTAAGTTATTTTATCGACCTGGGTCATTATCAACAAAATTGATTATTATGAAGAAGATTCGTGGATAAAATAAAGTCTATGACCAGTTCAATTTTTAATGGTCAGGTGTTCGGATTAATTTATGCGTATATTTACTAATCTCTCTTCAATTCGGTCAAAGACAGATCATCCACGCTTGGATCACTCATGACCAAATTCAAAAAAATTACTAAAATTCAAACTTAGAAAATATCTGAATTTACAATTCGTTTTTACTATCACTTAGAATTTGATGAAGTTATAAGTGGAGAAGGTGAGATTAGTCTTTGTTTTGTCTCCATATCCTCTCCCTAGCTACTAGTTTCAGACCTATATCTGGAGGGGGTGCCCAATTTATCACTGTATTAAAGCTAACTTTCTTAATAAATGTTAATATTTAAATGCACCATTTGGTCCCTTACAATCTTAAGAAGAACAGTAGCACCAAAGGGTTTAGTAGAACTCAAACCTCCGCCACCACAACCTCCAAAACCACCACAGCTAGTAATGAACACAAAACTGCGTAATGGCCGCCATTGTTGAAGTGAAATCTACCGGAAACTTGGATTTAACTTCTCCATCTTCACCACCATCAATAGGGACATGACAGCGCCGTCGCGTGGGGGCGGAGTAGAGGGGAGATGTCATATTTCCGGTGAGAGACTCAACAGCATTTAACTTTGATCACCATTTTCAAAACAGTGGTTTGTCCTCCATATAAGCTATATCAGACCTTACTTTGGCTCACATGCAACGATTTTAAACAGCAGTTACAGCACATATTGTGAGTTCTAAGCATCCCCACCACCACCACAAAACCCTCTTCCACATGCATGTTGTCTCCTAGAGTGGACTTTCATCACCACCACAACCACCACCAGTACCACCATTCCCTCAAACCCATTTAGTGACCATCACTATCAGTCTATTTTGTAGGCTCAAATGGAGAGACCAAGCAACTTTATCACACTTTCGTCTTTGTTCTTCCCACTCTTTTTGTGTTTAGCCATTAACAGACCACTAGTCACCTCTCTCTCTCCTGATGGACAAGCTCTCCTCTCTCTCCTCTCTGCCGCCACCCCTTATGCTAAATCATCATCCTCTATACTCTCCTCTTGGAACCCATCAAGCCCAACACCATGTTCATGGCAAGGCATTACATGTTCTCCACAAGACAGAGTTATCTCACTCTCTCTCCCAGACACATTCCTCAACCTCTCTGCCCTACCCTCTCAACTCTCTTCTCTCTCCTCTCTCCAACTTCTCAATCTATCCTCCACCAATATCTCAGGCTCAATCCCACCTTCCTTCGGTTCACTGACCCATCTTCACCTTCTAGACCTCTCTTCAAACTCCCTCTCAGGACCCATTCCTCCTGAACTCGGCCACCTCAATTCACTTCAATTCCTGTTCTTGAATTCAAACAGATTCGCAGGTAGAATCCCCCCACAGCTTGCCAATCTTTCTTCACTACAAGTCCTCTGTCTCCAAGACAATCTCTTAAACGGGTCGATTCCTTCACAATTAGGCTCCTTGGTGTCCCTCCAACAATTCAGAATTGGAGGCAATCCATTTATAACAGGTGAAATTCCACCACAATTAGGCCTTCTCACAAATCTCACAACGTTTGGTGCTGCAGCCACTGGACTCTCTGGTGTGATACCACCCACATTTGGTAACTTGTTCAATCTCGAGACTTTAGCACTTTATGACACAGATATATTTGGTTCAATACCGCCCGAAATTGGGTTGTGTTCGGAGCTAAGAAACTTGTATTTGCACATGAACAAGCTCACTGGTTCAATCCCTCCTCAACTGGGGAAGTTGCAAAAGCTTACTAGCTTGCTTCTTTGGGGCAATTCTCTCACCGGGTCTATCCCGGCCGAGATTGCCAATTGCTCATCGCTTGTTGTGTTTGATGTGTCAGCAAGTGATTTTACTGGTGAAATCCCGGGTGATTTGGGGAAGCTTGTGGTTCTTGAACAGCTTCACTTGTCTGAAAATGCACTTACAGGTTTGATTCCATGGCAGTTGAGTAACTGTACAAGTCTTACAGCTCTTCAGCTTGATAAGAACCAGTTATCAGGTCCAATTCCATGGCAAATTGGCAACTTGAAGTTCTTGCAAAGTTTCTTCTTGTGGGGTAATTCGGTATCAGGGACCATACCAGCCTCTTTTGCAAACTGCACCGAATTGTATGCTCTTGACCTTTCGAGGAACAAGCTTACAGGTTCAATACCAGAAGAGATATTCAGTTTACAGAAGCTAAGCAAGCTACTACTACTTGGGAATTCATTTTCAGGAGGGTTGCCTAGAAGTGTCGCGAATTGCCAGTCTTTAGTCCGATTGAGGCTTGGTGAAAACCAGCTTTCAGGTCAGATTCCTACGGAGATTAGCCAATTGCAAAATCTTGTGTTTCTTGATTTGTACATGAATCATTTCTCGGGTAAATTGCCTTCAGAAATTTCTAACATCTCAGTTCTTGAGCTGTTGGATGTGCACAATAACTACATAACGGGTGAAATACCGTCTCAGTTAGGAGAGCTTGTTAATTTAGAGCAGCTTGATCTCAGCAGAAACAGCTTCACAGGTGAAATTCCTCGGAGTTTTGGCAATTTCAGTTACTTGAACAAACTCATCCTCAACAATAATCTGCTTATTGGTTCAATCCCAAAATCCATTCGATATCTGCAGAAACTAACTCTTCTTGATTTGAGTTTCAATAGTCTCTCTGGTGCAATACCACCTGAGATTGGTTATGTGACTAGCTTAACCATTAGTTTGGACTTGAGCTCGAATGGGTTTACTGGTGAAATCCCCGAGACTATGTCTGGTTTGACTCAGTTACAATCACTTGATCTTTCGCGTAATATGCTGTATGGAAGAATTACAGTTCTGAGTTTTCTTACCAGTCTCACATCCTTGAATGTCTCTCACAACAATTTCTCAGGTCCTATACCTGTGACACCATTCTTCAGAACTCTAACTTCTAATTCGTTCCTAGAGAATCCAAAACTTTGTGAATCCATTGACGGATCTACTTGTTCCTCAAATCTGGCTCGAAGGAGGGGATTAAAATCTGCTAAAACTATAGCATTGATCGCTCTGATTCTGACTTTTGTAGCGATGGCAATTGTCCTTGCATGGATTCTTGTGACTCGAAACCATAAGTACACAGTCGAGAAGTCCTCGGGCACATCAACCTCTTCGTCAGGGGCAGATGATTTTTCTTATCCATGGAGTTTTATTCCCTTCCGAAAGCTAAATTTCACAATGGACAACATTTTGGACTGCCTAAAAGAAGAAAATGTGATTGGGAAGGGCTGTTCTGGTGTGGTTTTCAAGGCAGAAATGCCAAGTGGAGAGTTAGTTGCAGTGAAAAAGCTATGGAAAACAACGAAAGATGAAGAACCAGTAGACTCTTTTGCTGCAGAAATTCAAATTCTCGGACATATCAAACATCGAAACATAGTGAAGCTCTTGGGTTACTGTTCCAATAAGAGTGTTAAGCTCCTTCTTTACAACTACATTTCCAGTGGCAATCTGCAACAGCTCTTGCAGAGTAACAGGAACTTGGACTGGGAAACCAGGTACAAGATTGCAGTTGGGTCAGCTCAGGGTCTTGCATATCTTCATCATGATTGTGTGCCGGCAATTCTTCATAGAGACGTGAAGTGCAATAATATTCTCCTAGATTCCAAGTTTGAGGCGTATTTGGCAGACTTTGGACTTGCTAAGCTGATGAACTCTCCAAATTATCACCACAAAGTGTCCAGAGTAGCAGGGTCTTATGGATATATTGCTCCAGGCAAGTGCCTTTGAAATTTGTTTCATTTGCTAAGAAGCAATGCCATTTTTTTTTACATTTAAGCTGCTTAAAGGTTTTGTCTGGATTGTGTGAAGTTTGTATAGAGATTGTTGAATCTTTTGACTTGATGTGATATTCCATGTTTCTTCCATCTAAGAGGATTAAGAGTTCTACTTGATCAGATTGAAGAAAAACTATCCTTTTCTGTTCTTTTAAGTATAGTTAAACATTCACCTTTTACGATGATTGTAGTTTAAAATCTAAAACTTTCAAATGATTGTTGCAGAATATGGATACACCATGAACATAACAGAGAAGAGCGATGTCTACAGTTATGGAGTGGTTCTGCTAGAGATACTAAGTGGCCGAAGCGCTGTTGAGTCCCAGTTGGGCGATGGGGTGCACATTGTCGAGTGGGTGAAAAAGAAGATGGGAAGCTTTGAACCAGCCGTAACAGTAATTGATTCAAAGCTCCAAGGATTGCCGGATCAGATGGTGCAAGAAATGCTTCAAACTCTAGGAATTGCAATGTTCTGTGTGAATTCTTCACCTGCTGAACGGCCGACCATGAAGGAAGTGGTGGCATTGCTAATGGAAGTGAAGAGTCCACCTGAAGAGTGGGGGAAAACTTCTCAACCTTTAATAAAACAGCCCTCTAATCAGGGCTGATTCTTTTTTCTTCTTCTTCTTCTGAGGTTATTAGTGATCGAGTTTCTTTTAGGTTGCAAGACAAAAGGGAGTACTGTTATTGTGAAAATGAGAGGGAGGCTTCTGGTAGTGCCATTCTTGGCTTAAGCTTATGGTCTTTGGTGGTGGTGGTGGTGGGGGGGGGGGGGGGGGGGGGGGGGGGTGTTGTACAGTTTTAGAATCATCAATGTATTTGATTTGCTTCATGTCCTGTCCTGTCTTTCTTGTTGCTCTTGCAACTTTTAGTCTTTGTTTGGTTCACAGAGAAACTGTAAAAGAAACCAAAATGTAACTATGCTGAGAGAGGAAAAAAACCAGATAACCAAAACCACATGCACCTCCAAAATTCTTAATGAGTGCATGGACAAGTGGATATAAAGGACAAAAAAAAAAAATGAATTAATGCAGTTTTGGGCATGGTTCAAAGAATTGACTGAGCCATTTTTGATTGGTTATTCATTCTGTGTACACCACAAGTCTCACTCGACTTGTGGTTAGCTCAGAGATGTCTCCATTGACTCGTCTAAGTCATTGGCATCAACTCGCAGTGGATCGCAAGATATCTTAGAGTGATGTTGATATAGTCGGAATTTCTCGTCATGTCTTAACTTTTTATTCTATCTACCATTTCGTGTATATTAGCCGACACCATTCCACGATGTCACGATTGATGCGTCTCAATGTCTAAATGGCCAATATCAACACCTTAACCTATGGTTTTGGGTGCCTAAAAGCTGAAAGCAAAGAATTCAACTCCCTGCAAATATAACAACAAATATGTAGGTCCAATGATGCTAGATAAAGTGAGACAGACAGGAACAAGCCATGCCTCCTTCCCATTCCTCACATGCCTTCAAAGACACTGGAATTGTCTTCTCAAGCTTCAACTTGCACACTCCCATCTGGATTTTATTGGGAAGAAAGTCTTGGTCAAAAAGAAAATCTAACATGATTATGATCAGCAGCATGTCAGTTTCTTCTCCCTCACCATCTGAAAATTCTAGCCATGCAACATTGTCTACTGAACACACACAGAGAGGTGGGAGGAGAGGGGCTCAAATGTGTTTTCATCAAGAAATCCTAGCTGTCACTTCAAAGGAAGCTCCTTGACATTGGCTCGTTAACACAACTAGAAAACGACATAAAATTAGACGATTTTAGGTCTTATTTAAGTCATATATTTTGTAAACGAGTAGACCCACGACCCAGTTAATAAACTAATTGGGTATAAATGAAGCCAATTAAAAAAAATACACGACACGACACGACTCGTTTGTATATTAGTTATACATTATTTATATACGACATGAACTCGATATAACATGATTTATTATACACGAATTAATAAATAAATCGAATAGGACTGAAGTGTCTTTTAACACGAACTCGCTAACACTCTATACGAACCCAACACGATTGACAGACCCAATTATGATCCTCCAAAATCATATGCTTTCAGAAATTTTGGTTTATGAAAATGGGATTACAAAGGAGTCCGGGCTCTATGCTTCGGGAAGGTGTTGTGGCCCGTAGGCTGGCCCAAACTCCCAGAAGCCCAATGAGCCATGGGTCAGCATAATGCGTCACGTGTTTTATGTGCCCAATCTAGAAAGTTTAGGCCATCTAAAATAAAATAAAAAGAGAACAGAATTCATAAGTTATATGATGAGAGCCAATCCACCTAAAAACCCATTAAGACCAGCCAGAAGGATAGGCCGTGGGCTTCTCTTTTTTGGAAGAACTGACCAGTTCGTCAACCATGAACTTAACATTTCACCCGTTTATTAAACGTGTCGTGTACAAATTTATATATTTTTCACCCGTCAGCCGTGTAAATCGACACGTAATCATTTAACCCGACACATTTGACACCTAGCGGGGATCAATACCACACTTTTAGGTAAGACTCAATGTTGTATCAATTTCATATTATATATAAGATAATCATGTAAAATTGGGTACACATCATGTCGAGTTCAGCAAGGTAAAAATCGTGTTTAGCGGGTTCATTTGGCCTATTTATTTGATGAGTCTTAACGAATTCTTCCCATTATTATTCAAATACAAATTCTAAACCACAATTAAAAGGAAACATATTCCTGACTCTGAAATGCATGCAAGATTAGATATCAAGCTGAAGAAATGGCAGTACAAGGAAAGTATTGTTCCGATTACCTCCAAGTCTCCATAAGGATCAGAGAAAAAGGGGCTTTGTCGAGTTTAATAGCTGAGTGAGGTCATGATGGAGGATTTATATATTGAAGTAGAACAATAAAATACTTGATCATGTAATACTGCTATAGTTATCAGCCTCAGTAAATGTTTATGTTCAACAAAGTAGTCAATGTAAACCTCATGGTCACAGAATAGGGCTTTCCAAACTTCTGTACAACTTGAATTCAAATATCATCTAATAAATTCAAATATCATCTACAAAATGGAATGTATAGCTTTAGGTGAAGGCTTCTATATTGCTCGCTGGAGTCGCTTCCACCTTGAAGAAGATGCCACGAGGATACTTAGTGAAGGTCCATGACAATTCATTGATGTTCAACAATGGGAGCGAGAGTTTCAACCACCAGTTGCAGCAGCAAACACCATTGTACTATGGGTTCGTTTACCTGGATTACCAATTGAGTTTTACGACCTTCTCATCCAAAAGAAAATAGGACGCAAACTTAGTAGGTTAATCAAGATTGATGCAAAAACGAAGACATCTCTCAAAGAAAATTTGCAAGATTATCTCTCAACCTCTTGCCTCGCATGTTTTCATTGGAAAACACAAGCAGTGGATCATGTACAAAGACCTTAAAAAGATATGTTTCACCGGTGACCATCCTGGACATGACACTGATGTTTGCAGTGCATCACTTGCCAAAGTCGCACATTTTCAACAAGAGCAAGTGACACAAAGCCACCATGGACAAATTTACGAACTCCAAAACAAAGAGGAAGAACACTTTGGTCCATGGCTTGTAGCACAGCATAAAAAGTCAAGAAGCAAAACCCACAAGGAGAAACTAGTGACTAAGCCACATTTCAAAACGTCACATAACAACTATATTCCAAAGGGCAAAGCTGCTTGGAGGATGAAGGATGAAAGTAGCTCACAATTAGCAGCATCTACAATGCAAAATCAGCCCAATGTCAAGGATTGTGAAAGTAGCACAACTGTAGAGTGTTCAGACAAGCAACAAGCATGTTCTCCTACATCGGAGAGAGGAACAATCATGTCTAGAGATAAGTCCTCATCCATTTCCAAAGAAGTTAACTTAGCAAATCAATTCACAGTGTTGCAGGAAGAAGAATAGTCTAAAATTAGCATGGCTCTACCTATCCTACTTCAATCCATTAATGAGAATGACACCAAACAGGTTGGGATGGAACAATTGAATCACTCATCACTAGAATCAAATGACAATCAAATGGAAAGTAAAGGAGATGAACCCGATAAAGAGGATGGTTTGGACAGCTAGTCTCTTGGGATTCTGAGGATTCAATGGATAAATGTTACATGGAATTGGTATCTGCAAAACTTGCACTAGCCAATATGTTTCAAGGATCCGGAACAAAATCTTGCAAATCGCCATTAGGGCGAAAGTCTTTTGGACAAATTGCCATTAAGCGACACAAATGATGTTAGTGGAAATGAAGGAAATAGAATTATTTTCTTCATGCCTTGGTTTACCTAGTCTCTAGCAGATGTTTCTTTTTTATTTTTAGACTAGGTGGTGAGCTACATTGTAAGGCCTACGGGTGTGTATCAAGTCTCGATGCTTGATTTTATCTTTGTAACTTTCTTTTCTCTTAATCTCAATTTATATTTAGCAAAAAAAAAACCTGGTGACAGTGTTTGTACTTTGGTAGAAAACCATTTTCATCTGAAGACTATTAAGAATTACCCGGAGATCCGTGCAAGGGGTATTTCTAAAATTGTTTTGTTGCCTTACATTCTTACACAAGAGGGTTATGAAGAATTTCCTTGTAGAGTTTTTCAATGATTACGTATATATCTCAAATTTGCTTTTAGGCTCCACATGTATATAGGGAAAGTAACTCTCAAGAAAATCTTCGACGAGTTGTGATTAAGATAGCTTATAAATATACTTACTAGCAGACCTAGAATTCGCAACAGTTATGTTCAACCAAAGCAAACATTGCTGGACTGATAACATTGGTCATTTAGAAAACAAACTGGGAAGCATATGAGCAGAGGAATTCAATAAAAGGCCAAAGAATGTAAAGGCATTGACTTTTGGGAGATAATGGAGAATTATGCTTAAATCAAACCTGCTGAGCAAATATGAACAAGAATTATGCTTAAAACAAACCTAAGTTTTACTATCACTAAGTTTAGCAACTTCTAGAGGCAATCTAGATTCATATTTCATATTCAAGGAGCACAGACCCATGAAACATTCTTTAGAGGCCACCATTCTAAAATGGGTTTTTGCAATCAATCTATTGACAAACAAATTTACGAATACATATAGCAACATAGATGACATAACTAAGGATGATGTCTCTACACTATCCACTGGGAACGAGATGAGATACACAATCAATCAAGTACATTTCCAATGCTTTACCATCATTCTTCACTTTTAACTTAGGTTCAACCATAATAAGACATGCTCAATTTTCAACTTTTTTTCCGTTTGGGGAAAACTCTATTTTCAATTTGGAAAGTCATATAAGCACCATTTCATCAATGACTACATATGGTAGGAAAATTATACTCCGATTAATAGAGTTTTGCCCCCGTTGCAAATGTCGTAGAAGTCACTACAAACATATATAGATACAAAAGAGATCAACAAGTACGAAGTATTAACTTTTGTAAGTTCATACCTCCCACATATTCCAAGGCTCACCTAAGGTTCTGTATCGCATTTAATCCATTCGCAATTACAAGTCACAAAAATAATCCCAATAAACAAACAGAATCTTTGACAGAAACACTTCAGTAAACATCAAAGCATTATTCAGTGCAATGGCCGCAATTACCAACTACCAATTGAACCTCAATTATGAAAAATAACATCATTGAAGAACTGGCAATCAATTATCCTCAAAATTGCATACCACCACAAAAGTCGACAAAAACTCACTACTCATTCAATTGTTCAAGTTCAGCCTTCAATTGCTCAATCTTGAGCCCCATCGACCTTCGTATCGCCCCTTTTTCGCTCTCCGACAGTTTTTCCAACAATCCCTCAAACATATCTAGCACTTCTTTCACTGCAGCACGAGCACACTCAGCTTCTTCATCAAAATAAACAGTTTCCTTGGACTCCATGGCCGTCTCTATTTCCTCTCTTGCCTCTGCGAACTTGAGGTTAATTTCATCGACTACTTTAGTCGTGTCAACACTGTGTTGCCTCCTGTTTTGGAAAATCCCGAGCTGGGTCGAAGAGTTTGAGCTTGTCGGGTCGAGAAAACAGGGGATTTCCTTGAGTTTTGGTGATGACAGTGAGTATGGAAGGCATCGATTTGAGAGAGTTGTGAGATATTTTAAGTGAAACGAAGATTTGGGTATTGCAGATCTCTGAAAAGGGTGTCTGAAAAACAGTTTACCCAAAGATATTGATGAACGGTGATGCATTTTGCGAGAGAGAGAGAGAGCATAAATCTCCAAACCCTCTACTACTTCCCAAATGAGGTAATCTGAAGTTAAGAAGACAACCTTAACTTTGGGCCTTTTGACAAAGAGTGGGCCCTAATCAATTGAGCCTCTTACAGAGTGAGCCCGAATCAATAGGCCCATATTACTCTTATATTGGGCCTGTTAACAAAAAGTGGTCCCTACTTGGCCCATATTGTGCTCACCTTCCTCCTTGACTTCAAGTAAGCTAATAGAGTTGTAACATCAGCCTAAAATGACAAGAGAGTTTAAGGTCACCAAAACCACAAACTAGCCTAACTAGTACCATCAACTAAGTCAAAGTCCCCTTTAAACCTTAACAAATCCACCAAACCTAACAACCCCAACAGGCATGCATGAGACTATATAAACACTCTCAAAGTCTTGCACATTGATCCACCATCAAATTCCCGATGGCTCGGTCACTTCTACCGGAGCTCCGGACAACGGGCATGTCACGGGCAGGCTTGGCCCTTGGGAGTCTTCTTCTGTGTGCATTTGCATTGTTCATGTGTGCTACTCATTCGCACAAATGGCGTAAATGGAGATCCTGCTATGGCTACCGCAATGAAGATCCTATTATTCAACTCAACCCTGAAGGGTTCATCGATGAATATCAAATCGGAAATAATGACGTAAGCACGTATAGTGGTGAAGTTTCAGTCTGGAAGAAGAACATACTCATGGGTGGGAAGTGTCAGCTGCCTGATTTCTCCGGTGTCATAATCTACGACTCCGCCGGAAATGTTGCTCCCCCTGCCAGAAAACTTGCTCTTCCATGGAAGTGATCTAGTGTTGAAAATTGTCTAAGTATTCCTGCTCTCTTATTATTGCTTAAACCCACCCTAATGATATTGTTACCATGTTCATGATATATCAACCATCATCTCAAAGGACATTTAAGTGCATCGACCATGGCCTCGTAGAACACTACTGGATGATATGTACAAAATAGAGAAAATTGATCACAACTAGAAATTCAAATCATTGACATCGCATAATGATATCACAAAATACATTTCGAGTGGTTGATATTAACTCAGACGACTAGAACGATTGAGACATCTCTGAGTCAACCACAAGTTGAGTGTCGGTTATACGAAACGGTGAACAGGATGGGAATGGGAAGTGCTGAGCTGTATGGCCAACTTTTTGAACACTGCCTGGTAGGCTGGTAGCCATGGCATTTCAGGTTTTCAACCACATGCAACTCTAATTTAGCTGTAAATCCACAAAGGTCTACAAGCATAAAAAACAAACCACAGAGTTCTTTCAGTAGTAGATGCCCTGAGACATTACACAATTTGAGGGCCAAACAAAGCCATTGCATAATCATCAATCTCACAATGTGAAACAAAAAGAAAGGCAAGTGAAATTTACAATAAAAGGCAGATTTAAATGCAAATATCATTCAAAAATGTAACCAGATCAACTGCCCTTCAATGATCCTTTCTTATTAGACAAAGAACTCCGCCCCCTGAACCCAACAACGTTTAGTTTTGAAATTGTAGATTTCTCGGTTGGCTTCTTCCCACCAGTCACTCCTCTTTTGGAGCTTCTTGCCCCTGATGCCTTGACTGGCTTGGTTAACTTAACTGGAGGCTTGGTTAACTTAACTGGAGGCTTGGTAGATTTGGATACCGCGGATACTTTAACAGATTTGGTTCCTGAGGTTCTTTTGGCAGATACATCCTTGCCACGAACACTGGAGGATTTTGCCCATGCATCTTTAGTCTTGTTTTTCTGATTTGAAACTTCTACCAACTTTGTATTCTTTCCCTTCACATTTATTCGGGACCTGGCAATGTCCCTCCTGACATTATCTATGGTAAGAGACTCCAGGCTCTCATTCTTCATCATGGCCTCCTCAATTCGATTGGCCAAAATTACATCCTTCTTAGCTACCAAACTTGTCACCTTCCCTATAAAATGAAAACAATATTTTGATCGAGCAATTCAAAATGTAAATATAACAAATGGCTTTCTAAGCCACAAAGAAAAGCAGCAAACAGATTGCTAACTCCCAACTTATTATACACACGCTTTCACGGTGTTCATCCCTACTAGCTCAATACATTACGTGAATTAATTTAATCCATAAACAAGTACTATGAGAAATGAATCCAACAAACACCCCTGAACCTTTTCCAAACTTTTCTCAAGGGAAAGGCAACAGCTAATTAGGTACAAACCTTTCGCACCCATACGAGCAGTTCTTCCAGTGCGATGGAGGTAATCAATCTAAAAGGTCAAAAAAGAAGGCTTACACTTTCCGATGTACAAGAAATAAATTGAATGGCAAGAAAATAAAAACACTTATTAACAAAACCATTACATCTGATGCTTACAGAGTTCAAAGGAAAATCAAACATGATAACATGATCCACATCCAAGTCAAGTCCCCTAGCAGCTAAGTCTGTGCAGACCAACGTGGGGCAGTCTCCATCTTCACTTTTAAACTTTTTGAGGTTCTCAACCCTAGGTTCAAAGGACGTAGTGCCATTAGGTACAACAGAAAACAGCTGCCAACAGAAAATATCTTACACAGTATTTCAGAAACAGCAACCCAAGCCTTTTGACAGATAGCATCATTCACACAGAAGGTGTCTAACATGTTTTCAATTAAGGATGTTTAGGTTAGCTTCACTTAAGAAAACAATACAAAACATTTATGAACACATAGATCGATGTACTATTTGGTCCAATGGTACTATTTGGCTTGTGAAGGTTTTGCCTTCTTGAGGTCAAAGGTTTAAGTCCCCCTCCCCCTTCCCTTTCCCCAAAAAAAAAAAATGTATTCAATTCTAAAAAAATAAATAAATAAATAAAAAATGTATACAGAACCACATGATTCACGATTCGGAGACTATACGTCTGTTTCCATAGCATATTGAGCTCAAGAACCAAGTAAACCTTTATATATTAGTTTGGTTCTTCTCTATTAGAGCATCCAACTTAAATCAATCGGTTATGATTGGAGAGGTCCCTTGACCATATAAACCAACTTTGGGTGGCCATAATTATTAAACGTTCGGATACAAGCTCCCTTTGCACGCTCCCTCACGAGACTCGGGCTTGCATCTGAAGCAAACAAGCAAAGAAACAAACATATTGACTTGGCTCACTTACCACCTAAGACCTAACTTCGATACCATGTTAAAGGCATCTAACTCAAAACTAATTGGTTATGACTAGAGATGACCCTTAATCCTATATACCAACAGGGGGTAGTGCTAACTATTCAACATGAAACACAAGCTCTCTTTATACTATCCAATACGCAAATTTAACCTTGCCCAGTCTATGATCAGTTGATCACCTATGTGCTAATCCCTTACCCATTAAATAGTTAACTCGTATGTCATAATTTGCAGGAACAAAGGAAACTTTTTATAGAAAACCAAAAGATATTAAAAATAAGAAGCAAGAGTAAAAAGAGGACAGGGAGTCCTCTAAAAATGTAACCTAGAAATGCAAAACCAACTGGATATTAAAAAGGAAAATTTTATTGATGCACTCCAAAAATTGCAATTACAGCCAATAATGTTAAGTCTCTAATCTCACCGTTGCTCTGCTGGCACCTCTCCATGATAATTGACAGTAGACATTTGATTTTCATTAAGAAAATGATCCACAGCACGGCTAGAATTCAATGTGTTACAGAACACCATCACTCTGTTTCCCTTTGCTAAACTTGGCTCGAGAACCTGCATTATTATGGTTACATTGCCCAAAGTGAGTTATACTTCTTTATTAGAAGACAACAAAGTGAACACAAACATGGTTGTGTTGCATGTTTTTAGGCCATGACTCTGCAGACATGCATTCATATCACTACTGTCAGGGCTCCAACACTTCGGTTAAAACGATTAATTCAATTACAACAGGGAGGATGAGATCTGTCAGCTGCATAAAATTTTTGGCCCACAAGAGGCAGAAATTGTCATAAGCCTCCAAGACATCAGATGGATAGCATAAAGTACTGTCTTGAATTTAATTGACAAATTTTGACCACATATTTTACCTTCTGAAGTACGCTGAGGAAAATACAGAAAAGACCCATAAAAATTGTTCAATCCAAAAACCTAAAGTTTTTTGTGTCTGCCCAAAAAGCGCAGTGAGGAGAACTTTCAGAAAAAAAAACCCAACGGTCTAGTTGCATTGTAACAACGTTTGAGAAAATCAGTGTTACAACTAAATTAAACTTCATTTTTTTTTAACAGTAAATTAAACTTCATTCAAAATAAATTTTCAGGTAAACAAGAACAACTTATAATATGAAAACAAATGCACATAAAATTAATAGAAACAATTGGGTGGGTATGCATTGGATTCAACTGTGACAGAGAGAAAGAGAGGGGCTTCTCTGTTGCCATCACATCGTCGACAAGCACCAGTAGCCATTAACAGCCCTAATACGGTAGAAGAATCTTTGACCAAGGTTTCAGCTGCAGATGAGAGAAAACAAAAAACGCAAGGGAAACAAGAAGAACCATATCAATGAATGTTTCCACAGTCGATTCTCTCTCTCTCTCTCTCTCTTTCATTTGGTTGGTAGTCTACTTGGTAATAAGTAATAACACTATTTTTTTATTTTTTTTTGGGAAGGGGAGGGGGAGGGGGAGGGGGAGGAGGGAAGGGGGCTTGAACCCTTGACCTCAAGAAGGCAAAACCTTCTCAAAGTAAGGAGTACCATTGGACCAAAGGCCTATTGGTAAGTAATAACACTATTGAACTTCCATATTTTGAGGTCTTTTATGGTGGAAAAGATGACACTTTGGAATGGATTCAGTGGTTCCCAGGTGCAAGAAAAGGAAAATCAAAAGGAAGAGGGTCAAACACACACATAGAACACAAGTACATATATTCAAACATCACTTATAGCGTAAATCATGGGGGTCTAAAACATTGTGCATTCACATTTTTACATTTCCAATGTTACATATCATACTCTCTAACTGTGCATATAAACAAGAATAATGACAAAGCTCAACAGAAGTAACCTGCAGCAATGCCTCCAGCTTGTTTTCAGAACCCGAAAGTTTGATAAAATCATGACGAGCATTAGCAATCTTCTTATGCAGGGTTGAAGTACGCAAATGCAGGATTCCCTGGAACTCCTCATCAACAAGTGCTTGCACTGCCTGCAAAAGCTCACACAAGTCAACTGTCTAACATTCTCAAGACCAAGACATGCCAAAGCAAATCCATGGGATAAACATCACTAGAAGATGATGCAATCAAGAGTACAACAATTTGCTACCAGATCATAAATGATACCAAAATGGGTTTCATTCACATTTCACAGGAAGGGGAAAGCCAACTTAATACCCTTTACTCTTTAGGGTGACTATGGAGAGTCCATTCCCAACTAAATCATATCTACATTGGCAGTCAAACTATAAAGATCATTCCACCACCTGATGTGAAATAAAGGCCTGCTATAAAAATCGAGATTATAATACACCTCTTTTATCCAAATCCCTGCACTAAGACCACTGGAATACCCGTAAACATTTTCTCAATTCCCCTACAAAACATTTTACTGGATCTACTACAAAATACTGCATCAGATTTGTGGGGTTCAAAATTCCTATGACTTATGTTTCCATTAACTGTTTGCAGTTAGAGATGCATAAATCTCTTCCTACCAGCATAACAAATGTTCCCTTGAAAGATTCCCTTTGCCTATATAATTTGAAATCAATAAATGGGAAATTCTAGAGGAACATTTTCCGTAGGTAACTTAATGTTTATTTTTCAATAAATATATTTATAATACTCCTCGTAAGAAGCTATAAGCATGTGAGGCTTCAGCATGTCTAAGAACTTTATAATCCAACCTAGGCATTTGACGAAGTTAGGCCATGAGATTTTTGATGTTCCAATCATGGATACAAATTTAGTATCAATTTGAGCTATCTTCTGAATAAAAAGGAGATTATCAATGAGCTAAGCAGACGAGAGGAAAAAATTAGAGACTGAAGAGACCCTGCAAATGATTAAAAAGAAGCTGTCCTTCCATTCATTTCTCAATAAGAAACTTTAATCGAATCAGATCAGATCTGTGGAAAAAGAAATTCTTAGATGTGATGTCCTTGCCTACAGTTACACTTTAAACAAGTACATCAGCATTGACTGTTGAAGATGTGAAGATGAGTAATCCAAGCAAGTTTACATACAATAGCAATGTTTTGAAATCACTGTGAAGCAAATAACCATATCCATAATTTCCATACCAACAGACAAGACAATTGAGTAAAAACAAATTGTTGCCAAAATCAACAAGAAGATGTTTATGGAGCAGTAAAAAAAATAGAAACAAATAAAAGAACGAGATCCTCCCCAGGTGGCTGCATTCCTGGACTTGTTTTAAATGCTTATGGGATTTGGAAAGAAAATACTTTCACTCAGATTTTAGGAAAAAACAGAATGGTCCATAATACGATTCAATGGGTTTCATTTGCCCGTGATGGTGAAATTCGTAAAGAAAGCAATGGACATTCGTAATAAAAAAAGATGCATATCTTCACAATAACAAACTTAGATGACAGTCCAATTCATCATACCTTTGTCATTGTTGCAGTGACCAAAACAGTTTGAAATCCTTGGCCATCAGGTTTTGATGCGCGGTTTTTTAAAGGGCCTAGAAACTTGCGAATATCGGGACCAAAACCACGATCAAACATTGTGTCTGCCTCATCCAACACCTACTAAGAGATTGCCATCATCATTAAGTAACGGACAACAATCAACAGTACTCTTTCACTTTCATAAATTGGCATTTATGAAACAGTAAGACACCGAATACTCTTCTATATAAAAACATTAGGAAACCCCAAAACCAGGAAGATAATCACCAAGTATCTGATGTCACCATAAACCAAGTTGCCCTCCTCAATATGTTGAAGAACCCTGCCTGGGGTTCCCACTACCATGTCAATTGGAACATTCAACGAATCCTCTTGGGGTCTTAAACGGCCTCCACCACTTACCATGGTAGACCTGAATCGTGCATGATGGCTGACAGATTTTGCCACACGAAACACCTGCAATGCCCAGTTGATTTTAGTTGTGGGATAAGAATTCCTCATAGTGGAGCTCTAAAATATATTCATATGGAGGTGTATAAGAACCTGCTCAGATAGCTCCCTAGTGGGACAAAGTACAACAACTCGAGGGCGTCTAGGCTTCATCAGAATACCATTTAATGCTTCATCTTCTCTCAACAACTAAAAATCAATAGACTGTAAGTATCTTTCTCTTTATCAACACAACTGTGGGCAATTCCATTAACTAAAAGCATAAGAAAACTCATAATCAAACAGAGTACCAGATTATCTCTTAATCTAAATAGATACTTGGGCACATTTCACTTAAACTATACAATTAATGGAAGAGGTTAAAAATAAATGGTGGGTGGGTACCTAAAATTTGCCCCAGTAGAGCACATTTCACACATTTTTGTTAACTCTTGCAAAGAATATTGAAATCTGTTCTATTCGAAAAGTGCAGACAACTCCCCACGTCCTAGTTTTACCTTAAATCTGCATTTGTAGCTCTAAATATACCTTTGTAACCGAACAGATAAAAATTAGCCTTGAGTTTCAACCTTTTCTTTTTACTCTAATTCAAAAACTTAAATTCACAATGCAAAAGTAGCATTACAACCTTTTAAATGCAGGCTTTTGATGTGTTTTTTTGAAGCAGATTTTTCCTAAAGGAAATTGCTCCAATTTTAGGTCTAGCCTTTTCTGCGTTTTTGGATATGTAACAATGTATGATAGTAATCATTCATTCGTGAATGCACTTAAATTATTTTTGCTTTTTTTCAACAAGTCGCAAAACAAACAAGATTTCAGAATTTATTTAACAAACCAATTAAATTCCAATGAATAAAAACTAAATGAAACAGAAAACTGAAATGCTTTCGATTGGGTTTTGATGCCTTCTTCCAAGCGGACTTCTTTATGCTATTGTTCCAACTTCAGGTCTAGATTTTGCTGCAATTCTGTGTGCTGTAATATGCATATATACAGGTACATGTGTAAAAAGCGCCCAGAAACTTCAATATCAAACAAATCAATTCACCAAATGAAAGTAAATCTATTGAGAAAAAATTTTGAACTTTTACCTGAGCAAGAGGTAACATATATGCGAGAGTCTTGCCAGACCCAGTGTGAGAACCCAACACCACACTCTTCCCTTCAAGTACAGCAGGTATGCCAATACTCTGAATTTCAGTAGGTACAGAAATACCCATTTCTTCTAAAGCCCCCCTGACTTCCTCACTCAACCCCAACTCCTCAAAACTCGATGCCAAAGGCTCTTTTATTTTCCTATTCTTTGACCCACCATTTTCACTCTCATTTACCAGTGATGGCTTGGGTGTTTTGGGTTGCGGGGTTTTAACAGAGTCTTTGAGGTGTCTGAGTCTTAGTCTTTCTAAAAGCATCGAGTGTTTTACCGGTTCCACATATTGGTCTACTGTTCCCGTTGTGGAGATGGCGGTGGTGGTGGTGGTGGCGGCCGCGGCGGAGGAGGAGGAGCATAGGGGTCTAAACCCTATAAAAACCCTGCGTTGTGGCGGTCTATGTAATGGACTGGGGAGAAAGACACGATTGACTGGAGAGAGAAGAAAGAACGAGAAGCGAGCTGAAGAGGAGAGAGAAAGAGCTAAGAGAGTTCTTCCTGTTCCTCCCATTGCCGGTTGTTCGTTTACTTTGGATTTCCTTGTAGCACTGGTGGAGGGTGGTGATGCTTGGGAAGATGATCCCGTCTGGGTTTTGATAACCCCACCCGTTAGATGGATTTTTATGAAAGAAAAAAAAATAAAAAAAAAATATTTGTATTTGGTCGATATGAAAAATTTATAAAAAAATATACATTCTATTATTTAAAAGAAAGAAAAATTATAAAAAAAAATTAATTTTTTAAATTTTTTTTAATTATTAAATTAATCTAAAGGAAAAGAAATATTTATTATAATTAAAAATTAATTTTTTTTTAAAAGGTGGCTCATAATTTAATTTTGGGACAAGCATCGGTAGAAATGTCTTTAGGCCAAATTATATAATTAACAAAATCTATATCAAGATTTTTTAAAATTAATAATTGAAAAAATATTTTTAAAAAATAAAGATAAAATGGGAAGTTGGTTATAGATCACAAGTTTTTTGCATTTCCTTATATTTTTTACAAAAAAAAAAAATTTGGTTAATTATGAAAAAATCTAAGCATAAAAAAAAATATTTTTTTCTATCGTTTTCCATTTTATGCTAACCAACCAAACACATTAAAATTTAAAAAAAATTATTTTTCTTACATTTTCTACTATTATCCCGCTAAACAAACAAACCCCCAAAAAAAAATCCCTCTTTTTTGAGAGGGTGTTATTCTAGTGTCCAAACATAACTTTTTGTGATACTTTTCTTATGAATAAAATATCAATGATATTATTCTTACTAATTTTCTTTATCAATATGGGCGTATTGAAATCACAGTAATTGATTCAAACATTTTTTTTTCTTGGTCAGGAAAAAAAATGGTATTTCTCAATCAGTCAAAAATTGGTTAATTAGAGCCTAAATTCACCTTATCCGAGTAAATATTAAGGGTAACAGTTACACTACATCAACATTACTACGTGGTGTAACCCTCCAATATTAATTAAATACATGGACAAGATGACCTTACTTCTTCTTTTTTATATAGGTGATTATTATCCTACGTGGAAGGGTAATTATTTGAATTAGTGGAGTCTATTTTTCCTATTTAGTTAGTTAATATTGGACGATTACATCATGTGATAATGCTCACGTAGTATAACCATTACAAGCAATATTTACTCCACCTTATCCCTACTTTTGTCTCCTTGCATAAGATTCTCTGCAGTTGTGGGGGCATGTTTGTTACCCCCCAGTGGAGAGGTAATGTCCCTTCTCTTGCTTGTATTGCCACATTGTGGGCTGTCATATTTGCAGTTCCCCTGATGGCCTTGAATTGGATGTTGGGAATTCATTTTGCATAGTCTCAAATGTCTTGCAAGATAGGCTCAAGTGATTGACCCTCATTAGGTGTTGTTTTGCTATCTCTAAGGTCTCTTGTAGTTGGTCCAATAGTCGATTCTCAATTCTGTTCACCTTGCGACAATCAATGTTGATTTTCAAACGGGAGGACTCCACAAGCTCCATTTGCTACCTTCCAAATAAAGAATTAGATTTTTGGCCATGTTTGAAGTTGTCATATCATCTTCCAAAGCCCTTGGGGAACACTTTATGAGGTTGAGGCAGTTGAGTTTCTTTGTCCACACTTTATAGTTTGAAGTTGCAAATGGTATCCACTCCTTATAGAGTAAAAGCCGTTCTTCGAATATGCCCTTCTCACCCTATCATTTTGTTGAGTTTGGCTGAGAGAGATTGCTAGAATGTCCCTAGCAATATCAGCTGGAAAAGTAGACAGCACCAAATATAGGTTCCATCTATTAAGGGGGCATTGTTATCTGCCCTTGCACCCTTATGATGTCCATGTCCAAGAACCTAGCCATCTTCCCAGTAATTGAACTGACTTCCATCCCCTATGTGCCAGTAACATTCTTTGGATAGTAAATCCCTGTCCTCCACTATACTTTTCCAGATCCATGAGCTAGCAGCTTTGGGTTTTAATTGCCACAATGATTGCCCTGCGTAGTATTTAGCTCTGAGGACTTGGGCCCAGAAAGATTGTAGACTCTGAACCAGCCTCCATGCTTGTCTAGCTACCATGGCATTATTGAAGCTCTCCTTGCCCCCAGTTCTTCCAGTGAACTCCTCTTTCTCCTGAGGATTAAACCTTCTTACACTTGAGGTTATCTCTTGGCAGAATGCCTTTGAGTTATTGTTGTCTCAACTCCCAATTAAAATACTAGCTAACAAAGAGCAAGGGGCTCCAAGCCTCCAACGTAATCAGCTTTGCATAATCGGCTAAAGGAGGACCATAAATCCACTCCAATAACTTTGAAATTGCCGGTTCCAACTCTGGATGGGCAATAGAAATCTCTAAAATACGCATGTGCTCCATTTTAGAGGCCAGGCGTTTTCATCAGTACATGAAGATAGGTAATCAGATTCATGTTGTCCAAACTTTTAAACACCCCTGACCTTAATTTTGAAAGCTTCTTCACCTCAAATTTACCACGCATTGTTGAGAGGGATATAAGATATTTTCCAATGTAAGATATACAAGAAAACGGCCACCATGATGAATATATAAATACATATACCCTCACAAATCAATATATCATCCAATAACGCACATTAATGCACCATCAAGAATCTAATAGCTGAATGGACAATTCAAAGGTGAGAAGTATAGCCACATTGGAATGATGCTTAGAATACAACATTTATTGAGAAAGCAGTGAGACAAATATGTTCAGAGTGATGTGAAATAGTACTTTTTATTCCATGAGTTTGTTAGCATTTCCATGATGCTGGGAATACAATGTGGTAATACAACAGAACAACAAAACAAAAAAGATAAGTAAAAAAATAATTGCTCAAAGCAAATATTAAGCAATCGCAGTTCTTACATCTCAATAATCATTAGTTTGTTCTCTAACAAGTTCAACCATATATGTTCCTCAAATCATGACCCAGGAGGTTACATGCTTCGATTTTGGGATCAAAAAGGAAAAATCACTTGTACAATTCAGGCTTCAAGACCCCAACAAAAGGCAAGTTTCTGTATAGCTCAGTATAATCAAATCCATAACCCACAACAAAATAATCTGGGCACTGCAAGACAAGAATATGAACAGTGAATCATTTTTCACAGTTGGTCAAAACTCAAAAGCATTCAATACAAGGTCAAGTGATTCTGAATTAATGACAGTTACAACAAGCACTTTAACAAAGACAACCAAAATGAAGTCTTGGAAGTAGGGGTGGTAAGTGTCCCCGCGACACAACCCAAACATGGAATTAGTAAGTTTGGATTGCACCTAAATGGTTAGTCCTAAAAACCTCCAACCATCACTCAGTCACTCTATCTCTTTCCCTCTCCCTCCCTTGTCGACCATGTATGACTCCCCCCCCCCCCCAAAAAAAAAAAAAAACACCTGGCTAGGTCCCTCACGTACCCATCCACCGATCACCTAGTAGGCCCCCAACCCCTGTCAGCCACCCCCACACATGCAAACACACACTTCGATGGGAAGGAGATGGAAAAAGGAAAGAGTGGTCCCAGTCCACTACTGCAATCTGAATCCAACACGCCATTTATTTTTTTTAGCCATGCTGAATTAACATCCAAGTGGGTTCTATTCTCTTCAATGAAAAGGAACTGAACAGATTTGGCGGAGTGTCCGCAGAGGTTTAAATTTGGGTGGAGGTGTCTTATAACAGTGGTGGTAAATGGTAGGTGGCAAATCATCCATCAACCCATGCCACACCAAGGAAGTGAAAGAGATTTCTAAGAGAGAGAGATAGATCACCTCAAAGCCACAATAGAACTTTCCGTCACCCACAAGCTCAAAATTGACCTTTCGTCTTGATGGTTTATCAAGAAGAGTGCACACAGATATGGAGGATGCTCCCTTAGATTTCAAGTGAGCAATGAGACAAAATAATGTGTTTCCCGTATCTACAATGTCCTCAACCTGAGCCAAAGAAAATATCAAAAGTATATGGTAGAAGATAAGTTGGATATCAGATAAAGAATACAACACTGAGGAAAAATTTTACACGACTACTCGATATCAAAACAACTCAACAGAGTAATAGAAGAAAGTGGCAGCCATCATTGTTAACTCTGTCTAGTATTAGCTCCAGTGTGGTAACCTCTGAGTCTCAATGCACCGGGATTGGGCAGTCACATTGTCTAGTACTAGTTCCAACTATTGCATGGATTTGAACTTCATCAAATAAAAAATAAATAATTTCCACCTAATTTGTCTAGAAGATGGCCCACATGTTTGGAGTTAGAGTTGGTGGATGGAACAAAAACAACAACAACTATTGCAATTACATTGCCTTTCAGTTCCACTAGCAAATCTTTTAAACAACTAATAGCCCCTTCTTTGCCACAAATTAAATTCACACACTTAAAGGTGTCTTTGCCATTTAGTTATATTATATTTAATGTATCTACTTATCTATGCATCTTTGAAGACGAATACCTTCGACTTGAGATCAACCATGATTATTCAAGGGTATCAAACTCTATTATCTGCTTAACTGATGATAATTTGTTGCTCATGTTTTGTGTAGGTTCATTTCTTAGAACTGCAATGTACACATTATGCTAAAGGAAGAAAGTGGTTTGAGATATTTTTTTTTTCATTCTTTTTAAGTATCAATATGATTTCACATGTTCGATTAAGCCCCATTTAAAGTTAAGCTGGTTTCGATCACCAAAAATTATACTCCACATTCACCAGCACATTTAAATTTGTAAAATATTCACTTGCAAAGAATACAAACAAAGTTAACAAACATATTCGACATGGAAGAAAATGCATTACCAAAAACACCAAGTTATGCATTCTGAAACACACTTTTTTTTTGGTTCAACGGTCATGGGCCAGCTTAAGCGTCAACTAATCCCCGGTCAAAGGGAGGCCATCCGCAATATTCACGAGGGATAAATCCTCATGGCCTGAAATGCACTAACGCTGAATTTGGCAACAAAAAGTTTAGTTGGAATTGACTGGACGACAATTTCTTCAAAATATCTCTGTTTTTCTCCAGTTCCATGGTGCCAAACTCAGGACGAACAAAAAAAAATCGATATAATTGAATATAGACTTGGAAAAATACCAGAATCACGTGCTTTCCTTGGACATCGAGTTTCAAATCGCACGAAATCCTCGGGGCGCAATTCGATTCGGTACCGGACCCGTAAGATTCAGCTCTAATGAAATCGACGGTGACTGGCAATTTGATTTTTCGAACGAGGTCAGCCAAGAATAGAAATGCACCAGTGGCAACGCCAACAATGACGGGAAACGAGGAAGAAGAAGATGATGAAAGTGAACTGTTTTTGAAGTCTTGTGTAATCTGAGAGGCTAGCTCTGATATTCGTTCAGCGAGTTGTTCCTCGGTCCATAGAACCCTCTCTATATGATCATTCAAGTCCATGGCTGCATAGAGAGAGAGAGAGAGTTGCACAGAGGGTTTACGGTGGGCTCAAAACCCTAGGGAATATGTGCGATAAATGGGTGATATTAAGACAGTTATGATATTTAATAATTCTTTTTGTTTGGAGAATCTTTATTCCTGAGACTGTTGTCCTGTCCACAAATAAAATAAGATTCGTAGAATAAAATAAAGTGGTTGGCAGTGTCCGTTTAGGGTCTCTATCACGAGGTAAGCAAGTAGGCCTCACCAAAAAGCTTCAAGTTCAATGGGCGCCCACGGCTCGGAGGCCCAACGGGCTAACGGACAGTTCGCCCGTACACGTGATAGCGCTGAGACAATTGTTTGGGAGTTTTCTACCTTTCCAGATTTTCCTTGGACTTCTCCCTCTGATTCTGACGAAGAAGAGAATGTTGGTGTGTCCTCAAAGAAGCGCAGAAGAGATGGTTCTTCCTCACCTGATTCTTCTCTCGCCGCTGTTTTGTTTTTTTCAGCAGGGGAGAAGTTTCTCAAGTTGCTCTCTGAGACTGAAAAAGAAAGAGACGAGCTGAAAAATGAGAACGCCCGCCTAAAGGGAGAGGTCGCTGAGCTGAAACAGCAACTTAAAAAGAACTAAAAGCTTTTCTTCCTTGTACTCCCTTTTGTTCAATGAACTGCTAGACTTTTTGTAACTTTTGCATCTTCTTTTCCTTCTAAACGTTTGTGATTATGAATCATAGATTGGAGTTTTTTTTTTTTTTTAAATATTTTATGAGCTGGAAAGCTCATCGTTTATTTATGAGCTATAAAGCTCATCTTATACTTTATAAGCTGAAGAGCTTATCGTAAATTTTATAAGCTGAAGAGCTTATCGTAAATTTTATAAGTTATGGGGCTTTTTATGAGCTGGAGAGCTCATCTTGAGCTATAGAGCTCTTTTCGTTGTATAAGCTGAAGAGCTCATCGTTTGTTTATGAGCTGAGGAGCTCATCTTGAGCTATAGAGCTCTTTTTGTTGCATGAGCTGAGTGACTCATCGTTTGTTTATGAGCTGAAGAGCCCATCGTTTGTTTATGAGCTGATGAGCCCATCGTTTGTATAAAACAGATCTGAGCTACAAGGCTCGTGAATTGGTGGATGAATGTTCTAGTTATCCGAGGCGTGATGTGCATAATACTGTGGAAATATAGTGGTTTACCGGCTGATGAGCTCGGCTAGTCCACCATTTAATAAAGGCTCTTGCTCCTTTTTCTTTATTGACGATCAATCAAGCTTGCAGAGGGCTATCCATATTACTAGGGTTCTCTGCCCCGTGGTTGGGGTAATGTATAGTATTTATAATGTCTTTCCTAACTCTAAGGGATTTACACCGAGATCTTTGCCCTTCATCCATGAGATTTCCCTTTATTTTGGGAGAAAATCTTGGTCAATTGAGTGTTTTACGCCTGAGACGCCGCTTGGCCATTGTTTCGATGGTGCCAGCTGTTATCCAGCTGCTTCCTTATCGCTTCGGTTATTATCTCGCTTGGGAGGAGCTCGAGTTTTAGTCCCCTGAGCTCTGGAACCCTGAACTGACCTCCCGATCTGATCTTATAGGCTGAACTCATACTTAGGGTTGATTTTGGGTATCATCAAACATAATTATTATATAAAAAAAATATTGTTAGTCATTTTTATTGTTATGTTTATTAAGTTAATTTATAATTTATAAAAAATTATAAGCATGAATTCAATTAAGTAGTAATAAAATTTTAGATTTAAATTTTAATGTTAAATTCTTTATTCATAGGTCAACATGAACACTGCACAAAAATAAATAGATAAGGTCAACATGTTATGATTAATTAAATGGATTAGGTCAAATTAAATGACATGATTAGTCAAATCACGGGACAATATAAACACTACACGATATGAACATGACATGATTGCCACCCCTAGAATTGGTCTTTTTGGAGCATCGGTGATTTCTCGCTACCGGTGGACTTCTCCCATGCGATTCGGGCTGCATGGTCACACCTAGATAAGAATTTTACCTCGTTGAACCTTTTTTATTTAGCGAAAAAAAATGTATACAAAAATGAATTTTGTGTTGTTTTCTTTTTATGAGAATCAGTGTGCATTTTTTAACTTGTGCATTTCTTTATGTTCTATAAGTGCTTTTTTTTTTTTTTTTTTTTTTAATTTCTGTCACAAAAATACTATGTATTAACTAAGCCACATTTAGATTTATGCTTGGTTTTTCTTTTTTAACAATGATGAAACTGACTTTTGAATTTGACAAGCTACTAATTTTAAATTAAAATCCAAATATTTTACTTTGTCAATTTTATTATATAAACGTCTAGTCTTATCTTTTATTCCAATTTTTAATCGCTATTTTTTTATTCATTGTTACACTGATAAAAAAAATTAAACCAAAAATAAAAATCAAATGACGTGTCAAATGATATATTAAATAAAACTTCAATTTCAAATAAATAAAATTGATACAAAAATATCATTATGATAATAGCACCTTATCTGATCTCTATTTTTAATATTATTTTTTGTCAATCTATAATGTATAGTTCTATATACTATATACTAAAAGAATCAATTTAGAAGAGGGAGTGCTTGAATTTTTTTTCTTCCAAATCCTATTTTCTCTTAATTTTGAATTATTTAATTGACATTTATCAATTAAATTTTAACATACTACTATGTAACTATTTTTAACTTTTTTATATTTAGATTTTTATATAATATAAATTTAATATATTAATAAATAATTTTTTAATAATATCAGGATACGATGGGGGTGAAAATAGGAGTGACATTGCATATTATAATCTACCTATATTGTACGAAATGAGTTAATTATTCGATAAAAATAAATAAAAACGTTTTGTGAATTGAAAACACATATCTACGAGTTAAAAAGAGCACGTGGGTTGAAAACAGTAACACTGTCGAAAGCCACGTCATTAAACAAACCCACACGTGCCTCTCAGAAACGTTGCCGTCGGATTAAGGAACCGATTCGCAACAGACCCCACCCCACGCCACCCCCGTTGTGACTCACACCTATAAATACCCCCGCACCTTCCACTTACCTTTTCTGTCTCTTCCTCGCCCTCACCACCTCTCCCGTACTCTGATTCCCCAAAAAACCTAAAAACCAGAAAAAAAAATCGATTATACTCGCATCTACATTGTATACACCTACTATCCCTAACCCTAGGTTGTGTTTATTAATTTATTTCTGTCTTTTTTTTCATCGCCTGAGAGAGTAATGGCTTCGACGGCGGTTCCGGCGGTGCAGACGCAGGGGGTTGTCACTGCGACGGAGACGCCACCGGTGACGCCGCAGACGACTGCGGTTGCGGCGCCGGGAGGAGGTTTCGCCAATGCGTCGTTGTATGTTGGCGATCTCGAGTTGAATGTGAACGAAGAGCAACTGTGCGATCTCTTCAACCAGGTGGCGCAAGTGGTGTCGGTTAGGGTTTGTAGGGATCAGACCAGACACTCCTCGCTCGGTTACGCTTATGTGAATTTCAGTACTCCGCAGGATGGTATGGACATGCATTGATCGCCATTTATATAAACCCAATTGTTTGATTTCTATAATGTTGCCTTTTTTTGATTGTTTAATGTGACCTCATAGTTAGGTGTAAGCATACGATGTATATTTATGTCTGTAATTTGTGTTTTTATTTTGTTTTTCATTTGTTCATAGTGGGTTTTTTTTGTGCGTGTGTGCATGTTCTTGAAAAAATGATCTTTAATTGCAATGGCTGTGTTTCGTTGCTTTTCTCAGTTATAAATTAGTGTTTGGTGTGTTTACTTGTGCGCAGTGATTTTTGTTGGAGTAATGATATGGTTACAGTTTTTTAGATTGTTAAGAATTGAGTAAAATCTGACTTTTTTACCCCTTTAATTTCTTTTTTGTTTTTCCCTTTTTGGGGTTGTTTTTAGTATATTTATATCAATTCAGTTGTGTTTTTTCTTCTTAATTCGGTCTATAGCTAGATTTTTTGGTGAATTATTAATATTGGACAAATGTTAAGGTGTCACATTTCACTTGAAGGTGCATTTGTGATTTACTTGAACAAATATAAGATGGATCGATATGTCTGATCTTTGTGAAATCATAGAGAGAAAATAATTTTGTGTGTCTCTGTGTGTGTATTGCAGCTTCTAATGCGAGGGAGATTTTGAACTTCACACCCATCAATGGGAAACCTATCAGGATTATGTTCTGTCATCGAGATCCTAGTATGAGAAAGAGTGGTTATGCTAATATATTCATCAAGAACTTGGATACATCAATCGATAACAAGGCATTATATGATACTTTTGCTGCCTTTGGGACTGTGCTTTCTTGCAAGGTGGCTGTTGACAACAAAGGTCTATCTAAAGGTTATGGTTTTGTACAGTTTGAACATGACGAAGCTGCTCAAAATGCAATCAAACGATTAAATGGAATGTTGATAAACGATAAACAAGTTTATGTTGGTCTTTTTGTTCGTCAACAAGAAAGGAATCACACAAATGGATCACCAACATTTACTAATGTATATGTGAAAAATATTTCTGAGACTACAACTGGTGAGGACCTTGAGAAATTTTTTGGCAAGTATGGTCCCATCACTAGTGCAGTTGTTATGAAAGATGCAAATGGGATGTCCAGATGTTTTGGATTTGTGAACTTTAAGAGCCCAGACGATGCTGCCTCTGCTGTTGAGAACTTAAATGGGACCTCCTTCGGTGGTGAGAAGGTTTTGTATGTCGGAAAGGCTCAAAGGAAGTTTGAAAGGGAGGCAGAATTGAAAGCTGTATTTGAACAAGAAAGACAAAGTAGATTCGAAAAGTTGCAAGGTGCTAATTTATACATGAAAAATCTCGATGACAGCATAAATGATGAAAAGTTGAAGGACTTGTTCTCAGAGTTTGGAAACATAACATCATGCAAGGTATGTATTCATGACCAGTACAATAAATGTTGGTGTTATCTTCGTTTTCTTGTTATTTACTTAGCTTGGTTTGTTTTTAATCCTTAAAAACAAATTGCTCAGGTCATGGTTGGTCCGCATGGGATGAGCAAGGGCGCAGGTTTTGTGGCCTTTTCTACCCCAGAGGAAGCTACAAGAGCTGTAAGTTTCCCCTTTTTATTTCCTTTTTGACAGATCTCTTTCTACTTACTTTCTCCTGCTGGTTATGCCTCATGCATCTGAAATGTTTTACATTATTATAAAACCATCTGAAATAGTTCACATTATAAAATCTTTATCAGATGAATGAAATGAATGGGAAGATGATTGGCCACAAACCTTTATATGTTGCTGTGGCGCAGCGCAAAGAAGAAAGAAGGTCTCGACTGCAGGTGATTTCTCTTCATTGCATCGTTCATTGGTTCCAGCTACTTGCTGTTGTCACTTGACTCTCTTTTCTTGCTGCTAACAGATGACAAACTGTTGTTGCAATGGGAAATAAAAACTTTTGTTATTGAATGTTATTCTCAGGAATCAGCTTGGTTCCGAGGTTACTAGATTATGTTTTTTGAACTTGTGAAGTAACATAAGTTGTCTATATTTTATATAATTTTATTAATCTATCTAATAAGATAGCTAGCATTTTGAATTTTATCCCCACATATTTTTTCTGCCCATTTTTATCACAAGTTGAATCATTTAATTTTTATTAATTGTGGCGCAATACAATTTTTATTTCAGGCATTGTTCATATACGGTAACATATTGATATTTTTTAAAGGTTATGTATTTTGAGAAAATTTTATGGATTTTTATTAAAATAATGGGTAGAAATTAATTGCAAATCATGTAATTAAAGAATGGGAAGGAAAAAAATTACTATTTGATATAGTGGGATCGATATTTTAGGCGTTCGAATTTTATATTGTATCGTGTTTCAAGTACGAGGGAGGACTAGTAGTAAAAATGAGACACTGATCAACAACAAATGACAATGAGTCGAGTAAATACTTGCAATAACAAAAAAGAACTAGGGTGCTTGTTACTTCTAGGCTTCATGGTGTTTAGGTTTTTCCATGCATATGTTTTAGGAATGATGCCTGTGAAGGACGTAGTGGACAATATCGATAGTAAATTTTAACTAAAAAAGGGACCTACTTATATTCCTTCACAATAGTAATTAATTGTTGCATGTTCTTGTATGCTTGTTTGAAAGTGGAATTGCCTTCAGTTTCCTGTAATGGTTACAGTAATTGAATTTTTGGGCCTTTTTTTCCTTCTCATTTCATATTCTGCATGGAGACTGGAATTCTCGTCTCTTGATGTACTTTTTATTTGTCTTTTAGAACTTAAACTATGCCATGGTCCTAGAAATTTATGTAGCTATTTGTTAGTTAATTATGTGCTTACTTTTTTTTTTTTTTTTTTAAGAATTCACGATAGATTGAATGTTTTTGTGTAGCAATGATAATCCTGCTAGATTGTATCCATTCTCCTTAATTTTGTTTGTGTGCGCTTTTCAGGCACGCTTTGCTCAACTACGAGCGCCAGGTGGAATGTCACCTTTGCCTGCAGGAATGCCTGGATTTCATCCTGGGGCACCCAGGCTTGCCCCTCAGCAGCTGTATCTTGGTCAAGGTCCTCCTGGGTTGATACCCCCTCAGCCTGCTGGGTATGGCTTCCAGCAGCAACTCTTGCCTGGAATGCACCCAGGTGTTGCTCCAAGCTTCATCATGCAATATCAACTTCAAAGACAAGGACAACCTGGACAGCGATTGGGTTTGAGGAGGGGTGGAAACCACCACCCTCAACAGATGCAGCAGCAGCAGCAGCATCAGGTGCAGTAATTTTCTGAGCACTACGAATCATTGTTTTTCATGCTTCTTGCTTCACCTGGTGTTGGCATGGTGTAATACTTGCATTGTCGGTGTTTACATTTTTTAAGCACGATATTAAATAGAAACTGATGAGCACTGTTTTCAATAATAATAAGCAAGATATTTTTATTACGATTAAGATTCGTTTGATGATTGCTCGATGCTTGAAATAAAATAATCATTGTAAATAACTCAACTGTTGGGCAATATTTGTTTGTTACTTGTTGCCAACTATTTTTCTCAATTATATGTAAGATGTACTTCACAGTAGCTTGGTATTGTTTTCCTTATTACATGTAGTTTCAGTAGAGACTTCTTATCCTACTTTCTACTCTCCACTGAACCATTCTCACTGGGCTTGATGATGTACAGGTGAGAGACTCATTTAGAGCCTTATATGTGTTGTAGATTGTAATTAGGTGCTGCATCTATGAGCCAATGCTTGAAAGCTCTTACGATGGTGGGGGATAAATTAGATGGATTGTTCAACATAAAGAACAAGTTTGATTATTGTGACTTCATTATTTTCACTCTTGACCTCTGACTTTGATAATTCTGTTTGTTACTTTAAATTTTAGTTGATGCATCGCAACTCCAATCAAAGGTTCAGCAGATTCATGGCCAGTGGAAGAAATGGCATGGATGCATCTATGCCTCAAGTTCCGATGGGTCCAATGATGCCATTGCCTTTTGATGTTTCTTCAATGCCAGCAACTCCATCTGATATCCATCGTTCTGGACCATTGCCCATGTCAACACTTGCTTCTGCTTTGGCTTCTGCAACTCCAGAAAATCAGCGCATGGTTAGTCATTTTCCTTTCTTCTCTCCATTTTGATGTCGTTAAATTTTTTTACTTGGTCAAATTACCCTTGGTGCAAATAAGACATATGTTACTCCATTGATTTGTGGATTCATTTTGTTTCATTGGAGGAAAAATTTAACTAACTGTACGAAGACTCCTTGATGATATGAATTTTAGTTCAAGAATAAATGTGTGTGGTGTGTAGATATATCTAACCATTTTTCAAGGGAAAAAAAATTTCCCCGTACATTTTGAGGGGAATTGAAAGTGAAGGTTACAAGTTAATAAGGTTGTATGGGGAACAATTATTTCCTGCACCTTCTACCACAATCCGGCTAAATAAGCAAGCACAGAAGGTTTATATTTTATCTCTTTCCTTTCTTTTCTAACATTCTCCTGCCAAACAAATGGACTGTTAGCAAAAAAAGAAATTGATTGCATCAGAAACAATTTTCTAATCAAGATACACTATGCATTGTTGAAATTTAATTCTACTAAAATTTCCAAATTGATTACTGTCACGAATTATTGGCTCCTGTTTCTGAATTGTTGTTTTTGACGTTTTGTGTACAGATGCTGGGGGAACAGCTATATCCGCTCGTGGAACGGTTAGAGCGTGATCATGCAAGGAAAGTGACCGGTATGTTGCTGGAGATGGACCAAACGGAGGTGCTCCATCTCATTGAATCTCCGGATGCTTTGAAGAAGAAAGTTTCTGAGGCTATGGATGTACTTCAGTTAGCATCATCAGGTTCTGATGTTGGCGATCACCTTGCCCCTTTTGTGCCTTAATGAATGCAGCAGTTGGTAGATCCTTATGTGTGTCTCTGTGGGCCCATTTTTTGCTGGCCTTGATGACCTTTGAATGTGTTTGGGGTATTCTTCTGTCCTAGTTTTTTGTGCGGTTATATTTGGCAAGTCGATAATTGAAATTTTTGTAGGCAGGGATTTCAAAGACATGGGGTTTACTAGGATTATTATCTTATTTTCCTTTTCTAACATAGAATGGAGGGTTTTCTGAGACTTCGATTGCTGAGACTGTCTTCTTTTCCTTGATTTTGATGTTTCGCTTCATTTTCAGGTATTTCTTGCATGGATTATTTTGACATACAAAAATATTCTATTGCTTTCTTTCTCCTTTTCACTACAGCTGCGTATGTTGTCTAGTCACCATTCGAGTTGGTGTGTCAAGTGGTTTCCGGAAAATACTGGCTATTAGATTGAATACGAAAACCAGTTCATGTCAACAATTTGATCTAAAGTGGTATTACAGCTGTGTGGTCTGTTAGTTATAGAGTAGATATATAATACAATCTGATAGCACCTCATCGAATGTGGTAGTTATTGCATGTGGTGGTTATGTAGTTATTGGGTTAAACAGGATCCATTAGGCTTATGTGATAGTTTATAATTGGTTGTCACTGATACCACTTGTTAGCGATAATTTGGTATCACTGTTGCCTTGAAAATCTTCTCATAGATATGAGTGGCAAAGAGGAAGAGGAGGAGCTAACATATCCGCTGGACAACTGATTGTTCGGTGATCAGAGTTTTCATTAGAGGGAGTTTCTGAGAACCAAAGAAAGACGAACAAAATCAGGGTGGGTATCTTCTACCCTTTGATTGTTATACATGGTTTTCACTTGAGCATTGCTTCATTGGCCCATATAATAATGTGCAAAGGCTCTCCCACTTCTTAGCTGCAAGTTATTACCGTCTTCTTATGTTATGTGCTCATTTGATTTTGAACTTCGTTTCATTCTTGTCTGCAAAACTGTGACCATCTATTCTAACTGCATAATTGCTCCATCATGAAGCCCTCCTAGACCCCCCCCCCCCCCCCCCCCCAAAAAAAAAAAAATATTAATGGACTCTAAACTAAACTGTATATCTTAGGAAGGTTGAATTACCTTCCTCATGTGCAAATAAACTACCTTCTCTATGTGAGAATCTCTGAACAGATTAGAGCCCTGTTTGGTTTGCATCTCAAAAACTATTTTCTGTTTTCGGAAATAATTTTTAGGAGATAAATTGTTTGGCCAGTAATTTTTTGTTTTTGTTTTTTAAAAACTAAGAACAAAAATTGGGTTGATTTGTTGCAATCTTTGTTTAGAACAAAGATTGTAGAGGTTTTCATTTCAATTATTCCTTCCTACCATTGAAAGTAGGCATAAAGAGAATCCAAATCTTGAAGCAATGAAGAACTCAAAATTTTGTAGCTCTTGGATAGTCAGCACGTGTGCCTGATGAGTGGGTATTCCTACTGGATTATAGTACCGTCAGCTTGGTTATGAAGTTATGCATTTCCCTTGATGTTTATGTGACTAAACATGCATTGCAACTAGGGATGGCAGTGGACCGAAGCGAGAACGGAGGGTGTAATCTCCATCCCTGTACCAGCTTAAAAAAACTTCGTCCATCTCCAGTCCACCTCGTTAACGGGTATAGTTTTCATCTCCATCCCCGTCTGCGAGTAAATTTGTAATCCCCGCCTCCACCCCCCCTTGTCCACCTTACTCACCCAAGTTCAAGCTAACATAATCTAAAATTCTAAATAAATCTAACATTTTAAATAATTCAATATAATTATAGAATATCATAATATAATTAAAAGTTTGTTATTTACAACATAATATAATTAAAATTTTGTTTACAACATAATCCAACATAATATAATTAAAAGTTTATCTCCCTTGTAAATCCAACACAATATCATGCAACATAACATAATGTAATATAACATAATCTAACATAAAAAAATATAAAAACACAAAAATCTACACTTTTACAAGCCAAAACCATAAAAAAAATCAAAAAACAAAACAATTTACAAAAGAAAAAACCATTCAATAATATGTAGATTTGTATTCACAACAACATGTATATATATATATATAATAATAACGAGTAAAGCGAGACGGGGAGGGGCAGAGACGGGGCGGGGGTAAATGTCAGTCCATCCTCGCCTTCATCCTCGCACGAGTTTATACAGGTATCCCCGTATACGTCCACCGTCCAATACGTATAGTCTATTCCCGGTCCAAACGGAACGGATTTGAACGAATACCCATTTTTATCCAGTCCACTGCCATCCCTAATTGTAACTGAAATATATGCAAAACCATTGAACAAAACATAGGAGGGTTGCAGCCAAAGTTTGATTCAATATCTACAGGGCACTATAATGCAAAGCCACAGGACTGTTCAGAGAAAATCAGGGTGGATGTCTTCTTCTACCTTCTGATCTTTCTCTATGGTATCGAATGCATTATGGTTCCATTGACCCATATAATCGGCCTTGTCTCTCCCACTTTTTGCCTGCAAATCATCATCACCATCTTCTTCCATATAACCTGTACATTTAGAAGCCCTTTTGACTGTCATTGGCTGACATTTCCATGGTGCCTTATCTGCAAAATTGTCATCGTCGTCTTGGGTTATGTAGGTTTTCCATTTGGAAGACCCCGTGCATGTTGTTGGTTGACATATTCTCTGATTCTTATTTGGAAAATTTTCTTCAGCCTGTGTAGCATTATAACCCCATTTGGAATTCCCCTGTGCCTTCATTGGCCGGCTTTTGCTTGGCTCCTTATCTGCATAGCACCAACTATGAGCATAAATGCACGTATTCAAATGCACAGGATCAAGAACTAACCACCCAAACCTTGCCCTGAACTATTTAATACAACACTCTTATCTTAGTTACAGCAGATCACAAGTACAATTCGTGTGGGTGGTTGGGAGAGATGGGGTAGGGTTGCCCCGGGGGGGGGGGGGGGGGGGGTGTTGGATATTTATGAATTTTATGGTGACTAAGTAAGAATGGAAAAATCACACCACCCACTGACAAATCAATCATTATATAGTATATTCTATTCCTTTTATGATAGGAAAATCCCAGAAATATATGCCCTCTTTCACGGAAGCAATATAATCATGAAGTGGGAAGAGGTGCATTACCTTGAGAGTTGATTTGCTTATTGATGTTCCTCTTTGCAAAAACTGGTCTGTAAGTTTTTTCACCATCCCCAGTTGTATTTTGAGTGCAGGAGTAGAATAGTTCTGCATTATGGATTTTTACATACTATATGAGTTGATTCTCCCTCTTAAATACCAAATCACTTAGGCTCACAATTTCTTATTTTCGAATACAAGGATAATCACTTTGTCCTACGTCAAATTTTATCTCTGTATTGGTTCTATTTTCACAAATATAAGAACAGGTAAACATTATAGTTGGTCCTGAACTTTGTCTTTAATTTTAATTTAGTTCTTGAGCTTTCAGTTGTCCCAATTTAGTCATTCAACTATCAATTTCATCTTAAGTAAATCATTTCATCCATTTCTACCGTTAAATCAAAGCTGAAATGGATCAGATTGGACTAGGATCCATAGAAGAACTTAATTAAGACGAAATTGATAATTGAGAAACTAATTCGGAATATTTGGAAGTTTAGACACCAAATTAAAACCGAACGTAAAACTTAAAGACCAACAATGATTCTTACTCTTATAGAATAAAATAATGTTATTTGGACCTAACCTAATTTATTGACTTAATGATAGAGTCTACAGTCAACTAAAATAAAGTAATGCAATAAAATAAGTGATTTTACCACCTGATTGCTCTTCTTTTTCTCTGATTTCTGCGAGATCGGCTTCGTCCTGAGGATCAATGTACTCGGTCCAGTCAGTTCTCTTCATCTTCTTATTCTTCCAATGGTCATGATTGTCGATCTTTTCTGATGACGGAGCTAGGGTTTCTTCCTCTTCGTCTAAGAGCTGTTCTTGCTGCTGATGGGCGAATTGGCGGGACATGTTGAAGCTCTGAACGAATTGGCGGACGTCCTTGGCCATCAAACCCTGGGCAAACACTTTCCGTACCGACTGCTTCTGGTTGCATACTACACAGATCCATTTGTTACTACTCTTCTTCTGTTGCTTCACCTGTTCATATTCAAAACGCATTTCAATCTGCACCAAAAATTACACACACACACACACAGAAGGAATTGCCTGCATAGTGGAACATTGGCAACATTGAAGGGCGATGAAGATTGTCGGCATTGTCGGTCTCTCTCTCTCTCTCTCTGAGTATATGAGATTGGTGAGTGCGTGTGTTTGAATTTTTTTGGCGCCGAAACCATCTTTAAATTTGGACACTTGAGGAGGTGGTATTGTGGTCGTGTTTGGTAACAGAGGCAGGCTGACCAGAAAGATATGTTTGGCCACGAGTTTCAAGTTGGCCGAGCTTATTTAGAACCGATTCTTATATAGACATTGTGCACCTGTGAATTAGTTTCGTTCAAAACCGTCAAGCTTTCTTTCATCCAACTGCTCGCCAGATTTCTGTCTCTGTAAAGATAAATGATCACAATCCTACGCCTGTTTTTAAAAGGTGTATTTCTAAACTCATACCCCAACTTGAATACTTATCATCTCTCCAAATCCGACATCTATTCAATACTACTACTACTTCACATCTCATACAAAAACTAGATGCATGGCCAAGAAACCACACCAACAAACACACAGAATTGTTGCACAACAAACAGAATCAAGATAGTTTTCACAGCTCAAGGCAAGCCTTCTACCATTTCTCTTTTCTTTTCTTTTAAGAGAATTTGGGGGGGGGGGGGGGGGGGGGGGGGGGGGGGGGGGGGCGGGGGGGGAAGCACAAACCATTGTAAGTTCAATCATATATTCATGAAAAATATACAAAAAAAAGTGTAAAAATACTGGTTTTAAACGTATATAATCACCTGTGATAAAAAAATCTGAGATCTGTAAACAGTTTATAGAATGATAAAATGGTGAGATATGCCGGAGACAATTCTTATTTTACATGCCAAGACAAGTGTACTTATTACAGCCAAAAACTTTGTTGCGCAGCTAACCCATTATCGTGTCGGCTCGCTGAAATGTTTTGTCATACCTGTTTTCTGCCCTACCAAAATCAACAATAACAAAATTCTTAAATCCTCATGGTAAAAGTAAAGGCAATCAAATGCAGGATAATGAGAATTGGGAATACATATTTTATCCTAATCATTGAATTCCTCATGAATCGAATTGATCAAGTATTTTGGAGCAGCAGAAGTACATAAAATGAGCTTAACTGATGCTTCAACTAGCAGCAGAAGGATTTAGTTAAAAATCATTACATGGTAGGACTGAAGAAATTCCGATCCGACTTTTGGAATGCGTGGAGGCCTACCTCTCTTTGATTCCTTTCTTTTGACAAAAAAATCACAAATAAATTGTGAAATGTGTTTCGTGCAATATCTAATTCCAGCGAGTATGACCTAATAATAAGATAAATTAATCAACTAGACAGACATTGCAATAATCCCCAAATGCCAATTCAGTATACAATTAAAAGAATCTTTTAACATTCAACTAAAAATCCTGTGTCTAGAAATAGTATGGAATGATTACATCTCCTTTCACACCTCATAATGGTACCTAATCAAGGTCACTGCCGCAGAGTAAGATTTACCGCATTGTCAGTTACTTCTGATTATGTTCTCCATTATGCCCTTTGAGTTAGTAGGTAATCATGATCTTTAGGAAAACCCAGACACGGGGATGGTTCAGTAGCACTGGGAGCATCCCTCACACACATAAGAGTACAAACTATAGATTGATGTTCTTGCCCTTGAAACTCATGAGGGAAATGAATATCAGCATTGAGAGCTCAAAAGATGAAGGTATATTGTTCGTAAGAGTTCCTTTCTTTGGAGTTAAGGTGATGAACATCTACTACATCCACTAGTAGCTGAACATAAATCCTTCATTCTACCGCAAGAGCAAGTCTTTTACATTCACTAGCATTTATCAAACATATCATAAATTCAGCGGACTTCCCATCCCCTATCACACCTTGAAGTAACATAAGGAATCGTTGCAAAGACTTTCTTACTATAACTCAAAGTGAAGCACACACAACAACAAAAAGTTTCCCAGAGAAGGCAAAGATTTCAGGCTTAAAATTTTTGAGGTAAATGCAGTTTTTAGGCACACCCCATTCAACAAGGTGGGATGAGCTGCATGAATCATATTTGTCATTCAACCCTCTGCAGTCTTACTTGTTCACTGCACAAAAGGGATATTTTGCTCTTATTACTCTTTCGGTTAGCAAAAGCATATTTGATCCATTGCCGAGTGAGTAACACCCAATTTCCAAATATTTAGGATGATGAAATATATTATGAAGCCTTGACATCCAAGCACAATTTATGTGGGTTGATGTTTCAAACAAGCACAAGTTGGGACCATTCCAAGGATTTCGGCACAGCCTCTTAAATCCCCAACTTTATTTTCCCAAAATTGGTTACTTTTGCAATTCATTAAAAGTAAAACCATTTTGAACTATTTCAGTAAGTGGATTATTGTCAGTTGTCATCCATACAATATGGATTAATTAGATCATTAGATTTCTTAGAGTTCATGTTCCCCTGAGATTCTCTTGGAGATCGTTACTTGCCACCCATCCAGTTAGTTATCCTTGCAAAGCAATCTCACATTACCAAGTGGCAATAGTTTAGTTTTGTACTCCCTGCTCACCTTTTTAAAACGATGGTCCGTAAGTGTTCATTTGAGGTGTACTTCCCACATGAGATTAAATCAGATTAGAAGCTCCATCTTCCCATGAAGTACATACTAGGTTCTTTCAGTCATCCACAATAATCAGCAAAAATCAAAATTTCAAGCTCAAAATTTGAAATGGGATTACTTACAGATAGAGCAATAACATTAAATTCCAAACAAGTGCTCTGGACTTACCTGTTGTTGCTATTGAAAAGAATAAGGTAAACAGGATCTTGAGATGACAGATGGAAAAGCTGTCGGACTATGTACACGCATGTAGTGATGCTGAAAAGGTGGAAAATTTGATGGAAAGGTAAGTTACTTCTCATTTTTGACATACATTTTCCGAACAATATGCATCATCTTTTACATGCACGGTAAAGATCACTGTTGTAGCAACTTTTTGACCAATTATTCTTACACTACGGTGACGTGAGTTTAATCTTAAGAAAAGGGAGATACGATCATAGAAGTGAAATGAAGCATAAGATATTGACAAGTGGTATGAAACAATCAGCATGAATCCTAACTTGAAGCTGTGCAAACAACTGATAATTTAGAAAGCATACAACATATGTTAACTGATTTAAAAGTCATGGGCTAGGAAGCACGGACACTTCATTTTGGGCAAAGTGTCGGTGTCGTACACGTCTAGGACACGGACACGCTTCGGACACGTGTCGGACACGTTAAAATGAGTGTCCGATTTTTTTATTGTTAAAATTTTTTTAGGACACGTGGCCGACACGTTCAGGACACGTTGGGACACGCTAGGGGACACGTTTTGATATTTATTTTTAATTTTTTGAGAATTTTTCAGATAATTTTATAATTAAGAGTTATTTTTATAATTTTAAAGGGATATGAGTCACAATCATAATATAAAAAAAGTTATAATCACTACATTGAACATAGGACATTAATTTAACATAATTTTGGATACGAATACGAACTTATAATAGTCTTTTAATATGAAAATACTGTGAGAAAAAATGGGATTACAAAATTGGAGCTCTTGGAATTTGATGAAAATTAGTATTACGAAATATAATATTTTTTAAAGTAAAAGTTGTAGAAGTCATTGATTATTGAATCATGGATGTTAATGTTGAATGTGTATCAGTATATCTTATATTGTACTTTTTATGCAGTGATATTATGATGTGAATTTTTAGAATTAGGGAAATGATGAATTAAAAGATTATTATAATAATATTTTTATTTTATCACATAATTTTATATAAATTTATATATAAAATACATATTATTTAACGTGTCCGTGTCCTACTTTTTTGAAAAATTTCGTGTCGGCGTGTCCGTGTCGTGTCGTATCCGTGTCCCGTGTCCGTGTCCGTGTCGGCGTGTCCGTGTCCGTGTCCGTGCTTCTTAGGTCATGGGCACTACCCAGAAAAGTATGCTACGCTCACTTAATTTGAAGCCATGTATCAAAATTTTGATCATACAACTGCTGTATGTCTTATAACAAGAGTAAAAGGAAAGGCAGCAACGTAAAACAGTAAGATGTATCTTAATAACACTTGATCCTGAGAAAATGAACATAACACGTTGATTTTAAAAGAAAGCATACAATCATTCATGTTGTGAGTCAGGGGTGGAGCCACATTAGGACTAGGGGAGAAAACCTCTCAATTTTGGATCTGCTTCATACCTTATTTTTTACCATAATTTTGTCCAATTTATTACCTTTGCCCTCTCTAATTTTTTAAAAATTTGTATATTTAGTCCTATTTTTTATTCCAATTTTGTTTAGGCTAAATGGAAACTAGTTTGGTTGTTTCGTATATTAATTTAGTCTTGAATTTTAATATATTTTTTCATGTTTGAACTTAATTTTTTTTTGTATTAGCTGGCAATTTTTTTCTAGTTACATTTTGCCCCCTCCCCCCTTCTTAAACAAATTCCTGGCTCCTGTTGTGAGTGGCCAAAACAGATGTCAAAAGCTTATGAGACCGCATATCAGAAGTAATCAACATTCGGCAATGCATACTTGCTTATATTTCCATGATAAAAATTGTGAAAGAAAATGAATTTGAGTTCAGAATAGGTGGTTGGAAGTTGGAACCCAGTATTCTCTTCTGATGTCGAAGACTTATAATGCCATGTACAAGATACATGAATCAATACTAATCCTCCCACGACACGCACACTAATATCTGCATGTGTGAATATATATGATTCTGTATATATCACAAAATAAAATATAAAAACAATCATGGTTTTCCAAATTCCACATATTAAAAATCGGATGCTGGCATCATGGAAATAGCAAAAATAAAAAGAAAGAGAGAAATTAAATAATGATTGCATTACTAAATCATGAGGAGAAGATTACCTGCCGAAACATATCAACAAAACTATCCAAAAGACTGCACTAATCCAACTTGATTCTTTGTATGCCACCCAAACCTGATAACCGCATGCAAAAAGCAACAAAAATCATAACAGAATTATCCCAAAGAAGGCATTTAACCAATTTGATTCTTGAATGCGATTGACAAGACAACCACTATAAAAGATGTTTACAAAATTATAATTTTGAATTCTATACCTATATTTGCTAAGTTTGAGGCATCATGTTCATCAAACCTTCATACATTTGGGGAAACTGACTCATCTGCACTCCTGAAGCGTCCAAGTTACTCCTTTAACACTCTAATCTAAAATGAATTCTTTACACAACGTGCTGAATCACATATGCATATACTTCATTCCTTTTAGTGAGCCATGTGCTAGAGAACAACAAACAAATCTAATTACCACTAGTGAATTTGGAGGCTTATTACTTATTCTTTTCCTGGACACTGAGTTCATGTCTGAACATATAAAGTGTTGACTATATGTCCTATACTCATACCCATTATCAATTTAAGTCCAATAGGAGAATTTCTAACATTTTTTTTTTTTGACTTTGCAGAGGCTGACATAGCCTCTTTGGGAACACCATTCTTTTCATCACCAACTTACCAAAACACCTGGTCTGCTGTGGATACAGATTTCTTTTGCATAGCAATCTACCATGTATGGTATCCTTTGCAAAGAACAGCTATGCTTAAATGACATATTGCTATTTGTTGAAGTATAGATACTTAATTTACGCCCTCTCCAACAGCTCAAGCTGTTGGAGTAGATGGTTATTCAACATGATATCATTGCAGAGGTCCAGTATTCGAATCTCGCTGCCACCCTAATTATTAAAAATATTTCCACATGCTAGGTCCAAAATCTAGCCCACTAGTTAGGAGCGCGTGTTGAAATATAAATATTTAAGTTACACACTCTCCAACGATTTAAGCTTTTGGAGTAGATAGTTGTTCAACTGCTGTTTCTTTTCAGTATTTCCAAATGGGTAGGCCAAAAGGTCCTTCACCAAGTATTTGGACAACATAAACCTATTCTTAGCTAATCAAGGTAACTTACACAAATGATTATATTTATCGGTGATGCCATCGAACTTGATGCACTAATAACCACTATTTCTTTGAGGGGTGTAGACGCTACAGTTAAATTTTGTTGGTCCCTTTCAGATTATGAAAGGTAACACGAGGTGAGTTCAAGTAGAAAATAACTAAATACTTGAGAGTTGAACTTTGTTGGTCCCCTTTCAGTTTATAAGAGGTAATACAGGTTGATATTCAGGTAGAAATGAAACAGAAACAGCTTAGTATTGAGCATAGAGACATACCGATAGAGCCACAACATTTATGTAGAAATCAACTAGGGTTGCTTCCATCCACCTGCAAACATCACAGCTACTTAGTACATATTGTGCATAAGTTGCACCTGCACAAACAGAATTTGACTGGAGAAAGCAATGGGACACAATGAGTGCATGCTCTTGCACAAGGATTAAAATTTCGTTTCTTTTCCACCATGACGACCGAAACATTCATGTTTCCATGGAAACTAAAACGAATCAGTGACTGAATATTGAAATTTCTATGTTTCGTGGTGTTTCGGGATTTGTCGAGGTGTTTCAGCCAATGGTTTGGGATGTTTCGAAAATATATTTCCTTTTTTTTCCCTGTTTCCATAATGTTTCCATTTTTGTGCCCACCAAAACTGTGCACCAAATGAAATTTTGACCCTTGCTCACGCATAGTTAAGGCAATCTTGCTAGGCTCGTTTCTCATCTCTTAAAAATGCAAAAGAATCCAGGGAAGCTCGTAAATGCTAATGGGTCTACGGGAACACAAATGAAGAAAGATAACTACAAGGATGCTTCCCAGTTGGAGCTTGGAGAGGGATGATGGGATCACCAGTGGCCAAGGCAAAATCCGACGAGAATGGACTCCTAGCATGGACAGGTGGTGCATTTGTGCAAAGAGAGAAAGACAGGGATAGATGGTTGAAAAATAAATTGTTTACAATTGCTTCAATGAATACAATTCATATTGTTGAAGAAAACAGAAGCATATGTTTTAATCATCACAGAGCATCACAGTGTAATACTTCTAGACAGCAACATTTGTTATGGTGTAAGAAGTCAATGAGCATCAGCAAATAATGCCTCATAATTATAGTGAACAACGAGACCAGATATCACCAAGGTTTTGAGTTTTAAGGTTGTTGGTTGTACATATACTTGTTTCCTGACAGTGAAAATTTAGATAAGTTATCTAAATTATAAAAATCGAAGTGTAATATATGATCTTTTTGTTTTCATACTCAGGCCTCTCAATGTTTGCAAAGAAGTATTGTGGTAGTGTTAGCACCTACATTCTGAAAAGATCAAAAAACCTTTTCCCCCTTCATCCTCCTTGAAACTACCCTCACTCCCGCCTCAAACTAGCCCTCAGCTAACGTTATTGCATGCATAGCTCATATACTGCCACCCACAGCAATGTCATTGCCATAATATACCATCTTCACCACCCCATAAATACTACCACCACCAAATACCTTGAATTATTCAGAAAAAATGGACAAGGGGAAAACGATAATGCTTAACTACATCCACATACTTTTAAGAAGAATCTGATTTATTAGACATAAATTCAGAAGTAAAGAACTTACGGTGTAAAGACCTCTCTGCGAAATGGAGAACCATCTGTTATGAGAATGTAACTCAATGTTCCCAACATCAAACAACCCAAAGCACTGAAGAGGACTCTTGCAGTTAGGACAGAAAACTTCTTCTTTTGTTCCACTCCATTGCTAAATGGTAAAACAGAAACAGTTTCTCAATGCAACACAACAGGAAGAATGAAGAACCAATAAACACTAGAACTGCATTCAATCCCACAGCTGATCCTGATATACAATCACTGTATCCTCGTATGAAAAATTATTGGCCATTTCTTCTCATGGATCATAACCAATAACGGGGGCCATGTAAATCCTGATGAACCTTTTTATGAAAGGAAAATCACCATATGCAGCAGCAAAACTTGCATTCACTAGGGAAGTGGGACAAAAGGTGCAGTTTCAACTTGCATCAGAAACATAAGCTTGCATAATACTGCTAAAATGATGCAAGCACATAATTAGAGGAAAAGATCAGTCTCACATAACTTTCGTATTCTGGCTGACGTGGATGCAATAGTTGTCTCATTAAGAAGACAGGTGTATGTACCACATGCATAAATCACAGTCATCAAAAGAGAGACATAAATGGCAGTTTTAACATGTTCTTGGAGAATTGATATACATAATAGAAGCATCAAACAAACAGAAATGTGATCTAGTTATAAAACTATAGAAATACAGTCTTCTTTGCTCCTTATCTCTTAGAACAGATTATTCCCACTATATCAGCCATTCAGACCTCACCAAGCAGGTCAACACACTTACTAAGGATAAACCGTCAAACAGGACAGTCAGCACAGTTCACACTGGTAATTAAATTTATAAGAATCTATGGCTCAAAAATGAATCAACCATTTTCATGACTACCCTCTGTTCCATGAACTTACTTATTTTGATGCCGCAACAAAACAAAGTAAATTGGATCTTGTAACGATTCTGGTGGTGATAGCTTGAGGAATTGCAAAACGATGTAGCCACATGTAGTAATGCTGTACAGAAAAACAACATAGTTACCACCATCCGTGCAACACATAAGATACATGCACAAATTTCAGTATGAAATAAATTCGGAAGGTATATAACAAAATTTTCTTGTTATATTGTGATAAAAAAAAAATCTGAAACCAAAATACAGTGGCAAACAGTATCACAGGAAGACTCGGACAATGTAAGCTGTGCAAAAGCTCAATAATGGAAAAGTCGTCAACCCACCTAAGAATTGTTAGAACGACAAAGGCTACATGTCAGTAATATTCATATACATGATAACCACGACTAGGAGAAGTGTTCAGATTGTACTTCATAATACTGCAACTAAAGCTTGAATTGAACAGAATGTTGGCAGGTACAAAAATTATTAGTACAAAAGATCCAGTTATTAGTCAATTGAAATCCCAATCAGGATAAATCTGATGCTCCTATGAGGCTGCTGCATTGTTGGAAGAAAGCTATGGCGAGAGAAAAGGAAAGAAAGATATACGATGATGGCTATGAAAAAGTCATGACTCAAGCCTTCCAGCAAGAAAGGATAGGAGAATGGTTAATTCAACTTAGCATTCTCAGACTAATTAGAAAATGAAAAATCATTACTTAATATATGAGAATTTCCGCAAGTAGAAAGGAATATCTGGAAGAAACACTCTGAGAGTTCCCGTACAAAACGTTAACTTTCAAAACCTTTGGCTCACTATACAGAACAATGGGCCTTACAAGTCAAATTTAATTGTACCGCAAGTAGACATTGAAAGAAATATCACTTACATCATTTCTCGTCAGACCTTACAAATATGATTAAGGGAATTTACGAAAATAAAAGTAAAGACAAGTATACCTTCCCAAACAAACTAACAAAACTAGCCAAAGTGTTGCACTGATCCAGTTTGATTCCTTGTAGACAATCCAAGCCTAATATTTTCAAGAGAAGAGAAAATGGTCACTAATTACTACAAGTTCCTTGAATATAAGCACTTGATTGGCAGATTTGAGGAAGAAACTGGGATTTTTAATAGCATATAGGACATATCTTCAGAAGAATTAAAATAATGATTATCATAACTCTAATCACACATAAAGCAATAAATGGTTGACGCATCATTTTATCACCAGTAGGACTACTCTCATGTATGAGCAAAAAATTGGACACCCAAGTACAGTATCTGCAAGAATCAGCATACTCAGACATTGAGAGCCAAATATTTCACCTCTGTTCCAACTCTTGACAACATATTAAATGTCAGAGAAGTAATAGAAACGTCAAGTTTTGTCATGTGAGTTTTGAACAATTCACTCAAGATATCCTGTATGCCCAGAGGTAACGTACAAAACTTCACAAAAAATTTATTACTTAATTCTTCCAACAAGGAAAAATTGCCATTTTCAATTTAGTTTTACATATCTTTGAGTGAAGTATAGAAATCACATAAAAAAATAAGTTGTCAATTTAATGATAATATGAATATGAAGTATGTTTGTCATACCCCAATAGCTAGAACATTGATATAGAAATCAACCAAGGTTGCTGCCATCCACCTGAAACATATACCAAAAACTAAAAGTCACCACATCCAAATAAACAACAGTTGACTGACAGAATCAGCTAATATATATGGTTTCAAACCTGAAGCATTTCAACAACTCAAAGTGAAGTGAAGTTCATTATAATAGGCACATGATTGGTTTATGCCATCAAATTTCCATTGAGCATGTGTGGCTAGGAAAGATAACCCAACCATATTTCTCCAGTCAAGGACTCGAATATGTAAGTATGTTCTATCACTTTTTTCTCCTCAAAATTCACATTAATCTATGCAGATATTCCCTCAATTTTAAAGAGTTTTAAGCAAAATCAAATCAAATAGAACTTTATGCAGAGCAATTTAGTGATACCGTGAACCAGAGCACTGTGATGGTTGAGACTGATGGGCAAGAGACACCTCAGATTGACATGTTTAGTGCCTCAATCAGCAATTGAGGAGGTTGCTCATCAAACTAAAAGCCATGCAGCTGGATAGTATTTGACTTTGCATTTTTAGCGAATTCAAGTATCAGATACCTTTAGGGTAGGTTATTAAAAATAGGGACGGAGCCAGTTATTTATTTTAGGGTGGGCACTTTAACAAGCTTAATTTTTTTTATCCCTATGGATAAAAGTAAGACATTTATACTTATTTAATCATATTTGATACTTAAAAATTCGTTAAACCAAAAGGGTCAAAAACCGGTATGCATAAGGTGTGCAAAGAGAAAACAACAAAAAGAGAATAATTATGACCCTTAACAAAAATGATAGTAAGTATAGTCATTTACAATTAAACCTGATAATTTTTACACTTTGACAGCATTGAATGATAACTTCTATTAATGTTATTGAAAATACCTTTCTCTATACATACAATCAAACTATCAGTCATCCATTTATTAGTTATTCGGTTATGTAACTAAGTCTTTACAATCTTCATAGATAACTATATAGTGTCAATCAAAACTCGTAAATCAATGTCGAACTCAGATGTAAACTAATGGAATACCACACCTTTTCTAGTCTTATTACTTTTTCGAGAAAGAACACTCATCCCTAATAGATTTTGAAAACTCAATGATAGCGTACAGTTTATTGTGACCTTTTTTTATATACTTATAACAAAACCCTGTACAATTTTCTTTCAAAAATTACAAAATAGGCCCAATATGTCCAAAACTGATCCAAAAATATCCGATGTGCGTCCAAAAGTTAATAATCATTTAGATAATGAGTTTATATTAATTGTAGCAAACAAATAATACAGTGGGCATAATGATATAGGCTTAAAACATATTCAAAATGTATAGGCAATGTTAAGAAGAGGGAAAAAATTGAGGGTGGTCAGCTCTGGTGATACCTCAGATTTCTTGTTTTCAAATAGAGAATTGCAACAGCAGCATAAATAATAGAAGCAATCTTACTTTCAGTGCCATTTTGACTCATGTTAAGTATACAACAAACCATAAAACCTTTTGTCTTCTCTTCATAATAGACGAGAGGGGTTCAATCCTTATCATCCATTCCAAAGTTCAAATATATTTCAGAAGAAAAACTTAAAAGTTTGTGACCCAATGCTAAAGGCATTGACTAAATTCCAGATATAACGTCCTAGATGGTCTAAAATGGATCTAAGAATTCATTTGGCGGACTTCATGTAGTTACTTTCAAGGCAAATTGACAAACCTCTAGTCGTACTCAGGCCTTAAAAATTTTTGCTACAAAAATTGCACCCACCCATGGGAGAGACGAGAGAGAGAGAGACATACGGAGTGAGAAGTTCTCTACGGAAAGGAAGGCCATCGGTGGCGATGGTGTAAATGAGCGTGGCCGTCATCACACATCCCAGTACAGAGAAGAGACTTCTTAAGCCAATCGCAAGCGACACGGTCATTGTGAATTGTGAGTGTGTGTGTGTGTGAGAGAGAGAGGAAGGAAGTTGAGAGAACTTCAAAAGGAAAAATGTGGGAAGGCCGTTAGTCCACGTCTTTACTCTTCGTTTCGTTTATTCCACAGAGATTCAGGACCACGGAATAATGAGCACGACGTCGTTTATTGAGAAGATGGACTAATCAAAGCTTCAGAGCTCAAATGCCATTGTTTTTTTTCCTCTACTTGCATTGCATTTACGTCTCATGCAATCTAGAGAAAGAGCGTCAAGACGTCAAAACGTCTCAAATCTAGTTTGTTCCCTAGAGTTGCACAGACAAGTCAATGTCATCGAACCCATTGTCTCGTATAAACATTGAAACTATTTCAGAGAATGTAATTAAGTATATATTTATTCAGACTAAAATTTAAGCCAAACATAAGATCTATAACTTTGATACTACCTTAAACCACCATCTCGGTATAATTCTCATTTAAAAAACCCATCAAGGCCATAACACAGGTTCGCTAGAACTTTCGAACCAGTCACAGTAGTCCTGAAACAACCAGTAACTGCTATTGATCCTATTTTACCAACCTCTGCTCCACAAAATTAAACCACAACCATGCGAACAAAACATCAACCCAAATTCCTAGTTTATCCTTTCCTTTTGCCCAGTGTTGAATTCCAATAACCTAATAAGGAAAACACTGCAGAAACACAATCCAAGCTTTGCACAACCCAAAGGTACAAGAATTTGATAAGGACAACCGCAGTTAATCAATTCAAGAAAAGTTTCTACACCTCAGGTATCTAAAGTTGACAAAACAATATTACACTCTCCTTGAATAGAGCCCGAGAAAAAATAAGCAAAAGGGTCTCAACCTTGAGAGCTTAGTATGCAGTTAGTACAAAAAAATGGCTATGATACCAAAAGAAACCATGAAAAACAAATCCGTAACAAGAGAGTTGGAGATGATTCTGTCAAATTATTGCCATCTCCAGATCAACAGGCACAACCACCTCGTTGCTCACTTTCTGAAACAGCCTCAGGGATGCCCTGGAAGTATCTGTAACATATATAGAAAATAATTAAAAGCCAAAAAGGCATATTGTGCATCGATTGGGATTAACATCATCAAGGTGTTTGTTACGTGTTTAAGGGCTGGGGGATGGGGAAGGGTAATGGGAGAAGAGGTTGTTCTAACATAGACAAAATACACACATGCCACTGAAGAACATTAAAGATAGATACATGCGTGTTTGTGTGTGTAAGTTGAGGGAGGGGAGGCCGCGGGGATACAGATAAAATGTCTAATATTACATCAACAAAATTAAAACTTAAATCTAACCAATTTGAAATACATTAACAGACTTACACTCTCTCTATCTAAACCAACCTACTACATTTACAAAAAAAAAACAGGTTGTTAGGGTGTTAACACAACCAATCAAAATTTGTCCATTCTGTTGTGAGTTGTTATGTAGGTAATATATGTCAACATATCACCATATAAGATTGAGGTCATAAATGTGCTTACCATTATGAAAAATAAAAATGAGTCACCATGACCAGCTACACTAACAACCTTACCTGCAAATTTTTACCACTTTTATACCCTTATCAGGATGAGAATCCAACATTTAACATCATGTCATGTCCATCTCCGTTTTCACGAATTTTTCAATAGAATTTTACCCGTTCTTATAAACATTTCTTCCAGATATTGACCGACAACCCCTTGCCTTCCATTTCAACCCACTTAAATAAACCCATCTTCCCCCTTTTAAAGCTTTCAATATCCAAATGTGACGGTTTGGTTGCACTTCAGTGAATAGCAGTACAATAACTGGAATGGTAAACAATCCTAATTACAAAGAATGTCAGAAAAACAAAGAATAGTTTGAGAGACATTGAATTAGTTGAAGAATATTGAAGAAGAAATTTCTGTAGGGAAAAGCTGCAGACAAAAACAACGAATATTGTTTCATTAATCACTAGCCATAATTCTAAATAGCAAGTTAAAGCATGAAACACAAAATAATCTCTCGCAATATCTCCAAATTTCAATGCTCTGATAGATAAGGCAGATATCAATACCTTATCAACTATATATGTTCATTCTATTAGAAGAATTAATGGCTAAAAAACGCATCAACAACAAATTTCCACATGTCAAATGCCAGCAATTAGGATTTTAACAGTAAGTTCTTTTGATATTCTTTCCAAATCCTCAATGTGAACTTACATATCCTGCTCATTCTCATTGGCTAAAGCAGTTTTAGCAATGCATAAGAATGCAGCATCAACATTGTAATCCTCCTTCGCAGATGTCTCATAGTAAGGTATGTTCCCTTTCGAAGCACACCACTCCCTTGCCTTTTTTTCCGAAACCTGTTTCCAGACATATTAGATCAAAATTTAGGGAATGCCAAACTTCAAAAGAACTGCAACAATAAGACCTTACCACTCTGCTATTTCCACCATCTATATCAATTTTGTTTCCAAGTAATATAAATGGAAATGTTCTTGGGTCAGTTGGGTTTGCCTGCAAAGCAATGAAACCCAGTTATTAAAATGGCCTTACATATCCAAAAGGAACTGATATCTCTTTTCTATAATAAGTGGATACTATGGATTCTGCATCCAAAAGACAATGAAGGAATCAAACTTGTAAGTGAAAATTATCATCCAAAGTAGGAATGCTTTAAGCTAGACACATAATAGCACGGGGCTCCAATGTTACCAAATCATGCCAGTAAGCTGCATTTCCAAAAAACTAGCAGATTGACTATTTTCTTTCCATCAGTAACCAGAAAATTCAATCACCAAAGTTCAGACAAAAAAAGTCCAATAAAACCATCATTTCGGGCTAATGGAGTTCACAAAATACAATTAAAACATAAAATGTACTGTTCACGCAATGAGAAACCTGAAGTTATGAAACAGAGCCTGCAATGGGTCAATTTATTTAATGTGTAAGTAGTAGAATTACTTGGATCGCTGCCTCATCTATCAACCCTTCCCCTTCAACCTTCTCACTCTCTTCTTCTTCGAGTTACCTCTCACGGTGCTGACCTGGTAAGGCTCTTTGTTCCCATCTATCTCCCGGCAGATTAACTATTCACTCAAGAATTAAACCCCAATGGCGGATTTGTGTGTGTGTCTGAAGGAGAATCTGAGAGAACTATAAACGGGAAAATATGGGAAGGCCAGTCAACTGCTTGTGCTTTGAACCTGTCAGAAACTTTTTTTTTTTTTTGGGGGGGGGGGGGGGGGAGGGGGGAAGACGATGTTTGAAAAGGGGAGCGATTACATGAGAAAGAGGGTCATGATTCAATCACAAGCTGCAATTTTTTGCTTGACTGTTGCTCACTATAACATTAATCCTTGTGATTTGTTGCAAAGAAGAAGACCAAACAATTGTCTTTCGCCCCATTGGTGTGTAATGTGCAGAAAAGGTTGTGAAAGAGCAGATCATCTCTTTATCCATTGCTTGGTGGTGTTGAGTCTATGGTATAAAGCTTATGGAGAGTTTAGAGTGAGTTTGGTCATTCCACGAGAGTGTGTATCCTTATTTGAGATTAATCAAGATCTTTTTGGAAAGGGGAGTAGAGCTTCTAATCCGTGGAAATGTGTTGTTATGACAATTATTTGGGTGGTATGAATGGAAATAAATACAAGAATCTTTGATGATAAGGAAGAACAAGGGGTGTTGCTATAGGATAAAGCAAAATTTTTGGCTTCTCTATGGACGGCAGCAACTAAAGAGTTTGAGGATGTGCCACTTTTTTCCCTTTTTATTGATTGGATTGTTGCATGTAGTTAGATGTTGTTATGGCTGAAGTTTGTTTTGTTTATTTCTTCCCTTCTTGTTCTTTTCTTTTAGGTGGATCTCTTGTCCACTATATTGTAATCTTTACACTACTCAATGAAAGTTATGTTTCTTATAAAAAAAAGATTCAATTACAAGCGGCAAAATAAGAAGGAAACCAGTGTATCTTCACGCATAGCAACCAGGCTATTAAACATAAGCCAACTCTTTTAGCCATGTTAGATGAAACGAAACATGCGACAAGATTAGAAGGAAACCATCAGATCTTCCCAAATAGCAATGGGGATATTAGATTAAGTCTTCTTAGCCATCAACCCCATCAAAGATATTCCCAATTTTCAGCAAGTGTGATTCTCCCTCCCAAATGACGAGAAACTGCTCCTATTAGGGTTCCATAACACCCTCTCAAACTTAAGCCAATTTTTCATGGGACATAAAAGTAAAATCTTTATCAACAAGGAAGAGATTATACAGGCCAAAACCAACCTCTCAAAAGCGATATATGGGCAAAGCAAAAGGGCATGTTCAACTTTTGAGCATTAGTTGTCAAAAAAAGTCATAAGACTCAACCTCAACAAGACAACAGTTATCAAAATACGACCAGAAACTTTACCAAGAATCAGAGGCTCTAAAAAACCTCTAAAACTGGAATAGCAGAATGAGAGAATGCTTAAATGAGATTCAAGTACCATGAATTAAACTTTAATCCACGTCTGATAGAAGATTTGGATTTGGTATGCAATGTTTGTCCAAATCTGATTTATCTTATCACCAAAAATACCGACCTCAAAACACCCAATTAATCTCCATTAATGGGAGTTATTTGTAACTTAGCAAGATTGATAATTTAATTACAACCATGGACCACCGCACAGTAAGGTCAAAGAATGAAAATGTTTAAAACCAATTCCCAAAATCTTTGTTAGATAAACTGAGCTATAAAATACTGACACACCTAAAGTAAAGCTCAAATTATACAATTTATTGCAAAAAAAAAAAAAAATCTAATAATAAACTCGTACATCCTTTCAGAGCGTATGACCAAATCAAAGATTTGATTAGTAACCACATTCAATTTCAGATTCACCCCTAATGCATCCATTTACAAGCCCAGATTCAACTGAAATCTGTATAACATTTTTGTAATGCCCTGCCAGCTGCCACTAGAGGAGACAAACCACAGTAATTCAAAACAATACTCACACACAATGTAAAAGCTAAGAGCTACTCCAAGGTTTGAACTTTTTATTACCCTCCAGCAACATAAAACTTCTCTAAAGAATGAGGGAAAAAAAACTACTATATGAAACTTATGTCCTTCATGTCTATCTTAGCACACTACTGTAAAGGATAAAATTATTGTTTCACACTCTTTCAGCAAGTACAACATGAATGTAAAAGATATGCATGCTAACATGAAGCAAGCAGGGGTCTGAAGTAGTTTACATTCCCCTAAAATGAAAAAGGAGACCTTCAATTAAACTAGTATGCCATATTACATAGGAAGCAACAAGTTTAAGTCTATGCCAAAGCTATGGCAAGGTCAAAGATGAAGCCCAGAAAATATAAACAAACCTGCTTGAGAAACTCTTCATGCCAATTGTCAAGAGTATCAAAAGATCTCATCACGTTTACATCATACACTAAGACACAGCAATCTGCTCCTCTGTAAAAGGCAACACCAAGACTTTGAAATCGCTCCTGCCCGGCAGTATCCCATATCTACCATACAATCATTCACCCATCAGGAATTCCCTTTAAAAAAAGCATGTGAAAAAGAAAATTTTTGAATGAATAGAGGAAAATCTCAGTAACACTAAAAACCAACTTGCAAAGTGACGAGCCTGTCATCAATTTGTAATTCCTTGGTGACAAAATCAGCCCCAATGGTGGCTTTATATTGCTGGCTGAACTTCTTATGTACGTATCTACATAAGCAGTCAAGGCCCACAAACACAATTTCCAACAAGAGCAGTGCACCAATAATCATAAGAAAAACAAAGCTTATCCACACTTCAATTGTTATTTTGCAAGCACATCATTTTCACTAGTGAAATCCAAAAATAATACTGACATGGGACTTTTCACTCCCCGAAACCAATACCATCCTACCAGTGACTCACATTAAAAACAACATGCAAATCAATTCTCTACAATACTTTCTAAAAATATCCCCAAATATAAAATTAATAATCAAATAATTCAGGAAGATAACCACAAAATTATGATACACGGATCAATCAGTTACGTGAAGAAGGATACTGGTTCATCAATGACGTCTTGCCAACCCTGACAATGACCCAAAAAAAGATTGAAAAAAAAGAAGATTAAATTAAGCGATAAGTAAATCAAGAAAGTAAAAGTAAATGCTTTTCTTTACAAACCCTAAGATCCAAAAATTCGAAATAAAAAACTGACAATCGTGCATACCCACTGTCCCCGAGGACGATAACCTTGAGCAGTGTTCTTCTACGCAATGACATGGCGAGAACAAAGTAGATAACCTTTCTTTCAAATCTGTTCGAAAGTTCGATCGAGAGAGAGAGAAAGGGAAAATAAAAGAAAGAAACAGGAAAAAGGGGCGCCAAAATCGCTCTCGCTCTCTCTCTCTCTCTCTCTCTCGCTTATATAATTTGGGAGAACCGACAAAACCATAACTACTCTGCGTGCCGGCCAATTGATTATCCAGATTAGTTGGATAATCTAATGTCCCAAACTTTATTTCCTTCCTGGCTAAAAATAGAAACTCCAAGGCATGTTTGGTTTGCGTTTCAAAAACAGGTATCCGAAAATAGTTTTTGAGGAGAGTTTTAAGAAAATAGTTTTGATATTTTTTGAGATAAAAATTTTTTTGGTTAGATGATTTCAAAAACAATTTTACAGAACAGAAAATAGTAAAACCTGTTTGGACAGCCTAAATATATGTTTGAACAGTAATTCAAACATTAATAAAAAAATATAAGAAAGTTATTTTTAGATTGATAATTTCATAAAAAAAAATTTAATAAATCAAACTTTAAAATATAATATAATATAATAGAAATATTCTATAATATTCTATTATATTATTATAATATTATATTATATTATATAATATTTATATATTATATTATTATATAATAATATAATATTATATTATTATATAATATTATATTATATATATTATATAATATTTCTATTATATTATATATTATATTATATTATATAATATATTATATTATAATATCTATTATATATATATTATATATTATGAGAGAGAGGAAGAAGTAAAAAAAAAAAAAAGGAATGAAGAAATTTGCTGCTAAGGAGACTCGAAGGACAGACCTCATTAAAGTCCAAAATTGTTCTCCTTGTTTTCAAAATTTTCAAAGAAAACTCTGAAAACAAGCTAGACTTGTTTTCTGTTTCTTTGACTCAAATCTCATTTTTTCCGAAAATTTTGAGAACAAAAATGCTAAACAAACAGGATTTGTGTGTTTTTAAAATTTTGAGAACAAAAAACTGTTTTGCAGACGCAAACCAAACACACCCCAATTCTCTCTGTTGGATGGATCTTCCGATCATGGATTAGGGCATGTTTGATTCGGATATTAGAATAAAATAATTATGATAGTAGCTTAATATCATATTTAAATCGGATCATACATCTCGATCTTATAACATGAGTTCATATTTGTCTTGATTTATAATAATAAGGGCATGTTTGTTTTTTATTACAAGGACAGACAACCACATAAGATATGCAAATAAGAATTGGCATACTACTACACTTGTGTGTGACGGAGATAGGAACTCTCTTTCCAGAAAAGGGATTGAAAGGCATTATGTAATAACACATGGGATTGGTATAATAATGAGGTAAGAAAACCAACATAAAGTATTAGATGGAAGGAGGATGCTAAGCAAGGAAAAATGGTAGACGAATTTCAATAAATTCTAACTAGTTTCAAATATTGCTTAATGTTTTTTGTGATTGGAACAAAGAAGATCGAACTTCGTCGTCTCCCTCCTTTTAAATGTCTAAATGAATATAAAAAAGTGAAAATTAGAATCAAGTATAATATGAGAAATTATTTTGTCAATAAGGACAGGTGCAATCTCTTTAGATTATTAAGGACACATGTTATGTACTTTTTTGTAAGTAGGTCAAATAATCTCTTTATTTTATTTTATTTTTCCTATTTTGACATTAAGTGAATCACGCATATCTTTTCAAGACTCATCTCTCTTCCTTTAATTTCTATCTCATCTCTCTTCCTTTAATTTATATCTCCTCTCTCTTCCTTTAATTTATTTCTCCTTTATATTCTATATCATTCTTTATTTCTCATCTCTCACCATTTTTGTTCAATTCATCACCAGATTGAAAACATCCTAGAACAAGGAAATGGAGTAGATTTTTATTATGATCAAACCCAATGGTGTCCAAAGAGGAATGGTACGTTCATTCACATCCACATCAAGCTCGTTTTTTTTTTTCAGTATTCGTTGTTCTTTGTGTGTGTGTGTGTGATTTTTTTTTTTTTGTTGATTTTTGTTAGTGATATGTTTCTAAGTACTTGTTTTTTTTTCTGTAAATTCCTTATTTGTCCTGTTTGGCTGGGGAGAAAGTGTGAGAAAAAAAAAAAGATGAAATTCTTTTGTAGGACGCAAATAGTAACTATTTTCACTATTCCAAGACAATAACAGAGACAATGATATTGTTGTGGGACAATAACGGGTGCATTGTTACTGTTGTGTGGACAGTAATAGCGACATTGCCAATGTCCCAAAAATATATAAACATATGTGTCATAGTATTGTAACGTGCGTTCTTTGTTTTTGTATAAATTTTTTTGTGTATATATATCTTTATTTTGCATATATGTGTGTGTGTGTATAAATAAAAGAGATTTGAATCTATTTTAAATTTTGAAATGTAAATTTTATATGGATAATTTAATTATGAAAGATCTAAAATTAAGGAGTATTCATTTTGTTTGATTTTTTAATTGTATAATTGATTTTGTTTATTTTTGAATTGTGTAATTAATTTTGTTTGATTTGAGTATGTTGGTCTTTGTACAAATATATATCCTTAAAATCCCAAAAAGTATCTCCTTAGATATTTCTTCCTAAAAGTCCAAGACACTATACCGACTTCCAAAAACCCATTAAAAAAAGAATATAATGATAGACAAGGGCGCCCAAGGTCCAGCCCATTGGCATTAATTTTTGAAAAATTTGGAGGCCGATCTCCCTATATAGACTTATTTGGAGGTAAGTCCGACAATTGGTTTTAAGTCCAGTTTTGTCAAGTTTACTATTGTACCCCTACCATTTGGAAAAGCAATAACTGACGTCTAACTTATTGTCTCCTTCACATATGTTAGATCATTGAGGTATATATGGAAATCTTTGATTGAATTATATATGGAAACCGTTTATTAAATATTATGATAATTAACGAAAGTTTTATATGTAAATTATATATTCTGATAGTTATATATGGAAGTTTGATGTATGAATAAATCGTTAGTTTATTAAGTCAAAATCAGATCACAAAATTTTCTTAACATTAGTCTTACTATAGTGACACTAATTTTACTGTAGTGACACGAATGTTACTATAGTAACATGAATGAGATTGTTTTTTTTTAAATTCTCAATACCCAAAATGAAGAATTCCACCATTTCAAATAGTAACACAAACTCAACCCCAATTTTTACTTACATTACCAATTGCAAACTTTTAGACGTATATTATGTAACATACACATTTAATTTTCGCAGTAACATCAAAGGTTTGTGCTCAGTAATACATCAACTTTTACAAAATACAAAACAATAGAGTTTTCACAGTAACATCAATTTTCGATAGATTATAGTGAAAATACGATCCATAAATTGAAAATTTACAAAATTTCTAATAGTAACACACCGTTGATAGTTGAATTAGGACACTTAACACCAATCAAGAACATCAAGATATCGAATTTCTGAAATCCATTTTCCAGTTATCGCACAACAACATGATCTATTTCACAGACACACAACTAAGGTATTTCGAATGTCTTGCACAACGAAGAAAACAACAAAATCGAATTATATAACACTTTAATTTAGTAATAATGAATCTCAATTTTTAAATTAGGAATGCAAAAAAAAAAAAGGACAGTTTAAACTATATATTATGTAGAAGTTTTTTAAAACCCTACAATAAACATCAACTTTCATGTAAAATCACATACCTTAACTCTATTTATGAATCCCAAAGTTGTGAAGATATTTTGAATGCAAAGAATCAATTGTAACTTTGTCAATGGATTCCACAGTAAACTTGAAGAGTAATATCCTATTTGAAATGGTGGAATTGTTCATTTTGGATATTGAGTATTTTAAGAAAAATAATCTCATTCGTGTCACTATAGTAACACTAATGTTAAGGAAATTTTGTGATATGATTTTAACTTAATAGACCAACGATTTATTCGTACATCAAGCTACCATATATAACTATCAGAATATATAACTTCCATATAAAACTTTCGTTAATTATCATAATATTTAATAAACGGTTTTCATATATAACTCAATCAAATATTTCCATATATACTTCAATGATCTAACCTATGTGACTTTCCATAACTGGACAAAACTAATACCGTTAGGGGTAATTTTGAGATTTAAAAAATAAGTGGACTTAAGTACCTACATATAAATTTAAATATGGACTTACCCCCAAATAAATTTTCTTCCAGAATTCAAGTCATTATAAGTCCATCTAGGAGGACTCACCTTCAATTTTTACTTAATTTTTTTGTTGCAAATGTTTGTAACTACTAATACCTATTTCTTCTTGTTAAAACTTGGAACTTGTTTGAAAATATATTGAACAAATCTATACTATTAATAAACAAAGAGGATGGGAGCTCGATGTCCATCTCTAAAATGTCAATTCTAACGTTCATCTTGTCATTTTAATCATACAAAACTATCATTTTCATTGTATTATCAGTTCCATTTAATCACTTATAACTCCCATCGCTAACTAGATTTAGCCATTCTAATTATAATGATTTTAATTTTAATTTTAATTTTAATTTTTTTTTACATGTACATGAGTGTCATGTGTGCATGACTCCTAGTACCGATAAGATATTTCTAATATGTAAACTATTGTTCTGACCAGGCCTAATTGACTGCATTCAAAAACCAATGGCCCATGCTTTGAAAATTAATTGGGCCGTCAAAATGGGCCCAGCCTCTACTCATTGCAAGCTGGGCCTTGCCACCCCTACTACAAGTGATAACACTCATCATCTCTTACCCCATAAGTAATTCCACAAGGGATTATTAGCCCCATAATCATAACCCCTCCAATAACAATAAAGGGGTGTTTGGTATGATGGATAAACCTGGATAAGTAATGTTGGATTGGATAAAAAAAAGGTGGTTCCCATTTATCCTTGGTTTGACAAGACTTCTGAAGGCTGGACAATCGTTGGGTTGAAAAACTCGGCCCGTAGTTATTGGGCTGATTTATCCCCTCTCAAGTGGATTAAGAAATTTCACCAAAACTTTGGGATTAAGCAACAGCCGATAGGATACACATGTGCATTTACCATTACACCCCTGTAAAGCAAAATAGGGTTTCTTTATCTTCTCTTCCCCCATTTTCACTGCCTGTGTGTGTGTGTGTAATCGGAGTCGATGAAGCCGAAGAACACGATTCCAGAGACTATACCAAAATTCCACCTTTTTCATGGAAGAAGCTGTGGCTTTTCACAGGACCTGGGTTCTTGATGAGTATAGCATTTCTGGATCAGGGTAATTTGGGGCTGATATTTAGGAGGTTATTGGGAGTGTCATTGCTCTTTTAAGATTTTGAGCAATGGTGTCTTGCCACTATGGTCTGGTGTCGTCATTACTGCTCTTGATTGGTAATTTCACACTCACTTTCTTTTTTAGCATAATTTTGGATTGTCAATGGGTAAATATGTGAATTATTCTTGGTGTAGGATTTGAAAATTTTGATCTTGAGGTTTCTGATGTTTCATTTTGAGCATTCCTGTTCTTTGAGAATCCTGAAATTAGGTGTAGAATGCAAATGTTTTTTATTAGTCTTTAGGGGCAGTGAGCAAGTTTGTAAAAGTCCCTTGGTATATGTACTGTTTAAGGGGTTACATAATTATAAGGGAGAATTACACCTAGACCCCTGAGGTTTGTCACTTAATCACTCAGACCCCCTGACATTTGAAATATTACACACACACCCCCTGAAGTTTGTATGCGCGTAACACTTAGACCCCTGCTGTAAATATATCCGTTAATAAATTACATCCAGACCCCTTGAAGTTTGTAAACATATATTACTTACACCCCATAAATTTAAAATATTATACTTAGACAAAAAATACTTCAATCAAAGATAAAATATCGAATATTTTCAAAATTTCAATTAAAATTCATGTTCTATTGTATCTTTTATTGAAATAAAATCAAAAATAAAAATTCAATTTTTTCTTAAAAAATTGTAATTAGTATATAATTATATTGTCTATTAGAATTTAATTTGGTCGTTTAAACGACCAAATTAAAATACCAAACTACTTCAATTAAAACTAAAAGATATTATGTCTATTACAGTTTGACACCTTGTTTAATTTTTTAGTTTTATTCTAATAGATATTATAATTATATACTAACTATGATTTTTTTTTTAAAATTAGATTTTTATTTTTGATTTTATTTCAATAAATGACATAATAGAATATGAATTTTGGATGTAAAATTTATGTTCTATTATGAATGACTTAAGCCCCTTGTTTGATTTTTTTTTTGTTTTATTCTAATAAATAGTATAATTGTATACTAATTACGATTTTCTAAGAAAAAAATAAATTTTTTATTTTATTTAAACTTAAATAAAATTTTTTATTTTTTATTTTTTATTTTTTTTAAAAATAAATTATACAGTAGAACATGAATTTTGGTTGTAAAATTTAAAATATTTAATATTCTATCTTTGATTGAAGTATTTTTTGTCTAAGTACAATATTTTAAACTTAAAAGGTCTAAGTATTATATACCTACAATCTTCAGAGGGGTCTAAGTGTAATTTATTAAATGATATATTTACAACAGGGGTCTAAGTGTTACGCGCGTACAAATCGCAGGGGGTCTGTGAGTAATATTTCAAATGTCAGGGGGTCTGAGTGATTAAGTGACAAACCTCAGGGGGTCTGAGTGTAATTCTCCCTAATTATAAGGGTTTTTTGGGTGTGGGTACAATTTTTTAGACTTATTTGAACAAAAATATATGGATAAGTTGTTTACTCTATTAAGTACAATTTTTATAAAAATTTTTGTGTTTAGGTACAAAATTCAAATGAATCAAAAACATTTTTACCTAAACACCCTCCTTTAAATTATGAAGTCATCATTGACAGTTATTTAAGGAAACAAATATGTAAAAATTAACAATAGTAATAAGAGGTAAAATAGGGGCATTAATGATCAAAACCCTTCTTCTTCGACTACAGGATTCTATGACAATGGAATTTGATTAGAATGCCACAAATTATATGTGAATAAACACTGAATTTTCCAAAAAAAAAAAAGAGAATTGGCTAAGATGTTTTGTTAGACATTATGTATTGTTCGTTGTTGGGATGTAAGGAAAAAAGAACTTTTTTGTTTTTTTTTAATGGGTGTAATTGTTTTTTAATGGGTGTAACTATTTTTTTAATGGGTGTAACTGCTTTTTAATGGGTGTAACTATTTGTTTAATGAGTGTAACTATTTTTTAATGTGTGTAACTATTTTTTTAATGGGTGTAACTATTTTTTAATGGGTGTAACTGTTTTTTAATGGGTGTAACAATCACAGTCTCATGCAATTGTTATGGCATGATGGTGCAACGATGCTGCGATACTAAATGATGCAACTATTTAGTTTATGTAAACAACTGAATGACAAATTGGATTGGTGTCATAATTTTGTGTAATTATTTTGTGTAACTGTTTGGTTTATTAGAACGCATGAGTAACTGTTTTGTGTATTATAGGACAATTGTAACTGATTGATGTAACTGATTAGTGTAATTGTGTAATTGTGTTGTTGTAATATTAATATAAATAGAGTAAGAAAAAATAGCGAGAGAGAGAGAGAGAGAGAGAGAGAGAGAGAGAGAGAGAGAAAATATTTCCCTATTTTTCCTTCCATTGCTTGATTGTAGCCAAAATATATGGAAGGAATACAAATGATTTCAACCCATAAGCTATTTACTGAATAACAATATTTTCATTTTTTAAAAATATGCACTTTAACCCAAATAAGATTTTGTGTTGTATTTTTGCTCAATTAAGTCTAAAAAATTGTACCAACTTCCAAATGACCCTAATTATAAGAGGTTTTCCAAATATTTGGGCCTGCTCAAGATCGATCGTTGCTTTGACTTCTTGTTGGTTCTTTCATGTTTAAGGATGTATCTGAGTGTTAAGTATTGTTTCGATTTACTTGATTTTGGTGGAACACGGTTGATTCCTAAAATACTTCATTCATTTGATTGAGTTAGCTCTAGGTATGTATTTTTGGGTGTGACTTGCAATTGAATTTCTTTGTGCTTCATATAAGATGATAACCTAACCATCTGGTCTCACTGTTAAAAAAATAGAATAAAAATAAGATGAAGATGTGAATCTTATGCATCTTTTATGTGTAGGTCTTAATTGGACTTGTTTTTTTATGTATATAGTTGTACATTTTTATTTTCATTCTTTTTTTTTTTTTTTTAGGGTGGGAGAGTCCGAGAACATTATGTTTAGAAAATGGAAATTAGTTACAATTTTTTTTTAAACTTATTCTTAGGAAGTTAAAACCAAGCAAACCTGTAAGATCCCAAATTTTTAGAAGTTGTTTAAGTATAAAATATTAGGAGTTTTGATGTGAAAGTATAAGGAATATTTAAGTTTTGTGGTTGATATATATATAATAAGTGAAATAAAGGGGAGCAAAGTATAAATATTTTATCTTTTATAATCCTTTGGTTTTCGTCCACGTGAAGACTTTGAAAAAAAAAAAAAGACAAGACAAGGTAAAGAAAAAGAAAGAGAGAAAAAGAATAAAGAAATGTATGAAGTAAATGAATTGCAGATAGTATTGAATACATTGTAGAAAAAAAAAGTCTTGGAAAAGATTTTTTCAACATTTGCCAATTAATTTGGCAGAAGACGTCCCACCTTCATAGCATATAAAGATAGCCAAAAATAAAAGAAAGTGGAGGAGGTCTTGAAAGATAAACCGAAAAGAGAGGGAGTTCTCTGGCCGAAACAAAGAAAAGGAAAATGGGAAGCAGATGGCTACTCGAAAATAAGAAGAATGAAACAAAAAGCTGAGTTATCAAATTCAAATAATGATTCTGAGGTATGGGATGGTATGCAATATGCTCTCCTTAAATCTCTTTGCAAAGAGTATTTATTTGATTATCCTCGGATTTGTATTCCAACTTGTGCTATCGTTATTTTAGAATTTCGATTGAATATCGTTGAATATTTTGATCTCATTGATCGTGTTCTTGATCTCATTAATCGTGTTCTGCGGATATTGAGACGGGATCGTGGTAGCCAATAGCCGATGCATCGCCAGCCAAGAAACCCGTGAGATCGGGTTGAGGTGAGATGATTGGTGAGGTGTCAGATATGTGTTAAGATTCTGCATGATGTGTGATATGCAAATATGATATTTGTATCTGTTGATTGAGATACTTTGTGATACTCGATTATTTGGTATTTAATGTCCTTGAGCATATTTTTCCTCGTCATATTGTATACTTCCCCGCTTTATTTAACATTTTCAGGTTGATTTTAGAGAAAAGATCGGAACGAGATAATCAGAGTATTAAAGACAAGAAGATGTCGATATAATTAATGTTTTAATCGTATTGGAAGATTTATTTATATTGACAAATTTATTTGCATTAGGAGATGATGTCGATAAATGAAATTTTATTGGGACAATTAGCGCTCTGTTATTTTTATTTAGGTGTTTTTATATCAATTAACGTCTCCGAAAAGAAGAGAAAAATCGGGTCGTTACAAAACCCTAAATTCATTATCTGACATATATGATTCCTTCATTTTCTTTTTACAGTTTCATTTTTCGACTTCTCGAGAACTATGGTGTGAGGAAATTAAAGGCACTTTTCGCCATCCTCATTGCGACCATAGTACTTTCTTTTGCATGGATGTTTGGTGAAACAAAACCCAGTGGTGTTGAGCTTCTTCTTGGTAAGGACTTTCTTTTTGATGTAATGGAAGTTTGTTTCAATATGTGGCCTCTTTTTTTGTAATTATAAACTATTAGCTTCTATGAATCTAAAGCATTGCCAATTTGGACCCTCCTTGTAGGTATTTTAATTCCAAAACTCAACTCGAAAACAATACAACAGGTTGTGGGAGTTATGGATTGCATCATCATGCCTCACAATGTCTTCTTACATTCCGCACTAGTACAGTCAAGAGAGATCGACCACCACAAGGTTGGCCGAGTTCGAGAAGCTCTCAATTACTACTCGATAGAGTCTGGTGTTGCCCTTGCAATCTCCTTCATAATCAATCTATTTGTTACAACGATTGTTCTGGTTGTTCTTATTTTTTTCCAAAACATTGTATTACAATATTTTGATCTACTATGTATGTTGTCGCATTTGTGAAATTTGGAAACACTTTGGATTTGGAGACACTGTGAAATTTCCAAATAGTCTTCGGTCTTTGCTCGTGGTGACACATCTGCAAGTTACAATGACATATTAAGGTGGACCACAAAAAATTCCAAAGCCAACATTGACATTGGTTTGAATAGAATTGAATGTTACAATTGTGAATTAATGTGAACGTAAAGAGAGTTCACCAAAAAAAATAATGGTTTGTCCGTGGGCTCTATTATATAACAAATTACTTTCCAAATCAAATATTTGATAACACCACTTCATTTTATCCTATCTATATCCGAGTTATTTAGTTTTCATTGGATAGATTTGGATTAAGAATCCAAACCAGTCCAATCCCCCAAGGGGCTGTTTGGATAACTTTTAAGAGGAGGATTAGATTGGATTTATAAACCCTTCTAAACCCAATCCTTAGGTTTTGTTAATGGGATTGAATATGGTAAGGTTTTGTTCATGGAATTGAAAAATATATTATATTCAATCCCATGTCTGGTAAATGACACAAATACACATGGGACCATTAATCACAAATATCACAAAATATTTGTTATGAAATTGACTAAACCCCCCCCCCCCCCCCCCCCCCCCCCCCCCAAATAAGTTTGTTAAAACCCATATATATAGATTTTATTTACTGGTCAAGATTCAAACGGACCCAAAATCTACAACCAAACAAGTGATAAGATTGTCTATTAACTATTTAAAAAAAAAAAAAAACTCATTCTATGATTCCCATCCAAACTCCTGAAACAAACAGACCCTAAAAGTTCAAATTTCACATGAATGGGTGTAAGGGTTCAAAATATATAATACAAGAAAGAATTACCCACCATAAACTTAGGTCTTTAAACTTTATTGTAGAGTCAATCTATTGTTGTTGTTTTTTTTTTTGGGGTGTAACTTTGTACTCTTATTTTACTCTCGAATAAAATTATTTTCTTTTCAAAAGAATAGTAGAATATATATTCCCTACAATATGTTAGAATCATTAAATGGAATAGAAATCCTAATGGTAACAACTTTAGATTTAAATGATATTGTCAATCGATTAGATAAAAATATCGACCAGATTAAATAAACTTTTAATCAATGAAAATATAACATAAGGAAATCCGATCTATATCTAAATCATCGATAGAGGTATATGAAATGTTTGTTTGGTGATAAGAACTTGACAGTTGAAAATTAACTCACATCATCTAGATGATTGACTCCTAATTGTTGGATTAGAGCGGAGAATTGAATTTTTATAATGTGGGACAGTGAAGGAGGAGCTAATGTCAACTGCGACCAAACACATCCCGTTTCATAACCACCGAAGAAAAAAAAATTGCAAGTCCATGTGCTTGACAATCATTCGTACGTCTATATTCTTTCATACTTTCGGGAGTTGAATCCTTGCAAATTAAATTTTTGTCACTTTTATTTTAGGTTTAAGTATCTAGTCGGGTTCGGAGTAATCCAATAATAAAACTCAATTAAAACTATAGCGTTAGCGTTTCACTTTTTTCGTTATTTCATTCCATTTTAAAATTGGCAGGTAAGACTAATCTAATAAGTAAAGTAATCGTCGTCTAATCGATCGGCTTGAACACTAGACCGCCCGTGCCTGCCATTACGAAATCTCAAAGTTTTTGAAGTCAAAAGTAAACATTTGATAAAACTCTAGCCAAGTTGAAGTCAACCAAGGCAAAGAAAAACATTAAAACACAAAACAAGTGAAATGAAAAAGAAAAGGTGAAGAAAATGAGAACAGAATTTCTTCCACCCGTGTGTTCGAAGTTGAAGACAAGTTAACATGAGACATGGCAATAAAGTTTGAGATTCCATCTTGTAAAATAATAAAAAAAAATTCTTGTAAAATAACCCACAAAAATTATAAAAACACTAATTAAAGTAATAAAATTTAAAAGTACGATATAAAAAAAAATTTTGATACCATAATAAAGTTTTAGAAAATAATATGAACACATCAAGAAGATATTACTATCGACGTGAATATGACATAAATCTGACATATTTGACGGAGCTCGATTGACACCCTAATTGGAGTGAGATTATTTCTCTTTCTCTCTCTGTTTTTGTTTGGTGTCCCTACCACCACAGCCATAGCTGTTTTGCACGAGCGACGAACATTGTCGTCAAGGGAAGGTTCCTTCTTGGTGACCCTTTTTTTTTTTTTTTTGGTGATATATATATAAGTGGACTAAGATAAGTAGAATTTAATCATGTCAAACCTTGACAAATATGAGCTCAAAATTAATATACCAATCTGATAAAAGTCAAGTCAAGCATGTCTTTGTTTCCTTGCAACTTCTAGTGTTACTTCCAAACAAAAAACTGGTGGATAGAAATGTTTACTTTGGGGCCTTCCTAGACATTACTTCCCCCCACCCCCCCAATTTTCCAAAGGGTCAGCTTCAATCACGCACATTTTGAATCTCTACATGGACTATATCAATTATGTTACTTTACAGTGTTTCACTGACTAATAAGTTTGTGGACTATTTTTCACATTGATAATGATACTTAATTCCAATTTATTTGATCACTTACGTCTACAGGTGTCAATATTTTGACACGATTCGTTAATACGATATAAAATTATAGAATTTTACTCTTTTTTAAGTCACCCGTTTTCGTGAACAAGTGGACCAGATCCGACACGATTAATAAACGAATCGGATTTGAGTAAAGTCAATCAAAAGAAATACACGATACGACTTATTTTTATTTTTATTTTTTCAACGGTCAGAGGTGTCTGAGTTATATTATCCGCACTTTGGCTAAACTTCTTCCCAATCTGGTCAAAGGTGTTTGCAAGAAAAAAAAACACCCACAAAAATAATTAAAAAAAATTCTTATAAAATAACCCATAAAAATTATAAAAAACACTTATTAAAATAATAAAATTTAAAAGTACTATATAAAAAAAAAACAATCGATACCATAATAAAGTCTTAGAAAATAATATGAACACATCAAGAAGATATTACGATCGACGTGAAAATGACATAAATCTGACATATTTGATAGAGCTCGATTGACACCCTAATTGTAGGGTTTTAATACTATACAAAATTATAGGGTTTTAGTGTTTTTTAAGCCACCTGTTTCGTGAACAAATGGACCCAATCTAACACGAATAATGAACGAATCAGATTTGAGTAAAGTCAATCAAAAGAAATACACGACACAACACGACTCATTTATATATTAGTTATACACAGTTCATACAGGACACGAACTCGATATAACACGACTCATTAGACACGAATTAATAAATAAATCGGGTATGAGTAGAGTGTTTTTCGACACGAACCCGCTAAGACTTAACACGAACCTGCCAAGACTTAACACGAACCTGTCTTACCTCGACATAATTAACAGACCTACTTACATCAATATTATCGTTGAATTAATAGCGAATCTTATTCTAATACAGGTTTGATTGATTGATCATACAGGTTTTTTAAGGTCGGTTGCTCATCGGTTGATATGTGGTGGCGAAGGTATTGACTATGTTGGTGGAAATAGGTTTAATGATCTATGAGAGGTGGGGGGGATATACACATGGTGGAATTAGGATTAGGATTTTTTTCTAGTGAGGTGGTCATACATATAGTCAATAAATTTTATCCAACAGATATTCAACAAGTTATTGTTAATGACAAATGTGTAATTATACAAAATCTATCGAAATTAATTTTTATAAAATAATATGACCACAAAATTTAATTTGGGTCATAAAAACTAAAAATTAATATTTACCTATTCAATATTCCAAAAAAAAATTAGTTTATTACTTGGATTTTAGACCATATTTTGGAACTTGTCGTACATTTTAAAAAGATAAATCATTGAATTTCGATTTAAATTTTAATTTAGTACTCATTTAAATTTTAGTCCGAATATCTTGCTTAGTCAACAATGTCGCATCATATTTTTACGTACTTTAGTCTAGTTTTTTTTTTTCAGTTCAACATTATTCTTTAATAAAGGCCAAATTTTAACCCCATTTTGTAACACTTTCACTTAATTTTGACTTTGATCATTGAACTCATCCAAACAAGTGTATTCCTCTTTAAAAGCAGCACCCATCATATGGATTACATTCTCTATTTGTTTATTAAATGTCAGCTCATTAAGTTTTTCCAGTAGAATAAGTGAAATAGCATATGTGTGTGGTTATTTTAAAAACCTCGGGGGAAGAATTTAGTTCTTTGAAAATTTAGGGGACTATAGGAATTTTTCAAAATATGATTTTTTGGAGGTCACGACCCCCTTGCCAATACATACGGTTCTGGCCCCCTTGCCAATACATGTGGATGAATTCCAAGGTAGTTTAAGTGACAATAGAATGAACCGTAAATTTGGATGTTCGGAGTTTGAATCTTGACATTTTTTTTAGGATTAGACCATGAGGGATTTATCCGTAATCAATACATTAGTTCCGACGTGGATGACCTGTCTTTAACTGGATCGAAGAAATGATTAATCAAAGTGCGCGTAAGGTAGCCCAAACACTTCTAACCATTGAAAAAAAAAAAAAATATATATATATATATATATATACATATGGTTCCATTCATGGTTATGCTGATTTATCCACTTATCAGTTAATTATTAGATGACGATATCATGCAATAGTATTGACATTGTACTATTGTCATATTGAATATTTTTCCTTTGCAATATGAAGACACGACGAAGTATTGAATACAATAGTGATATCATGTCATATTAATACCAATGAGAAACGAACATATAAGATTAATGGGTTTCCACTTAATGCGATCATCACCAATAACTTCTACGTCTAAGAACTACCACATAAGATCAATTATGTTCACTCGTCTTTTGTGTTTATTTGTGATATCACGTATTAATAATAACATGGTATCACTCTTGTATTGAATATGAGAAATACTATTTAACTCAAATTTGCATCTCAAATGAAGGGGACGATTGGATAAGTGGGTCCCATCAACTTTTTTAAATGGGTCCCATTGATCCAATGATCCCCTTCATTTAGGATACAAATTTATGTTACATAGTATTGCTAATTGAATATTTCTTCACAACGGCACAAGCAAGTAGTAAATGACACGTGGCACTCAATAAAAAAAAATCATGCAAGGAAGGTGGTCACGAAGGCTCTCGGAGGAAGACAATACCATTACTCTATATATACAGATGTGCATTATCAAAGCCAAGCACGCCATAGTATCAAACTTTACAAAGTCTCCCTTATAGTCTTCTTGGTCTTCACTTTTGACCAACCAATCTCTCAGGCAGCCATGTCTAACTACAGCTTCCTAGTACCCAACAACTATCAAACCCTAAACCCTAATGGCCCTTACCCCAATTACACACACTTCATGGGTAACTATGGTGATCATAATCATCATCATCATCATCATCATACAGACTTTGAGCTTTCTGATTATCTTGCAATGGCAGATCAGCTTGATGAAACTTTCTCGTGGTCCGACTTCACTGCTTGTCTTTCACAAACTCCGATCTTGCATGAAACCACCCATACTAATGGAAGCTGCTCAGTGAATTCCATGGATGGCATGCAAACAAACAATCACATGTAAGTTTTATTCGAATCATTTCATTTTATATCGTGATTTTCAATCTTTTTTTTCACCCACTAACATGATTTCTAGCATATATCTCGATTTAAAGTGTGTTTGCAACGTGCTTTTCAATAGAAAGCGTGTTTTGCAAACATGAGTTTACATTAAAGTATCTAGATTTAAATCACGTTTTCTATAAACTATGATAGAGATAATTATATTTGAAAAATTGGGACAGAATGGTACAATATTCCTCCCTTTCAGTAAATATCTCTATGCAAGTGTTAGACTTTGGACTAATTATGTTGTTTGGGTATGTATATTTGTGCAGGAAATCATGTAGAAGTGGCTTGAAGAGACAGAAGATGGATATGGGATATAGGATTGCTTTCCGAACAATGACTGAGCTTGAGATTATGGATGATGGTTACAAGTGGAGGAAGTATGGGAAGAAGAGGGTTAAGAGTAGCCCCAATCCAAGGTAAATACGTAAAATTAAGGTTGCACTGCCGTATCATTTGGTCAATTTTATCAAAAAGGTTGATATATGAAAATTTTGCCAATTTACATAACTTGCTGATCATCCTTGTACTCTTCTTTTATCTCTCTCTTCCATTTATTTCTTTTGAAGTTGGGTTAGGGGAGATGGTGGTGTGGTACTTAATAGATATCATAATTATCATCATTTTTTTAAGGTCAATAGATGGCTGCTATACACATTCCTTTCTTGGAAACTTACCTCCTCATTTCTTATTTTCGTACATATATAAGACAATATAATAGTGATTGGTCATGATTTGGAATACAGATGCTGATCATGTCTGTATATGTGTATATATATACATATACACACAACATACACATATGTATCTCTTGATGACTTCAACTATCAAGTAATCCACTCATTTCAGGATGTACATAGTTATGTCTTGATGCCATCTATGCTCATAATACTGGTTTCAGCCAATTATTCATAGTTGAGGTTAAACTTAGAGTGATGTTAAGGACTCATTCACCTAGACGATTAATTGTATTATAGGTTTAAATTCGGGAATAGGTTTCTACAAAAGTTGGGTAAGACTATCTACGATTCACCTTTTCCAAACCCGCTATAGATGAGAACCTTGTACACCGGATACAATCGATCAGCCAATCATTCACCATGCATATCTTTCAACATATTTTACAAATTAACCTCATTGCATGTCTGCAGTTAGGTGCTTTCTTCTTTCTCCATACTATTACACTCTCATAGAAGGTATGGCATCCATGCATAGTATACTTGGTTTAATTACCACTTACCTTCTATTTGTAGTCTTCTTTTTTTTCCCTAAATGTAAATTGAGATTAAAGGAAAAGAAGTACAAAACTATAATCGAGCACCAAGGCTCGATACATGCCCGAATAACATACAAGGTAATTTTCAACCTAATCTACAATGAACGAGCATGTGAAAAAAAACTACACCAATGATCTAAGAAACTATACACGAAAAGTAGAGACACGTGCACACTAATCTGCTACCCTTGACATCATAGATTTTCATCTTGATTAGTTGATTTCATTAACTTTGGTTTATGACTAAATAGCTTTTTATGTGGCAATTAACAAATAGGAATTACTACAAGTGTGTGAGTGGAGGGTGCATGGTGAAGAAGAGAGTAGAAAGGGACAGAGAAGACTCGAGGTATGTGATTACAACCTATGAAGGAGTGCACAACCATGAAAGCCCCTCTGCAATTTATTGCAATGAAATGCTGCTTCCCAGTGGACGGCGTATGCAAGCTTCACATTGTTCTTCATGAAGTCTGGATATTTATCTTGCACTACCTTAGGTAATTAACTTAAGTACCGTTTGATGGATTCGGATCCCCTCTATTATCCCTTCCCTTCAATTTCCCTCAATACAGTGCTAGATGAGTGACATGTGGAAAATTCTGAATTTCAATGAACAAGATTTTTTCCTTGTGAAAAAATTCTTTAATAATTGTTAACACTCCACCAATAATAAAATGAATGAGAAAAAACCTTGTCCATTGAAATTCAGAATCTTCCACATGTCACTCATCTAGCACTGTATTGAGGAAAATTGAAGGGAATGGATAATGGAGGGGATCCGAATCCCCGTTGGATAACCTTTTTTTTTTTTTCAAAAAATAATTTGTTAGAGAAAAAGTACTTTCTTAAACGTTTCATTACCCTTTTAGATGTGTATGTATTTGTAGTGATTGATATATAATTACGATTGAAGGAAAAGAACAAACCCGACATTTTAAAATTTAAAAAGATTATTAGACTGCACCCCATCTTTTCAAGAAGATGCAAGCTTCTTGTCCATGAGAAAACATTGAATGTAACGGTGAGACCACGTGACAATGGTGACACGGTGTCACCATTATACCCAATATTTACTCCTTTTCCATTAACTTCATGCGTGAAATATTGGCTTTTTTTTTTCCTTCTTCTTTCTTAAACGTTAATATCGATCTCAAGATTAAGGAGAATAAGAAAAGGAAGAGAAAATTAAGAACCATTTATTAAATTTGAATTAGAGAATTGTAAATTGGAAATGGCCATAGCAATAGATAATCACCTCCAACTTGCGTGCTCTTGTGTCACTGATAGAAAAGAAAAAATAAAGCTATGATGAAAGGATAAAACTCTGTTGCCCAAATCTTGTATTTTAAATGATGTGTCAAAATCTTATATATTAAATATTTGGTGAAGTTGATAGACCCCACTGGTACTGTTTGGTAATATTTTTCTTGAGTCACTTTTTCCCTATTTCAAACCGAAAAAGGAAAAAAAAAACCGTTATATGTTCTGCATCCTTAAAACATTTTTAAAAATGAAAAAAAAAAATTCTTCTTTGACCTTTTCTCTGTCTAGGTTCACTCCTTCTGGGTATCTAGACGGCAAGCCACATGTGTTAGTTTTGAAAAATAGTCATCAAATTTACATTCACTTTTAAAATGCTTTATCAAATACCAATGATTGCGCATCACAATTATAATTGGCGTGGTTGGAGGTCTAAGAATGTAGAAATTTTGCACCTTTAACGAGTTTGTTTCACAAAAAATTTCCACAAGTGCACATAAGAGCGCATATATCTAATCCCTCTAAACTAAAAAATAAGATTAGTCTCGTAACATTGAAATGTTATTTCTTTCCATGGGCAGAATATCACCTCTAGGATTCGAACAAACACAAGTTGGACTATAACCCTGCCGGGGGGGGGGGGGGGGGGGGGGGGTGTTCAGAAACATGCTACTTGGCTGGTGATAGACATACAATAGGAAAAAAAAAAAACCCTACACCATATGGGTTCATTAAACATAGAAAGTATCAGCCCATAACGACACCATTTTTTTTTTTTATACTATAAGGCGTTCAGGCTTGCACTGACGGCTCCCTTCGAGTTTCTGCGATTAGTTACTGTAAATTGAGTTAAGTTAAAACATGTCCCTAAAAGGACAGGGGTGGCTAGCCAAATTGCACCTGTAGACGATGTCTGTTCAACAACCCTATAGATGCCCTGTCTGGCAATGGCCCGTTTCCAAGCTCTTCAATTCAAAATCACACATAATGTCATATTCTATGGTACATATATCAATATAATAACCTGATCAATAAAGGTACTTAACTTGTACATGCTCCTGGAACCATTCATAATAACTGAATCCGGAAAATTTCACCATCATAGTCAAACATAAGAATGAAAATTCCTTATACATAAAACATTTAACTCCATAAGTCAATCTATAAGTTATAATCCCCTGATCAACAACTGAAACTATGAAAAAAACTCGCAAAATTTTGAGAAAATTCACGAGCCAGTGCCAAGCATGCCTGCATCTATTTATCAACCACGTTTGGTTAGAAAGTCCCTAGTTCTCTTCCTCAAGCGAGTGAAAACGATAACCACACAAGCTAATATCCACGGAGGGAATTGGCCACCTGTGAAGTTCATTTTTTTCACCCATTGTGGAGTCTCCTTCATAACCAATACTATCAGAAGTGTGGTTACTGCAACGCCTAACAGGATCTTGGTAATAGGCTTGATTAATGAGTCCTGAAACCAGAGAAGATAAATGGCTGAAGAATTAACTCACTTCATGAGTAACTGTGTTTTACCTAAAACAGCACTTGTAGAAGCATCATATTCCTCTATAACAGGGAAACCATGTCAAAGAATTTAGAGCACCTTGCCTTTCACGAAATGGAGACAAGAACTGAATATTTGTGAGAAACTTCAAAAATTGCAGGCAGTCAAGATCACAGAAGACATGAAACGGAATTTTTACCCTCTTAAATTCACATGCTAAGGGAGAGTTCAGTCTGTCCAGACATAGAAAAAGCTGAGATGGTGCACACCTTCAAAATTTTGGTTTAATAAATAAGCAATGCTATGTGCATCAAAACTTACAACAAATCACTTACAACTATTGGATCAATAGGTCTCATCACTGATCCAACAACTGTAGTTGATTTGGTGTAAGTTTTGGTGTACAAATTTGGTGCATAAAGAATTACCCTTAATAAATTAAATAATGGGTATGTGTCTGGGTAAATGATCAATGAAGCAAAAGTACGAACGAGCCTGTGCCTTTTCAATCCAATCCAAAAGGGCGACTACAACCAAACCCAGCAACATATGTCACTCTGCACCTCGGCCTCATGATGAACTCTAGTGCTGAGGCCTAAAGATAGGAAATTGAACCCAACATAAGCTAATAACAATCCACTGGAAGAGTAAACCTCGAGGAGCACCAAAAAGGACTCAATATTTCATGAAACCTGACTCTAATAAAACCAGATAAACTTCAAATTTCACCATCCAAACAAGATGGAACTTCAAAATTTTCTTTCTCAAATTTCAACAATCAATTCTCTCCAATAGTCCTAACTATCAGCTGTCAACACGCTGTCATGATGGGTTTAACACATGGTGTGCTGGAAATTGTACCTATCAATTTTGATGGAAATTTCTTGCTGGTGGAGTGAAAAACAATAGATCAGAAGCATTAATTCGAGAATGAGGAGACAGTAAATGCAGCAATATCCAGAACCTTCGTGAACCTAGCTTGTTTAATTAATCAGAATACCGATCCTAGCCTTTGTAACTCTAATATTCTCGCGAACTTTTACAGAGTCCTCTTATATTGGCAATTTGTCAACAAAATTTGTAATGCCACCATTCTTTTCCCGCTATATTTTATTACTTTGTTACCTAATCTTGAAAAAACATTATTTGTTGTGTAACACTGCTAATTCAATGTAATCAATACACTTTGAGCATGAAAAATCAACCAAAGAAGATCAATCAAATTTGTGGGCATTATATTAAACTAACTTGTTCTCAACCCAACTCGACAAACCGCTCTGTCAAATCCTTATCTTAAACACACAATAAACCGCAATTCACATACACAAATGACTATATGTATGTTCTATAAGTATATGTACACGCATAGCTATAATTCACATTATATGTATAACTATCCTCACACTTACTACAAACTGGACAGCCATTCCGCAATGTAATCTGAAATTCCTACTTAACCCATCAATTCCAATGCAATTGCTGTACAGAATTTCCCTTTCACACCTCAAAAGAATCATTAAATTTCACGAAATATCTAAACAAACAACAAATTCAATCCACAAAGCTCAACTATTTTCAAGAGTAGTCTTCACATATATCAAAATGAATATATAAGTACCTTGGGTTCTCCGTCGATGTAAATCACCGATCCATCCTTGTAAGGAAGCAAAGATCGGCCATTTCTGGGATTAAACCGAATGGGAAGCCCACGAACCGACTGAGCATTGAATGCATAGATGGATTTGAAGCCGTACTTGTCGAGAATATCTCGAACCTCCAATTGGTCTTGGTCCCACCCACCGAGGCTTGTTTTGAAGACGTCGATGGGGCCTTTGCCACGTCGGTAGAGGTGGACCTCGATCTCGGGCACCTTGGTCCTCACAGACCGAGCTTTAGGGGTTGGGTCCGGTAATAGTGGCGATGAATCGTTGGCGTCTTCGTCGGTGGTGGAGGTGGTTTCTTCGATTTCTCCGGCTAGCCGGTCGTTCGCCATAGTTGTAGTTTTGCTTTTGATTGGTTTGGCCAGCAAGGAGGGGAGAGGGTGCAGCCTGCAGAGGCGATGAGGAAGAGAAAGACTTTCTTTTATATGCTCATGGCAATTACAATTTACACCCTCTAAGTATGGACCCAGTTTCAATTTGGTCCCTTTGAGTTTCAATTGAGCCCTTCTATCCCAAAATTGTTGAAAATTACAATTTTGAGAACTTTTTTTGTTAATAAGTTCAGCCAAGGACTTTTTTTAAGTCATTAAGTCCACCTCAACTCATCTTTTTTGTCCTATAGTCCAAATTAAACTTTCTCTTTTTTGTGTATTACAATATTACTTGTGCTTTGTAAACTTCATAAAATTCAAACAGACATTTAATGTTACAAAATCAAATCAATAAGATCATCTAAAACTTCACATACCAATCAATTAATTTAGAAAGTGAAAAAAAAAAAAACACACACACACAGAAACACACACATATATATATGTATATCATGAGTATAACTTATAACAGGGGTAAATATCATTATATCCTCAATTATAGGCAAATTGATTATAAAATTCTCCTAATTCCTTACGACCTGGTAATCTCTGTCTTTTAAGTTTAGTTTTGATATTTAAATCATTACAGAGAGTTAATCCATCTAAAATACATTCAAAAATTAATTCTCCGTAAGCATAATTTTCATAAGGAATTTTAAATCCAACATGTGTTTATTTTAAACGAATTCTTATTTTTTTTAGTAAATAGGTTGGGTAATCCATATATGAATTTTTCTTTCCAAAATTCATTATTAGCATTAGTTCTTAATAAGAATTTAGCCAAAAATATATCTTTATACCACCTAAAATGTGTTAAGGTGGGGCATCTTAGATTCATTAAATTTTTTTTACTTTTATCTGTACTTTGTAAGCTTGTTCCTAAAAAGTGTTTTAAGATTGTTTGTATTAAGGTATAAATAGCATCTTCTTGGGTTCTTAGCATCTTATATATCCCAACCATATATATATTTCAAAATTTTCACCAAACACAATTAAATCTCATCAAATTTCACATGTCAAACAATCGCTTCAGAAAGAGAGAGTGAGATAGTATTTTTAATTCACTGTTATTAAGTTTACTATATTTAGTTAATTGTCTTGAGTGTGCATGTGGGGGGAGAAAGATAGAGGAGAGAGAAATAAATTTATGGATCTTTGGTTTTAAAAATGTTGAGGCTGGTCCTAAAATTGAAAAAATTTCCAAATGTGGACTTCTAGCCAATTTTCCCCAATTGTTAACTTAATTTGACGAGAATGGTCTGCTCCAAATAAATAAATAAAATGAGGTTGACTATGACGGAGTACTATGATCATTGATTAACATACGAATTATTTTTTGGAGCATTTTTGTTACCAAAAAATAAAATTCCACATGATTATTATTAGCACTTATATGTTGTCTTTGATTGTTCTTGAAATCTTTCCGGTCTTTATTTTCTTCAAACGAATGGATGTGATCTTTGTGTCTTTTTTAATTAGAATCATGTTTTCCAACAGGACAAAATATACTATGTAAATAAGTCATGGGTTTGGTCACATAGCTCCATATTGTTAAATGAAATGAATAGATTTGAATGCCCGGACCGGATTGAAACCCTATTAAACAATAGGGACTTGATTGTTTAATTGAAATTTTATGGATTAAATTGAAACTTGACCCAGACATAAAAAGGTTGTTTGGTTTGGTTCATAGGTTTAAGATGAATTAGTGGGTGGGATTGAGAAAAAGTAGTCTGGTCCCACAAGGAGATTAAATAATTGGGCTTAACGGAGCCCAATATATACGAGGGTTTGATGAAATTTATGGCGGGTGGGTTTCAAAAGTGAAAGATGAAATTTGTAGATAAAAAGAATATTTTACTCAAAAACTCATTCTTCTAATTAGGCTTTGACAATCTTGTCGGTTGGAACAGTTTTGTATCATGTGGAACGAGTTCGTGTCAAAAAAACTCTCTATTCATACCTCATTTGTTTATATTAATGAATGGGTATGAATGGAGAGTATTTCGGATTCATACGAAAAATCATCAATTCGTCACACATTATACATGTTTGACCAATATATAGTAATAAATCATTGCTGAGCAAAAAAGTAAAACAAAAAATAAACATTAAATTACTATCAAATTCGAATGAGTCTGAGAGATGGGAGGCATGAGATGAGGCAGAGATTGAGAGATCTAATTTTATTTTTTTTGGAATTTATAGTGTCATTGTTAATGGGTTAAACAAGTTGAAATGAGTTTATAGGTTAAACACAAAACCGGTTGATTTATTTCACGTGTCTACCGAATTGACTCGTTAGTCACCTAAACCCGCTAAATCTGTTCTGCATTCGTGTCGATTTTACGAGTCGTGTCTAGGATTATCAGGTCTACTTCTAATTACCTAATGATAGACATTTTAGTCAATTGAGAAATATAATTTGACTTGAATCAATGGAAATAATTGGTGGGCCGTTTGATTAATATAGATCTTCGATATGCAAAAAAGATAAGTGATCTATCACCGAATGAAATTGAAAAAAAATATAATAGAAATGGTCCCAATCTAAATATTTATAGGTGCCAATATGGTCTTGCCGATTAGCAGGGAGAAGAATATTAGCATTACTATGCAGACGCATCTCTTATGCTCCATTGGGGATGCAACTCAGGATGTTGAGACTACTCTAATTGACCCATTTATAAAACTCTGAATCTAGGTCTGATAAAAAAAACTTCAATTCGAAATCTCTAATCTAAATATTGTCCATATTAAAATTATGGGTTAATTACAAAAGGACCCCTTTAATTTTGGATAGTTTGCAACTACTCATTCAGGTTTTAATTTCAACAAATATTCCATTTAAGTTTTAATATATTGTAATTAACTCTAATAGTTATTGTTAGACAATAAAAATTGACAAAAGTTAAAATATGTAAAATTCACGTGATCTTTACTTTGCTGAAAAAAATAGTTATCTTTACACATATTTTTCACCTTGTACCAAATATCTATATTTCTCCCCTTGCTTTTACCCCATTCCACCCTCCCCTTCCTTGAATGGTTAACTCTCATTCTCTTCCCCTTTCCGATAGAAGAAACCCTCATTTCCCGATGATAAGGAGGAGACAAAAGTTTCCTTTTTTTTTTAGGGACAAAATTGATATCTAAAGAAAAAAAATGAAAAATAATGTACAAGACAGATGGTGTAATGGTTCTTTAAGGTGTTTAGCCGTCATTGACATTCAATTTAATCCACTTGAAACTTGGAGGGAAAAATTGTAGCATTCGAAATCACAAAGAACTGATTGCAACAAGGGATATAATTAGATTGTAATTAACCCTAAAATTATTGAACTAGAGTTTACAATTCAAGCAAAAATTCTGGTTTACTTATTTGGTTCAAATTTTAGTTTAAATTCAATTTCAATTTGCTTGAACACTGAGTAAATTAGATAAAAATTTAGATTGAACTTAGATTATACCTGAATTAGTGAGCAATTTCAGAAAAGAATAAAAATCTAGGGATCCACACTTCCTTTCAATTTCACATTTTATTGGATTATCAGTTAAGTTTAATCATTACTCGTAAAATTTATTTAAGTTTCACTAACCCGTTTTATTGATCCTACTAATACTACCAATGAAATCCGCCGAATTTATGATAGATGATTGACCTTTACTAAAATTGAATTTAGAAAGTTAAACTTATGTCAAATTGACTCACCAATAAAAATGCAATTCTCACAATATTACAAAAATGAGGAATATATACCAATCAAAAGGCAAATCTCACAATATTTCAAAAAATGAGGAATATATATATATAGAGAGAGAGAGTAGCGCGATCATGAAAACTCTGCACTGTAACGTCTGGTGGATATCTTTAATGTAGACCGTTAGATTGTGATCTAACAGTCACTAAATAAAGATCAATTTTAAGTATCTTTGTCTAATGACCGTTTAATCACGATCTAACGGTCTAATTAAAAGTACCCATCAGACGTTATGGTGTAGAGTTTATATAATCGCGCTACTCTATATATCTCATAAGGTATCATAACTCCATATATAAGAAAATAAAAGTGAAGACTTCTTATTTAATCTCTATTACAAAGAGGAAAATTGGTGTTACTCTCTTAAATTATGGATGGACATAGATATGGATAGACAAAATTGCAGATAAGTAAGCATTAAAAGTCATGAAAAAAGGAAAATATATAGCAATAACTATGAAATCTCAGCTTACCATAAAAACCATAGAGAAACCCCCCTAAAAGGTTATTATATAAGAGGTGAGTGTGGCATTGAAAAAAACACAAGAAAAAGTTGTTTCTGTGTGTAAAAGAAAAGTTTTGTTGAAGCTATGGAGGTTGTCAAGGGGAGGGATTTTCTGTTGCTCCTATCACTCACTATTCTTTTGTTATCCATTGTTCCGGGCCATTATGGTTCAATGGAGTATGAGGTCAAGAGGAGTTTTCCTTCGGGCCCAAATCGAGCCGAGCCACCCCTTTTACGCTCTCCTCCTAGAGTGTTGAAGGATTTTGAGGTTGATGGGATTAAACCTTCAATGGAGTATGAGATCAAGAGACTCGTTCCAACAGGCCCAAACCCTGAACAACCTCCTGTAATATTTGAGGGGCGTAAATTTTTTGGAATTTCAAGTAGCACGAGGCCGCTATCAAAAACTATTGGGTTTGAATCCAAGAGACTCGTTCCAACGGGCCCAAACCCTGAACAACCTCCTGTTATATCTGAGGGGCGTAAATTTTTTGAAATTTCAGATAACACGAGGTCGCTTTCGAAAATTGTTGAGTCTGAATCCAAAAGACGAGTTCCAACGGGCCCAAACCCAGAGGAGCCTCCTGTGCTTTCGAAAACTGATGAGTCTGAATCCAAAAGACGAGTTCCAACGGGCCCAAACCCAGAGGAGCCTCCTGTGCTTTCGAAAACTGTTGAGTCTGAATCCAAAAGACGAGTTCCAACGGGCCCAAACCCAGAGGAGCCTCCTGTGCTTTCGAAAACTGATGAGTCTGAATCCAAAAGACGAGTTCCAACGGGCCCAAACCCAGAGGAGCCTCCTGTGCTTTGGAAAACTGTTGAGTCTGAATCAAAAAGACAAGTTCCAACGGGCCCAAACCCAGAGGAGCCTCCTGTGCTTTCGAAAACTGTTGAGTCTGAATCCAAAAGACGAGTTCCAACGGGTCCAAACCCAGAGGAGCCTCCTGTGATATCTGAAGTGCTTTCAAAAACTGTTGAGTCTGAATCCAAAAGACGAGTTCCAACGGGACCAAACCCAGAGGAGCCTCCTGTGCTTTCGAAAACTGTTGAGTATGAATCGAAAAGACGAGTTCCAACGGGCCCAAACCCAGAGGAGCCTCCTGTGCTTTCGAAAACTGTTGAGTTTGAATCCAAAAGACGAGTTCCAACGGGTCCAAACCCAGAGCAGCCTCCTGTGATATCTGAAGCGTTTTCAAAAACTGTTGAGTCTGAATCCAAAAGACGAGTTCCAACGGGCCCAAACCCAGAGGAGCCTCCTGTGATATCTGAAGGGCATAAATATTTTGAAATTCCAGGTAACACGAGGTCGCTTCCGGAAACTCTTAGGCATGAAGTTCCATCGGGCCCAAATCCAAAGGAATCTCCTGTTATATCTGAAGGACATAAATAAAAAATTCCAGCTTGCCCGGACGCTAAAGACCTCATTTGAAACGAACATTTTGCGTTCGATGTAATAATTAATGCAGCTTAAATTAGTCCCTATATTGCTGCTACTCTTATGCACTAAAGTTCTATAAAATGTTCTTCATGTGGCTTGATTTATCGTACAATTGAAATGCATGGTATCCATTCAGCTACTTGCATACGTCATATATGTTAACTAAATTCTCATTTAAAATCTCAAAATGCTACGAATAATACATAAGTCGCTAATTTTAAACATCAACCACCCAATTTTGACACGTCATATGAAAGAAGGTTTAATTTTTGTTAATTATCTATTCTTAATCAAGAGTTTTATAAATCATTATATGACACGATATGATTTAAGTCGATAGACACGCTAACTTAGTCATCAAAATTTACAAATACATCAATCAATAAGAATTTCAAGTCATCCGGCCAACTAATCAAGATACAATTTATTTGTTAAGATACACACTTGAACATTAGTAGGCCTTTCAAAATCAATTATTACTTCTTCCCAAAAATTTTCAATCACTAGAAGACCAAAGAAAACAAATGTAAGTAAAACTACTGCAGCCTCGACCATTTTTGTCATCTCCTTCCAATTTATTCATTCAATCCACAGTCACAGTAGTAAAGCAGAATAGAATATGATGGTCAGTTGGTCCTATGCTAAACTCCATTTGGTGATTAGAAGCACCTTGGAAATTCTATTTGGTATGGTCCATTTTGCAATAGTAGAGAGATTTTGAAGCATATGATGAACCATGGCCTCTAGAGCATCCACACAAAAGAAAACCTATTAACTCCACCCCTTGATAAAGTATTTAAGCAGCAGTACTGAAGATCTCAGATGGACTGTATGTAGAACAGATTAAATTGATGCCATAGTTTGCAAACTGAGTGAGGTGAGAACCTGCAGGAAGCCATGTAATCGAGTTGTTATTATTTGCTGGAAGCCGGAGGGTGGGGGTCAAAGGACAGTGGTTGGGTGGAAAGGTATATTTGTGGTGGCACGCGTTCATTTAGTCATAATTTCATGTTTTTTGAAGTTGAACTTAGAACAATGAATGGGTAAATTAGACCAGGCAATAGCATAATAAATGCAGAGCCTACCTCAGCATCATAAACAAAAACCATTCTCTGCAGCATGTCCTGATCTATCAAAGGATGAATCCAACCACCCTTCAGCCTTGGCCTGTTGAACATAGTGTGTAAGTTGTTGCTTAGCATCAGGTATATCCAAAGCCAAGTCATCAAGAGATTCTGCCATTCTCCCAAAGCCCTTCGTCATCTGATTCATTGTTATGAGTCCCGTGCTAAAACACTCTCTGAGCAAACCCCACAATCTATTGTTTTTCTTCTCCATAACTACCACCATTGATTTTTTAACAACCTCATGGTGAAAAAATGGCATACCTAACTCCTTTATGCACCGAAAAGCTTCACTTATATCCCCACCAGAATCGAACTCCTCTAACAGCTTTCCGATCTTGTCCTTCACATCCTCAATGGCCCATCCATTCCTACAGCTTCCTCCACCACCCCAACATCTTAAAATTCGCTCCCCTGAAAGACGAGCCTTTAGCAATGACTTCGCCATTTGGAGCACTTTGTTTCCTAATGAGTCTGGCCTCAAGCACTGGCTCCCAATCTCCTCCAAGTGTTGTGGAGCCAGGACTTCATCCACAACAGCTCTAGCTAAAAACAGCGCTAGATCCTCAACAACAATGGGAATGTCCAGAGCAGTGTCGTCTGCATTTTCTATCAGCATAATGAATCCATTTACCACATCATCAGCCGGAAAACATAAGGATGACAGCAAAACAGAAGCCATTTCTTTCTCTCTATTTTTTCGATCCATTGCCAGAGTTATCAGCTTCTTAACAAATATTGCATTCAGTTCAGCCAAAGAAGAACTATTCTGTGATTCAAGACAATGACTTACCTCTGAGATATCACCAGACAAAAAATACTCCTGAATAATGGTCTGTGCCCTCGTCTTGAAGGCTTTGGCAGCACTTTCTTCTAAAAATCGCTTTTCAGACTGTGAGGACAGTGACTTCAAGGATGAGGCACACAACCAACCCTCTGATGCTGCCTTGGAGATCAAGGACTGCAATAAACCTTTTGCATTTGGTATGTCAAGTGACAAGTCATCAACAGTGTCAATAATCCGACCGAAACCTTTTGAGATTTGACTTGAATAAATCACACCTTCTTCAGAAGCTGTCTTCAACAAATCCAAAAGCCGGCTTTCAGCTTGGCGCCTTTCCATTGCCATTATAATAGCCCGTTTAACTATCTCATGGTGGAAGAAAGGTACTTTTAAATCCTTAATGCATCTGCAAGCCTCTTTTGTGTCACCACTCACTACATACTCAATCAACAGATTGTTAATCTTACCCTTCACATCTTCAACTGTTTTGTTGTTGCTGCCCCCCCAGCGGCGCTCGATTATTTCTGCATGGAGAGGGGCTGATAAGTATCCTTTCTCAGCTCTTTTAATGACATCAACTCCCTTTGAATTCTTGGATAAAGAGGCCATTTCTTTTGTCAAAAATGCCGGAGGAAGTATGTCATCTACCACAGCTCGTGCGATAAACAATGCAAGAACATCAACTGTGTCTGGTATATCTACAATCAAGTCATCTGCAGATTGCACAAGCTTATTAAAGCCTTTGTAAACTTGTGGGGGATCAATGACATCAGCATAAAGTGAGGACAATAGAACTGCAGCCATTTCTTTCTCTTTGTCATGCCTATCCATAGCCATAGAGACAAGCTTTTTCACAAAATAATAGTTATAGCTTGGCATTCCAGATTCCCTTAATTCATTGGCAGTTGAGTCAACATCATCAGTGGCAAAGTATTCTTCCACTATAATTGTGGCTTTCTTTTTGTACTCCTCAAATTGTGCACTTGGTTTTCTGGTGCTTGATTGTTCATGCTCCTGCAACCATGAATTTCATTTTGGTCACCATCAAGAGCGACAATTTGTTCAAAGGAAGGGGGTGGGGAAGGGGGGTAGTACAAGAGCTGTCGACTACTATACCTCATTGCTACTGTAGTTTGGGTCATTGGGATCAAGGGCATAATTATCATCCACATCAAGTAAACCTCCCCAAGTTCCTTTTCCCCCAGAACCACCTGCATGTGATATTCATCACAAATTATTAGAATAATCTGTAAATAGCAATTTAGTTTATCCAGAAAAAGCAGCATGTAATAGGAAACTAAAAACTACTCAAAAAGATACTTTCCGGAAACCCACTGACAGTACAATCTCATTCATTAATCTGCACAATATTATTTCAAGCCATTACAACAGTTCTACCTTCCTAGAACAGTTATACTTTAAATATTTTTTTCAACACCAAAATTACCAATTTTTTTCAACACCTAATATTAACCATTACACAAGAAAATCTGTGTTATGAAATTTATCTAAAGGTAAAGCAAAGTAACATATTACCTTTCTTAGGACTTCCATCTTTTGCAGAATGTGAATGCCTTTCATTCTTGAGTGGGCTCCCCTTGTTTGTGCCATGTTTGCCTTGATGATTATTTGGGGATCTTGGTGACTTTGGGGATCTTGGTGACTTTGTGGACATAGAAATCTGCAATGGAGAGATGGATAATGGATCTGCACTTTCAGAAGCAGAACGAAGTTGTTCCTGATGCTCATTTGACAAATAACCATCAGCGAAATCCATCATATTAGATTGTAAAAGCCACTAACTATTCGTACTTCCAGGAGACTGCACAGTGTGTACCAGATCTGCTAGACTGTTATCATTGACAACATTGATTGACATAAGAAGAGAAGTCGTAAAGGGGCTACAATTCAAAGGTTCCTCTTAGGCGTTCAGATACTCTGGTCTCCAAAAGGTATCTGCTGGATTGTAAATCACTTTTGTATCAACATGTCTGCCATGCTATACTCCTGACTGGGCTCCAATGCCACAAAACTGAATCAGAAAAATATAAAAAATTAGAAAAAATGTGAAGATAATCGGAAACGTCTGTCAGACAGATGAATAAACAAAACAGATTATATTTTATGGTCAAAATTCATAAAGGACACGTAGAAAAGTTACAACAATGAACACTTCTAATTTTTTTAACATACTTAAATAATTCACGGAATGATAATACAAATAGAACATATTGAAGACAATGTGAATGTGCTATAGCACATCTTATTTGTTCAATGCCACAACATAGAACCAATACATCATAACTTGACAGCTAGAATGAACAAACGAACAAATTCGGCTATTAACAACACTAGTAATTCGTATTAACCCTTACTTCAGGCATAAGCAACTATCCCTAAAATCTTCAGTTATGATATGGAAAGGCCTAGAATATGCACATAAATTGGAAAATTATAATTTACTGCATCATGATCCTATTCAATATCAATTAAAATTGCACTCAGAATGAGGACTCATCACTAGAACAAGAACTAGGTATGATGCAACACAACACTTAATTAACAAATAACTTTTAATTTGAGCATTACATCCAAGATATTGTAACTGTACACATTATTGTCCCATTGTAATATAAATTCCCCATCTCCCAAACAAAACTGGAGGAGAACCACCCCCTTCAAGCATGGCGTGGATCCAAATACTCTGCGGTGCATTTTCACTCAATTTCATTGAATGGTAGATCATCTACCATGAATACACATGGGACCCACAATTTATTAGTGGACCCCTCACCCATACAAGGTAGATCATCAATAAAATGGGGGGAAAGTGGAATGAAGAGGACCTTAATCCTGTTAGCATGACATTTTTAACCAGTTCAAGCAGAGTTTTAAACAATGAATTCCACAAAAACCTTTTCATTATTTAGAATAACACAATATTGGTATCCTTATCCCATTACACATGAAACAGTTATAAAGAAGAAAAATTAAGAAACCATAGATTGTTATTTGTTAATAATGCATTGAAACGAAGATTCAGACTGCAAATTAAAGTTGAGGACTCAAAAGCTTTACCGCAAATTGGTGTGGATGAGAGAAATAGCCACCGGTTGCCGGAGTGAGGTGGGACGCCGGCCGTCCCAGTGTTGGTGAAATTTGAGAGTGGCTTTGATTTCCGGATTATGGTACTTTGATCATACCAATTTCTGGTTTTGGAGTTGGGTGTAAAACTGAAAATGGTGTACAGGTGGTGGCTATGAACTGGTCTTTTGGTTCAGTTGAATCTCAACGAAGATCAAGGAGAGAGAAACTATTCATCCAACGGACACGAGAGCGCTTTGGTGATGCCTTTTGAAGCGGAAAGCCCGGGAAATTCTCTAGTCCAGCCGCTGAAAGCTCTAAAAATGACACGTGTATCACCAACCTATAATTATATGGCATGTGCGTGTTGTAGGCTTGGAGCTCTCACTATTTAATAAATTTCAAATAACTACCATATTAATAATAACTAACCCTTTAGCATTGTGAGGTGCTATGTGTTGCATTATTATATTACAAGCGATAATCTTGTGCATAAAAACAGTGTAATATCCAAAATCAAACATTGATTATGCAATCTTTATATTTTGGGAAAATTTCAACCACACCCCCTCTAGTTTACCATATCTTCAAGGACACCCCCTCTAGTTTCTAAATCTTCAGTGACACCCCCTGTCAGATTAAAAATATTAATTATAATGCAATTTTACTAAATTGCCCGTGATATATTTGAAGACAAACTTCATTCACACCCCCTCTAGATAAGTATATCTTCAATGAGACCCCCTCTAGATAAGCATATCTTCAATGAGACCCCCTCTGTTTTCTAATTTTTTTTACGTATTAAAATTCGAGTGAATTAAAATTCGATTCAAGCTAATTAAAATTTATTTTTTTACACATTAAAATTTGAGCCAAAAAAAATTATATTTTTTACGTATTAAAATTTGGGCTAATTAAAATTCTATTTGAGCCAATTAAAAATTATTTTTAATAGACTCAAATCAAATTTTAATCAACTCGTATTGAATTTTAATCAGCCCAAATTTTAATACATAAAAAATATAAATTTTAATTGACTTCAATTTTAATAAATCGAATTTTAATTGACACAAATTTTAATAAGTAAAAAAATATAAATTTTGATCAACTCGAAAGCGAATTTTAATCGGCGCTAACAACTCAGGTAGAGTTCAAATCGACTCAAATTTTAATATGTAAAAAATAAATTTTAATAGACTCGAATTTTAATAAGTTAAAAAAAAATAAAATTTATTCAACTTCAATCGAATTTTAATTGGTTCAAATTTTAATATGTAGAAAAATAAATTTTAATCGGCTCGAATTTTAATAAAATTTTATGTAGAAAAATTACTTGAGGTTTATGTAGGGGCATTTTTGGTATTTGAGATTATTTTTTTTGTTATAAATGATAGTTTAATAGTAAGGGGTGTTAGTGATGTTTAAATATAAACTAGAAGGGGTGTCACTGAAGATTTAGAAACTAGAGGGGGTGTCCTTAAAAATATGGTAAACTAGAGGGAGTATGGTTGAAATTTTCCCTTATATTTTAAATAGTAATTTAATTTTTTTAAATTAAATAAAGGTAGGAGTAGGTTGATAAGATTATTCGCTATTGGAGAATGTGTTGATTGAGTTATTTGACATTTGGTATAAAGAAGATGATATTTTTTAGCAAGAAATAAAAATTTGGACTATTTGATAAAACTGAATGAAAATTGAATCAAACTTTACCATTATTGTGTGTTTATAAATTGCGAATTAAATTTTCTAATTGTAATATTAGGTAGATGACGAGAGCACTTTGGTAATGCCTTTAGAAGCGAAAAAGCCCAAGAAATTCACTAATTAAGCCATTGAAAGAAGTAAATATTGGGCTCGTTTGGTAAACGTATTATGAGGGGATTAAATATTATATTGTATTATTTTTTATTTAATCGGGTCTAATACTTTGTTTGGTAAGTAAATTTAATACTGTATTAATTTTAAAAACGTATATTAATCGTATACTTATCGTATATTTTTTATACGATAGACATGTATTATGAAGGTCTTTTAATACCACCAAGAGAGGTGGTATTATAATCCAACTCAAACGTATTATTCTACACATTTATTATTATAACATCTCAAGTGATAAAATCAAGTTGTCATCAATATAACAAACACTGATTGAGGATATTTTTGTTAATTCAACATTAATACGATGAAATAATTCTCTAACCAAACAATCGATTGGATTAAATAACTACTATCCAACACTTATATTATATATTGTCAAACACTAGATAAAATTACGTATTATTCTAATACCATATTTAATCTTGTCTTTAATCCATCTGTATTGTATTAGACTGTATTATTTTATCTAATCCATCCATTTTTAATACGGCAACCAAACGAGCCCATTGGGTATAATAGTAGTATTACGTCAATATTGTCACATAGTGTCACAAACTAATTATAAAACAACAAATAAGATTGATAACTCCACTAATTCAATATGACAAAAGTAGTTATTAATAGTTAGTAAAACAATGGAACCCAGTAAATCTACTTGATATTCTATAATTGGTTGATAACACCACATCATCAATACCATATAGTATCATCGTTACATTTAATATTTTTTCCACTAAAAGCTCTAAAAGTGGAGAAAATATTCAGGTGATATCGGTCACTAGTGACACGTGGTATCCATCACCAATTAATAATTGGGCTCGTTTGGTTGCCATATTGTAAAAGAATGAACTGTACTAAGTAATACAGATTAATTCTGTATAGGTGAATAAAATAAGTCTATGTATACGAGAGAGAGAAAGAGAGAGCTTTAAAATCACAAGTGACAGTGAAGACAAACCATTCACCAATTTGAATCTATTACCAAAACATAGTTGTTTTGGAACTTTAATACCAAAATATGATACTTTTGAATTTATTTACTAAATTACGACACTTTTTAAAAGCGGAGTCAATAATTTCGCTTTTATTAAAAAGCGTATTCAATAACCCCGCTTTTGTTAAAAAATGGGATCAATAATCCCGCTTTTAAATAAAAAACGTGGTCCAAAATAATGAGCTGAAACACGTTAAAAGTGTGGTTAGTAACCACGCTTTTTACGTATTTCAACTGGTGTGAAGAAATCTTCCATCTTTATTAGAGATTTGTCAATCCGGAACACCCAGTTCACAAGTTGGGTATGAGAGCTTCCCACCACACACAACCTGATTTGCCCCTTTCTCACCAGCAAGGGTCTCACCAGTTTTGGCTGAAATCGTCTCACTCTCCTTTGGGAGTCTATCAATCTCCACATATATATCTGCATTGGCTGATCCAACAACTACCAAAGGTGGTGTATTTGGATTGTGAGTTGGTGAATTTGAAAGGGTTTACTCTTTTTGATGATGAATTATTGTTGGGGTTTATGTGCAATTGATTTGGGTTTGTATTGAGGTTTCTGTTAGATTGTTTTGTGGGGTTGTTTTGGGTTTCTATCAGTAGGAGTGTTCAAATTTTCGATTGGCCGTAATTTTCTACCCTACCCTACCCTACCGTATTGAACGGCTAGCCGTAAAAATCGGGTAGGAATGCGGAAGAATTTTTGGTCTTCCGATTAAATCGGGTAGGAATGCGGAATACCCATCAATTTTCTCATTCCTACCCTACCTGCAAAAAAATATATTTAACTTTTTTATATTTTTTTTAGTAATTATAAGAATATTTGTGTTGTATAATTTATATTATAACATTGTTATTGTTGTGGATGTTTGAATTGCTAAAACATGAACTTGTTTTTTGTGTAGGTTACATGATTTGTGGTGAACTGGTGATCTATTGGATCAGTTATGATTTTAATGTGTTTCATATGATTTAAACTTAAAATAATTGTTATTGTATTTGTGTAACAATTATGATGGATTGATGTTCATGCTTTCTTATGTTTTATTATAATTGTTGTTATAGTTGTTTTATATTTTAGTGTTATTAATTTATTGTGTTGTTAAATTAGTGCATGTTATTTAATTAAATTGTTAAAATGATCTAAAAATTAATAGCTACAAAAGTGTTTACCCAACTTCCGGGTAGGAAGTCGGGTAGGAATACCACACCTGATCGGGTAGGGTAGGCCAAGAAAAAATTCTTCCGCAAAGTATCGGGTAGGAAGACGGAAAACTATATTTCCTACCCGTAGAGTAGGGTGAACACCGCTATCTATCAGATTGTTTTGGGTTTTTTGTTAAAACATTACGTTCACTGTTGAGATGGATGTTTACAAAAAAATCGTAAAAAGCGTGTTTGCCAAAAAAAAAAATTCCCCTAAAAGCGGGGTTGTTGAATCCGTTTTTTAACAAAAGCAGAGTTGTTGAATCCACTTTTTAACAAAAAAAGAGTTATTGAATCCGCTTTTAAAAAATATCATAATTTGGAAAATAAATTCAAAAATGTCATATTTTGGTATTAAAATTCCAAAACAAATATGTTTTGGTAATAGATTCTCACCAATTTGGTATTTGTCAGTTAGCACGCATTAGTTACCCAAGAGGTCAATTTTGTAATGATTGATCAATTTATCCCTTATCTTTGGGATTTTTTTTTTTTTTTTTTGAGAATGTTTTTCAAATGAATTCAATTTGATGATGTGGATAAATCTTAATCAGTTAAAAAAAAAAATTGGTGAATTTTTTCAATTCTTAAAAAAAACTGAGAGCAGTCTATTTGGGACACCACTTGTGATAAATTTACATCGAATAGGAAATAAGTTATAAAAGTCATAGTATTCCTTGAATTAACACCCAAAAAAAAAAAAAAGTATTCCTTGAATTAACAAAAAAAAAAATATAGTATTCCTTGAAAAAATTTATTAGTGACCAAATCAATAAATAAAAAAATTTAAAGAGTCTTAATATATTATGAATTTGTATTATATTAGAAAACTTAAAATTATCAAGTTCTATCTAAATGTATTTGAGTTATAATATTTTATACAGCTAGAGCAAATTTTTTTATTTTTCTCATTTGTTCTTGGTTTATCCTAAAAAGCCAATTTTAGTCTTTAATTCAACTGCTACAAACACTTGAATGGGATAATTACATTTTTCTCATTTGTCCTTGGTTTATCATAAAAAGAGGATGTCAAAGTGCTATAAATGAGAAAAAAAACTACTTATTAGCGATAAAGAAAAAAAGGAAAGCACAATGAAATTTTAGAGCAAAACAACTCATCCCACATCGGTGACCTATCAGTTGAATGGGATAGCTGTTATAAATTGATGGTGCACAAAACAGGTTTATGCATGATCAACAGTCGAGTGTGTGATTTATGATAATTAATGAAGTAATCAATAAAATAATTAATAACAAAAAGACAAATATTGGGTCAACACACAAATGTATAGTGGTTCGGTCATGGAGACTTACTCCACTTCTGAAGGCAACAACGGTGGTCAGAGATTTTTATTAATAAAGTAAGGTGTGAGAGAGGGAGAGAGAAAAGGTAAGATCTAAGAGAGAGAAATAGTTGTGTGGGGTGTGTGTAGAAATATGTCCCTCTTATGGTGAGGACTTATAATTTATAGGCACAAAGTCTTAGTTGATGCGGTGACGTAATGGGTAGGTACAATTACTACAACTAAGATAGGTACAATTAGAAATAGTCTTGGTTTTAAAGAGTGGTTATCTCGGTAATTACTCTCCACGTGCGCTAATATTCTTGGATCCCTTGCATCTTGGTCTGACCCAAATTCATGAACTGAACTTGACCTACCTTTTAATTGATTTGAACTTAATTAATTGGGCTTCACCCAGTTAAATCTGAGCTCGTCATAAATATCATTACATTGTTGTGCTGTGAAGCAAGTAAAAATTGGGTTTCAATTCTGGGTCCATGTCTAATGGGCCACTGAATAGTTTTGGATTAGGCTTTGATCTAATTTAATAATTAGTCTAAACTATTTTGTGTTTGGGGTGTTAAATCCCGAATAGTGCAGTATACGAAATTAGATTACGGAATTTACGTATTCATTATTTTGAGTTCGCGGATTGGTGCTAGTCCTCATTTTTATTACACTGCCCTTGTTGAACATGTCAAACTTATTTGTCTTTAATTTAGATGTATAAAGAATGCTTGATGTGTAATTTTGCAAGCAGTTGATCTTTCATGAATTATTGAAATTATGCTTCTAAAGATACCTTTATAGTTGACTGACCCACCCCTCGATGTCATGATTCACACTTCACCACTTAAGGTCATCCTCTCACAATTTATTTACATTAAGCACTTAACTGGGGTAGGTGGGTTGGAAATAAGAACTGGGTGTTGCATAAATCTTGTTTTCTAGAGGATTGCTGCAAAAGTCTTGAGGAAATTGAGTGCTCCAAGCTTGGGCTAAATTGATTAAAATGGTAATCTTAGTGCAAATTACATTTTGATGAGAGGAATAACAATACCCTTTGTGTAGAATTTTTCAACAAGTTTTGGTATTCAAAATACACGTGCTCAAGTTTCTTTTAAAGAATTTGATGGGCCAAGTCCAAAGGCCTCACTCATGTTATAAGTTTGGTCTGAATTAATAGCCCAACTCCAAGTGATCCAACAAGTCCAGTCCAAAGTGGTTCACACTCAGTCAAGTTCATCAGGTTCGAAGAGCTACATCAACAGGGGAGCATGCAGGGTCATCAAAGAGCTTCATCCTCGCTGCCTTTGAAAGAGTCAACTCCTATCTCATCATTTGACCGAATTTTATGGAGAGCACCTCAACTACCTCATCTGTTGAGAAGAAGTCACCTGCTCCACCAGATTAACTATTTAGTTACTATTAAGTCGTCCCAATCTGTTAAAAGACGACTATAAATTGTAAGTCCCGCCAACACTTGGGGGGAGATCACACTCAGTCGAGCACATCTCTGTAACTCTCATAGCTTGTATCTCCTTGCTTTCATTACACACCTTGCAGTAATAAAATACCAGACGACCGTATCCCTTCAAAGTGGACGTAGGTCACGTTGACTGAACCACTATAAATCCTTATCTTATCTCTCTCTACTTGACTACTACATTTATTATTAATCACTTGACAGGTAGTGTGCAAAACCAATTTATACATCATCATAATTGAAAGAAGCTTTGATGATAATTTAAACAATGGGACAAGTTAAAATGCAGCCCAAATTGGAGATGATGTTTTTGCTTTGTGCTAATTTTGTTATTATGATCCGAAGGGTATTGATTTGGTTGCAATAGAAAAAAAAAATGAGGCATTTTGAGTGACAATTACTTTCACACATTTATTTTCGTTTTCGGGTGTACAATAAAGAATCTAGACCACCTGCCCTATAATGGACACATAATAAACTTTTTAACAGTCAAATTATTTTAAGCATAACAAAAAAGTCAATAAACTTTGTGAAAAGCATTCATTCAACTTCCACGTACACACAAGAAAGGAGCTACATACACACATTCTTCAACACTATAGAACTCAAAACTTCAAAATCAAAAATTATCCTTCCACAAAAATTAACCATTAAATGAGATAAATTAATAGTTGAACTTAAACGAATTATGTCTTATTTAACCGGTAAATTTAGCGGAATTTGTCTCAATTATTAATTAACTAGTAATAACCTCGTATTTAAATACACTATGCAATACTAAAAATTAAACATTGATTATGTAATATTTATATATTTTTAAATAGTAAATTTATTTTTTTAATTACACAATTTAAAATTAAAATAAATTGAGAGAACAAATAGGTAGGTGTAGATTGATGAAATTGTATGGTATTTGAGAGTGTTGATTAAGTTGTTTGACATTAAGAATTGTACATAGAATGTGATTTTTTGAGTGGAAAAAACTTCCATGGAATGAATTTTGTATTGTTAGATAAAAATAAATAGAGATTGGACCGTATTGACTATTATTGTATTTTTATAAGTTAAAATTCAATTTCTTACCTGTAATATTAGATAGATAGTAGTTTAAGGGATAATTTAAGACAATTAAAGATTCAGAGGGTAATTTCAAACAAACATCATAGTTCAGGGGGCATTTATCAAATTTACCGAAAGAGGGAAAAAAAAATGGTCTTAAGAGACATTAGGGCAGGTGTCCTGCAGACTGCAAGCGGCCATAGCATGGATTATCATCAACGCTCCGAGGTCGCCGAGTCCGCAGATCCTCTACAGCCCGAGACAGACCTCACCAGCGCCGTACAAGCCGAGCTTGTGTCTCTCCGAAGCAGAGTCAAGGTATCGGCTCGAGTTTCTTTTAAATGCATTCCTTGTATTTCTCATAATTTCAGTACATCAAATTTCAGGAATTAGAAGCTGAAAATGCCAAACTATCTGCTCGAGTTTCAAATTGCCGCTGTCAAAACGCAGGGATTACAAAGAAGAAATCGAAGGAGAGAGAGCCAGGTTTTTGTTTTTTTGATTTATGCATTTATTTGAAAAATATATATGTTTTGTGGAATGTGTTAAACCGTAATGATCAAGCTCCTTATTGGAGTTTCTTTAATTTAGATAAGTTTTATTGAATCTCATTCATTTAATATGCGTAGTTACGTCGTATGTTGGACGGTATGTTTGGTTTAGGTATTAAGGGGTGAATTGGATTAATTTAATCCGTTAATAGCGACCAGGTATTAACAACTAATATTAGGTAGTAATGAATACCGTGTAGTAGGTAGTATTATTTTTAACAAGTTAAGTATTAAAAATGCAATAACTTTATTATCCTTGCAAACTTAGAGGTACATATTCATATAAAAATTATACATTATGCACATTCTTACCCTCAATATTTGTTTTGTCATTTTTAACTTAATACCATATGCTATTACATAATCTAAACATAAATTTGGTATAAGGTATTATAATTATAGATTTATGTATTATCCCAATCTTAATTCAAACTTGTTATACAAGGATAAAATTAAATAATACTCTTGTTAACACCATTATGGATTGGATGAGATTTGTACCTGGACTAAACATGCCCTAAGAATTTTATGGTTTGAGTTTGCACAAATTGTTAGAACTATGAAACCGACAAATCTATGTATCTATCTATATATATAAAACAAACAATTTCTTAGGGAGACATTTTGAGAAACCTTCCCTCCTTAGTTTATAATTTTATAGAATTTTGAATTATTTAAATAGATTTCAAAAGTTTATTCAAATCATATTTTGACATGTGTTACTTATAACGACCCATATTTTTTCTCACTAACTACCGACCATCTATTAAAACTTTCTAAGAAATTATTTTTATTATCCAATATTTTTTATCCAACTTTTCAAATATAAGAGAAAGAAAAAATGATTAAGAAAAAAAAAAAGGGTTTATAAGTCCCTTGCATTGCACGGTTGGACCAGTAGTAAAGTATTAATATAAAACAAGATGGCCAGTTGGATATGTTTACGAGCACATAACCAGTGCTGCAAATTGGACTTAATCTTTCGTTTTGTTTTGTTTTCTTTTTCATGGATGGTACTTGATTGATGGTTTTTCATTTGAGCAGTTATATATTTTCTTGAACTTATGCAAATAAATTATTTTGGATTTATTCATTTGCAAACTTAATGTGATTGTAACTTGTTAGTTTTCTAGTTTTCTGATAGGAAGTTGGTATTAGGGTAAACTGCTTAATATTTTTGTGAAGTTGACTTTTGCCTGGCTGTCTTTCTCATACAGTCATAGTGAGTTACTATTTGTGTAAGTGCAAATACAATATAGCAAGCACACATGTTTATACGTTTATAATTATCATCTTTTGAATACAGGTTGTAACACAAGGATCATGCGCCAGCCCTCAAAGAGATATGTTGCTCTAAAAGTCTTGTACTTTGGCCAGAGGTACAACTTGTAGCCCCACCTATCCATTTAATCCATGTAGAATACTTTTCTCCATCACACCAAATACACCTGAATATTTGATCCGTTCACCCTTCTGTCCCAACAACTGTTGTGCCATTCTTCCTTAAGAGCAGTTAAATAAACTGAGAGGATAAAAACTGTGCATATAATCGAAAGGGTAGGAGAGTGTGGAAGAAATATTAAGAAAGCAATATTAAAGTATACCATTGGATAAGGCTTTTGTTATATGGAAGGCATTGCTTGTCATAAAGTTAAAAATTCAGATACGATGTCCTAACTTGAAACCAGAGTGGATAGTTTTCACGAGAAATGGTCTTTTGATGTAGGCATAAAGAATAAGTTATTGGATTTGCTGCACTGATTTATGGTGAGTTTCAAGAAAATCAATAAACAAGTTGGATGGTTGTAAAAAGATTTTCTCATTATGCGTGGTTTTTCTTTTGACTCCCCTACCATGCTTTATCTCAATCGTTATGAAAGTATAGACATCAAAACAAGTAATTGTATTTTCTTTACAACCTGCTTGGTTGTTGGTGCTATACCATGAAGTTACAAAGGTTGTACCTATGAACCGACCCCCTTAAAGCAAAATAGCCACCAAGGAAAGACTAATAGACCAGATCAGCCTACAAATATGAAACCACCCCTCATCAACCAGTCAGCTGTAATGTCAAATAAATAGGCTTATGATAACTGATTTTCCCTTTAGAGGCCATTTCTCTGAAAGAAGTGATCAATGTGATTTTTACCATCACCCAAGCACAAAGTTAATCAGGATGTTACCACTTTGGGTCCTCGTAATTACCACCTAATTTGTTTATTGTCCTTCATCTTTTCATCCTGCCTGTCGTATGGCCATAGACAACACTCAAGTAACTCTTTTATAGTGATTCAACCCAAACTCAAATGAAATAATTCTTATTTTTTATCCCTTGTGCATATAGTTGACTGGCAACAAAGGCTTTGTGTATCAAACCTAAGGTTGTTAGGACAAGGTTTTATTCGGTTGACCATTTAAGCTTCACAGTATTTTATATACTTTAATCTATATTCTCATTACTTTTCCCAATTTCTTGTACAGTTGAATTTATAGTTCCTATGTTATGGTTTACTTGTGAAAACTATTAAAATTTTTATTTGTATTTCCTATGTTGTGCATTTCAATAATTCATCTTGTTCGTACTGTGACTGTTAGCATATGGGCTACATTGCAGGTTCTATGGTTTCGCTTCAGAGGCACAGATGGATCCAACTGTTGAGGTGTGTTTCTTCATCTTCTAGTCGTCCTATTGTCTAGTATGGAAGAAATATTTTAGCTTAGTAGTCAATAACAATGACCTTGAATCCGTTGCATTGGTTAACTGAGGGGCATCATGTTGGTTGTGAAAGCTGTTTTTATATTGATATTCTTCAAAATTATTGTGATTACAAGCATCTATTGTTGAGAAAGGGAAGCATCTTGTACCTGAATTTTTTTTTCTACTGGCTATGGTCTAAATTGTGGTAACATTGATTATGTACTTAATCAGAGAAAAAAATTGAGTGTCTAGAAACCAAGGATATATACCATTATTTAGTGTTTCTCTTCTTTTCCCATAACTAATTTTCTACCATGAGATGGAGCTTGCTGTCAAAACACTGTTATATGTCACTCTGTTGTGATTATGTTACAAACAATTGGATATTTAGAAGCTAATCACATTGCTTTGTCAATTCAAAGGTTTGACTGCAGCTTCCGTGCTTACGATCTGCCTAATGCATTACTCATTGTATGACTGTGCTTTGGATTGGCAATGTAAAAAATTAAGATGCTACTGCAGAAAAATGATATCAGTATCACTAAGTTCAAAGTTAGCAGCAAGTGATTGAGATATGCCGTCTTCACCTTTCTGTATCCCAAGTCCCCTTGTTCTAACTCTCTATACTATGCCCTCGTGTGGAGTAGCCCAAAAAAATAGAGACATCGACCCAGATGCTTTTGATGTTATTTCCTTGATGTAAAATCTGGAATCCTGAGAGTTTCTCAGGTGTACCCATATGATTGTTTTTATCACATACTTCCTTAACAGCATGCAGAACATTACCTAAAGAATTCACACAATTCAGCAGAAGAATTGACAACTGTCTTTTTGTCATTACATTGATGTACTTATGACCTAGGAAGCACGGACACTTCATTTTGGGCAGAGTGTCGGTGTCGGACACGTCTGGGACACGGACACGCTTCGGACATGTGTCGGACACGTTAAAATGAGTGTCCGATTTTTTTATTGTTAAATTTTTTTTAGGACACGTTGGGGGACACGTTTTGAGATTTATTTTCAATTTTTTGAGAATTTTTCAGATAATTTTATAATTAAGAGTTATTTAGATAATTTTAAAGGGATATGAGTCACAATCATAATATAAAAAAAGTTATAATCACTATATTGAACATAGGACATTAATTTAACATAATTTTGGATACGAATACGAACTTATATACAAATGAAATAGTCTTTTAATATGAAAGTAATGTAAAAAAAAATGGGATTACAAAATTGGAGCTCTTGAAATTTGATGAAAATTAGTATTACGAAATGGAATATTTTTTAAAGTAAAAGTTGTAAAAGTCATCGATTATTGAATCATGAACGTTAATGTTGAATGTGTATCATTATATTTTATATTGTACTTTTTATGTAGTGATATCATGATGTGAATTTTTAGAATTAGGGAAATGATGAATTAAAAGATTATTATGATAATATTTTTATTTTATCACATGATTTTATATAAATATATATATATATATATATAAAATACATATTATTTAACGTATCGCAAACGTGTCCGTGTCCTACTTTTTTGAAAAATTTCGTGTCGGCGTGTCCGTGTCGTGTCGTATCCGTGTCCCGTATCCGTGTCCATGTTTCTTAGCTTATGACTAATATTTATTAGATGTTAGGTTTAACTAATTAACTTTTAAAATTCCTTAACACTTGGATTTCATTACTAATGTTTATCAATTGTATTATTTGGGGACATGCGGCAGCCCATATACATGCAAACCTTGTGTGAGGATTGAGAAGTTTTGGGCCTTTTGGCAAATTAAATATTGTGAGAATTTTATTTTCTCTTTCTTTTTCGCTTCCTTTCTATCATCTTCTTTCTCTCTTCAAACTCTCTTTACTTCTTCTCCTCTCCCCACCTCTCTTTACACGCGCACACACAAACACACTCTCTCTGGTCCCACATCACTACAGGTTCAAAATCTTAGCATATGGAGTGTAAGAAAATTCGATTCCTAAACTATTCATCTTCATTATCACATGAAGATTGGGGAAGTATAATAGTCTGTTCTTTTTTTTTTTTGACTTCATGTCTTGTTTATCACCCAACCCCAGCCACTTTCTCGGTGGAATGCTTCTCACTTTCATGTAGATTTTCTTGTTTAACACGTTATCAAAGAAAAAAAAAGAATACAAAAATAATGATACAATTGGGGACAAGGCCTCCTTCCAAACATCACTGTTTTAACCTTTATATATGTAGTAAATAATGACACTGAACTCCATCCTATAACACATTTTGAGGAAAGCAGAGAATTAGACTGGAGAAAATATGCTTAGCAGCCACATGGATTTGCTAGTGTATTTCTTGGGGTCTTAACTTGTCATTGAACTAGTATTTAGCAGATAACGTGATTTTCTTCGTATAAAATTATATTCCTTACAGTCTGAAATTTTTAAAGCTCTTGAGAAGACGAGACTCATATTTGGTGACAAGAAGGACTTGCAGTACTCAAGATGTGGTAGAACAGACAAGGGAGTATCTTCTGTTGGACAAGTAAGCGCTACCTTTTGGTTTTCCTAGTGTTAGTAAAGATTGTGAAAATGTTAATTATTAGATACAATTTAGTTGTTTGTACATGATTGCTTTTATTTAACATAACTCAACCTTTACCTTTGGTTTCTTTTTTGTAGAATTGTTTGAGTGTTTACAGACTAACCTTGACCATTATAAGTTGAAATTTGGTCAGGAGAACAATAATTGAATTTGTAAAAATGGAAATGATTGCCGGGCTTAAACTTTCAATTGAGGCTATGGCTCTACATAGAGCTTACTGAAGGATAAAATGCTCTATATATTTGACTCCAAGCGGTGCAGTTTAGGGCTTATATTTAGCTGACCTTACTTTTGTTTTAAGTTCAAGTCTTACATTATGTTTCCAATGTCCTGAAGTATTAGACACAACACCTGTAAGAGAGATTATATTCAATGACACTTTGTTAGGTATGCGGTATGATGGGGGTAGTCTTTAGCTGGTACGGTATTTTGGGTCGCAATTCGTTTTAGAACTCTTATATAGATCGTTTTCACTACTATATAACATTATACATAACAGAACATCCATAGACACTAAGTCAGTTACCATTTATTTTATCATTATGTTTGATTTTCTATTATCTAAAATAATATATAATTATAAATCTATATACATGTAGTCAATTAATATGTATTTTATATTTGTGCTATATGTTCTAAAGGGAATTGATTTAGGGTTGGTATTACAATTTGGGGTCGTCCATTTTTTGTGGTTTAGATCGCGAACACACCCCGTTTGGGACCGATGTGCCCAGATCGTGGGTCGTCAGGGGTTGAGTGAATTGTGGTAGCAATGATTATGTTCCATCTCTCTTTGCTCATGGTAGCATCCATTTTTAAATTCTTTTCATAGTTTTTTTCGTTTTTTTGGACTTAATTTCTCCCTTCGTAGTCCTCTTTATTATTATGTGCATCTATAGGCAGCTTTAGAAGCACCCTTCTATCTTTATTATTTTTTCATTTGGTTATGTGGGAATGGTTGATGCAGGTGATTGCTCTGTTTTTACGGTCAAATTGCAAGGAAACAGGGGTTAGAAATGGATATTCTGTGGAAAATATTCCTGAAGAGCTTTATGGTCAGCTATCTCCTTGTTGTGAATGTGAACTGTAATTTGAAATAATCAGCCTTGGTTATTTATCATGACAAGTTCTATATCTTATGTAGCGAGATGATGGCATTTTCTTTTCCATCCCTAGTAGAAATTATGTTTGAATGGAGGTGTAAGGCCTGGATAAGATGGGGCTGTAGATCATTAGTTATAGCTTTCAATGTAGTTGGATGAGGGTTGTATGGATATGAGACATATAATTCATGGTTTCAGCCAAGAATATATTTTCAAATTTAGTTAACAAAATGCAAGGTTTATGTTAGAGATAAAGGTGTTTGAATTTCTATTGGCTAGTTGCAAATTATTCAGATCTCCTTGGATGGGGTCGTCTTTACTCTGACCCAGTCTCTCTATTTGTATGTGTACATTTCAGAAGGAGAAATAGATTACGTGAGACTTCTGAATCGTGTCCTTCCTAAAGATATTCGAGTCATGGGCTGGTCTCCTGTTCCAATTGCTTTCAGTGCAAGGTTGGTGCAACTTTGAAGTTTTGGCGTTAATGAGGATTTTTTATCGTGCACGTTGAACTACGCAGTTTTTTTCTAAAGGATAGATCCCTGGTACATTATTTGTTGACCAAATGCTACCATATCATAATTTCTGTGAGAAAACTACCAGAAAACTATGGTTTAGATACTGACGAAGTGACTCCATGTATGATGTAGTTGTAAGCACTCTTACAGATATTTGAAGGGTACAAATGTTACAAATCCTTTGTGCACAGGAAGCAAACAGCAATTCAAACAAACGAATTTGGATATCAACCTTTTACAATATAACCCTTCTATATCCTCATGGGAAATAAAAAAGCTTCAAGCTTTTGCTTTTCATTATCGTCTATGTTTTTTTTTTTGGGGGGGGGGGGGGGGTTTCAGGGGAAGTTAAGTCCATGAGATATAGCCTTCAAAGGACAGGAGTAAGTCTGTTTAGGCTATATTAGTAAACTGGTTATTCTCCTGAAGTTTGTGCTTCAGGTAACCTACTGGGAGAGTTACACTTTTCAGGCTTCATTCTCCATTTATGTTAATTTTGAGTTTAAATGGTCTGATTTGTTTTCTTTGAAATTTGCAGATTCAGTTGTTTGAGAAGGGTATACAAGTACTTTTTCTGGAGAGAGAAACTGAATATATTGGTACTGGCATCTTGTTTTTTATGGTTTGTAACAGATGTGAGTCCATTTACCTCTGCTAGTCTAATGCTAAGATTTTGAAGGCTTTATATTCACGTGTCTCACCAGGCAATGGAGACTGCTGCCAAGAAATTTGTTGGGCAACATGATTTCAGAAATTTCTGTAAGATGGATGCGGTTAATGTGCACAACTATAGGCGGCATATCTTCTTGTTCGAAATTTTTCCCTGCAATGAAAGGTTGAAAGTGGTAACCAATAATCTTTTAACCCTTTTGCTTGTTATTTGTTTCTTGCTCTTGTTTCGTACGTCCAATGACGTGATATTGATTTTTACAAGGGTCACTTTCTTGGTTTTTCTGAGTACTTTTTTTTTTTGTTTCCTTGGTTTGTTGTTATATTCTTCTGAGGATTTGTCATCATCAAATTGACTAGTAGTGCCTATAATGGAAATCTTGATTGTCTATCTTGAGTTTAATAACTTTCTGGGATTGATGATGATGAGATAGAAGTTGTGAGGACTATGTAGTTCTGCAGTTGATTGTATTTGTGCAATGTGTCCCTTCTTTACTTGGAATGTGTAATGGACTGTTGGAATGTTGCTGGTGGTAGAAAAAAGTTCTATAAGGATTGTTAAGGAATTATCTTAATGGAAAAAGAAAATAAAACTACACTTGAAATTGAAATTGGTGGTGAGACCTGTTACATTTATATTCTCATATACAGTACGTGTCCTAATCCTGTTTCCCTTGGATTTAACTTTGGCATTCCTCTGTCAAGATATATAAGTGAACATATGTTCCTATCATTTTTTACACACACTCTTGATAAATGACCCTGGTCTTGAGGAATTATCTTGATTCTATCAGACTTTGAGTATGGGAAAATGTTTTCTTTTTTCTGCAGGTTTGGAGGTGATGAGCTCTGGGTGATGAGAATAGTAGGTAGTGCTTTCCTGTGGCACCAGGTCCGGTGCATGGTTGCTGTTCTATTTTTGATTGGCCAGGGTCTTGAATCCCTTGATGTGCGTAACTGATGTCCTCATGAGTTGATTGGTTTTAAGTTTTGTTGCTATATCATTTTGTGCCTTGGAAAGGAATCAATCAAATATACAATAAATTTGGATGATAACAACTAAGATGCCCGTCCTATGGAGTCGGTCAAAAGGATATGTTTAACTAATAGATGTGGCTGGAATAGATGAGGTGACGGGGCAGCAGGGATGTGGGGAGGCAACATGTCAGGCTGGTGAAAAGGATGAGTTTCATATTGCTGGGGACATCTAACTTACCTTTGTGCTGAACATCCTTTTGATGTGACCTATTCCTCAACTCTGCAGACATCCAGAGAGTCTGGTTAAGGGTGACTTGGTTGCTTTTTCAGGTGGGCTCATTAGCAGAAAACAGCCCCTGAATCTTGTTCAATCCTTTTTGTCAAATATTTATCCATCCTGGGGACAAAAATTATATAAATGCACTAGAGCTCTTTGAGCTACGTAAGCTACAAGGCTTGCTAGCCAGTCGTCATGATTGACATTATTGTGGGAGATGCTTGGGAGGATTTATCATATTATTGGTTCTTCTCCTCCTGACCTGGAAAACCAATTTATGTTTGCACTTTTGGATGAGTCCTAATATGATCACATTCTTCAAGGGGACCTGAAGGAAAGATTTCTAAATTTTTGTTATCTGTATGATTTTTTAGGAGCTGAGATAAAGTGTTTGGATTTGTAGGTAATAGACTCATTACTGGATATTGCAAGGACACCAAGGAAACCTCAATACACGATGGCCCCAGAGATTCCCCTCGTTCTTCAATCCTGTGAATTTGAAGATCTCAAATTTATGTGTTCATCAGGTACATGAGCATTGAACCATAGCTGGACTGGCAGACTTATTTCACCCTCAGTGTAGCTCTAATTGTTAATTATCTTTTCTGATATCCTATTAATTAAGCCTCCACTATGCTTGCCTCCTTTGTGTGTAATTAGTCAGGGAAGCATATGGAATGATTAAGATTTTTTTTTTTCTCGCAATACCAAGTTTTGTAAGATTGAGGCAACAAGTGCTGGCTGCATTCTATCTTCAGTGGATGTTAATTATTTTGAATCTTCTCTTTATTCTTTGTACTTCCATACGAAAATAGTTACAACTTCTTGCAACGTTCTTGTATATGAAAATGATTCGATATATGTTCATGAAATATTCCATAGGCCTAAGGTGATCCAGTACTTTTTTTTTTGTTGAACATTACTGATGTGATGAACATTTTGTTTCTTTTTCTTTGTTATTTCATTCCCTTTTTCTTATGCTTTATGCTTGGTTTCTTTCTTAATTTCTCCTTGGATTTTGGTTGACATTATCTTTTGACATTTCCCTAAATCTCTTTTCTCTGCATATTATATATCTTAGTCTTCTGAATTTTGAACTAGGGGACCATTGACATTATATTTTGTTGTTCTGTTTCATCTGCATATGAGCTTGGTCATGCTTTAAGTTGCTGAATTTTTTTTTTATCTTGGCTTGGGGGAGAGGAGTACTGCACAGATGTGTACGAGTCCCCTTCTTTTTTTCCATTGTCCTTTGTGTGATGCTTTTTCACATTGTGCTGTCTGAGTTGATCAACATTCTCACATACTCTGATTGTTCACTTATATGTGTTTATGGTTTTTGTGCATAGATGCCAAGCAAGCTTTGCATGCGCATTTGGAGAAGGAATGCCGAACATATAAACTCCAAGCTGCAATCATTCATGAGGCTTTACTCAACTGTTCACTTATTGAAAATGGTGCGCTCAGCAATATTCAAGCATTCATTATTTTCAGCTTTTTTTTCTTTCTGCCTTATTCTGTTAGTGCTGAAATAACTCCGTATTTGCAGATGACCGTCCATTTAGTAATAGAAAGAAAAAGAAAGAACCTTCCCATGTTCCTCTCATGTCAAGGCCAACTGAGCGTGAGTTGTCATGCCTTGAACTTTAAGTTGTGCTGCTTGTGTTTGTGCAGTTAAATTTTGTCAGTTTTCTATTTATGGTTGAGAAAGATTTATAGGGTTATTCTTCTTAGGAAAAAACCTGATTTTAAACTTTGGCTTGCGGTCATTATCTATAGACAGAATACATAATTCATGGTTATTGGTAGCTCAGCTTTCTGGAAACTCATCGTAATTGTTTCTGCTCTATTCCTACTAATGCTTGGCCTCTTTCCAGCATCCTATGAAGAGCGGCGTATTAAATTGAACTCTGGAGTTGGATCACAAAAGTAAGAGCTTATTGTTTTTTCACCCTTGGAACCTATACTGGCTGAGACAAAGGATCTGCTGCCTTACTGTGCTTTTTTCTCGTTCTATGTATCATGGTTTAGTTATTTACGTTTCCTAATTTTATTTTCTATATACTTTCCTTTGTACCAGAAAATTTATGTTAGAATCAACCATGGATGAGGATTAATTCCATTTACTGCTAATAGTGTTGGTTGAGGCTCTGGTAGATTTCTGGAAGGCCAAAGATAATCCGTGTTACTCTGGGATTGAGTTCAGCACATCATGCATTAAAATTCTTGATGACCAAGGGGCTGGCCTTATATTTCTTTGTCATGAGGACAAGTTTGCTTACACTTTTTCATTGACAGCTGCTATCGCTCCAATTTAACTGGTCAAGTTTCATGGAGAAGGAAAGAAAAGTGTCCCCCCCCTCCCCCCCCTTTCCCATTCCCAAATAATCCTTAGTTTTTATGCACCACTTCTAGTATTTCCTAAGTTGTTGTAGTGGATGTTGTAATAGATGTCGGAGTTGGAGCGATGATAAGTATCCATCCAAGCGATGCTACATGGGTTCGGGTTCGAGTTCAGGTTTGGGTTTGGGTTCTAATTAGGGCTGTTAATCAAATTGTGCTATTCGAGTTTGGCTTGTGTTTGACTCGTTTTCTAATTGAGCCAAACTTAAACAATTATTTAAGCTCCTTTCGAAAATGAGTCCGGCAGGTTCTCGCTCGAATTTGATAGGTTTGACTTGTTTATATATAAATACTCGGGCTTGGTTTAAGTTTGACTTGTTTTGGGCTCGTTTAGGTTCTGATTGTTTAGAATATGAGCTGAACTTGAATAATTTTTTTGATTTAATTAAGAAAACAAGTTTATTAGGTTTAACTTGAATTCGGTTGAGCTCTTTCGACTATCAATCCTAGCTATAGTTATATGGCCTCGGGCCATTTTCTCTGATTGAATGGAAAAAGCATCCAAGACATTGCACACAGCCAAGTCAAAATCAAAATCATTTCATCATTTCTTTTGGACTGCTTGTGGCCTTGTGGGGTCACCATGGCTATACAACCAAAGCGAATTTTTTCATTGCTTTGTCTGTGACTTTGCATGTGAAGGTCAGTTGTTCCTTCAAATCAACTCCTTTTACTCATCATATAGCCATGAAAAAGCAGAGTCGAAAGGTCCCAACCCAGCTCACCATCTCACTCACGCCCTATGATAGAGGCCTCATAGTAGCCATGAGTTGATGATAGCATGCCCCCACAACTCGTCACCACCTTAACCACTCTTGTGCCTAATGAATGATGATTATTGTTTACTATCACCTATTGCTATGATAATACTTTTTTGTGCCATATTGGAAAACAAACCTACTCCGTTGAATTTTTGGGTCATTTAGAGTCATTGATCATAATAATAATAATAATTACATGAGATGGGACATGCTCACGGTGGCCAGGGAGTAGTTGGTGGTTAAGAAATAATGGACGTAATTCTGGACATTGTCATAAAAAAAATAATAAAATAGTAAATGAGATAAAAGATTTTTTGGGTATCATATTTTAGTAGTTTCGCCTAGGAGCTTTGCGAATGGTACCATTTTATAAAATTAATGGTTATGATATTTTTTTGCCATTCTTTTTTTCATTTGTTGCATTTCTCTTGATTTACGTGATGTGTACGTAATTTTTTTTTATTAAAGTTAATGATGAATTTGGACAGAAAAATTACATGGAGTCGGATTGAATACTTCATAGTCAAATAGACATCAAATGGACATTTGGTATGTATAATGAGGTTTCACCCATTTTTGGTGAAGCTAGCCAATCATGTTACAGCGCCGGCGGTTTTAAGTTAATACAGTGCTTTTGCGATGCACTGAGACTAAATTCCATGATATTTATTTATTTATTTTTTTTCTATTCTCTGCTATATTTATATGGTTCCGACTTCCCGCGAGGGAAACTCGGATCAAACAACGCGCCTCTTTCTCTCTCTAAAATCTTCCAATTCTCTCTCTAAATTTTTCTCTCCACAGATGCATAGTTGTTGACAAGAAGGCCTTGATAGAAGAAAATGGAGGCAGCGATGGGACTGATGAGAAGGATGCCACCGAAGCACGGAGAGACGGCTCTTTCTGCTCTGCTCAGTCTTTTGCCTGAGCATTCCTCAGATCTCCTCTCTCAAATCGATCAGCCTCTTCAGGTGCACATATAAATATACATTCAATCATGAATCTTTATACACGCACACGTTTTTTTCGCTTTTTTAGCGTTTGTCTGGTTATAGCCCATTTGGTTGAAAAATATTGAGGTTTGATTAGTTTTCCTTATCGGCTTTAATGGTGCTTCTTGTCGATTGTTGTGATCCATGTAGAATTTTGAGGTCAGTTAATTATGATATAATCGAGATTTCTGCCCTTAGTCCGGTTTTTGGGGAGTTTGGTGCAGAGATGATAAGCTCTTTTGGTATTTGTTAGGGTTTTGAGAATGTTCATTTTATCCCAAAATCAGACTAAATGTTAGAGTTCTAAAATTTATTCTCTCTATGTTTGTTTTGAACACTGTGCTTTAGTTCTGGATCGGAAATTGGTGTTAGTTTGTTCGTTGAGAAAACAGAGGAAATGAGCGCTTTGTTTGTTTTGACGGAAAACAAAAAAAATTCTGTTGAAAAATTTTCCACGGAAGATCTTTGGGTCAAAAAAATAATTTATTTTCTCATTTTCCAAATTTTTGTTCACGTTTTGAGAATAACTTCACAAAAAAATGCACAAAATACCCCAACAACCATGTTTATTGGGACAAATACATGGTTCCTCCTCTGGCAAATATATTGATTAATATAGCTTAATATAGAGCTTCCTAGAGAGCATGTGCTTTGGGGATTTTGTGTGAACTTCCTTTGCATGCTTTTGACGTCTTAATATTGGTTATCTGTATCATATCTTATGTTGGATAAGTTGGCAGTTTTCTTTGGATCAATGAAAACAGGTTCTATGTGATGTGGACTGTGGGAAGGAGTTCATATTGTGCGAATACAACAGAGATGCTGACTCTTATAGGTAAAGGCTTAATTGCTCGACTCTACTTTTTGCTTGTTGAAACTTGTACTAGAAGTTAATTGCATGATAGCTGTTAAGTTAATCTGTCCAACTCAAGTTGGATATAGCATGGCAGCTGTTAATTTAGTATGTCCAACTCATGTTAGGTTTACTTGCTACTTGAATGCACAATAAAAGGTATGTTGCATGCCCCAATCGTTATTGTTAGTGTCCATAACAGATCTTCCGCGTACTAATGCTTATGCCCTTATTACACCATGGAAACTGCCATTCATGAATCCTTTTTTTCCAAATTAGTTGTAACGGTTGTCAACAATCTAATGAGCTTATTTAGTTTAGTATAGATTTGTTACATAAGTTTGCTTCGCCCGTTCGCTGTCTGAAGAGACTTATATTCAATTAAATTTTTATTGCTCGTCATATTTCTGTTTTATTTTATTGGTAACATCCATATATTGTATTTGCATTTTGTGTGTAGATCACCTTGGTCAAATAAATATCATCCACCATTGGAAGACGGGCCCCACCCATCTCCAGAGTTGAGGAAACTTGAGATTGAAGCAAATGATATCTTTGCAGTTTATCGTGACCAGTGAGGTCCTTTACTTACCTCGTCCTTAAGTTGGTTTTACTGTTTCGTAATTTATTGACCTCAAGTGGTTTACTATTTGGATTTTTTTTGAACCTTACATTGATTTCAATGCGAAACAACATAATTGGAACTTATATGTACGTTTTTTTTTCATGATATCAATTACTATTATCTCATAATATGAAAGGATGATAATAATCTGCCTCTATTAGTTTGACGGGTATACAAGATTTATGTATACATATCTATTACAATAAGTTAGAAGAGAGCAACAATTGGTTTCTTTGGGGTCTCCCATACTTGGTGTTTCTCTCGGTTGCTCAAAATCAACTGCTCATGATCCTCAAAGGTAGATAATATCCAACCCCTTTGATACTTCCCACTCTCCTTTTTGTGTCTTAACTTGGATAGCGATCACTCACATTGTGTGTGCCTTTTATAGTAGATGAAATGGTTGCTGAACAAGTACTAGCAGTTTGATTAACCATTTAACTGTTAGGTATTATGAAGGTGGCATTTCATCAGTTTATATGTGGGATGACGAGAATGAAGGCTTTGTAGCTTGCTTCTTGATAAAGAAAGGTAAGTTTTTTGCCTTTGCTTGTGTTGGTGGAGTTAAGTTTCTTTTCCTAAACTAATTTGCAATTGATCTCGAGGATGAAGATGGCTCGAAGTCAGGACATGGTAGAAGAGGTCATCTGCAGGAGGGAGCATGGGATGCTATACATGTTATTGAGGTAGTCGTTGTATGCAAAGACAATGATGAGAACGTAGATCCCCCCCCCCCCCCTTCCCTTTTATTGATCAGGTATTTCTAAGGCTCATTTTCTCTATCACGCTGCAAATCTCTATCTTATTTAGGTGAGGCCAGATGAGGAAGGAACAGCCCATTACTGTTTAACAAGTACTGTGATGCTGTCATTGACTACAAATAATGAGTCATCAGGCACCTTTAATTTGTCAGGGTCAATTAGAAGACAGGTACTTCATGCAGTGCTGTTTTAGATTATATGTTGATGTAATATATGCCAATCTTTTTACATTTAGAATTTTCCAGAAAAGTCGGAAGGAAACCCAAAATTAGAAATCATTTCTATGTCCTAATTAAGGGATTAGGTTTTCTATGTGTGCGCGTGTTTGTGTATTACAATATATTAGTCACTTCAGTAAGGCACCAAAGATGATGATTGCACATGACAAAGTGAAAATTAATTTTATGTTCTCCATCAATGTATTGGAATAAAAAAAAAATTTGTTTCTTTTTACCCTTAGAATTTTGAGGTTATGACAATGTATTTTAGAGTAGCTTATGTCTCCAGTTATTTAAGAACTAGGTTATTGGTATTAATTGTTATAGTTGAATTGTTGATAGAGTTGTGAAAGGTTGGAAACATGTAATAGGCCTATTACACTTCACAACTAGTCAACTATGTTGTTGTGGACCTTCTTTGGGATTTTATTTTTGCAGGTTTAGTTTTCCATATAAATAGGTTTGCTTGAGAAACTCTTTAACCTATTCACGATGTAAGGAAACCTAGATATCCTTTTCTTTTTCTCCATCATCCAGCTGTAGGCCATGTACCTGATCTCAAGGCCTTTTTCACCATAATGAGGGATGACTAGTAGTGTCCTGCCTTTTGTTTTTGTAGCACATTCTAGTTTGAATATAATCACTTCGCTACATAGGTTGGAGAGTTGTGGACAGTTTTCAGTTGAGTTCTCAAGTTTGGCAGCATTTATTCGTGAAAGGAACATTGGACATTTTTTGGGAAAAGCAATTAAGTTTCCATTACCCCTGCCTGCTTTCTTTTTGGTATAGATGGATATGGACCTCTCAGTCGCAGATGGTCATCTATCTAACATGGGAAGGATGATCGAAGAAATGGAGGGCAAGCTGAGGAACTCATTGGAGCAGGTACTTGCTTATTTACTTGTTTGGAAGTAAATCCATTTTGGATTTGAGGTGATCCAGAAAATGACTTGGAAGTTAACATGACAGGTTTATTTTGGGAAAACAAAAGAGATGGTTTGCACGTTGCGTCCACCCTCAGAATTGGTTCAAATGAGGCTACCCGACAGCCGAAGTGTGTGATTTCTTCAACTTCTGCAACGAAGTTATGTCTCTGGTTTTCTTTTTTCATCTTTACCAACACCTTGTGAGATTGTGGTGGGATAGTAAATGCTTTCATCTTCGGTTGTTTGCAATTGCTAATTTCTTTTTGAATTCCCAATGTGAAGTGGCATTTGCTGCAGCAAAATTCCTTGGCTTTTTGGCTTTCCTTGAGGATACACTGCCAATTTTCATTGAGCTGAGTTAAAAGATTTGGCTGGCCTTCAAGTATATATAAACCCTGTTTTATAAGCTCCTTGCCTGACCAAGTAAGGAACGTACAATATTAAATATGAATTGAGCCGTAAATACCCTCTCTTGCCTGATTGAGGACAGAATTTTTCATCCTTTTTGAGTTTATCCTCATTCAATCCCATGGTATATAAATTGAACTCATCCCACCGAAGTTTTGAACAAACAGGTGGAACAAAGTGTTACAGCATAAATGACATACAACAGCCCAGAACTCCATTTTCACATCATTAGACATCACATTTAGCTGTCTAATGACTAAGTAGGTTGGAAGTGTACTTTCTTTTTTCTCGACCAAAATGCGAGGTAGATTCAAGATCTATTAAGATGCATGGTACATAAAACAAAACAGATTTCGTTGACATGACGTAGAGAGTGTGATAAATACCTCTGTTGCAATAAATACCTCTGTTGCATATAGTTTTAGACAGATCAAAAACCAAGCATTACAGAACTCAACTACTCTGGAGACAGTTTTTCTCTTTCTATCTAACATTCACATAACAGAGTCTAACATGGATTAGAAGTCCAAAACAAAAGGCACAAATGGCAGAAAGCGCTCAAGCTTTTGCCTCAGGTTTACTACTAGCAGGCACTTCACTAGTAGAAGGGGCTGCTTCCTCCTCAGTCTCCTCTTCAGTGTCAATGTCATCATCTCCTGCAAGTATCCGACGACAAATCAGATGATTTATACAAGATGCACAACACATAGTTTTAACTCATCAAATTTCCAACGCGCTGACAGGTAAGTAGCATGCTCAAAGTAAATCCAGCAATGTAAGTAATTACGAGACTTGCCTTCATCCTTGTCAGCACCATCAGCATCAAGGTCAAAATCTCCATCCCCACCCATGTTAAGTTTCTGAAAGGGAAAAAAACAATGAAATCAAGTAACAATTGATGAACATTTACAAAAAACAAGTCATAATTTTATTAGATAATTACTACTCACTGAGAAATCAAAATCGCCATAGTCCATATCAGCTCCATCTGAGAAACCAAAGGTATGTAAGCAAGCCAAGTATTCTAACAGAAGTCAACAGTAAAAGACATATTGAGACAAAACTCACGTTTATCGGCCTGCTCATCTTCATCAACCCATTTGTCCCAATCAACTTTCAAAAACACTGGTGGTTTTCCCTCTTGCTTCAACAGTCTGCTCCACCATTTATTTTCTGCCTTCTTTATGAGGTAGCATATATTTCTTGAGCCAATATTAGCCTTGCTCTCCTGCGAGTGTCATTTATTGCACTCATCATTTGAGACATAAATAAACTATTCAAGAGAGGCTATCATGTATGCCTCACTTACATTTACATCAACCTTGTCATACAGATCCATATCTATTTCATAAGGTATGTTAGCTGCTCCACTAGTAGCAGAAAAGGAGAATTTCCCCTCTGGCTCCAGTTTAAGCTTCACATCTTTTGCATCCGGTAAATCAATGGTGATAAACAGTTTATCAGACCTCTGGGCCCACTTTACAGTAGGATGTCGGCTGGACATGTAATTTGCACAAAAGGTGTTAGATTAAACAAAATGATTAAAAAGTAATGCATCCAAGACCTAAGTTAGTATTTCCTAGTTAACAATGTTTCTTGCACCTACCAAAACAAATCTGTCTGGATATTGACAAGAAACTACTCTGCACACACAATGAGGGTCATGCAAACAACCAAATTGAATCGAAAATCATTAACTGATTTCTCACAAATAATATCCATGTAATCCTATATTTTGTATGCCATAGATAGCCACTACGCATTTGGGGCCTATGAACAATGACACTTACCTACCAAGCACTGAAAGGCTGAAAGCCATCCGGCTTTTTCAAAATTCAATGGGGAGGAGGGAGAAGACAAATGGGAGGTTGGGTTAGCATCTTTAAACAGGCGACAGGAGGCTTATCTCAAATTCCACCATAAGGAAAAAAAAATATACCAAATAATGCAAACGACAAACTGCAGTTAAATAAGGCACATAATGGAACATTCCCAGTCCGAATGATTTGCATCAAAAGGATAGAAATAAAAGGAAGATCAAAGAGACATCGCCACCAAGTGATATAAATACTTCGATCACCCATTAAAAACTACCCGCCTTTCCTAGGCAGTTGGGCACAGTGGGAGCCCCAGCCAAAGGATGAAGGAGAAAAGAAAAAACGAGTACGTATTTAGATGTCAAAAATATGTGAGCCCCAATAAAAGGATGAAGGAGAAAAGAAAAAACGAGTATGTATTTAGATGATGCCAGTGAAGCACACACAAGTTTTGACTGTTCGACATCAAATGCCACTAATGCTCCAGCAAAATCTGTCCTGAGCTCCTGCAAGTTTGTGGCAATCTATAACTTTATTCAGTGTCTACTATGAAGATTACATTACAGAGCAAATGAATTTGTCTCTTCATGAGTTGGTACTTCATGCCAGTACTAGGTTCAAATAAAATGTTAATTTGAACCAAGCAAGCCGAGTGGAATTGCTTAACTCTATGCATTTCAAATAGTACAGACTTATTTGACAACATTATCACTCATACCAGTGCACTCTCAGTAGCTGCACCAGCACTACTTGCCTGAACTAACAGAAATTCATGCATATGACCAATTCATTGCGTACAAAAAAAAAAAAAAAAATGACACATACAAATAGTGATGCTTCAATTATTCCACAAAAGTATATTGAACATTGACCATATATTAATCGTCATTCACACACCGTTAACGATTAGTTACTGCACCACTTGACCAAATTACCAGAAACAGATGAGCACCAAAAGTTGGGAGCCACAATACAAAATCCCAAACAAGAAAGAGGTTGCATTCCAAATCGTACCAAAATCGTACCAAAACCCCAATTAAAGTGACAAACACATCACACACTTGATATTTCTTTTTCCACTTCTTTGCATTCAAATAGATTCCAATAGACTAACTTTTCATATTTGGGTAAATAAAGCTGAGCCAATGATCTAACCCTTATATTAAAGCACTCTCAAGTATGGCCAGTGCTATATATGTATCCAGCTATCTATCCATACGTTTATGTACAAAAATCAAAAAATTGTAAGAAAGATGGACTGGGTACAAAATATATAATAAAAGAGCTTAGGCATTAAAATTTTATCCCACCTATTTTTTTCCGCCCATTTTTATCACTCATTTCACATTAAAATTTTATCCGCACATATTTTATCACTCATTTCACATATTTTATCACTCATTTTACAAGTTGAATTATTTAATTTTTGATTAATTTATAACTCAATACAATTTTTATTTCAAATATTTCATATATGATAGTGTGTGTATATATATTGATAATCCAAGAACCCTCACCTACCTAACCCATTTGGACACGTGGCCGTTAACCTGAGCCTACCAGGTGACTAAGAAGCATTTAAGATCCAACTTTTGATCAATACCAACTTAAAACATCTATCAAGTAGCCGATTAGCACTTGAGCTAGCCCTAGGTTATTTATATATATATATATATATATATATATATTTTTTTTTTTTTTTTTTGAGACAGTATTTTGAGGAAATTTTATTAATTTTTATTTTAAAAAATAATAAGTGTGATCAATTTTTTGGACGTTCGAAGTACAAAGCAACTTTGAACCCACGACCTCAAGGTTTAGCCCGGCATTTCTAACCCTGCACAAACATCTACACATACGCACAAACACCACATATACAAAAAAAAAATTGAGGCAAAAGAACTAAAACCCTTGAGTCATTACAGAAAAAAAAAACGATTCTAATAAAAAATTTCTCTATAATTCAGAGAGAAAAAAAAAAAACAAATTGAATACAGAGCGAGCGAATAAAGGGAAGCGGAGGAAGGAAATACCTCATCTTCTACTTCTTCTTCTTATTAAGCTATATGAAGAGCGATTTCGTTTCTTCGCAGTCTCTGTCGGTAGGTCGGTTGGTCTTCTTCGTTAGCGTTGGTGCAATATGGTGAGATAATTTGTTTATATAGTGAGGGGGAGAGAGAGAAGAGCGCTACTGGAAATGTGTAGATGCTTCTTGGGCGCCTAGATGATGTATAACTCATTATTTTTTTGAGAAAATTACACTGACTTCCTCTAAAGCTTGGGTTTATTTGGTTTGTGTTCTAAAATAGTTTTTTATTGTCAAACCAATAAAAATTAGAGAGATACTATTTGGTTTTAAAAATTTCAAAAATAATTATAAAAAAAAAAGAATTGAGAACAAAAATTAAAAAACACTTAAATGATATTCTCTCCGTTTTCAAGCAAATAAAAAACATGAGAAATACCTCTTTCTTTTTAATGAGGTCCACACTTAGAACTTCTTTTGCAACGAGGACCCTCCATTTTATCCTTTCGTCTTCCTGATCTGTGCTCTCTCTCTCTCTCTCTCTCTCTCTCTCTCTCTCTCTCACTCTCTTTATCTCAACTCCCTCCCCCCTCTATTGCACCCAATAAATATATATAATGGAGAGAAATATGAGAATTGGGAGGTTTTATAATTTTTATTTTTTAAAATTATTTTCAAAAACATATAACCAAACATATTTTGTAATATAAAATTATCAAAACACATTTTTTTAAAATTCTATCAAAAATTATTTTCAGATACTATTTTTTAATATGCAAATTAAACAAGTAAGTTATCTCGTTCATCCCTCATTATTAGTTTTTTTTTTTTATTTTGCGGGAAATAAGCCAAGTCCACATTTGGAGACTTTTTGAGTTTTAGGTCCAAAGGTGAATCCTTTTAAGACGAAATGTCCATAAAATCAACACTTAACAAATATATTGAATTTAGGTAATTACTTAAATTTCTTTATCTCAGTTTTAAAAAAGTCTTTACTTGGTCTAATTGATAAAATAAGTCAGTTTTAATGTATTGTAATCATTGAATTAATAATAAAATATATTTAATACTAATATACTTAAATTATATCTCTCCATAACATTACTCAAGAAAAATTGGGAAGAGGAGAATTTAAGTTGAAAGGGGCAGCCACCGAGTGGAGTCCTCATGGCATGGCCTCTATCGAATCGTTATTACAGAAATGCACTTCTCTCTCACACATCAAACAACTCCAAGCACACCTCCTAACCACCGGCCTTTTCCAATTCTACCCTTCCCGCTCCAAACTCCTCGACTTCTGCGCCACCTCCTCCGCTGGCAGCCTCCCCTACGCCACCCATATTTTCCACCACATCCCCTTCCCCGCCACCAACGACTGGAACGCCATCATCCGCGGCCTCGCTCAGAGCCACCAACCCACCAATGCCATCACATGCTACATCTCCATGTCACGTGCCCCATGTAAACCTGACGCCCTTACTTGCTCTTTTGCCCTGAAAGCATGCGCGCGTGCTTTAGCTCGGTCTGAGGCCTTGCAGTTATTCTCTCAAGTGATACGCCTGGGTTTCAAAGCGGACGTGTTGCTACAAACTACATTATTGGATGTATTTGCGAAAACGGGTGATTTAAATAATGCTTGTTACGTGTTTGATGAAATGGGTATGAGAGATATTGCGAGTTGGAATGCTTTGATAGCTGGGTTGGCTCAGGGAAGTCGACCAAGTGACGCCTTGGAGCTGTTTAAGAAAATGAAAGTAGAGGGTCTTAAGGCGAATGATGTTACAGTGCTTGGTGCTCTTTCCGCATGTTCACAATTGGGTGCTATAAAGGAAGGTGAGAGTGTCTATAATTACATTAGAGATGAGAGATTAGATGATAATGTGATTGTGTGTAATGCAGTTATTGATATGTATGCAAAATGTGGACTCGTGGAAAAAGCTTATTGGGTTTTTGATAATATGAGTTGTAGGAAGAGCCTTGTTACGTGGAACACAATGATCATGGCATTTGCAATGTATGGGGATGGAGTTAAAGCACTTGAGCTTTTCAAGCAAATTGCTCGAGCGGGGGCGGTTCCGGATAATGTCAGTTATTTAGCTGCACTGTGTGCATGTAACCATTCAGGTATGGTGGACGAAGGGGTGAGGTTGTTTGAATCAATGGCAGTGTGTGGGGTGAGTCGTAATGTGAAGCATTATGGTAGTGTGGTTGATTTGTTGGGAAGAGCTGGGCGGTTAGAGGAAGCATACAAGATTATAAATTCAATGCCTATGGTCCCAGATGTGGTGCTTTGGCAAACCTTGTTAGGTGCTTGTAAGACTTATGGGAATGTGGATATGGCAGAGAAGGCGTCGAGGAAGCTCGTGGAGATGGGTTCTAATAGCTGTGGTGATTTTGTGTTGTTGTCGAATGTTTATGCTGGGCATGAGAGGTGGGAAGACGTGGGAAGGGTCAGGGAGGCGATGAAGAATAGGGACGTAAAGAAGGTTCCAGGGTTTAGCTATATCGAAGTAGATAATGTGATATACAAGTTTGTTAATGGTGATCAGAATCATCCGAAATGGAGGGAGATTTATATGAAGCTTGATGAGATTAGGTTTAGGATTAAAGAGTTCGGATATGTGGCCGAGACTAATTATGTGTTGCATGATATAGGGCAGGAGGAGAAGGAGAATGCATTGTGTTATCATAGTGAGAAGTTGGCTGTGGCATTTGGTTTGATTAGTACAAGTGATGGGAGCACAATAAATGTGAATAAGAATCTTAGGATTTGTGGAGATTGTCATGTGGTGATCAAGCTTATTTCGAAGATTTACGGGCGGGAAATTATTGTGAGGGATCGAACACGGTTTCACAGGTTCAAAGAGGGGTCTTGTTCTTGCAGGGACTATTGGTGAGTTTAATTCATTGTTCGACTAAGTGTACCATATGTAGGAAATGCAACTTTTGAATTATCATGTACAAGCAGTTTTTTGAGAAAATTTGATCATATGAAACGAAAACATTCACGATTGTAGTGAATTATGAAACTTTCTCATGCTTACTACTATGCCTTTCGTGATTGTTTTACCATGCTCAAGTGAACGGGGTGTGGTAAACTGGTCTAACTTGATATAGAGGTTTCTCTGTTTCGCAAACAGTTTCTTTTGATCGGTAATACACGAATGGACTACAGGAAAGGAGGCACCCTCCAGCCATAGATTCACTCTGCCCACCCCCCACCCCACCCCCCCCCCCCCCCCCCCGGCGGAAAAAAAAACTGTTGGAGTGTCCAGAAAGGAAACTAGGTTTCTTCAATTATTTGCAGGGAGAGAACTAAAGTTACTAATTTTAAGTAATGAGTCTGTTCCGAGGGATAAGCGAGGGTGGAAAACTTTTTGCCCATTGATATTCCTTACAAAGAAGGAAAGGCTGTGGAATGGAACCGATGAAGATGAAAATGAACTAGTTTCCAGCACATCTTAAAGCAATAGGCACTCAGTATAGCACATCAAACACAGGTTACAAAATCTAACATTTTCATAGAGAATGAAAAATTGAAATTTCAATACAGCACTGTCAACCTGCCAGAACATGAGCAAGTTGCATAATCATTCATTACGGATATACTCCACGCATAACTCAAAGAAAACAAAGTTACAATTCATTGGTAGGTCAGCGAAATCAGCAAATATAACACCCAAGAAACACTGGTCAAGCAACAGGAAAAGAAAAGAACAAATGAATATCAGCGGCAAATTCAACTCCTGCTAGAATACAGAGCCTCCAAGGGAAACAAGTGCAAGTGCAGTTTCTCTATGAGTGGCATAATCTCGAAGATATTCCTACAATGACAATTAATGGTACAGAGACTAATGGACACAACACAATTAGTCTTTAATTAGCCTCGCCTCAAAACCTCCTTCAGGTCGCTTTACAAGATTGTATGGCATGTAGGTACCAAGAAGTTTGTCCCATATAGGAAAGAATGGCTGAGAATAGTTGTACTTTGTGCCTTGGAGTTGATGGTGAATGTCATGATAAGCACTGTTATTTTGGAAAAATAGATGGAAAATATTACCGGGCAGCCAGAGTCCACAGTGATCATCAACAGTCTTGAACACTGCAAAGCAGAAGAAAACCACAGCAGTCCTTGCTGTCATTCCTGAGACAAGGAAAGATATGGCACCACCCAGTGTGTCTAGCAGGAGACCCTCTAATGGGTGATTGTAAAGGGCCCCAATGGCATAAGGGACAACCAACCTATGATGTTGGGAGTGGATGTGGCGATACAAAAATTTGTTCTGGTGCATGTAGCGGTGCACAAAGTACTGCCATGTATCCATGACCAGCATTGCTACAGCAATTTGCACAATTTGGATAGGAATGGAGGGCTGACCTGTGACTCCAGATAAATTTGCTTGGGAGGTCAACTGCAGCCAAAAAGTGTGGAAAGAATCAGCATATAGATAACATTTGCCAGCAGACAAGACCACGAGGTTTCAAAATCTTGGTGTAAGCCAAATAATAGTAATATATTAATGTCCTCATAGAATGGACAGTTCTTTGAAACAGAAACCGACAGTTCTTTGAAACAGAAACCAAAATCATCAAGCAATATTAAGGCTACAGAGACGAGACCAAACAGGTTTCAAAATCCTTGTATAAGCTGGAGAATTATGTGAAATACATTGATGCCCTCATAGCCTGCAGTGTAACATTGCCAATCATTCGCCCAATCCAACATGTCACCAAGGTGATAAAAGCTGGCAACCCCATTTAACAATCATCCAACATCTTACAGAAGCAGGAACTAAAATCATCAAGCAAGATTCAGGCTACAGAGTGATTAAGTAGTTCAGCCTGGTAAACTCATATTTTTTATGAAAAAACTGTCAGCATGATATAGTGAAAGAGATGCAACTTATCTAAACTCACTTACATGTCATAAAATCTCAAGTATTAGGCTAGATGGCCACTGTCCACAGCTACAATAGCAATATAAATGAATCAAGAAAACGTGATAATATGAGAGTGATTCTCAAATAAAATTTAAGCCAATTAGTTGACATTAATTACATGCAGGAATTTCCTTTCGCATGCAACTGTCATTCACAGAAAATCAGCAACATCATTTTAGCAGTTCCATGATGGAAAAAGAGAGAATGCAAAGTGAAAATTGGGAAGAGTCGATGCTTCGGAGCTTACAAAATGCACATGTTGGGGAAGGAGAAAGGGTATTGTACACAAAAAGGGAATTTCACCAACTGCACTAAGACTCGTTGTAAAGTCACAAAATTTATTTTTATTCTAAGCTACTCTTCCCATAGCAGACTATTCCTCAAAATATATGGTCACTGAAAGCTTGGACGCTTCACTGATAGGTGATAAAGGATTCAGGATAGTTACTCCTGCTGGCTGAGCCATGCCACGCCAGGTATGATGCATGTTTGCTGCAATTTGTGCTTAAAAGTAACTTCAAGGTGCTACTCGAAATCTTTGATATGCAAGCAGGTGAAAATGGTTCCTAAGTTCATGCATACCTAGATTGGTTGTATATTGAGATTCTCATGAAAGTAATAGTTGGATTCTTCATTGTGTTTCTAATCTCCCTATTTTCTTTTTTAGTTTTCCCGATTAGTTTTACACGTGCCTCGCAAAATTTCTAGCCTATGAGTGTGAATCTATTAGTTTGCTCCATAGTAACAATAAGATAGGATGTATCGTCCTCATTCCTATGACTGACGAAGATTACAAGATGAACCTAAAAAAATCTCAGATATGATGTCTTACCCTAAGTCCCTACCAATGTCACAATACTTTAGACGGAACCACCTTCCAAAAATAGTTAAAGTACTTGTCCAACCCACTTTCTATATCAACTCCAATAGCAGAGTCCATGAACAACAAACCAAAAGAATACATTACACTTAAAAGGTGGCCTAAAACATCTAGCGTAGATGACAATGAGTGATGAACAGATGGTATCATCACCTTAATCAAGGAAGAACTGAAAATAAGCCAAATAGAAGTAGGAATGAAGCAAAATTTGTTGATTTGTACTTTCACATCTAAAAGCTCTTAATATCCATATGTGCTGCCATGAATTCTCAAGAATAGCAAAAATGTTATACAAAATGAGCATCCACTTTACGTCCAAAACAGAAAAATTAAATCTTTTGAAAGCTCTCTGTAAATGGACTTAGTTTCAATGCACTTTGCTCGTTTGAACTGCTCCCTGACATCCCCATCTCCAATAATACAGGGAATATTCAAAATAGAAAAAAGGTCAAGCTAGGTTTTTTTTTTTGGGTGAGCCAAAAGGCAAGATTAAGTGCACACAAGAAGCATCACATTTTCACTTTAAAGGGTGCCAAGGGTAGAGAAAAGCACAGATTAGGAAAGAAGATGAGATGGAAAAGAGACAGCTATCTTTTGCACACCCATGTATCTTTGTGTTTGTGAGTCATCATCGCCATTGTTTGTGTTTTTTAAGTCCATCATAGTCTGTGCCTTTTTTTTTTTGAGTCAATCATTTTTTCTCTGCTGCTACTATGTCTTTTTATTTTTGAGTCCATCAAACAGACTGAAAAGAGGCATCTGTCATGTGTATATATAACATTTTGAGTTCCATAGATGATAGAAAATAACAGATGAAATTCCATCATGATTAGGATTATCCACTGCCATGTTCATATCTTCAAGTCACACCAGCGACCAACCCAAATTTAGATCATGCATAAATCAACATTCCGCTAAAAAAATTAAAACTCTAATGTCACCAATTGCTGAGCCATCACACACATTGCAGCACACTTTACCCCACCCATTTGTTCATGATCTAGAAAACTATAAAACTTGAACACATACTGAAAATTGGCCACAATCCAAGTTGAGCTCTAGCATATACTTATGTAAATTCGACAAATCAAACCACCTGTCACTACTATTCATCGCCAACTTTGCAAGTCA